>JAOANR010000004.1:29050392-29671781 GCA_030278955.1 Hygrophila difformis | reverse complement strand
TCCTTTGCGATATATTTTTAAATATTATTCTCCACCCAATGTCCCAGCCCTCTAACCCACCCCTTTACCCATCTGTAATTTGTATCTCATGAACTCCCACAATACCCTTTTCTGGTCTTTGGCTTCGCAAAAAAGTAAAAAATAGTAATTATCAAAGCCCAATAGTTTGATGGTTTGATTGTGTATTGGAAACTATTATAAACTTTTGATGTTGATTATAATTTAATGTTAAACATTTTGTAGGTGTGTTTTTAGTGAATAACCGGGTATCCCCAGGTTATATTGGACCTAAGACTAATCCCTCGAGGATCTGCATGGGCAATTAAGGGCGCCTCTCACAAACCAATTTTTTTGCATACATTTATGGGTATGTTTTGATAAATGGTTTATATTGAAAGTTATCTTGAATATTATGACTCTGACCATTCCAATTACTGAAAAAAAATTAAAAGTTGGCTTGTGAGGGATTCACCGGTAAGGTCCTCGATTACCAAAAATTAAAAGTTTGTTAAAAGTCGTCAAAAGTTTTTCAAAAGAAATACTCAATGTTGTTGTAACACCCCGGATTTGATTTCCCAGGCCAGGGCATTACCGCCACACTTTTCTAAACAAGACCCGACCCAAGTCGAGCTCATCTAGAAAAATGCTAAGGCTAAGTTGTATCAAATTTTCAAAACAATTTAAAAACTATTCAATCATGCCCGAATTAAAATCAGAGTATCTCATGCATCACAGTAAAAATCAGTGCGGAAGCTAAAACAAATAAAAATGGGGCCAAACAGACGGCCAAAAACCAAAGTCCAAAGTCCAGTATCAAAGTCCAAAGTGCAGAAATTTAAAACAATCATAAAATGCGACAAGTCCTTATTTTTTTTGGAGAATCCCATCCCAATGCGCCATCACTTACTCTGCGAAAAATAGGAAATAACAATTTATCAGTACAAACGGTACTGAGTAAGTTAATGTATAGCATAACAAAATTTAAAGATTTAGAAGAGTAATAAAAAGTTGGGAAATTAATTTAACGAACGAGTAAAAATAATTTACGGGGATTTCTTTTTATACTTTACCACACCATTGTTCATTTTGATCGAGGACATCCAAACATTACCCGCTTGGGCGCTTATGTCCACAAGCTGCCGGTATCGACGATCCAGGGCCTTAGCCGTTTTGGGATCAATTACCCGCTTGGGCACTTATGTCCACAAGCCGACGGTATCCACAATGTGAGAGCAGCGGACCCTATACAGACACACTCCGGAGCCCTAGGTAACCCCTACGGATACACCTAGGAGTATAGACTCATACAATCACGCAACATAACAATATTTCCTTGGCGCCGTTTTGGCCACCAAAAAGAGGGGGCGGCCCAACGAGCCCACGCCAAGTGCACTTACCCTCCAAATTGAACATCTAACTCGATCAAAACTCACAAAGTTTCAAAAATCACATTGTAATCATTACAATATATATCTACATTTCCAGAATTCATAGGATTCATCAAAGAGTAGCAATCGACTCAAAAACTACCGAAACGTACGAAACCAAATTTCACCGGTAAGACTACACTGTGGCAGTTTTCAAAATCGTATTGGGAAATGTAGTAAAACTTTGTGAAAAATTCTGAAACTTTTACAGGTGCTAGGCGACATCAAAATAAACATTTTTCTCAGAAATAGGCCTTAGCAAATTCGGACTCTAAGTTGCTCAAAAAAAATCATTTCAGAAACTTGTTCTCAAAAGGGTGCAAAGACCACTGTTCATCCGACTACAGCTTACTTAAAAATCCATAACAATTCGAAAGTTTATCCAAAAATTCTGAAATTTCACAGGAGTAAACTAGACACATAGATGAACAATTTTCATGAAGAAACTAACCATCAAAAACGATCATAGCTAGGAGAAATATGAACTACAAAACTGAACATGCTAGAAATTTAAATCTGTCACCATGTGTAGCAGAAAATACCAGATCCGTTTTCGTCGACCACATCAAGTCCAAAAATTATGAAAATTTACAGAGGTCATCTTTAAAGTGTTAGGAACATTTTTCATTTAGACAAGTTCTTCCAAAAATGAACGGATCTTGACGAAAAACGCTGAACAAATAAAACTACTCGGATAGAAACCCTAATAGACAGATTTGGCACAAGATGAAGATCGAACTATATCTCAAAGAATACTCAACCAAAAGCTCTAAAATTGGAGATGCACAACACTAACTTACTTCTCAAGAGTGTAGTGTCGAAATCCTCTTTGGTTGAACCCTCAAACTCGCCCGGGACAGCCTCAAACCTCCAAGATCTACCGAACGAATCCTATTTTGAGGTGTTTGGATAAAAACTTGATGTTAGGGCCTAGAATCCGAAGTAAAGAACAAGGGATTGGATTAGAGACCTTACCTAGACGTAGGAGAAGAGATTGGAATGCGTGAACTCGCTTAACACCTCTGGAACAAGGAAGAACACTCTCAAAACTCTCACCAACTCTCTCTTGAATCAGAATTTCGGATTAGTGTGAATGAGGGGGTTTGGTGGGTGATTAAGGATGGGAATGGGGTAATTTAGGTTCCCAAAAGGATGCTTAATGCATCTTGGAAGTATGAGGGACTTAATGACAGTCCAAAACTCGAAATACACTCCCTCAAATCCTATCCATTCCACCTAACAAACCATGGTTCAACTCATCCCCCAAGTTCATGTATTCTCCAAACTCACAGCCATGTAGGGGTTCTAGAAACTTCTAGCTTCGTCCAAAAGAGTCCCAATACATCCACCAACATCTGAGACATGAATGTGCATCAATTCCATGAATCAAACTCGAGTAAATGGCTTCAAAATTCAAGAAACGCGTAGCAGCGTTTTGAAACGCTGCTACTGGGGTGGCGGCGCGCTGGTGGCGCGCCACCGCGCGGCCACCGCGCCACCCCAGGTAGCGATTTTTCTTTTCTTTTTTTTTTTATATAATATGATTTTTGATCTTTTAAAAATCATATTTGGATTATCCGCTTGTTGGATACTCCGATAACTCTCTTCGAGTTGCTATCGTGCGAAAATATTTAATTCCGGTCTCCCGGAATTATTTCGATTGCGATAGTTAAATCCAATTAATTAATTTAATTAATTAATTTTTCGGATTTAATACTCGATGTTGATTTCTCGGGTATTACAGTCTACCCTCCTTAGAAATCAACTTCGTCCTCGAAGTTGGGTCGCACTTCGGAAAATTAATAATTGGCACAAAGAAATTATTGAGGCTCGCAATTTAAAATTCTTACCTCAGCTCGCGACGACTTTGCGCGGGGTGTCACATCCTCTCCCCCTTAGGACTGCAGTTATGCCCCCATAACTGCTCCTGAGTCGCTTCGGAAAAGGTTGGGATATCTCTGCTTCATATCCGCTTCCAATTCCCACGTTGCTTCCTCGGTGCCATGATTCGACCATAGGATCTTCACCATCCTCACAGTCTTGTTTCTTGTGACCCTTTCCTTGACATCAAGTACCTCGATCGGATACTCCTCGTATGTCAGGTCGTCATCTAGCTCAATCACGTCGGGTTGCAACACGTGAGTTGGGTCGTGCACATATTTCTTCAGTTGAGAAACATGGAATACGTTGTGCACTCGCGACAACTCTGGTGGAAGTGCCAAACGATAAGCCAAGGTACCTACACGATCCAAAATCTCGTACGCACCAATGTAGCGAGGACTTAGCTTCCCTCGTTTACCGAATCGCATCACCCCCTTCATGGGCGATACTTTCAGCATAACCTTGTCTCCCACCTCAAATTCTAACTCTTGCCGCCTAGTGTCGGCGTAGCTCTTCTGCCTATCTTGCGCGGCTTTCATTTTCTGTTGAACCACCTTGATCTTGCTATTCATATCCTCAATGAGCTGCGGTCCAACAACTACCGAATCATCATCCTTCGTCCAGCACAACGGACTACGACACTTCCGTCCGTAAAGCGCTTCGAACGGTGCCATGCCTATGCTAGCGTGATGACTGTTGTTGTACGAGAATTCAATCAACGGCAAGTGGTCTTCCCAACTTCCCTTGAATTCGAGTACACACGCTCTCAGCATGTCCTCAAGCGTCTGAATCGTGCGCTCAGTCTGACCGTCCGTCATTGGATGAAAAGCTGTGCTCATCTTGATTTGGGTTCCTAAGGCTTCTTGTAGTTTAGTCCAGAAGTTGGAGACGAATCTACTATCTCGGTCTGAGATAATATCGTGTGGTACTCCGTGCCTTCGGACCACATTCTCGATGTATGCCTTAGCTAGTTGATCCATCGACCAATTTTCCTTCATTGGTATGAAAATGGCGGTCTTTGTTAACCGGTCAACTATTACCCAAATCTTATTCATTCCTCGGGGAGATCTTGGCAACCCCGAAACAAAATCCATGAAGATGCTGTCCCACTTCCAGCTTGGGATCTCCAATGGCTTTACCAATCCTAGCGGTTTTTGCCTCACTGCCTTCACCTTCTGGCAGGTTATACACTTGGCTACAAAGTCGGCAACATCCTTCTTCATCCGCGGCCACCAATAGATTTTCTTTAAGTCTTTGTACAACTTATCCCCACCAGGGTGGACTGAATAAGGTGTACTGTGGCCTTCCTCCATAAGTTTCCTCTTCAATTCCTCGCACTTATGAGGAACGCACCATCTTCCTTTAAAACGAACACTTCCGTCTTCATGGATCGTGAATCCTACCTCCTTTCCTTCACTTATTTTTCCTTTGATCCTCTGGAGATTCTCGTCGTCCGGTTGGGCTTCTCGAATCTCGTCAAATACGGTAGATTCAACTGTTATGGCGTTCACTGTCTCCACCACGGTTCCGTAATGGACTAGTTCAGTATCTAACTTAGCTAGGTCCATATACAGTTCCGAAGGTAGAATGAGCGTGTTCGCCGTGTGCCTCGTCTTGCGACTCAACGCATCCGCTACGACGTTTGCCTTGCCTTCATGGTAGGCTATATCCAGATCGTAATCCTTGATCAGCTCGAGCCATCTCCTCTGCCTCATATTTAACTCTTTCTGAGTAAATATATACTTGAGGCTTTTGTGATCTGTAAACATCCGGCAAGTTCGTCCATATAGATAGTGTCGCCAGATCTTAAGAGCGAACACTACCACTGCCAGTTCCAGATCATGCGTCGGGTAGTTTACCTCGTGCGTCTTGAGTTGCCTTGATGCATAAGCAATCACTCTACGGTTTTGCATTAGCACGCAACCGAGACCTTCTTTTGAGGCGTCGCTATACACCTCATAATCCTCAGTCTCTGATGGCAACGCTAAAACCGGTGCTGATGTGAGTCTCCCCTTAAGCTCACGGAATGACTGCTCACACTCAGCTGTCCAATCAAACTTCAATCCTTTCTTCAGCAGTTGGGTCATCGGTCTCGCAATTTTGGAAAAGTCCTTCACGAATCTTCGGTAGTATCCGGCTAGACCCAGGAAACTTCTTACCTCGGTCTGGTTTGTTGGTGCCGGCCAATCAGACACTGCTGATATCTTCGCCGGGTCGACTGATACTCCTTTAGCCGATACTATATGACCTAGAAAAGCGACTTCATTCTTCCAAAACTCGCACTTTGACAACTTCGCGTAGAGTTGATTCTTCCTCAAAAGTCCGAGTACTTGGTGCAAATGGCTACTATGCTCTTCCTCATTCCTCGAGTAAACTAGGATGTCGTCGATGAATACGACTACACATGTGTCTAGTAACTCTCGGAAAACGCTATTCATGAGGTTCATGAATACTGCGGGAGCATTAGTCAGACCGAAGGACATTACGGTGAATTCGTAGTGTCCATATCTTGTTCGGAATGCTGTCTTGGGTATATCGTTCTCGGCGATACGCAATTGGTGGTATCCCGACCTTAGATCAACCTTTGAAAATACCGACGCTCCTTTCAGTTGATCGAAGAGATCTTCGATCCTAGGTAGCGGGTACTTGTTCTTAATCGTCACTTGATTAAGACCTCGGTAGTCGATGCACAATCGGAGTCCGCCGTCCTTCTTTTTCACGAACAGAACTGGAGCTCCCCATGGTGATGTGCTCGGCCGAATATATCCCTTAGATAACAACTCCTCTAGTTGTTCTTTCAGCTCCTTCATCTCAGCAGGCGCCATGCGATATGGTGCCTTCGACACCGGTTCGATTCCGGGCACGAGATCGATCGTGAACTCCACTTCTCGCTCAGGAGGCATTCCTGGGATATCTTCCGGAAAGACATCTGGGTATTCGTTCACGACGGGGATATTGTCGATCTTGTTCTCCTCGCCTTCCAGATTATGCACGTAGCACGCGTACAGTTGGTATCCCTTCTGCATGAGATTGCAGAACTTTATTGCATTTACTATCTTGGCACCCTTCTTCTGAGGTTGCATATAGTAAATGACCTTCTTTCCGCGACTCTTCGCCAACGAGATCTTCTGCTTCTGGCATTCGATGATAGCCTTGTACCTCGTCAACCAGTCCATTCCCAAAATGATGTCGAAATCCTTAAGGTCAAATTCTATGAGATTCGCAAAGAATTCAGTGTTCTTGATTACTATCGGGATCCCGTCGTATCGTTTGGAACACGATACTATCTTACCCGATGGTAATTGGATTCCTAAGTTAATATTATTCGGCGCTGGTAGATCTAATGCAGATATAGTTCTCGTGGAAATCAAAGAGCAACTCGCTCCTGAGTCAAATAAGACCTTGACAGGTACGCTTAAAGCAGTAAACGTACCTTCGATCACGTCGCCTTGAGCAGCTAAGTCCGCTTGATTTATCACGTTCAGGCGTCCTACTGGCCTCCCTTGATTCCCATGCTGGTTTGGATTCTGAGGTGGCCTCTGTGCCTGCGGAAATCTCTGCCCTTGGTTGTCCTGCTGGTTTGGCCCGGCTGGCCTGTTGCCCTGAGAACGGTTTATCAGGTCCAACCTCTTGTCAATGCGATCCTCCCTCGTCCGGCATTCCTTCTTCATGTGACCTTCTCGGCCACACCGGTAGCAATGCCCCGGTCTTGGGCATTCACGCACCAAGTGCGGAATGTTGCATTCCCGGCATCTGGGTATGAAGACGCTCTGGTTATCCGGCCTCCAACCTCCTTGGCCTCCTCGGTTGAGCTCTCTGTTGTCCGGCTTCCTTTGACCATCATTCCTCCCTTGGTCATTCCCCCTTCTGAAGTGATTCCCAGAGTTATTGTTCCGATTCCTCTTATCGAAATTGTTTAGGCCCTTGCTCGCCTCTCCATGATCCTTGCGCTTCAGCTGTTGTACTCGTGCAATTGCCACTACACGATCGTAAACAGCTTGCAGAGTAGTGTGCTGTCCGCCAACCAAGATCTCTCTGATGCTGAGATTCAGCCCCATCTCGAATTTCTGGGCTTTATCAGCATCGGTTGGTACCAGCCTTGGAGCGAATCGGACGAGCTCTTTAAACTTCGCATAGTATTCTTGAACTGTCTGAGTGCCTTGTCGGAGATTTATGAATTCCTCATATTTAGCAGTCTTTATGCTGAGGGGATAGAACCTTTCCCTCATCATCTCCTTAAACTCTTCCCAGAAGTAGGCATGTTCACCATCAGCAAGTCCTTCTTGGTGGTTTTGCCACCATTCGTCAGCTTCTCCTCTCAGGTAGTACACAGCCACACCAACCTTTTCATTCGCGGGACACCTGATGGCAGTAAGCAGTTTGTCAAAAGTCCTAAGCCAATCCTCCAACTTCGCGGGATCCTCCTGTCCCTCGTAATGAGGCGGCTGGTAAGGGTTCACCATCGCCAGATAATTTATCCGAGCAGCTGGGGGTGGTACTGCTGCTTGAGCTCGGTTGACCTCAGCATTTCCTAGAGCAACGAGGACTTGCTCAACTGTCCTCAACCTCTCATCAAGTGCGTTGGGAACGGGGTTAGCTTGAACTCCCGGATTCGGCGGGTTCGCATCCGCTGGAGCATTAACGTTCTCATTCACTGGGATCTCAGCTCTAGGTCTCCCTCTGGGCGGCATTCTGATGATCAAGCACGCAGAGGTTAGATTCGCAGTTAGATGAAAGTTAATAGTCAAGTTAGACTATGGTTAGAACTCAATCTCATAGGTTCTAAGTGCTAAAGACCACTGAAATGAGCAAGAAAGGAAAGAGAAAACTAAATACGAAATTCCACTAGATGATAACGATTTAATAACAAGGCTACTACATCAAATACTACTAGGTCACCACTACATAAAATGTGGTACCACCAAGAGAATCAATATGCGATAATAATAGGTACGGAAATGATAGGAAACTAGCAGCGAAATGCGGTAAAAGTCCATCAAGATAGAACGCATGATAAAGTCTAGATCAAGTAGTCGGGAGAATAGCCGAGCATCCGGCGATCGGCCTCGATCTCCTCGTCGGTATCAAGAGGCAGTGGAGGGTTCTCCACAACCTCCTCGGGGTCCTCTTCTTCCTCCTCAACGTTGATGAACTCATCGGGGTCAAACTCTTCCTCCTCTTCCATCTCTGGCTCGGGGTTAAGCTGGTTTTGCAGCCCAACAATGACTTCCTCCAACGCAAAGATGCGTCCCTGTAGCATATGCACGTGGTGTCGGCAATCCTCGAACTCGGCCGCAAGACCATCATGGCGTGCAGCCATCTGGGTACTCCTAATGGTCATAGCTTCCATCCTCTCCTCTAAAGCCACAATCCTATTTCTATCGTTTGCGGCATCCCTAGAGATATGGCGAAGTTCGTGCGTGATATCCGACATGGAGCACAATAAACGCATGATGGAATCTTGTAACCTCGGGTCGGCCATCTAATCATGCAAATTTTACATTAAGGGATATGTCACACATAAAAATAATTTTGTTAATGCACATGCTTCCCCCCAAAAATAGTACTAAGTTTTTAAGACTTGTCGAATTTGCAAGATATACTTTTCCATGGGTTTTTAAAAATAAAATTCCCTTTTTCCATGGAAATAATAATCAAAATGCTTAAAAATAATATTGAATAAGTTGGGCCTCTATAGTGGGCCGAAAAATAATAGCTTTAAAATTTTCGGGCTCTGATACCACTTTGTAACACCCCGGATTTGATTTCCGCACCGCCACACTTTTCTAAACAAGACCCGACCCAAGTCGAGCTCATCTAGAAAAATGCTAAGGCTAAGTTGTATCAAATTTTCAAAACAATTTAAAAACTATTCAATCATGCCCGAATTAAAATCAGAGTATCTCATGCATCACAGTAAAAATCAGTGCGGAAGCTAAAACAAATAAAAATGGGGCCAAACAGACGGCCAAAAACCAAAGTCCAAAGTCCAGTATCAAAGTCCAAAGTGCAGAAATTTAAAACAATCATAAAATGCGACAAGTCCTTATTTTTTTTGGAGAATCCCATCCCAATGCGCCATCACTTACTCTGCGAAAAATAGGAAATAACAATTTATCAGTACAAACGGTACTGAGTAAGTTAATGTATAGCATAACAAAATTTAAAGATTTAGAAGAGTAATAAAAAGTTGGGAAATTAATTTAACGAACGAGTAAAAATAATTTACGGGGATTTCTTTTTATACTTTACCACACCATTGTTCATTTTGATCGAGGACATCCAAACATTACCCGCTTGGGCGCTTATGTCCACAAGCTGCCGGTATCGACGATCCAGGGCCTTAGCCGTTTTGGGATCAATTACCCGCTTGGGCACTTATGTCCACAAGCCGACGGTATCCACAATGTGAGAGCAGCGGACCCTATACAGACACACTCCAGAGCCCTAGGTAACCCCTACGGATACACCTAGGAGTATAGACTCATACAATCACGCAACATAACAATATTTCCTTGGCGCCGTTTTGGCCACCAAAAAGAGGGGGCGGCCCAACGAGCCCACGCCAAGTGCACTTACCCTCCAAATTGAACATCTAACTCGATCAAAACTCACAAAGTTTCAAAAATCACATTGTAATCATTACAACATATATCTACATTTCCAGAATTCATAGGATTCATCAAAGAGTAGCAATCGACTCAAAAACTACCGAAACGTACGAAACCAAATTTCACCGGTAAGACTACACTGTGGCAGTTTTCAAAATCGTATTGGGAAATGTAGTAAAACTTTGTGAAAAATTCTGAACATTTTACAGGTGCTAGGCGACATCAAAATAAACATTTTTCTCAGAAATAGGCCTTAGCAAATTCGGACTCTAAGTTGCTCAAAAAAAATCATTTCAGAAACTTGTTCTCAAAAGGGTGCAAAGACCACTGTTCATCCGACTACAGCTTACTTAAAAATCCATAACAATTCGAAAGTTGATCCAAAAATTCTGAAATTTCACAGGAGTAAACTAGACACATAGATGAACAATTTTCATGAAGAAACTAACCATCAAAAACGATCATAGCTAGGAGAAATATGAACTACAAAACTGAACATGCTAGAAATTTAAATCTGTCACCATGTGTAGCAGAAAATACCAGATCCGTTTTCGTCGACCAAATCAAGTCCAAAAATTATGAAAATTTACAGAGGTCATCTTTAAAGTGTTAGGAACATTTTTCATTTAGACAAGTTCTTCCAAAAATGAACGGATCTTGACGAAAAATGCTGAACAAATAAAACTACTCGGATAGAAACCCTAATAGACAGATTTGGCACAAGATGAAGATCGAACTATATCTCAAAGAATACTCAACCAAAAGCTCTAAAATTGGAGATGCACAACACTAACTTACTTCTCAAGAGTGTAGTGTCGAAATCCTCTTTGGTTGAACCCTCAAACTCGCCCGGGACAGCCTCAAACCTCCAAGATCTACCGAACGAATCCTATTTTGAGGTGTTTGGATAAAAACTTGATGTTAGGGCCTAGAATCCGAAGTAAAGAACAAGGGATTGGATTAGAGACCTTACCTAGACGTAGGAGAAGAGATTGGAATGCTTGAACTCGCTTAACACCTCTGGAACAAGGAAGAACACTCTCAAAACTCTCACCAACTCTCTCTTGAATCAGAATTTCGGATTAGTGTGAATGAGGGGGTTTGGTGGGTGATTAAGGATGGGAATGGGGTAATTTAGGTTCCCAAAAGGATGCTTAATGCATCTTGGAAGTATGAGGGACTTAATGACAGTCCAAAACTCGAAATACACTCCCTCAAATCCTATCCATTCCACCTAACAAACCATGGTTCAACTCATCCCCCAAGTTCATGTATTCTCCAAACTCACAGCCATGTAGGGGTTCTAGAAACTTCTAGCTTCGTCCAAAAGAGTCCCAATACATCCACCAACATCTGAGACATGAATGTGCATCAATTCCATGAATCAAACTCGAGTAAATGGCTTCAAAATTCAAGAAACGCGTAGCAGCGTTTTGAAACGCTGCTACTGGGGTGGCGGCGCGCTGGTGGCGCGCCACCGCGCGGCCACCGCGCCACCCCAGGTAGCGATTTTTCTTTTCTTTTTTTTTTTTTTTTATATAATATGATTTTTGATCTTTTAAAAATCATATTTGGATTATCCGCTTGTTGGATACTCCGATAACTCTCTTCGAGTTGCTATCGTGCGAAAATATTTAATTCCGCTCTCCCGGAATTATTTCGATTGCGATAGTTAAATCCAATTAATTAATTTAATTAATTAATTTTTCGGATTTAATACTCGATGTTGATTTCTCGGGTATTACAGTTGTAATTATCAAAATGGGCATGTTATTTATATGGGATAATGTGGGTGTAATTTAAATAAAGTAGTATGGACATTTAAGACTTTGAACACATTAGTATGTGTTTTTGGCTTATGCTTTTGGAAGAAGCACCTCTTCAGTTGCTTCTCCCAAAAGCATTTTTTAGCTTTTCGATGTGCTTTTATTTTTTTTTAAACATCCATCCAAACAATTTTATATCAAAAGTGTTTTGGGCAAAAGCAAAAACAAACACATTTTCGAAAGCCCGTCCAAATATCCAAACCAAGGTTATTAAAATCTAGATCCAGATCTTAGAAACTTAAAATCCTACGGTCCAACAAAGACAAAAACGATCAAGATCGGTATGAGATCTAAATTAGCGTGAGATCTGAATAAGATCTATAGGATCTATACAAAATCTTAAAATATTTGAAAGATCCGATCCCACTCCCTCTTATTTTTTCATCTCATTTTTTTAATTTTCAGTCCTCCTTTCTATTCCAAAATCCAGATCTAGGGATTTTTATTTGCATCTCCATATTCCTCGCATCCCCTTCATCTTTCTCTTCCAACAGTCGTCGTTGTATCTCTTTTATCTTCTTGTTATTGCCGTTGCCGTCGTATCCCACTTCTCTTTGCCAATATTACCCCTTCCAGCACCCTCTGCTGATGGAGAGCTTAGTCCTAAACCCCCTGCCCAGATCGGTGATGATGAATCCAATGAGACAGTGGTTGAGACTGATGAAAATGAGAAAAATTCTAATGACAAATCCAACTCAGGTCAAACATCATGTCTTAAATGCTCATTTATTGTCCTTTTTTTGCTAAATAAATTATTCTCTATTGATATTTGTTATTATAATTTGCTAATATGCAATATGAATAATTTTTTTTTTGTCCTAATTTCATAAGATCTTAGGATCTACGATCCCGATCTTGCAAAGGGAAAAACCTACATAAGATCTAGATTTTAATAACCTTGATCCAACAGGACTCTTATTTGACTTTTAGGTGCCACTTATTTGGATTAGAAATTTTTTTTGTTTTTTTTTCAACATAGATCTTCGGATTGAAACAAAGTATTCATTTGATGCTTCAAGATTCATATGACTCCCCCTTGAATAAGTCTTCATACATTGCTGCTGCTTTCTGGTAGCCATTCTTGTCGCTGATAGAGGTGTCAATGTGGGCCGAGCCCGTTGGGCCGGCCAGCCCCGCAAGGCAAAATATGTGGGGCGGGCTTAAGAATTTAAGGCCCGTTTAGAAGCAGGCCTAAACGGGCTTAGCCCGCGGCGGGGCGGGCTTTTGCGGGTTGGGCCCGCGGCGGTCGGGCCGGCCCGCGGGCTTTGCCTAGATTTTTTTTTTTTTTACATTTTAGTAGATTTTGAATATTGTATAATATATTTGGTAAATTATTCAATGTCTAACATTAACTCATTAAGTCATCAAAAATAAATCATAATTTTGGTTATACATTAAATTTCAATTGTTATACAAATAGTCGATATCTTCTAATATTTCTCTGCTTCTTTATATTATTCATATTAGTTTTTTTAAGTATAAATTCCTTTTTATTTTATTTATTAAAAATTATGAATACTTGTAAATTGTTATAGTTTGATTGTTAATTATCTTACTTTTAAAATATAAAATCACTGCTAAAACAGATTAACTTCCTAAAGACTTCGACCGTCAGACACAATATTTTTATCAACCCAGTCATTAATTATAATTTTTTTTGTCTTGTCCAATACTATATTTTTAATATATAATACACCCATTTAATATTACAAATTAGAATAAATTCAGTTTTAAAGAATTATTCAACAAACGTACTATTATAGTAAATAATTATGCCAAAAAATACACACTTTTTTTTGGGTGAGGGGGACGCTAAACGCGTCAGCTAAGAAAAAGAAAAAGAAACTAAGCTACAAACAGAAAAGAAAAATAAGAGGAAGAGTGACAAAAAACGAGAGCCAGCCGGCTAGAGACGGGGACGCCAAACGCCCATCATATCCACCGCCAAAAGCGGTCGTACGTCATCAGGAGGGAACGCCCAAGTGGTGAAGAACTCCGGCTCACAGGATCCCCGCTGGCCAATCCATCAGCAACAAAGTTACCTTCACGGAAGATATGATACCAACGATATCCCGGGTTCAGCTGTCGAAGGTCGTGAATCAAACGCACAAGGGGGAAGAGCGGATGCTCCACACCAACGCTGGAGTGAATGATCCGGACGGCCTACAGAGAATCAGAGTAGCAGCAAGCCTCTCGGATTCCTCTAACTTTTAGTAATCTCATCCCATTCAAGATGCCATGAAGCTCTGCGACTAGAATAGTAGCGTTCCCAACATAGCCAGAAAAACCAACCTGCCAATGTCCAAAATCATTGCGAACAACTCCACCAAAGCCGGCTCGTCCCGGATTCCCAATGACACTGCCATCAACATGCAAGACAACTCCTCCATGTTGGCGTGGATGCCAAGACACGAGACAGGGTGCCACACGCCGAGGAGCCCTTCCAAATACCCTGTCAAACCCCTCACCCACTCTAATAGATTGGGCAACAATGGAGGACCGATTTGGCAACTCGTTGCGGAAACATTTAGCATTCCTTGCACACCATATTCCCCACAACAATGCCCAAAATTTTCCTGTCCACCGACCGGTGAGACTTCTACAAAACACTCCCACCTCTCCATCCAGAGGAGTGGAAACCCGATGAGGGCCTCCCAGCCACGCCCAAGCAGAGACGGTCCAAGAACAATTAAAGAACAAATGCACCGCGGACTCATCATGCAAGCCACACAAGGGACAGAGGGTCGAAGCAGCTAGGCGGCGTCTCGCTCAAAACACATTAGTAGGTAGTGCATCATGGACGATGAACCACATCAAGAAGCGAACCTTTTCCGATGCCGGAACCCTCCACACCCAAGCTTTGTTAAACTCGCATTGGATGCCATGGGATCGCAGGAGCCATTCGTACCCCGTCTTGACGGAATACTGGCCCGACGCACTTCTGTCCCAAACAACCAAATCAGCGGCATCAGCGTGAAGGAGGGGGGGACCGAACTCCAACACTTCATCCCGAATAGAGTCAGGCACCATTGTAGATACATTCGACCAACACCAATTCATGTTCAGGATGACATCCTTCACGCATAGATTAGTGTCCAATGGATGAACGGGCGGCAAGCAGGAAGCAAGTGGACCAGCCTTAAGACAGGGAGAGAACCACAAGCTGCAGTCGCCCGTGCCTAACCGAATATGAAAACCCTTAGCAAAAAAGGGAGCAACACGCGTCAGGGCACGGTAGAGGGGGGATGCGCCAGGCTTCGCAGGGAAGTGAAGCAAACCACAACCATATTTAGCATGCATGAGTTGAGAAGCAGGCTGTTGAGGCTTACAAGTAATCAAACGTGAATGGAGAAACGTGACGGAGATATCATACGACCCCCCAATACGGCGGAGAACCCAATTACCTCCATCACATGCACTGCCTTATATCCGAGTCTATATAACATAACCCACACCCTTGAGAAGGGTCCCTGTGGTTCCAATAGAATCAACAAGGAGGGTTTATGCGTTAGAAGAAGATCCGATAGGTGGCGTTGAGTAGGACCTTGCATGATGCCATGCATATTCCATGCAAGTATAGAAAAATCATTAAAGACTATCATTGCGGCACTATGGCCAAAGCAGAATTAAGTGACTCATCCCCACCGGCCGCATTCGACACCATAACCGCGACACCCATCCGGCTCAACTCCTCCAATTTACCCCCCAATACCTGGAGACGTTGCAATAGCATCACCAGGCCCCCCGTTCAAGAGATGAAGGTATTTCTTTGGAAAGAGCTTTAACATGTCCGCACCAACTGGCCCGTCATTCCCACGAGAAGACTTCCTCTCGACTGGCAGCCTTTTCACACCATGCAAGAGTTTCTTTACTCTCGATTGATACTTAGTAGAAACCCCCGGTCTGTCCCGCAACTTTCCACTGGTCGGCAGCTGCAACTGGCCTTCGCCTCGCTTGACATTAGGTGCAGTTGCATGCAGATCCAACTGGTCCTCAACCCGCGCAATATTGTCTTCAATAATAGGCGAATCCACGTGGCCCTCAACTCGCTCAACACGAGCATCAATAATAGGCAAACCCACGTGGCCCTCGCCTTGTGCAACATTAGTTTCAAGAGCCGTGTTGTCCGAGTTCTCAGCACTGTATGAGTCGCCCTGAACAAGGAGGTTTGAGGATGCTGGGACTGCAGGCTTCGCACGTCGCGGCTTTCTCCTCTTAACCACCATCCAATCACCCACCCCAAGATCCCCAGGAGTGTTCCCCACCATCTCCAGAGTTGGCGTTTCCGTGCCCTCCAACCTAGGAACCTGAGAACCATCATCCGAGGGAGGGACACCCTCCTTCCCCCGGCCAGCCACCCGAGGATGAGCCTCGCCTGGATGAGGAACCGGACTCGGACACTTGTTCTGCAAATGGCCAAAACGGGCGCACTGCATACACATCAGATGTAGGTCCTCATACGCAACCTGAATACCCTCCCCTTCTACGTCCAACATGCCGTACAAGGGTTTGTCGAGGTCAATCTCGATACATGCCCGAGCATAACGACCCCGCGAAACAGCCGTGGTAGTCTTATCCACTTTAATGAGCGTACCCAGCGGCGCGGCAATAACTCGCAATGCATTCTCATTGTAAAAGATTTTGTTGAGTTCAGAAAATCTCACCCAAGTTTGAACTGTATTGGCTTTAGTCTTTTCCGGATTGAAATCCTCCGACCACCTCCGAATCGCAAGGCAATGATCGAAGACCATCCACGGGCCCCCCGTTAAAACCTTCTCTCGATCCTCCGGCTTCGTAAACTTGGCAAGGAAGCACCCATAGCCAACATCCAAAATATCAAATTTCCCGGAAGGCTTCCATGCCCGTGTGAGTCGCTCTTTCAACGCAATATAACCAACCGAGAGGCCAAGCACCTTAAGGACAAGGGTATCCTTGAAGGGTTCGCAGAGATCCTGCAGTACAGACTTGTCAAACCGAATTTTCGGGCACCTGGTGTGCAGTCCCGAACAATCCACAGAGGCAAGCTTCTCCTTTAACCAGTCCCGAGATTCAATCGTAGGCAAAACAGGCGGCGCTGATGAGTCAGAAGCCATCGCCGCATTGTGGAACGTGAGCGGAGGCACGGTCGAAGCCCCTGCCATAGAGGTGCCCAAGACCGGAGACGCATGAGGATGGAGAAAAGGCGAGACCTTTCCTCATGGATCATGCAAGGTCGGAAGATGGAGCGTAGGGGAAGACGCGGACGCAGAAACCCTAGGATGCATTAATTGATTGATTACGTAATTGACTATTTATAATTTTAATATCATTTATAAATCTTTATATCTTATTTTTAGTTTATACAATAAAAAATATTTACAATTGTTTGTTTTTACATTAAAACATAAATTTAGTAATATTTTTCTAAAAAGCCCGCGGGCCGGCCCGCAAAACGCGTAACCCGCGTGTGGGGCAGGTCGGGCCTAGGCATTTTGAGCCCGCCCCATTTAGGCCCGCCCCATTCAAGCCCGTAAAAATATGGGGGCCCGCGTGGGCCGGCCCGTTTCGCCCCGCGGGCCCGTTTCGACACCTCTAGTCGCTGAGGACTAAGTTGTAATTATGTTTGAAGTTTGAACCAGAAAGCTTGCATTGGCAGTTACCGCAGTTTTGCAGAGTGGGCCTTTGAATATTCACAAATTGGCCCCTTGAGGTTTCAGAAATTTTAATTTATATTTGAAACAATAGAGTATTGGCAGTTCTGCGTCGGAAATACCGGTTCGGGCGGAGGCGACGCAATGCTGGCTTCCGTACGCTACGCTGTGATTGTGGCTGTCGAAATAACTTTTGTCCAATTTTTGATATTTCAACTACAATTCGCGGATGTTTTCGTGCGAGGAAGTGCTTGTGATTTCTTCGCCGCCCGAAGAAGTTTAATTGGCGATCATCTCGAGGACAACGGTATTTTCGTCTCATTCTTTTTCAAGATATTGGCGGTTGAACTTTAGTGATCGTTTCGTTTCGTTTCAGAAACACTGATACACTAATATTTTAGATTGATGAATCCTGCGTTACTCTGTGTTATGGCCATGATTATTACGTATGTGGTAGCCATTGATTTGTTAGGGTAAATTTGTTTTGCATGCTATCTAAGCCCATATGGAACTAAATATAGTGTTAGAACCCTATTACAATGGGAACTAAATTAAATAGAAGGCATTCACTATGCGTTAAAACGTATATGAGGTTCGTCCAACCTCAAGTTAGGCATTCACATATTTGAGTTACTGAATCATGATCAGTGTTATTGCCAGATTGACAACTTTAAAATGGTTATTTAGTACCTCTTTTTTAACATCATTCTGGAAATCTCTAGCAGGTCTTATGAAAACATGTATAATCTTCCAATTTATATCAATATGTATTTAATGAGGTTTTTGTTGGACCTTGTATGTTTGAGAACACCCCTCTTTTTTTCTTTTTTTTTTTATCCTTTTGTGATATATATATATATATATATATATATATATATATATTCAAATATTTTATACAAGTACAAACCATTGTATTGTGCATTTACATAATGGATTTGAAAGCTGAAACCAAGGTTTCATGTTGGAGATCTTGGATAACAAACAAGTAAGGTCTTTCCTTTCCTTGGAGGTGTGCTTTAGAACTTGACTTTTGAGTTGAGACATAAATGGGACGTACGCTGACAGCTGACTTGAGCTTATTTTCTTACCATGTGAAAGAGGACTGGAAATGGAGTTGGCCAAATCCCATAGTTCAATGAGCCAAATACACTTCGAAACAGAACAGAAATTCAAATCCTTAAATAACTCAAAATATATTCATAATGAAATTGGGAAAGACTTGGATTGGATAGGAATATAAAATAAGTTATCAAAACTTGTGTAGTAGAATCAGTAATGCCTAGACATTTGAAATTTTCCTTATATACGTTATATAAATTGAGCCATAAACAACTTTTACGTTTATTGTGCTCTGCATTATCATTGTTGGTGTGGTGTGTTTGCATAGTAATTTTATTTGTGTGCTTAGAGTGGAAAAGTTAATCAATAGTTTCATTTGTCGTTTTAAATACATATTGTCTATTTTGTGTTGATGAATTTCTTGTTGAAAACTTGATATTAAAATAAGGAAAAAAAATGAAAAATGAACTTCAATCTTTAACAAGTGTTTCTTACTTTCTTTTTTGTGTATTATTTTGTTACTTATAAAAGCATAATTATGTTTGTGTTATGTATTACATTTTTTGTTCGTTGCTTGGCATATATGTACTTGAGTACTTCAGTGTACAACAACTTTCTGATAGAAGTTGATATGTTTTGTTTTCTAGAAAACATGGAGGTTTTGGTATGTGTAGCCTTGAAAATGTAATCTAAAAGTATTTATTCTCTAACAAATTAATCAGAAACTAAGATACTACAATATGTGGAAATTCATTCTCATCCATTCTTTTAAAATTGTTACAATTTCTTTATAAATTAGTTTTTACAGATACAATGATAGTAAAGGAAATAACAGGCCATTCCATATAGTAAGTATTTAAATCCTTTCTTTAAGATTGTAATTTCATAAATCTAATCTTTATATTGAATCCTCCTTTGCCTGATTTCCAGTTTCTGGATTAATAATATTTCCTAACAAGCTTTAAAAGGTGGGATGTAGTCATCACAAGTTTAAATTTTCCTGTTATGGACTTACAAAAATACTTGTTAAATACACTGGTAAGTAATTCTATTCAAACATATAAAGGCAGTTATCTCCTCTGTAAAACCTATTTGTCTGAGATATTATTTCCCAATCAAAAAAAAAAAAAATGGTGGAAAGAATTAGTTCTCACGAATGCTCCAACCTTTTCGATTTTGAGGCAGAATACCAGTCCGATGCTTTTGCAACCGAAGGAATTGTATGCGCTGGACAGGGGCCTGCGTCGCAACTTCAGCCGCAGATGGAGTCGCATTCCATGTTTGACGAGATCTATTCGTATCTGTGGCCATTTTACAGTAAATCTGAGCCCAAGACGCTTCAAGATATTGGTTTTCAGATAAATCCACCGCCTGAAATGATGTATCTTTTTTTGCACTCGCCATCTGGAAATGAAAGAGGGCTGCAACCCAGGCCTAGCCATCAGCTGCCCCGGAGAGATGTTTCAGAGATATCAGACCTTCACACAGGAAATTCCCGAAACATGGTAATGAAAGACAGAGCTAAGTCAAGTGGTGGTGTATTGACATGCTCCATTCTTTACATATACAGCGAGGATATTTGTTAAATTTGCTGCACAACATCATGCTTATGGTTTATGGAAATGAATTAAATTAGGTTAAATTTAGGAATTGAAATGCTGCTGCGCTGATTATTTATTTGATTTTTATGGTTTTTTGTCCAGATATCTCATGCATCATTCATGTCCAGATTTGAACCTATGAGCTACACACAGAGAAAATGAATTATGTTTTCATTACAGGTAATGTATAGATATATAGGTCCACATTACATACATAGGTATCTGATTTAATTATTGGTTTCTGAATTTTTGTTTAATATATGAAACATAAGTGTTGGTGAAGGTTAATTGGAGTATAGAAATGGATGAATAATTGGCAACCAAATAGAATTATCTTTTCTGAGATTTGGGGGAGTATTATGCACATTTTTGATTCATTGCTTAACTTTTTGTGTCATCTAAATTTAAAATAAAAATAATAAAAAAATATACCAAATTTTATAATTTTTCATTCTCTACAAATAGAGACCACTCTTGCTATATTTTTTATAAAAATTAATTTTTTATATATTATATTGTGGTTGGATGGCTGGGTGGTTATTGATAAAGTATGTTAAATTTAGGTGGTTGGGTTGGGATGGATATTGATGAGTTGGAGGAGAGAGAAATTAATTAAATAATGAGATGGTTGGATGGTTGGGTGGTTGGGGTGGTCATGGATAATGATAGTCTTAAGAAAATGGGCCTGGGCAATGGTATTTGGTCCTATGGCCTAGGCCGGCCCAGCAACTATTCCATGTCAGTTTCCTGATTTTTAACATTCCAACTCTAACGACATTTGATTTGTCTTTCTTGTAGATCGTGCCGTTGAGGAGACATGGAACCATCCACCATCTTCTGGTACTATTTGTTTCTTTCCAAATCCCCTTCAGCAGCTTTACTTCAGTCACGTTATTATCTAAGGATAATTTGGTTATTGCAACTTTTTTCCCCCCGTTCCATTTATGATGACCACCCTTGGGGGGGGGGGGGGGGGGGGGGGGAGTGAAATTTAAATTACTTTATCAAATGGCAATTCCATTCTTGTATATGATGCATCTGTAACAGTTGCTGCCAAAGGAATGAACATAGAAATTAACTAATAGTATAATTATGTAAGGGACATATTAATTGGAGACAATGAGATTATGTTATTTATTTGATTCGGTAACCATTGGATTTACTCTCTAGTCTAAATACTAACAATATCAATGCTGTCAGGATGGCCACGCGCGGGAAGAACTAGCATAGAGCTTGTATCATATATGTATATAGCAGTAAAAAGAATGAACCTTTTTACTAAAATTAGAAGAAAAATCTCATCTCCAAATAGAGATGTTCCCATGGTGGGATATATCCCTCGGATCGCTTTCTCCAATACGTTTCTGGAAGTTTTAACCATATATTCATAAAATGGTATCATCTGGGATCACTGCATTCCTTATGATCACAAATATTCCTTCTGATATGATATATCCTTTTGCTTCCATGTTTGCTTCCTGCACATTGTCCTCATTTATGATCTGCACGACAAAAAATACACTTGAAAATTGTTGTCTTATATAACAAACCACCTCATCTCAGAAGTTTGACTGATATTGTTGGCTATACCTTAACATTGTTTCGTATTCTTGCATTCTTATCGATTATTGATTTCCTTATGTGCGAGCCTTCGCCAATTCCAATAGGGATGCTGTGAAGTGTTTCTCCTTCACCTGTACCATTCTGCACATTTTGGTCTAGTAGGTGTTGGAGCAGTTAAAATAATTAGAGCTAATGTTTATAACTTTATATGGATTCACATTTTTGAGGACACTCAAGTATTCTGGTTACGAAGTAGTGACTAGAATTTTTGTAATTAGTCCAATTTAAGAACACATACAATGGAAAATTTAGAAATTAAAGCATGAAGACATGTACAGCTGAAGTGAGCTCTTCTAATGATATATTCAGGTGTTTTGACACATCGGAATATACAGGTGTTTTGACACATGTCCCAACATATTTGCAAATGACCTCGTACATGCATTTCAAGCGTTTTAATTCTGTCGTTTGAAATTCAATGAAATGTGTCCTAAATTAGATCTTCTGTTGTATTAATTTGCAATCGGCATACATGAATATATTGAAAATGCTATACCCTTATAGCTACAGCACTTAAAAAGATCTTAACTGTATCATAATAATGATGTACTGTGACTTTCGTGTGGGTTAGATTTGATGTAGTCATTTAACTCTAACATGGGTAGGTAGATTTAGTCCATGTTCAGATATTGATTCAATTGCCACCCATTTCTGTGAAATAAAAATACAATTTTCACACTAGCAGCTTATGTATGTTTGCTTGCATACATGATATGTGTCAGACCCCATGATGACTGAATCCTCAACAGAAGAATTGTTACCAATCCTCGTCCTCATCCCAATCACCGAACCTTTAATCCTGCATTTCTGCACACCAGATATATGAATCTATGCATAGATAGATATACAAAGGCTCCGTTTGATAGAATAACACCTAAAACCTCTTATCACTTATTTCATAAGAAGTGGGAAGCAGTCCAATAAGAGCCCGTTTGGATTGGCTTCTAGGGAGGTGCTTTTGGCTTTTGCTTCTGCCAAAAGCACTTCTAGTAGAAATTAGGTGTTTGTTTTGGCTTTTAAGAAAAAGCAAAAGCACATCGAAAAGCGAAAAAAGTGCTTCTGGGAGAAGCAGCCCAGGAGGTGCTTCTCCCAAAAGCAGAAGCCAAAAGCACCTCGTAAACTGTGCAAGGACTTAAATACCCCCACTACTTAATATAAATTACACTATAAATATATCTTATTATCATATTAAGTAGCATGTCCTTTTTGGTAATTACCACACTCTAAAAGCACTTTTCATTTTTATTCATCCAAACATATTTTTTAGAATAAGCCGCTTTTCAAACATTACATCCAAACACAAAAGTTACGTGCTTTTGCTTTTGACTTCTGCTTCTGCTTCTACTTTTGGCTTCTGCTTTTTTCAAAAGCCAATCCAAACGGGCCCTAAGAGCTGAAAATAAGTGATAAAGAGTCTCTTGTCAGTTATTTGTAACAAACAGTCTTCTTGCAAAATTCCTTATTAAGTAATGATAAGAGGGAATAAGGCCTATCAAACAGGGCCTTAATCTTTATCTACTTAAAGCTAATGAATATTTCATGATGCTTCGTACGTTGAGAATGCAGCCATCTCCAATGATAGAATCCGTGATGACAGCATCAGTCACAAGTGTTGGAGGTAGATGACGGGGCAATGTGTACAAAGGAAACTGTCTATCGTAAATGCTGTCACAAGATGAGAAAGAATGAGGCTTGTGTTAGCCATTGGTTCCCATTACAGTAGAGAAAGTAGCCATGTGCCTATTTGGAGAAAAATTTGCCTACTTGTAAGCTTTACCAGTCCTTTGAATGGCTTCCATGTTTGCACGGTAGTATGCTGATATACTTTTCATGCCCTCCCAATATCCATTGAATTGAAAAGCGTGAACCTGGCGAGTTTAACAGAATTAGGAAATTGAAAAGAGAATTGGTGCATCAGATGAATTAATGTGGGAGAGTAGAATGTTTCATTAGGGACTAGAGGAACACAACTGACCTTCATCCCAAGGGATATTGCACCCCGGATCACTTGGCCTTTTAAGTCGTTTGCATTTGGAAAATGTTCAGTGAGGAGTTTTATCATGACCTCTCGGTTGATAACATAGATTCCCATGCTTGGGAAACTTTTGGTTTCGTTTCTATCTCTTCTTTCCATCTTCTTTGCCTGTCAAATTTCCTCAAGTTAGTCCTCACGACAAAAAACTGGATGAGAATCCCTAAAGTGGGGCATGGGAGATGATACTCACTAATGTGTTTGTAGTATCCATTTCTGGGTCATCTGGAAACTTTATGACTTCATTTTTGCTGTTCATTTTGACAATGCCATATGCTCGATCCTCAGCCTTTGCCTGACTTGAAACTGAGATAGTTATATCAGCTTTGCTCCTCCTGTGAGCGTCTATCAGTTCCTGATAGTCCATTTTGTAAAGATGATGGCCAGGAAGGACCAAGAATTCAACCACTGGATGCTCCTCGAGCACCCACAGACACCTTCGCACAGCATCTGCTGTTCCCTAAAAGAATAAACCAATGTGTTATTGTTGATTTATTTTGTGTTTGTTACTGATGTTCTTTTATAGAACTTTTCAGGGGGAAAATTTATGCATGAATGCACACATCAAAAATTCTAATACAAAGACTCACTCTGCAGTCTGCTCTGTGCTATGATCACGACTGAATGGTCAGATACGAACGTGTACAATTTTATATTTATTGCATTTAAGCTACTTAGACTGTAGATAAAAAGGACTGTGTAAAACTGCTGAAATTTTAGGAACCTGAAACCATCCACTGTCTTCCGGGCTTTGATATGCCGCGATGACCTCAACGAACCCCTCATTGGAAAGGCGCACACCGGAGTAAGCCCTTGTGAGGTGAGAATTGAGAGAAGTGGAGTTGAACTGGGTGAGCACATAGATTTTAGTCATATCACTGTTGATGCAGTTGCTGACAACCGCGTCGATCAGCCTGTAGTTCCCTGCAATAGGAATGGCTGCCTCTGATCTCCTCTTCATCAATGGATACAGCCTGGAAGGTATTGGCCCATCTCCGAAAACGATAGCTGCAACACTCTGGACACTAATAAAAACACTTAACATCTCCATGAAACATGAAAATAATATACATGATCTCAACAGGTTGGGGGCAAACCATAGTTCACCTGGTTCACTGGGGGGAGTGACATAGAATGCACACAATGATATTGTTTTGAATTCTTTATTCTGAATCTTGATGGTTGCATTTCTGATCCTGGTTTACAGGAACAATGAGGCAAACTTAGTTTAGGGCAGAATGAAGACAACATAGGCATGGTGACAGCAATCTGGTATATGCCCTAATTTCCCTGTATATCTGGTATTGCTTTCTGGGGTTATTGAGGAAGAATGAGTTTGTGATACTTCCTGATTTTGTGGGGATTTGATTTTGTTGGGTAGTTGTAATTGTGCATACCTCCATTTTTAAGCAATGAGAAGAATATAATAAGGGAGATGAAGAGGGAATATTGAGGTTTCTTCTTGTTCATGGTACTCGGGAGGGATCTTGTCTATAAGCAGTTTGCTGCAGGTTGTGTCCTAATTGGCCATTTATATAATGTAGCAGTATATTAGATTTGGTTCTGATGCATAGCTTGAATGAGTTGAAAGTTGGGACATGTTTTGTCTTGAAATCATCTTTTCCATGTTGCTATATTTGCCTTTTTTTTTTTTTTTGTGGCTTTATTCTGCTTGTGTCTTGTAATGTGCACAAAGAATATTGACTAGGTAAGGTATGTGTCTTTAAGGGGTTTATTTGGATTTGTAGAAAATATGGATTTCTTTTTGTATTGTGAACAAGGGATGTTTTGTATTTTTTAGAAATTAGAAGTAATATTGAAGGTAGAGGTGGGCTTAGTTATTAATTGACTGCTTCCAAAGCACTTTTTTTTTTTTTCATATATTCGCGTACTATACTTAAACAGTTAATTCAATTAACACTCAAGCAAACTGTTGTTAGTATTGTGAGCAAAATATGTTGATTTCAAGGTAATATGAGAGGTGGTCATTAAAGTACTCCAAGAAAGGGTGGAAAGGTACATGAGAAGGTAAAGATAGATGTTATAGAATAAAGTGGGGATGAAGTCAGGTAATTTGGGATAATTCGATCTCTCATTAACGAGGAATTCATTATTAGCGAATGATTACTCAGTAGAGTAGTTATAAAATTCACAGGATAATTTAACCATTAGCTCCAGTAATTCTATTAGGGGGTACAAAACAAAATTAAGATTGAGATGCTTAATTCGGATATTTTTTAAAACTCAAATTCAATTTCAATTTGTTTTATTCTTTAAAAAAAGTCTGTGTCAATGTTTCCTTTTTTTTTTTTTCTGAAAACTTAAAATAAATACTTCTAGTTGGGTTTTATTCAACACTCCTAACTACACAGTCCATTTTTTAATTTTTAAATATTTTTGGTATGCATTATAAAGAAAAAATCTGCCGTAAGGTCAAAAGCATGCTAAAATTAATGATATACTGTATAAAGAATATTTTTACAAGTATGATTATACGGAGTATATATTGATATTATTTAAAAAATGTAATTTGATTTTAAAAATATAAAAATTCAAACCCATCATTTTTCTATACAAAGAAAATGAAACCCATGATGTTAATATTAATTATGAATATTCAATAAAGCTATTGAGTTAACTAGCCCCGCCATACCAAAAAAATAAAAAAATAAAAAGTAAAAAATGATGTTAGTTAAGAATTTACAACCCTATTTTGAAAAAATAAAAAAATCTCAATGCTCAAGCATTTAAACTTTAAAATACAAATTAAAATAGCTCAAAACTGTAAACACTAATTTCAATAACCGCTAAATTTTAACCTCTAAATTGTAATTTGTAAATACCTCCGTAACTTTAAACTTTTCAAACTCCAACCTCTAAAATCTAACACCAAACACCATTATTCAAAATTATATCAATTCAAAACTATTTTCTCTCCTAATTTCAAACTCCATAATTTAAACTTTAAACTCTTATTAATCCCAAAAATAGCCTATGACGTGGTTAACTTTTTTTTTGTTTTTTCTTTAAACCTCCCTTTTTCTAATAAAATCTAAAAATGTAAAAAGGCAATCATTCTCTTCAGTCACTTCAGAATTAGATCTATCGATTTTGGTTTTTTGGGATCCTTAAAGACTTGGTCATTTGACCATCTTCCATCTTTTTTGTCGCCTCAATCTTCCTCAGCTTTCCTTGAATCACTGGCTCAGAATTAACCAAGATTACCCAATAATACTTTGCCAATGATCCTGGCTCAGCACTAACCTAAATTACCCAATACTTTCCTTGAATCCACTTGGTCAATCAATGTTTCTTAATCAGCATCAAGATACAGGAGGAACAACAACACCACCACCACATAATAGTAGTAGACATGGATATTCTTTGATGTCTCTTAAACCTCGCACAGAGTCAAAACACTTTTCACTCTAAAGAGAAGAAGGGGAGGGAATAGATAGGACACTCGGTTCTTCCCAAGATCTTCTTCTACTCATTCATGAGAAACAACACATTCCCACAACCAGTATATATTGGGCCAACCAGAACCCAATACTCATCATATCCTCCACCTTAGACCAATATGGGGCCATGACTCACGGCTTGAGGTCGAATCATCCCCCCGGGTCAATCATAGCACCATCACCATGGTGCCTTCTCAGCAAATTGCTTGCACAGAAATAGAGAGGCCAAGGCAAACAAAGAGAAAAAGAAAATGGCACAAATCCGAGGTTTCCAATTTCTCAACACATAGTAAGTAATCTCAAATGCATATCTATAGAATCTATCCATAAAGTAACACATCGCCCCCCTATCTAATCATAGCCGCATATCATGCTCTTCTACCACACTCTATGAAAATCAACAAAACATGAACAGCAAATCAATCAAACAATTGCATAAACTACTATTTAAGTGCCTTTCCCAAAGGGGCTACCCGCATTGGCCGATTCACAAGAAATCACCTCAACTTACCATCCACGGCTATGTTTGTGCATCTATACGCATCAATCTCTACTATCTCTGCTGAAACAAGATGATTCTTTTCATAGGCATACTTCCTTGACATAGTTGCCTCAATTTCATAAAAATGAGATCCCCATGAAATATGTCACACCGCGTTGCACTGTGGCCAGTGGCCACACTCGGTTTCTTTAGTTTCTTTAGGGAAAAGGCAAAGTAATATTTTTTAAAAAAAAAAAATAAAAAGAATTGTTTTATAAAATAAAAAATAAAAGAAAAAGATCCTCAATTTCCAAGCTAGATTGAATCATGTCAGTTGAAATTTAAATATTACCAGGTTCAGTGACAAATTGACAATTGTAATATCTTTTAGAACCGAAAGGTTATGGATGTGGAAAAATAAAAATCCTTGTTTTGTAGAGCATATGATAAAATAGTCTCTGGAACTTCAAAAATAAACGATTAAAAAGTGAATGAGCACTTTGATTAACAGTTTATCACACCCCAAGGAAAAATTAGCTCAAGAAAAAGTTGATTCATAGGTACTATTTATCCAATCCTATCATATGGTGCTGCATCATTTATTTGTGAAGGAAAATTCTATTCACCACGTCGACTGGCAATGCATAGGCCGGATCAATAGCTTTCAATCCTGGATATTCAAGAAGCGACAGACCTACAATAGCGAAACCATGGAGAAAAAGATTTTATTGATGAAAATCATTTCCAAAATATGGCAATCTTTTTGCTCTATGAATCTTCTTACCAGCAACCCCAAAGTAGGTGTGGAAGACATCAACAGCATCGTCTGGCCTATCCGAAATGCCTCCTTTTTCTAAATCCTGCATATTGTTAATGGATGTTGCCACCCAATTTTCTCAATAAGCCTGTTTATGTGTGCGAATGAAAACAAGTTTAAGAGAAACCTATGTGGCAATCGTAAACACAACCTGACAATTTAAGATGAACTTAACAAGCTTTCCCTTGTCAATCCAGTGAACCCTGTCAATCATGATTAAGCTAGAAAGAACCCACCATGAGTAGCACACCTGGAATTGGAAATGGTATTACATTAGAATTGCGTTGTTGAGTATTTCAATTTCAAAAACACACACATACTATAAGAAAACTACATCAGGAAGCTTCTCAGGTCGCCCATTTAGACCTCCAGATTTAACTTGTCGTTCACATAACCACCATCCAAGGAGGTCCTTGTCAACGTGATGGAGAGAACCAGTGATTGCAAGAGCTCCCACACAACAGAAAACTGCAGTGATAGTATGAAATTAGTGTTTTAGGAATTTAGGATAAGGGAACATTTACCATCCAGAAAATGCATTATAAAACAGTATCTGAAAATTGATTCCCTACTTTCTATCACTGTATATCTGGTCTGATTACAACAAAGTAAGTTTTCCCCCTCCTTTTTTTCCCACAGTTGGTTAAATAATTTGAATTAGATGTTGTGTCACTCAAATCTCTGGAAATCAAGTTGAAATTGAAACTAGTAAAACTATCTGCAGCACTGTAGCTGTTGTTGACTGATTTTGATAAGGATTCCCAATTAAAAATTTAACTAAAGAAATGAGAACATACTTTGTCCTGCATGAGACTCCGCTCCAGGTGTACAACCAAATCCACCATCCAAATTCTTGCAACTCACAATATATTCTACAGCTTTTTCAACATTAATTTTGTCCAAGCAATGTAATAGTGCGAGAGAACATATAGCAATATAAGAAAACCTAAAAAATTTAAAGTAGCAAAGCTCAATCACTAATACAAAAAGACTCAAGTACAAATGCAAGTATTATATCTTTAGCCAGAGAAGGAAATAAAAGCTTACGTAGACCAAAATTTACGGGAAAACCATACCTTGTATCAATCTCACCCCACATATCACCAGAGAAAGATCCATCTTCATTTTGTAGGTTGGCAATATCTAGGTAGCATGTTAAGTTTAAAAACATATCGTACTATGCCCGCCGTTCTTTTATTTTTATTTTACTTTTCTATTTTTCCGAAGTACATCTCACAGGAAAAAGCAACTTCAATTATGAACCATGTTAGTGAAAAGCATTAAAGAGGGAAAATATAGTTGAAAGATACAACTTGCAACCTTCTCGACATTGAGAACATCTATCTTGTCAAATAGTGCTAAAACCTGAATAGCACTAAGTGTATACAATATATGCGGATCATGTCCTATATTGCCACCAAACCCACCTGCTTGAACAAAAACAATAGGGGTTATGAACTAATTAATCAAAACCACAGTACTCATAATCAGCAGGTTTCCCGAGAATAAAAAAATTGCACAAACAATTCATATTTCAGTTACAAATGAAAGAAAAGAACTGCAAACAATATTAATACATTCCTAGTACTTCTGTAGACCGTAAAATTCGATCAATGAATACAAACCAGATTCATGTTGGCATTGCATGATCCATTGAATAACTTCATCTTGATTTACCACATCAAGCTTTCCCAAGATATCAAGAGTTGTCAACCCCCAATATGCACCGTTTAGTCTTAGGTGCTCCATCACCACAGATTCAAAGTCATCCTGTTTCTGGGAAAATGAAAAGCAACTTTAGATGAATAACAACAGCAAAAGCACCAAAAGTTTAAAATACAAGGTAAGGAAGCACTAAATATTTGAATATTCAATATTTCAATTACCAATTTACCATCCCATATCAATTATCAAGTGAATTCAATAAGCTAGTAAAATATAATTACTGGAATCAAACAAACAAGTTATGGGCTTAAGTCAATACCACATGAAGGGGGAATTAACCTGCTTACAAAAGATCGAAATATTGCAAAAGAATATAGTGAAGGCACCTAAAACATGGCACGATTACTTTTATCACATGGTGCAACTTAGAATCATTAATGTTCTGTAGGGGCTTGATTGAGACCCACTAAAATGACAGAATCACTAAAAGATCTTCTCAGGATGCTCAATTTCCGGTGAGCCAAGACATAAGGTCTACTCAACAAGGTACCATGGAATACGAAAGGAGAAAACACAGAATAGAAACAGAACATCATGAATACAAAAGATACCTTTTCAATGGACAAGATGTATGCAGCGTGTTTGTCAACCACAAGGTCTCCCATCCTGCCACAAATCTACAAAAACACACTTGATATCTAGAAAGTTGAACTTAACTGGAATATAACTAAACATATATATTTCTATAATGTTTAAAAAGGCGGTATTGAGGCACGCCTTGAGACGCGCCTCCACTCGAGGCGGCAAGATTTCGTATTTGAGGCGCCGCCTCTGGCCCATCCTGTAAAACCTACGCCTTACCTGGGTCGAGGCGGTCGAGGCGGCAGAGGCGTTCGAGGCAGTACGAGGCGGAGAAGACAGAAACGACCGCCGGAGAATAGCGAGCGACCCGAAGCAGCGAAGCTCCGGAGCGGCAGAAGTGTCGGAGCAGCAAACAGGGGCCGGAGCAGCGCCGAAGATCTGGAGCAACGAGCAGCGCAGGGTTTTTTTTATTAGAAAGGAACGAAAAAGACGGGCAGGCTGGAGGCTGGAGGCTGGACGCTGGAGCCGTTTCTGCAATTAGGATTTTGTAATATTTTGAGGAAGAAGAAGACAGACAGGCTGAAGAAGAAGACGGACAGGCTGGAGCCGTTTTTTTTTGCTTAAATATGGTTCAAAATATTTCAAAAAGATATTTCTTAGAGGCCCACTATTCTCACTCTCCCAGATTCTAAATTCACCCCACCCCAATTTTCTCATACCCAAATTGCCCCTCACTAATTAAAACATAAAAAAAAAAAAATTACATTTTGTTATTCTAAATCCACCCCACCCCCCAATATTAAAAAAAGATACATTACACTCTATTATTCTAAATCCACCCCACCCCAAACATATCAAATTCACCCCAAACCCCTTCTTCCAAAACTTAAACCCTAACATATTCTAAACCTAGTTTCACCCAAAATAATACCACCACAAAAAATGAAAAACACAAGGATTTTCTTTCAAGATTCAAAGAAGAAGTGAAGGTGGAGCTATTAGCTAACAAATGGAGGAAGGAAAAGCACTTTGGAATGTAGAGGTAATGCTCCAAAAAACATGAAATTCATCAACTTTGCACAGACCGTTCGGCACTGGTCATCCGTGCACATTGCATGATGCACGGTAGACTGTGCCGTGCAGGACACAACTCGCACGGCAGATGTTGCCGTGCACAATTCCAACCGCACGGCTAGCATTGCCGCGCGCAACACAACACGCACGGCAACACCTGCCGCTCTCTACACAGTGCGCACGGTCATGTCTGCCGTGCACTCTGTTCTGCAATTTTTTTTTTTTGGGGGTTTTCATGATATATTTGTTTTTTATACGCAGGATACTCCCCAAGCTGAGACTATATGTAGTGATACACCGACTGAAGAATGTCCCATTGGAAATGAGCTAAGCATTGACGTTATTGGCGAAGATTTCACACATGTGTTCACAACTCAAACATTATATAAGACTAGAGATGATGCAGTGCAATGGGTTCAGAAGACAGGGTTGGAACATCAGATGGTAGTGACCATCAAGAGATCAGATATGGGTGGGCGAACTAGGGTGGGTCGTATATACCTTGCGTGTGAACGTGGCGGGGAGTACAAACAGTCGAAGAAAAAACGGGATAAGTGTATTGCAGTTGGAGAAGGTAGTGAAGGATGTGATGGCGAGAGCGTGAAGGGTGTTCGTAGACGGGAAGGGGCAACAAAAAAATGCGGGTGTCCATTTTTGATAAAGACAACACAAGTGCACATCGAGGGACCATGGAAAGTGGAGGTCTTGAAAGCTGTCCACAACCACCCTCTTGCGAAATATTTTGAAGGACATGCTTTCGTGCAGAGGTTGACAAAACCGGAGGAAGAGTTGGTGGTGGACCTATCGCTGCAACAGGTGAGAGCAAAAGTGGTACTAAAGCAATTGAGGTCAAAGTTCCCCAATAACGTGTCATCTGTGAAGACAATCTACAATGCGCGACAGAAACATAGAGTGAACGAGAGAGCAGGACGAGCTCAGCTGCAATATTTATTGGGAAAGTTGGATGAGCACAACTATCATTGCCATCACCGCAGAAACGAAGCCACAAGTGAAGTGAGAGATTTATTCTTTGCCCATCCCACCGGTATTGAGCTACTGCGTGCATTTCCACATGTGCTATTGATGGACTGCACATACAAAACTAATGTGTATAAATTTCCTTTGCTGGAGATAGTCGGTGCATCATCTACTGGATTAACCTTTTGTGTTGCTTGTGTCTATATGGAGGCGGAGAAGGAGGATAATTACACATGGGCACTTGAGACTCTGCGAACAATAATGGATGGACACTGTTTCCCAAAGGTGGTGGTCACTGATAGGGAATTGGCCCTTATGAATGCAATTGAGAGAGTATTTCCTGATGCTGCACAATTCTTATGCACCTGGCACATAACTAAGAATATTGCTGCCAATTGCAAGAAACACATACCAACAAAGCCGATGTGGGATGCATTTACGACACAGTGGAAAAATGTGATTGAGGCAGATACCGAAAAGATGTTCAAGGAACAACTGAACCGCTTCTGTAATGACTATGCAAATGTTCCGAAGGCGGTTGATTATTGTTTGAGGCAATGGTTGGAGCCACACAGTAAGAAATTTTGTTCATATGCAACAAACAAGGTCATGCACTACGGGCACAATACCACGAATCGGTTAGTATTATAAGTGTATATTTTTACTTAAATGTAATTCGGGCAAAAATTTTCGACCCTTGATAATATTTGGATGTTTGTTTTAACTCATGTATGTTTTTTTAGGGCCGAGAGTCATCATGCCATGTTCAAGCAGCAACTAGGTTCAAGTATGGAGACTTTTGAGACTTGTTGGGAAACCTTTCATACATTGATGGTAAATGTGCAACAAGCAGTTAAGCAATCATTTGAGAAGAGTATGTACAAGCAGGCATCGAGGTACAGAAGTGTTGTTTTTAAGGATCTTCGAGGATTTGTGTCAACCCGCGCTTTGGATGAAATTGTTGAGGTGATAAAATGGCTACCGGAGGGTGTGATGGATGCAGAGTTATGTGGGTGCGTTATGCGGACCAGTATGGGTCTCCCATGTCCTCACGAGATATCAGAATACGTTTCGAAGAAGCTACCCATTCCCCTAGATCGGATTGATGATTTTTGGAAGAAATTAGATATGTCACCTCTTTATGTGGCCGGTGTTAAACAAGATCCAGTTCCAGACATCGAAGAATTGTTTAAAAGCACAAAGGAGAAATTTGATGCTTTGGATTATGCGGGCAAGAAGTTGTTGTTGAGGAAGATGCAGGAGTTGGTAAACCCCAGTACTACTTCGTTGAATGAGCCATCCGAAAAAATCCGCACACGAGGCAGACCAAAGAACTCCAAGAAAAAAGATTCCACTAAGAGGGATCCCAGCGCATTCGAGTTGGTGGATAGTTGTTCGCCGGTAGGTTCTGGTGTAGTTTACGCTGCGGGGCCAGTTGCAGCAGTCCCATTTTTCTCATCCGTCGGGCGACCTCCGAAACACAAGGTGAAATTTAGCATTATATGTTATAAGAACAATGTGTAAGATGTTGTAATTTCACATAATGTTGGTGTTATCTACAGGCTGTTCGAGGTAAGAGGAATAGAAATTGGCCGGTTGAGCTTGAGAAATATGCACCACCGCATTTCCACAGTTACATCACAGATGTGAAAGACGTACGACCGGATGGGCACTGTGGCTTTCGGTCTATTGCAGAGATGTTCACAATTGGTGAAGATCATTGGCGCATTGTGAGGTCCGATTTGATACAGCATCTCGATCAGTATACAGCCTTGTATCAGCGGTTGTTTGTATTGAGGCCTGTTGAGCACGTTCGTGGTGTGCTAAACCACTTTGGTGACACAGTTGGTCCAGAAGGATGGTTCACCATACCCGAGATGGGTCATCTAGTTGCATCCAGGTATAATGTGGCTTTGGCCGTTTTGACACGAGGTGGATCACACACGTATTTGCCTCTCCTCACAGGACCAGAAGCGATTCAAAGGACATTTTGTATTGCATTTGTGAATAACAATCATTTCATGGCGGTAAGTAAACTCATAAATCTATGATTTGATACATTTGTTACACTTGGATTATACTGAAACTTGTTCCATAATTTTATGTGATTAGGTATACTTAGCCCATGGGTCCCCATTGCCACCAGTCCTCGAGCATTGGAGACAGTTCCATGCTCCGGCAGCTTCTGAATGGGCGGAACTGTTCCAACATCGTTTCGATGGGTATACCAGCTCATGTGCCTCAAGGCCGTCTTCAGGCGAGACTGTACACTTGGATGAGGACCCCGATTACTTCAAGAAACTCAATTTCACATTTTGATATGTATGTCGTTTGATAAGTAGTAATGTATCTACGGGTGAAATTTATGTGAAAACTGGTTTTAATGTCAAAACTGGAATTTATGTTACAGACTGGTATTGGAAAACTGGAAACAGACCGCACGGCAGCTCGGGCCGTGCGGCGTTCAGAGCGCACGGCAACAATTGCCGTGCGCAACACCACATGCACGGGCGGATTTGCCGTGCGCAAGTCAGGATGCACGGCAAGCGCAACCGCTCGCCACTCTTCCCGCACGGCAGGCATTGCCGTGCGCTCTTCATGTTGCACGGCGGTCCTTGCCGTGCGCTCTTCATATTGCACGGCACCATGTGCCGCACGCCGTGCCTTGCGCACGGCGTGCTTTGCCGTGCACGCAGAGGCGTGCACGGCACACCAGGTCCGAACGGACCTGGTGCCAGCAAGTTCACCATCTTCGGTGAACTTGCTCAAAAATGTTATCAATCTAAAAAAAAATGCAATTAAATGCTTCCTATCTACAATGTGATACATAATTTAACAATTCTAACACTATAATTCAAGATCTATTACAAATGGGTTGATTAAAATTTTAAACATTCTACCTCTCTCCATGTGTGAGTGAGAATAGTTGATGTGTATTCCTTCTTCTTCTTCTTGCTTCAAAACCAATCCTTAAGATCAAGAACAAACAAGTTGTCCCAACCAGTTCTTCACGAACGTTTATTTTTTTGGGTTTCTTCACGTGAACGGTAGAGAGGGTGGGGTGAGTGGTGGGGTGAGTAATTGGGTGGGATGGTGGGGTGATTTTAGAATGTGGGGTGATTGGGTATTATTTTTGTAGTTGGATATTATTTTTGTATTGAAGGGTATTTGGGTAATTGAGGGTGGGGTGATTTTAGAATGTGGTGACTTTTTTAAGTTTTTAAGTGGGGTGAATTTAGAGTTGGGGTGAATCAAGTAAACTAGCAAGTCTAAATAGCCGGCCTCTATTTCTTATTATTTGTGTTGCATTTTGGATTAAAAACTTATGAAGTTAATTTAAATTTATATTTTTTGATGAATTAAAGAAATAATATATTTTAAATTTTTAAATATATTACATATAATTTTATGCATTTTTCAATTAACGCCTCGATTTTACGCCTCAGACCGCCTCGAGTCTTACGCCTCATGAGGCGGTACAAAATCGTACCGCCTCAAAAAACGTACTTTAAAACAACAGGTGACAACAATTGTAACACCCCGAAATTTCAAAACTCAAAGGTTTTGGGATGTCACCACCACACCTTCCAAGAAAAGACAAGACTCATTTTGAGCTCACTTGAAAGATGGTAAGGCTTACTCACATCACATCACATAAACATAAAAACGCATGCTCAAGGACTAAAAAAATAATATTTTGATGACTTTAAATAATATAGAATTATAGATGCATGTATAGTTGGTACACGCCTAAATTTTTAGGAATATATTTTCATATAATACGCAGCTTCAATTTCTTGTGCTCGAGCCCAATAAGTTTCAAAAATTTATTTTTAACACCAAAACAATTACAAATCTATCATCAAGATTTATAATTTTGACAGACTTAAAAATTCATACCTCCAGATCATAGAACTATTTGAAGACTATCTTTAAAAATAATTTCAAGGCCAATACACCAATGTAAAATATAGACACACATTTAGACATGTTAAAACATAGATCGTTTAAATCCATAAAAAGATTAGCCAAGCATATCAACAATAGTCATCAAACTCATCCTATATTTAAAACCTTAAATCACAGAAAGAGAGATAAGTTTGGCCAGTTTTAAATGTAAATTTTAGGAGATTCCTATGAAATTCGGATTATAGATGGCCAAGACAGAGGATCAACGTTCATGATTAAAACATTTTTGAGATAAGCGACCGAAGTAGTTCAAAAAAGTTAATCTCTTCAAAAACACAAAATTTTCAGGTTTGAAGTCCAGTAATAATACACAATCCGTAAGTTGAAAAACAAAATATGCACATCTGGAAAATAATTAAAGATGAGCAAAATAAACGTGAGGTAGGAAAAATGTGCAGAAATGGCGATCAAAATCAATAAATCAAAATCTATATATCCAAACGAATGAATTGGATTCCAAATACCCAAGAAGTTATAGAGCAGGAAAGTGAAGAAAATAGGATTGAAATCAATTTAATCGTCTCAATCAATTGAATGATTGTTCTATCTACTCTACTAAGATTTATGGAGGCTAAAGGTTCTACTTGTAAATAAATTTCATCTCAACACTCAAAGGTTATTTGTAAACAAGATTTCTTCTCTACCTTTTCTTCCATCTTCTATTATATCCAAGTCACTTAATTAATCTCAATCTCAATAGACAAAACAGGGGATTTATAATACGCAAATCAATTAATTCATATTAATCTCAATACCAAATCAACTGATTGACTAATGGATTTCTAATTGATTTCATTCTCACATATGAATCTATGGAAATCAATACCCACCTAGTCCAACTATACCCACCTCATTGCAATTTGGGAACATTTCCAAGTGTTGAAAGAATGAGAATACACAAATCAATCCCAATAAACAAAAGTGATGAATCTAATTCATTTCTCATCTAATTGGTTTCTCCATTTTCAGCCAATACATAAATAAAATTAGGTAACAACTAGCAAGCAAAATAGATAAATCAATTTCTCTATTTTCAACCAATACACAAACAAAATCAAAATCAAGTAACACTAATTCATCTCAATCTCAATACTCAGCAATGGAGGACTTACCAGTTACCAAATTAGGATGCACAAAACTGCAGTTTGAATGCCCACAGCCCAGAGTCTTCGTAATTCGTGTATGAGTGCCAGTTGTGTCCGCTGGCGTGCCGCTCACGGTGGCTGCGCGCCTGTTCTCTCGGACAGGGAGACGCCGGGACGAAGATGGAGAGGCGGAGGCCGGAGATGGACAATGGCAGAGCAGTTTGACTGGATTGCGGACGAAGGCGGAGGAGTGGAGGATGGCAATTCACTATGGATTCTTTTGACAAAAAAACCAAGACGCGAGAGAGCAGAGAGGTGGGAGGTTATGATATTTTTGTAACCCTAAGATGCGTTGTTACAGGATACAGTTGGTTCAGTGGTATCAGATTGAGCGGTTGCAGGCATTGTTTTAAACACGAAATCCTAAAATTTTCACCAAATTTATCTCCGAAATTTATTTGCAAAATTTTCATCACAATTTCGTTTCGTCAAAATTTTCATCAACTTTGTCCGAAATTTCTCCAAATCTCCCAAAATTTTTACAAATATTTTTTTCTAAATTTTTAAAATATTTTTTTAACTAAACACATCCTGCCAAAAATCTACAAAAACACACTTGATATCTAGAAAGTTGAACTTAACTGGAATATAACTAAACACATATATTTCAATCACAGGTGATAACAATTGTAACACCCCGAAATTTCAAAACTCAAAGGTTTTGGGATGTCACCACCATACCTTCCAAGAAAAGACAAGACTCATTTTGAGCTCGCTTGAAAGATGGTAAGGCTTACTCACATCACATCACATAAACATAAAAACGCATGCTCAAGGACTAAAAAAATAATATTTTGATGACTTTAAATAATATAGAATTATAGATGCATGTATAGTTGGTACACGCCTAAATTTTTAGGAATATATTTTTATATGATACGCAGCTTCAATTTCTTGTGCTCGAGCCCAATAAGTTTCAAAAATTTATTTTTAACACCAAAATAATTACAAATCTATCATCAAGATTTATAACTTTGACAGACTTAAAAATTCATACCTCCAGATCATAGAACTATTTGAAGACTATCTTTAAAAATAATTTCAAGGCCAATACACCAATGTAAAATATAGTCACACATTTAGACATGTTAAAACATTGATCGTTTAAATCCATAAAAAGATTAGCCAAGCATATCAACAATAGTCATCAAACTCATCCTATATTTAAAACCTTAAATCACAGAAAGAGAGATAAGTTTGGCCAGTTTTAAATGTAAATTTTAGGAGATTCCTATGAAATTCGGATTATAGATGGCCAAGACAGAGGATCAACGTTCATGATTAAAACATTTTTGAGATAAGCGACCGAAGTAGTTCAAAAAAGTTAATCTCTTCAAAAACACAAAATTTTCAGGTTTGAAGTCCAGTAATAATACACAATCCGTAAGTTGAAAAACAAAATATGCACATCTGGAAAATAATTAAAGATGAGCAAAATAAACGTGAGGTAGGAAAAATGTGCAGAAATGGCGATCAAAATCAATAAATCAAAATCTATATAACCAAACGAATTAATTGGATTCCAAATACCCAAGAAGTTATAGAGCAGGAAAGTGAAGAAAATAGGATTGAAATCAATTTAATCGTCTCAATCAATTGAATGATTGTTCTATCTACTCTACTAAGATTTATGGAGGCTAAATGTTCTACTTGTAAATAAATTTCATCTCAACACTCAAAGGTTATTTGTAAACAAGATTTCTTCTCTACCTTTTCTTCCATCTTCTATTATATCCAAGTCACTTAATTAATCTCAATCTCAATAGACAAAACAGGGGATTTATAATACGCAAATCAATTAATTCATGTTAATCTCAATACCAAATCAACTGATTGACTAATGGATTTCTAATTGATTTCATTCTCACAGATGAATCTATGGAAATCAATACCCACCTAGTCTAACTATACCCACCTCATTGCAATTTGGGAACATTTCGAAGTGTTGAAAGAATGAGAATACACAAATCAATCCCAATAAACAAAAGTGATGAATCTAATTCATTTCTCATCTAATTGGTTTCTCCATTTTCAGCCAATACATAAACAAAATTAGGTAACAACTAGCAAGCAAAATAGATAAATCAATTTCTCTATTTTCAACCAATACACAAACAAAATCAAAATCAAGTAACACTAATTCATCTCAATCTCAATACTCAGCAATGGAGGACTTACCAGTTACCAAATTAGGATGCACAAAACTGCAGTTTGAATGCCCACAGCCCAGAGTCTTCGTAATTCGTGTATGAGTGCCAGTTGTGTCCGCTGGCGTGCCGCTCACGGTGGCAGCGCGCCTGTTCTCTCGGACAGGGAGACGCCGGGACGAAGATGGAGAGGCGGAGGCCGGAGATGGACAATGGCAGAGCAGTTTGACTGGATTGCGGACGAAGGCGGAGGAGTGGAGGATGGCAATTCACAATGGATTCTTTTGACAAAAAAACCAAGACGCGAGAGAGCAGAGAGGTGGGAGGTTATGATATTTTTGTAACCCTAAGATGCGTTGTTACAGGATACAGTTGGTTCAATGGTATCAGATTGAGCGGTTGCAGGCATTGTTTTAAACACGAAATCCTAAAATTTTCACCAAATTTATCTCCGAAATTTATTTGCAAAATTTTCATCACAATTTCGTTTCGTCAAAAATTTCATCAACTTTGTCCGAAATTTCTCCAAATCTCCCAAAATTTTTACAAATATTTTTTTCTAAATTTTTAAAATATTTTTTTAACTAAACACATCCTGCCACAAATCTATAAAAACACACTTGATATCTAGAAAGTTGAACTTAACTGGAATATAACTAAACACATATATTTCTATCACAGGTGACAACAATTGTAACACCCCGAAATTTCAAAACTCAAAGGTTTTGGGATGTCACCACCACACCTTCCAAGAAAAGACAAGACTCATTTTGAGCTCGCTTGAAAGATGGTAAGGCTTACTCACATCACATCACATAAACATAAAAACGCATGCTCAAGGACTAAAAAAATAATATTTTGATGACTTTAAATAATATAGAATTATAGATGCATGTATAGTTGGTACACGCCTAAATTTTTAGGAATATATTTTTATATGATACGCAGCTTCAATTTCTTGTGCTCGAGCCCAATAAGTTTCAAAAATTTATTTTTAACACCAAAACAATTACAAATCTATCATCAAGATTTATAACTTTGACAGACTTAAAAATTCATACCTCCAGATCATAGAACTATTTGAAGACTATCTTTAAAAATAATTTCAAGGCCAATACACCAATGTAAAATATAGAAACACATTTAGATATGTTAAAACATAGATCGTTTAAATCCATAAAAAGATTAGCCAAGCATATCAACAATAGTCATCAAACTCATCCTATATTTAAAACGTTAAATCACAGAAAGAGAGATAAGTTTGGCCAGTTTTAAATGTAAATTTTAGGAGATTCCTATGAAATTCGGATTATAGATGGCCAAGACAGAGGATCAACGTTCATGATTGAAACATTTTTGAGATAAGCGACCGAAGTAGTTCAAAAAAGTTAATCTCTTCAGAAACACAAAATTTTCAGGTTTGAAGTCCAGTAATAATACACAATCCGTAAGTTGAAAAACAAAATATGCACATCTGGAAAATAATTAAAGATGAGCAAAATAAACGTGAGGTTGGAAAAATGTACAGAAATGGCGATCAAAATCAATAAATCTAAATCTATATAACCAAACGAATTAATTGGATTCCAAATACCCAAGAAGTTATAGAGCAGGAAAGTGAAGAAAATAGGATTGAAATCAATTTAATCGTCTCAATCAATTGAATGATTGTTCTATCTACTCTACTAAGATTTATAGAGGCTAAAGGTTCTACTTGTAAATAAATTTCATCTCAACACTCAAAGGTTATTTGTAAACAAGATTTCTTCTCTACCTTTTCTTCCATCTTCTATTATATCCAAGTCACTTAATTAATCTCAATCTCAATAGACAAAACAGGGGATTTATAATACGCAAATCAATTAATTCATGTTAATCTCAATACCAAATCAACTGATTGACTAATGGATTTCTAATTGATTTCATTCTCACAGATGAATCTATGGAAATCAATACCCACCTAGTCCAACTATACCCACCTCATTGCAATTTGGGAACATTTCAAAGTGTTGAAAGAATGAGAATACACAAATCAATCCCAATAAACAAAAGTGATGAATCTAATTCATTTCTCATCTAATTGGTTTCTCCATTTTCAGCCAATACATAAACAAAATTAGGTAACAACTAGCAAGCAAAATAGATAAATCAATTTCTCTATTTTCAGCCAATACACAAACAAAATCAAAATCAAGTAACACTAATTCATCTCAATCTCAATACTCAGCAATGGAGGACTTACCAGTTACCAAATTAGGATGCACAAGACTTCAGTTTGGATGCCCACAGCCCAGAGTCTTCGTAATTCGTGGATGAGTGCCAGTTGTGTCCGCTGGCGTGCCGTGCCGCTCACGGTGGCAGCGCGCCTGTTCTCTCGGACAGGGAGACGCCGGGACGAAGATGGAGAGGCGGAGGCCGGAGATGGACAATGGCAGAGCAGTTTGACTGGATTGCGGACGAAGGCGGAGGAGTGGAGGATGGCAATTCACAATGGATTCTTTTGACAAAAAAACCAAGACGCGAGAGAGCAGAGAGGTGGGAGGTTATGATATTTTTGTAACCCTAAGATGCGTTGTTACAGGATACAGTTGGTTCAGTGGTATCAGATTGAGCGGTTGCAGGCATTGTTTTAAACACGAAATCCTAAAATTTTCACCAAATTTATCTCCGAAATTTATTTGCAAGATTTTCATCACAATTTCGTTTCGTCAAAAATTTCATCAACTTTGTCCGAAATTTCTCCAAATCTCCCAAAATTTTACAAATACTTTTTTCTAAATTTTTAAAATATTTTTTTAACTAAACACATCCTGCCACAAATCTACAAAAGCACACTTGATATCTAGAAAGTTGAACTTAACTGGAATATAACTAAACACATATATTTCTATCACAGGTGACAACAATTGTAACACCCCGGAATTTCAAAATTCAAAGGTTTTGGGATGTCACCACCACACCTTCCAAGAAAAGACAAGACTCATTTTGAGCTCGCTTGAAAGATGGTAAGGCTTACTCACATCACATCACATAAACATAAAAACGCATGCTCAAGGACTAAAAAAATAATATTTTGATGACTTTAAATAATATAGAATTATAGATGCATGTATAGTTGGTACACGCCTAAATTTTTAGGAATATATTTTTATATAATACGCAGCTTCAATTTCTTGTGCTCGAGCCCAATAAGTTTCAAAAATTTATTTTTAACACCAAAACAATTACAAATCTATCATCAAGATTTATAATTTTGACAGACTTAAAAATTCATACCTCCAGATCATAGAACTATTTGAAGACTATCTTTAAAAATAATTTCAAGGCCAATACACCAATGTAAAATATAGACACACATTTAGACATGTTAAAACATAGATCGTTTAAATCCATAAAAAGATTAGCCAAGCATATCAACAATAGTCATCAAACTCATCCTATATTTAAAACGTTAAATCACAGAAAGAGAGATAAGTTTGGCAAGTTTTAAATGTAAATTTTAGGAGATTCCTATGAAATTCGGATTATAGATGGCCAAGACAGAGGATCAACGTTCATGATTAAAACATTTTTGAGATAAGCGACCGAAGTAGTTCAAAAAGTTAATCTCTTCAGAAACACAAAATTTTCAGGTTTGAAGTCCAGTAAAAACACAATCCGTAAGTTGAAAAACAAAATATGCACATCTGGAAAATAATTAAAGATGAGCAAAATAAACGTGAGGTAGGAAAAATGTGCAGAAATGGCGTTCAAAATCAATAAATCAAAATCTATATAACCAAACGAATTAATTGGATTCCAAATACCCAAGAAGTTATAGAGCAGGAAAGTGAAGAAAATAGGATTGAAATCAATTTAATCGTCTCAATCAATTGAATGATTGTTCTATCTACTCTACTAAGATTTATGGAGGCTAAAGGTTCTACTTGTAAATAAATTTCATCTCAACACTCAAAGGTTATTTGTAAACAAGATTTCTTCTCTACCTTTTCTTCCATCTTCTATTATATCCAAGTCACTTAATTAATCTCAATCTCAATAGACAAAACAGGGGATTTATAATACGCAAATCAATTAATTCATGTTAATCTCAATACCAAATCAACTGATTGACTAATGGATTTCTAATTGATTTCATTCTCACAGATGAATCTATGGAAATCAATACCCACCTAGTCCAACTATACCCACCTCAATGCAATTTGGGAACATTTCAAAGTGTTGAAAGAATGAGAATACACAAATCAATCCCAATAAACAAAAGTGATGAATCTAATTCATTTCTCATCTAATTGGTTTCTCCATTTTCAGCCAATACATAAACAAAATTAGGTAACAACTAGCAAGCAAAATAGATAAATCAATTTCTCTATTTTCAGCCAATACACAAACAAAATCAAAATCAAGTAACACTAATTCATCTCAATCTCAATACTCAGCAATGGAGGACTTACCAGTTACCAAATTAGGATGCACAAGACTGCAATTTGAATGCCCACAGCCCAGAGTCTACGTAATTCGTGGATGAGTGCCAGTTGTGTCCGCTGGCGTGCCGCTCACGGTGGCAGCGCGCCTGTTCTCTCGGACAGGGAGACGCCGGGACGAAGATGGAGAGGCGGAGGCCGGAGATGGACAATGGCAGAGCAGTTTGACTGGATTGCGGACGAAGGCGGAGGAGTGGAGGATGGCAATTCACAATGGATTCTTTTGACAAAAAAACCAAGACGCGAGAGAGCAGAGAGGTGGGAGGTTATGATATTTTTGTAACCCTAAGATGCGTTGTTACAGGATACAGTTGGTTAAGTGGTATCAGATTAAGCGGTTGCAGGCATTGTTTTAAACACGAAATCCTAAAATTTTCACCAAATTTATCTCCGAAATTTATTTGCAAAATTTTCATCACAATTTCGTTTCGTCAAAAATTTCATCAACTTTGTCCGAAATTTCTCCAAATCTCCCAAAATTTTTACAAATATTTTTTTTTCTAAATTTTTAAAATATTTTTTTAAAAAATTAATATTTATATTTACACACATATTGATTAAATCATCCAATTAACTTGTTTTAATCGATTTGGAATATTTTCATTTTAGTGTTCTCAGAAACTCGATATGGTTTTCTTAAAAAATTACAAATATCTTCGAAATTTCTCCCGAAATATAAAATATCTTTGAAATTTTCATAAATTTATATGTTCGATATAGACACTGATACCAATATTTAAAACTAGGACTGGACAATTTCGCCGAAAACTCGGTATACCGATCGTACCATACCGAAAAATATTGAGATTGCCGAAATTTATTGTATACCGAAATTTTTGGTATGTTATAGTGTCGTGCCGAATTTTTTTGGTATGGTATCGGTATCAAAATATAAGATATTCGGTATACCGAAAATACCAAAATTATATATATTATAAAATATAATTATATGTTTTTAAAATAAAAAATATACTCTATTACATTACATATGTATTTATTACTAAACCCAAAAAAATACTAATTAAGCCCCAATCTCAATTTCAAAAAACCTAAAATTAAATTTCTATTTGTTAGCAAACCCTAGTTCAAAATTTCAGTTCTATTAATGGCTCCTCCAATAAAAATTCAATTCTATTCTTCTTTTTACTCTTCAATCCTCACGATCACTATACGTGGTCGATTTTATTTGTTCTAGAAGAAATTATGAAGGACCTCTAAAGTTCATTTAAAACCCTATTGTTTTTTTCTTATGTAAATTACATTATTTTGGAAATTATTTTTATTGCACTTAGGTCGAAACTATTATATGAAAGTTTTGTTCATTTTCATAAATTTTTTTATATTAGCATATCAATAATACCGAACTTTTATGCCGAATGTTTTGGTATACTGAATATTGGTATACCGAACTTATGGTATGGTAATGGTAATTATTTTTCATATACTGATATTTAAGATATGATAACGGTATGAGTGAAAAGTTTTGGTATGTCGTACCCTCCTATTTAAAACATTGATTGCAGCCAACTATATACAGTATATTCTTTATCTTAAAAAATTAATTGAAATCTCTTCACCGTTCGTCCGCCCATCTGCAACGCCACTTCTTCATCTTCCACAGAGGATTAATTTGGGAGAATGAATTTAGGCAATTGGGAAGATCAGCAAAAACTAAAGAATGGGAGAAAGTGGATGAAGGGAACATATCGTGAGTCTGTTAGCTAGAGATTAAATTAAATCCCTAGGCTTTGTCTGGTTGATCCAAACGAGAAGCGATGGCAGGCTTGGGTTGGGTTTGATTCTTTGATTCCGGTAGAAATAAACTTATTTACAAGTATGGAAATAAGCTAGATGGGACTAGTCTAAGCTTGAACGAGCCAAGTATATTTCAATTTTATTAGCCTTAAGTTTCGCATATTACATTTGATAATAGACACATCTTATATGCCTAAGTCCAACATATTTATTTCAATAGATTAACTTTTTAGCCTTTTAGAAGCTTCTTTAAGCCAATTTTTTAAAAGAATATATATTTAAATTCTACATCCGTCTCGTTAGAAGTGCTATAGAGCACGATTTGGCACTATTCATTGTCTAACTTTTATTCAAATTTTTATCATAGTTATGTAAGAAAAAATATAATCAATTGAGATCTTGTTAGATTCATCTAATCTTGTAATTGTAGACAATAATGTTTTATAACTTTTCGTTGTACACCATTTAAGTTCTTAACCGTTAAAAATGTGTATCGGCATACGTGCTGTGACTAAGCATAGCGTTTTCAATAAGACGGAGGACGTACAAACTTAATATTACCTCTGTGGTCAATCTCTTGGGCGGCGGTTAAAGAGATAGGGTTCCATTCATTGAAGCTTGTGATCTTGCGCTCAAGGTTAAAGATATCGTCACTGTGCAAGGATGGGGTTTATCTCACGTATGCACCATTTTCCTTAAAGAAGCCCGCAAGGTCCGTTGACCACTCTTCCACCGTACTTGCATCAGGATAGTCATGATGGTTGCTGTTGGAGTCCTTCCTTTGATGGTGAATATTCGGGTCAAAGATAGGTATTTATGGATTGGATGTCATAAGGTGGAGGTTGGGTACGACTATGGAGCTCAAATCTTCCTAAAAAATTATGGTTGCTGCTTTGGTTCATGGCACGGTGTGCCCCACCATGCAATGCCTTTCGACACTGTGGCCATTTAACTTCTTCCCTGCTTTGCAACGTTTTGTGGAAAAGATGATGACCAGTTACGCCAAAAGATGCGGTCAATACTGCCAAAAAAAGAAATAGGCGTGGGAAGAGAGAGCGGGGGCTACGTTACCGGGCAATGCCCTTCGACACTGTTGCCATTTAACTTCTTCCCTGCTTTGCAGCGTTTTGTGGAGAAGATGATGATGATGTTGGTAATATAAACTTAACTTTATTTTGTATTAATAATGTGTTGGAATTTGTCTTGTGTAATAATGCTTCGAATAGTCTTTAAACCATGTTTGATGTTTGACTAGTCGGTTGAGTTCTTTTGTGTCTTTAAATTGTAATGGAGTGTTAGAATGAGAATAGAGTAGAAAACTTATCCTCCTCATTTGATTGGACACAATATTTTCCCTCCTTTTCACTCCAACAAAGTGATATCAGAGCCACCACAAGATGTCCAACACACTACCACTACAATATCCAAAACTCACCCCCAGATAATTATGGACATTGGTCCATAAGAATGAAAGCCTTGTTGGGATCGCAAGAAGTTTGGGATATTGTTGACAAAGGGTTCGACTCATCGGAAACCACCGAAGGCATTATGGCAGCACAAAGAGATGCACTGAACAAATTAAAGAAAAGAGATCAGCTTGCTCTCTCCCTTATTCACATGTGTCTGGAGGACAACATATTTGAAAAGGTTTCTTCAGTAACCACGGCAAGGGAAGCTTGGGAGATTCTTCAAAATTCTTGCCAAGGAAAAGATAAAGTTGTCAAGGTCCGACTACAAACTTTGAGAGGTGAATTTGAATCTTTAAAAATGAAAGATTCAGAAAACATTGGAGACTATGTCAACAGAGTTCATTCTGTTGTGAATCAATTGAAGAAGTATGGCGAAACCATTGATGATGGTCGGGTAAATGAGAAAATTCTCAGATCTTTAGTCATTAGTGGCAGGTGGAAGCCGGTCAGGCTATCTGGCCAAAGTCAAGGTATATCTCACCTTTTTATTTGCGGATGATTTAATTTTTTGTACCATGTTAGATAGAGAGAGCATTGATTCCCTCTCTAGTACATTGAAGAAGTTTGTTGCTTGGTCGGGTCTCAAGGTTAGTATGGCCAAGTCAAGGGCCTTTGCATCCCAAGTGTATCCCAGGAGGAAAGAACTTGGTTCATTGATGCAACTCCTATCCCATTTACTGATCATATTGAAAAGTATTTGGGGTTCCATATTCATATTGGACGGGTCAAGGCTTGTTCCTATGATTACATTTTGGAAAGGATGGATATTAGGGTGTCAAGCTGGGCTTGAAATTGCTTAATAAACCTGGATGTATCACGCTCGCTCGACATGTCCTCGCGGCAATCCCGACCTATGAAATGCAAATTAATTGACTTCCTGAATCGGTTTGCAGGAAGATTGACCAACGAATTCAAACATTTGTTTGGAAAGATCGGAGAGGAAAGGACTTTCATTTAGTCCTTTGAAATTGTATTACCATGTCGCGGAAATATGGAGGATTAGGTCTTCGTAAAGCTAGAACTTGCAATATCACATTGCTTGGAAAACACGTGAGTGAGGTTTTCTTGGGAGCTTCAAAACTATGGAGTAATGAAATTAGGGCTAAATTTCTAAGAATAGACACTTCTCTTTCGTTGCAAAAGTCTGGTTCTCCCATTTGAAGAAGTATTTGTAAAGCTGCTCCATTTCTGACTGGGGGTTTTGTCCGCAAGTACCTTTAATTGAGGTTAGTGATTTCGAGCTTCGAAATGTCGACGTGGTGGACTTGCATACTTGGAAATTAGATGTTATAAATACCATCATCTCTCTCGAGATCCATACTGAGACTTTTCATAGGCCACCACCTTACTTACATCTTCAAGTGGAAGATGGCTGGATGTGGAAGGAAAATAGTGTGGGAAGATACACTGCCGAATCTGAATACAAATATCTTTGGGGAGATTTGTTGGCTCATGTTGGGTGGAATTGGTTATGGTCTTCGAAGATTCCTGAAAATATTTGTCTCTTCCTCTGGTTGATATCTCGGAACGCTCTTCTTGGAAATTCCTTGCGTTTCCATCGTCATCTAGCTCCTTTTCCCCTTTGCACCATATGCGGTATTGAGGAAGAATCTTTATTCCATTGTTGTTTTTATTGTGCATGGACACATTTGGTGTGGAGGGCCTTGAATATCCCCATTCGCACATACCCCCAGACTCTTGATCGAGACAATATTAGATTCTGGTTACATGGTATGTTTCGGAGCTTTGGTGTCCATTTCTTAGCAGGGATATGGCACTTGTGGAAAGAATGCAATCAAAGAGTATTCCCAATGTACGAACTTATCTCATCAAGGTATTATTCGTTGTATTGGCTAGCTGGGAGATGCTCTTCATAGGCATTCGGTTGTGCCATCCACGTCTAACTTTCATCCGCATTTTTTGTTTACTTGGAAAATGAGGTCCTCGTCGGGGAGTTTCCTCCATTCTGACGGCTATATTTTGGTGAGTACGAATAGAGTTGGTTAAAGGGCTGTGCTGAGAGATAATGATGGCTCCTGGATGGGAGGTGTCTCGAGGTTTCTTGTATCAACTTCGGTGTTACATGCAGAACTTATATGTATTATGCAAGGTCTTCGTCTAGCCAAAGAATTGGGGGTCCATGATATATGCTGCATGAATGATTCTAAGAAAGCCATTTGGCTGATCTCCTGGCTACTTTGGTGCATAATATTGAGACGATTAGAGAAGATTTTCATCAGTGTATTTTTGTCCACGTTCTTAGAGAAGGTAATATGGTTGCCAATTTTCTCGCGAAGATCGGTACGAACGATGTATTATTCTTCACTATCTTAGCCTTCCCTCCGAACTCCTTGAAGCCACTTCTTGCAGCTGATGAGGCGGGAACCTGGTTCCCAAGGCTTTAGTTAGCTGAGTTATTTAAATCATTATTTTTTTAATTTTTTACTAGCCTGTATAGGCTGTTGTGTAAAAAAATAATTTTTAAAAAATATATATGAACATTGTAAAAATAATACTATAAAACTAAATAGATGGGGAATATTATTTAATCCTGCAAAAATAAAGGGTTCAATTAAAGATGAAGTTACTATAACTATCTTGCAAAAATAGAGTTTTGTATCATAATCGTAAGTATAAAAAAATATTGGATTGAGTTGGAAATAATCTAAAGAATCTATATAGGCAGTGAAGAATCATTTTAAAAACAAATTTTTTTTTTTTTTGTGGAGTCTCGTTCTACTTAATCTAGACTGCGGTTGGTATAAGTTTAATAAGTACTACGAAGTAAATGATGTTTTAACAAAATTTTGATAAAAATACGTAAGGAAAACAAGATACCGAAAAATGTCCTAAATTATTCACGCTCCCAGGCCCCAATTACCGCCGCACACTCCCATTTCCAATCTCCAGACTTCACAGGCGATTTCAATCTTCCGATTTCCGATCGATTCTCCACAGGCGAGTGCGACCCATTGTTCTGTAGTCTTGCTCTCGCCTTTTGCCTCGACTATCCATTTTTTCCCAGTCCTGGGGTCCGGCGACTCGCCGCGATTTCACGCACCCACGAATCCTCGTCGAACGTCGGTCACCGTCCTCGCTACTCCGGTCGCCTCTTCGTCGCGTCTAGGTATTAATTTTATTTTCCTCAATTTTGCTGTATAAACTTTGAATGATGAATTCATATTTTTCTTATCGTTGAATAGAGCAGATTGGTTTGGGGACATAGGTTGAGAAGGTGTAGACTCATATTTCATTCAGTGCACTGTGGCTTTATTCCGGTAAAATTGGTTCCTAGGCAGTGTAGAAGGGAGCATAAGTTTTGTTTCTTGTTTGGGTCTATATTTTGCGTCTTGTTCTGCTGGAGGGTAGTTTTTCTGTTATGAATCCGGGGTAATTGTTGTGGGCATTTGAGATTTTGTATTCTTGCAAGTTTTTCAGATTTTGAATGATCAAAGGGGTGTCGTGTTGAATTAAATTTTTATGATATTGTGATCCTTAGATTTTGAATGATCAAAGAGGGGTTGTGTTGAAGTAGATTTTTATGATTTTGTGTTATTTGGGATTTTTTGGATTGGTTAGGTTTTAATGGTTTGGATTTCAGATTTCGAATTTTCTGATTGGCTTGGAATTTGGATTGTTTTAATAGAATTTTGGATTTTCGTATTGGTTCGGATTCGAACCAAAATTCCAAATGCTCAATTGCTCATCCCTAATCATATTTGTTTGATCATATGTTGTATATCTAGATTACTTCATCTCTGGTGGAATGATTTGGCTGTGGCGAATTGGTTGGTTGGTTGTGTGTCACTTTTAATTTTAATTTCAAAGATTTGGTTGCGGCGCATCTGTATCTGTTTGTCGTTTGCTTTTGCAGTTCCGTATTATTGCAAAATGAGTTTTTACTGCTTTGTGCCACTTGTACTTTGACATATCTGATTTTAAAATGACACTTTTAGTTTTAGCCGCCTTCACTCTTTTTGATTTACGTTCCCTGTTGGCCGGTACTATGATCAATGATTCTTGGGAAAATTGATACTTCTTTGATTCAGTTGCTTCTATTATGCACGTGTCTCATTGTCATAAATGTGTGCGTGATGTTGTCATTATTACACAAGCTGTACTTTTTCATATGCAATCAATCGGTTTCATGATCACTTTAATGTGTCTGTTGACTTCACGTGCATTCATTAGCTATTAGTATCATTCTCAATCTTGAGAATCCTCAAAACTTATAGGCAAGAGGCAACTGTTTAAAGCATATAATGTTTAACAGATTTGTATTCCTGGTTCGTTGAATTGAATTTTATGAATCCTTTAGAATAAGCAAGGCCAGTGATCATCTAATGGACAATGCCCTGTTTGCTGCATCATTCATTAGATAGTTACTGGCCTTGCTCATTCATCATGATTCATCGACTTTCATTTTATTTCCTTAAGATGTAACTTTTATTCTACTTATTTATAGCTTTAGTTTGCAATGCAGGGGATGGGTGTGAAGCGTCCACTAGAAGAGAAAAATTTTCCAGATATTTCTTTCAAGCAGCCAAAACAAATTGATAGCGACATAAAGCTGACATTTACAACAGATGATTTATCCTCTCATAAAACTTCTCCGATAGTTGATACTCCTGGTATATTTTTCTATTTGACACTATGCTCATCAATTTGTTTTGATATATTGGGTGCTCATCCAGAATCAGATGCTCTTGTTAATTCTTTCTGTGAAAACTCCTGCAATAATGTTTCTGAACTGCGAACTTTAATATAAATGTGTATATTTGTTTCCTTTTGTCTGTGTCTCTCGAGTGTTGTAGTGAAGAATGATGTAAACTTATTTGTGTTGCCTGAAGCATTGGCTACCATTGTAGGTGAAGCAAAGAGCAACTGTTGTGAATCAAATGATGAAGTGATGCCTGAAAATAGTGATATGCATGATGCATCTGAAGCCCGCAAAGAATTGGAAGCAAGTGCACCCTTAGCTTTTGCTACAGATTTGAAAGCAAGTGCACCCGCACCCTTAGCTTTCGATACAGAATTGGAAGCAAGTGCACCCTTAGCTTTGGCTACAGAATTGGAAGAAAGCACACCACCCTCGCTTTTTGCTACAGAATTAGAAACAAGGGCTTCATCAACTTTGGCTACTGAATTGGGAGCAAGTGTACGATTACCGTTGGTTCCGGAATTGGAAGAAAATACACCTTTACCTTTGGTGACCAGCAGCAGTAGTGAAGAAGATTCTGGAGATGAGGATAGCTCATTCATGTATAATTTACCAGGGTTTGTTGATTTAAGTATACCCTGGCGCCAATCAGAAGCATACCAAGATCCCTATGAAGTGCTTTTGAATAGTTCCCCTCGCAAAGAAGTTTCTATTGGACCAGAGTATCAAGCAGAAGTTCCTCTTTGGGACCCGAGCTCTAGTGGAAAGGATATTTCTGAAAAGGCAGTTGGTGGTGATTTGGAAGAAAGAATGACGGGTACAACTGTGATACCTTTGCCCACATCCTTTGGTTCTGGCATTGAGGAAGGTGCAGTCGGATGTGGCAGAACAGAATGCAGCTGCCTGGATGCAGGATCCATGAGATGTGTGCAGCAACATGTTATGGAAGCACGAGAAAAACTGTGCAGGACCATTGGCGAAGAGGCTTTCTCAAAGTTGGGATTCTATGACATGGGTGAGGAGGTTGCAGGCAACTGGACTCCTGAAGAAGAGCAGCTCTTCCATGAGGTGGTTTCCTCCAACCCTGCGTCGCAAGGCTCAGATTTTTGGAATCACCTCAGTAATGCATTCCCAAATCGATCCAAGAAGGAACTCGTCAGCTACTACTTCAATGTCTTCATGCTCCGGAGGCGGGCTGTTCAGAACAGGTCGTACTTATTACGAATAGACAGCGACGACGACGAAGACCACAGTCCTGCCCAAGGGGACACTTCAGTGGACGATGAAGAGACTGATGAGGAAGTCCTGAAGCTCAACCCTGAAGACTTCAATCTAGGCGGTGAAGACGACGACTACTCTGCTGTGGATTCGTTTGACGATGAGGTCCTCGATGAAGGCTGGGTTGACGAGTATCACTCCGAACCCGTAAACCCGCCAAAATTTGATACCAAAGACGGCACCAGTGGCACTCCTGATGCTGGCAATGACAATGGAAGTGCTGACAAGGAAGAAGCTGCTGGAGAAGATCCCAAAAGGTAAGACAATGGCGGCAGTTTTGGTTTGAGTAAATGCTTTATACAAACTGTGTAGAAGTTGTAGACAATAGGGGGAGAGGAGAGAAACTTTTTTTCTGACAGTGATGCTAGTCCATGAGATAATTTTAAAAGTCAAACATTGGCTTGGTAAACATTATGAGGTCAAAGAAGTTCCTCCCTTGGGAAAGAAGAGATTTGTTCATTGCTCTTTCATTCTTGTACCTATCCCTTGGTGGTCCTGATAATTTTTAATCAGTTCAACTAGTTGTAATTACTCCCAATTAATTTTATATAGAAGGAATAACCTAAAACCAATGTTGGGTCTTATCATGAATTCATGATGTGGGCCACTAGATTGCCGAATTTCCAATGAAAAGTTGAAATTGGGGTTTGCTAATTGGGTTGAATGCTAGTGTATCTTTTTCTTCTAGTGATATGCCGAGCTAAGTGCTAAGGGCTAATATAGTCCATGGGATAATTTTATTGCATTATATTTCAAGTAACTGATTTAAATGTAGTGTTTTACGTATATTACTCCCTCCGTCCCGCTAAAAACGTCTCATTTCTTTTGGGCATGGTGTTTTAGATAGAATTGATTGTTGTGTTAAAGTGGTGTAATTAGTTGATGTGATATTTATTTGAATTGATAAAAAAGTGAATTAATTAGTTGATGTGAGGTTTTAGTTGATGTTAATAAAGTAAAACTTTTCCATAAAGGGAAATGTGACAATTTATAGAGGGACAGACAAAAAAGAAAAGTGAGACAAAATTAGTGGGACGGAGGGAGTACAATGTAATACTAATATTATATTTTTTTAGAAAATATATAATTAAATGAAAGTTGGAATATAAACTTCAATTATATCACATTCAAGTATATGTATTAGGTGTACTATTTTTATTATACTAAAAACTAAAGGACTTTAGGTGAACTTAGTGGCATATGTTAACTAATTGTTGCACATAATGGAGATCGGAATGGATGAAGGAAAAAGTGGGATAGAATCCATATACGAAGGTATATTCATAGCTCCTCCAGCTGAAATACAATAATTCTACCACATCTACTCGGAGTAGCCTTTTTAGTGCTTGCTGAGCGTAAAGAAAAACAATACAATATAATCTGGAATTCTGGATCACTTGATGAATCCAAAAGGGTGAATAGCTTAATCGGACTATCCTCAAGGTAAAAGCAAAGCTCTCGAATTTTGGTGATCTTTGATAAAGAGAAAATACAGCTCAAAATTCAAAAAGGGAAATAATTATAACTGTGGCCCTATATAAAGAGACACACTATATACAACATTAAGGCATTAATAACAATTAACAAGACAATTAAACAACCTACAAGAAAGAATTAAACACCCGTTGAATTCAACAATGCCATTAAAATACTGTGGAACGTTCATTATGGTGGCACGAATGAGCCTGGGCATGTCCGGAGATGTGGGGCATTCAAAATGTGTATATATAGCATTTAGTTCTATGTATGGAGTGCTCATTTCATGTGTGGAGCGTTTGGGCAGTACTTTGGGGCCACGGACAGTGCTCTGGGCAGCATTGCCGACATGCCTCTATGTCCTTTCGAGTGTTCAACGATGCTCTGCTCTGGAGCGTTCAAGGCTGGCTATGGAGCATTCATCGGCAATGCTCCACACTCCACTCTCTTATCCGCTGTTTGGAACATTCGTTGATGGAGTGTTCAACGGGGCCTTGGAGCATTCATTTGAGTGCTCCAAGAGTGAATGCCCTACGCTCCAATTTCCAAAACTTTTGGCGCCTGTTTTTTTCATCTGATTTGATGCGTGGGTCCTGTGAGCTGGTTTTTTTTTTTTTTTTTTTTTTTTTTTTTTTTTTTTTTTTTTACTTCTGGCTTGATTGTTGACCTCTTTTAATTTCAGTCTCCATTTATCTAAAAAATTTCCTTGTCAGCTCTATTTTATCTGCACTTTCTAACTCTGGAATTTCCGCAATGCACGTCCACCAGTCCAGTTTTCCGGGTTGGATCTTTTAATGATTTGGCTAATCCGGGTTCCCAGGCTAACTTTTGTGTGCCTTTGTCTGGAGTTTTGCTACTGATCTTGATGAGTCTCAAGTTCAATCAAAGAAGAAAAACAAGTTAACCTCCTCTTCAAATTGTTCGTGTTCTTTTCTTTCCCTAGAGCCATTGGATCGATTTCTTACTTATTTGCCCAAATCTCTTTCCCTTGACAGTCAGAAAGCTGTTGTCTATCTTGTTTTAATGTGTCTCTTCCATACCATTTCGAGTTTAGCACTTAAGAAACTCTCATCGCTTACCCTGAAATTTGAAATCCATGTTATTGGCCATAGGATCTATTATGTGATTCTCCTTCATTTCACTATAATGACTCATATGTTTCTTATGCACTTATCTGCGATTAGGGATATTGGTATACATATGACTAATAAGGCATTTTGGTATACATATGATTTTTAACAAGTTCTACCTACATTCTTTTTCTAAGTCTTAAAAAATCAAGGAACTTATTACTAGGAGAAATTGTGTTTATGATGAAAGCATGGATTTCAAAATAGTACTATATGTCTTCTCATGTGTTTATGATGAAAGCAGGGACTTGTTATAAATTTTGAGCATGTTGATTTTGAGAATGAATTATATCCATGTTTTGAAATCCCTTTAGGTTATGGATTATTATTATTCACATTTTTGAGATTACACTATAGTGCTTATAATATGCAAGTAGATGCTTATATGTTGTTTCGGGCGAATGTCCACTATGCTATGTCGAGTGTGTCTACCTTCTTGTTGTTGATTAAATCATCTATTAATTTTCCTTGAATGGGTACTATCCCTATGTGACTATATATGCTAAGCGAACGATTATAGGCACGGGTGTAGCGATACGAAAATCATCTTCATATGCTAGTCGCAAGAGTGCAACAAGAGTTGGTGGATGTCCTTGTTTTGGAAATGGTAATGGTAATGGTGTGAGGAACATATGGTGGTGTATGTAAACTAAATTTTGGTTTGGATAAATTGATATGTTCACTTAGTTGAATTATGTATATGTATCCTATCTTTTTAAAAACAAGAATATAATGATTTATATCCATTTTTTTAAGTGTATGTGGGTTATCTTGCTTAACTTTATGTTGATTGTTGTATTGTTTACTCGTTTACAAAAATTGTTGAAGGCATTTGTAACATCATCACATCATGAACATATATGAGAAATGGGGATTTATGTACTTCAACAATAAAGACATGTTTCATATTTAACTTTAAAATTGCGGACATTGGACATTGGACTCGTGTTATGGTTTTGGCCGTGTTGGCCCTTTTACTTTTAGTTATTTAAATTATGCATGTATGCAATAATGATATAGACTGCAAAAGCTTTTAAAGGATTCTTAGGTTAAGGGTTTATATATTGTATCTTAAACTCTAATTACATCTATATAATTGAATATAGAGCTATAAGAGGTTGTTTTTGTAGATTTTAGAAAACTGATACACAACTTCACAACATGATTTTTCTGGAATTCACTCTACTTCATTTCATTTCTTCCAGACATTACAAGTAATTGGCAAAACATATACATGTGCTAACATATAAAAGATAAGACAAGCACATGTCAATCATACCAACTACAACAACTCTCGTCAACACATATCTTAAAAATAAGGACTACCATTCATTTTACAAACTTAAATAATTAAATCAAAATATATCAATATAGAGTTTCTAGGAAATCTCAAATAGCTACATTATCCTCCTTTGAGATTTTTCTCAGAACTCCCATTTATGCTTTTAACTTTTCAAATCTGGTACAAGGCAAACCCTTGGTTAATATGTCAGCCATTTGATCTTCAGACTTGCAATAAACAACTTTAATTTCACCATTTTCTACAACATCTCGTACTGCATGATATTTCACACCTATGTGTTTCATTCTACAATGAAACACTGGATTCATTGACATATATATTATTGTTTTGTTGTCAACAAGCAACTTAGCAGCCCTTCCTTGCTCCACTCCTAATTCAATCAGCAACTTAGTCAACCATTTTGCTCGATTGGATGCATTGGCAGCAGCTATGTACTCTAGTTTAGCAAAGGATTGTGCCACCACTTCTTGCTTTTTTGAGCTCCATGAAAACACCCCGAAGCAAATGTAAACACAAAAGCAGATGTGCTTTTGAAATCATCAATGCTACCAGCCCAATCGGAGTCAGAGTATCATGTCAATTAGTTTCCATCACAAAAACTATAGAAAATTCCATAGTCAAAAGTCCCTTTCACATATATAAGAACTCTTTTTACAACTATCATATGCATATCACCTGGAGAGTGCATAAATGTTGATAATAAACTTGTAGCAAACACAAAATCTAGTTTGGTGTTTGTCAGGTACAACAAACCACCCACTATGCTCCTTTATGTTGTTGAATTCAGTGAAAAAGATCTTGAAAAGATTTTCTATGTCTTATGCTAAACCTGTTAATATTCCACTTGCATCTCACTTTGTGTTTAGTAGGGATATGTGTCTTTTATCTGATTATGAAATCAAGCAAATGGAAAAGGTTCCATATGCCCGTGAAATTGGTTCAATGATATATCTCATAATAAATATTAGGCCTGACATTCCTATGATGTCAGTAAAATAGTTGATGGGGTATCTTATTCATATTGTTAACTATGGTTTAGCATTTGCGGAAAATTCTGATTATATATTCATAAAATGTTACGTTGATGCAAATTATGCAAACATTATGTTTACCATGATAGATCTAAACATATATATGTTATATATCATTTCATAAGAAATAATGTTAAATTTGGAGAAATAAAACTTGAAAAAATTAATACTTCTATGAATCTTGCTGACATGTGAACAAAATTTTTATCATATAAAAAACATTTAAACTGTTTAAAGATGTTGAACTTTTCTATGTGATACTGCGTGTTAGCTAGCTGCTTCTTTGCCTGATCTATGTACTACGTATTTTATGTTTCCTCTGTGATTAACTTGGTGTCTTCATTAACTTTGTGCAGAGAGGAAGCTAAAGGGTAATGATAAACTATTTTTTGACTACCCATTTAGTAAGTGAGAGTATGTGCGAAGGTGGAGTATGTGAACATTTGGCCCATACCATGTTGGCAAAGCTGCACATAATGGACCTTGTGAATCCCTTCATCTTGGGCAGCCTATAGTCTCAAATTCACGTCTCTTTCGCCTGCTCCTTTACGGGCATCATAATCCTCCATCACATATCATCCTTATTATTACATATATAATCTCCTCTTCCCCACTTGTTCGCTGTGAAAGCCAATCTTTCCATTCACCTCTTGATTCCCAGAAATCTATCCGGATTATTGCATTCATTTTACTATTGTCTGTGAGAATCTCCCTATAAATACCATCCGTCTTGGCCAACCAAATACATGACAAAAACTCATCCCTTTTCTCTGTGAACTGAGTGAATACCATTGTGATACCCATTTGAGATTGTGGCTCTCGCTCTTTGTGAATGATGAAACTTGGTGTAACAAATGTGTGATGCTTATGGTGTCTTAATCAGTACAGGCCCATCAACTCTCACTATGAGACGCATAAGTTCTGATGTGGCGGATCCTAGCTCCAATCACCCTACCAAGTCAAACCTCATCCTCTGCATGCGAACCCAATGCCTTATCTTCACAGCAACACACTTCACCAATTGTCGTATAAATTGGCGCAGGCCTCTCCTCAGAATACCAAATCTAGATGATCCCAACTCCAGGTACTTACCCGTCCGTCTCTACGAAATTACTCTGTTATCCGACATGTGCTTAGCTCAATTCAATAGTTCTCATCTCTCAAGTTTCTTCTCAACGCCAACTAATCCAAATGCCCTCTCAACAGAACTTCTTCGAGCGTTGGCCGAGGAATTACTATCACCTCACTTGATGAAACAAACTAGTGCAAGCATCATAAAGGAACGACACCTTCAATTGGAGAGTAAACCAACTCAAGCACTCTATATTCACCATGATCCATCACTTGTGTCGAACAAATTAAAGGCTAATGGGTCTCCATAACCTCCCAAATAGATGAATCACAACTCAAGGACAATGATATAAATTTGTAGAATTAACACAACAAACTTCTATATTGTAGTAAAACATTACATCTTCCGTAAATGACTATCTAAACAATGTGCCATCTCTTAGCTTGCTTCCCAAATGAATGAAAAAGTTACAAGTTAGAATTCATACTTGAAGTCAAACTACATTGGTGCAGTAGAGACTATCAATAAACAGCTGATCAAAATTAACATAAGATGATTAGTGATCAACCTAAGAAATTGCATAAGAAACTATCTGAAGCATCCAGACGGCCAGACCTACAGTGGGGCATGGGGGCCAGGCCCCACCATTTTTTTTTTTTTTTTTTTTTTATGTATACATATTTCTATTTTATACTATATATACCTATATATATTATATTTATCTATCCCATATTTTTTTCTTCTTCAATTCAAGTTAAGATTTATAATTTATTTCCAAAATTTTCTAATCTTATATAAATCTAATTGTAAAATTCTATCCCCACAATACTGAAAAGTGTCGACGATCATGAAAATTGTTGATGATTGTTTAATCATTTTCAATAACTATGTTTTACTATAAAAACAAGGCTCCTATAATATCATAAAAAAATTATAAAACATATATTGAAACATATACTAACATTATAATAAAAAAATTTAAAACAAAAAACACCAATTGAACCTCTTTGCATAGAAGAGCCGTTTTGCACTGTGCTACTGTAGGTAGGTACGAAATATCAAAAGAAAAACTAAAGAATATGAAATTGCTAAATAAAATTAATAATTAAATAAGTTTGAAAAATGGGGCTCAAAAACTGAAAATCTTTTGCAAGAGCACGGATTACACAACCTCTTAGTCAACCATGCGTTAGGACCCCATGAATAATTTTCTAAGTCCGCCGTTTGGAAGCATTCTAGGGTTATCAGAATATGAGGAGGTCTAGTGCCATAAGGATTAATTCACTCCGGCTCATTTATGGTATGGATGTTGTGTTGCAAGTTGAGATCATAGTTCCATCTTTGCGAACAAGTGACGAAAGTGAGCTGACTGGCGATCAATAGTACAATCAGTAAGTAGTTCGTTCTGGCTCATGCATGTACAGTATGGTATGGAAAGTAGTTTGGCCTCCAGGGCAGAAGAGTAATTAGTTCGGAAAGTGGAGTCCCGGTTGGGGGGACAATTGATTATTCGTCAGATTTTATCAAGATTAGCTTATAGATTTAAAGACCGAAAGTGATGAAGGTTGACTGCGCGGATTAATGCTAGATTCTCTTGAGAAAGATTATCCTTCGACGTGGGATTGTAATGTGTTTTTTTTCGTGAATAATTGCTATGGTGAAGTCTCTGGGATGGCAAGGTGATGATGAATGGATTACCTTGATCGTGTCCTCTTGTACAAAACCCTTCACCGTTCTAGGGTTATAAGTTAAAATAGCCGAGGAATACCAAACCGGTGAATCAGTTGCTTCTTCATAAACTCAATCACATCGTCTTCATGATTAGTTGACACATGAGCTTGAGCTTCAGCCAAATTTGTAGAATAGTTCGTAGAAACCATTATATATATTTTTGTCTCTTGCAGGTGGTCGGTTGTATTTTCCTGATAATATCCATGGCCCAACCCGGAATGGCCACCACGGATTGATAATCGCATGCATTGCCTTGGCCCATAGCTTTTGAATCGGCCGGTGTTTCTAGAAATTGCAGCACCCCTTAAAGGGCATATTTCTCACAATCTTGAGTCATAGTTGGCAAGAAGTACTAAGCTTTCTAATACTCCACTTCGTCACTATAATGGACCGGTGAGCTCTACAAATACTCTCATGAACCTCACTCGTCATTCTTTTAGCTTAATTCATCCCCATGGACAGACCTGAGAAAAGCTCCATCAGTACTTACTACTTTTAAACAAAAGTTCCCCAAACATGACACATATCCATAGCAATCCTAATTTTATTGGTCGATGATGCACTAGATGGATCATTAAACGTCCAGATGATGGAATTCATCCAATCGTCACCCCCAGCTGAACTGATACGGGACAAACCTCCAGATTCCCAACGTGAACCAGCAACTTATACTTTGATGTGTGCTCGGGAAACTCATTGGCTTGTTCATTCAGGAATGAATATACTCAACATATATTTCATGAAAACATACAAGAATCATGACTTGGGAATCTCCCATGATCCATACAACTCAATCAGCTTGGAGCACTTGAGAGTGAAGTCTCCAGCTAATTGTTGTATCATGACTTGGGAATCTCCCATGATCCATTTGTTCTTAACACCTTCGTAGGATAACCGGCGCGCGCGACCCCGCAATCAATGCTTTGTACTCAGCTCAATTATTAGACATCATTTCGGAAGCTGCAAATAATAGTATTTAAAAAGCTCACCATCGGATGACTGCAATACAAACCCAACATTGAAATCGGCCGCGGATCGATCATGAATCGTCGAACATCATAATCTGGGGTTGTAATAAACCAAATGGCACTCCCTAGGATTCACATCTCACTACCATAGCATCTTCTGGGAATGCCAGCGATGGGTGACTAGCCAATAACTCAGCCACCACGTGACCTTTCACTGACTTCATATTGGGGCATATTTTAATGAATACGCATTTATCTTCATTACGCACTTTGCCATTCTTACTCTGTTCATCGGACCACTCAATAATCTTCATGATATCGACCGATTATGATCATTTCTCTTGGAAGAATTTATTATCTAACTTATTGTATGCATGAAACAAGCTGAGACATAACTTATGGAACAGTAGGAGGCACGAACCTCAGCTTCTTTTAATCTGTCTAAGATAATAAATTGCCCGATCACATCCCAGAGTCATCCTCCTGAGCAAGCCATGCACCAATAGACTCTTTGGCAGCCTAAATGTAATTATACAAATCATTCAAGTTTTAACTTCTCAAACGCATTTTGTGGAGCCTCACCCTACATAAATTCTTCATCCATTTTTCAAATAATGCAAGTTTTAACTCCTGGAATGCTATTGTGGAGTCTCCCACTTCACCTAAATTCCTCATTGTTTGTCCCCTTTTATGAATCTTGAAATCTGTGTTTCTGTGTGCGTGTTGTTGGTGTGAAGTCATAACAACGAGAAAATAACGAAAGTAAAGAACACAGCGTTTGTTAACCCAGTTCGGTCTCATGACCTACGTCTGGTGGATACCAATCCAGGCGACTTAACTAACTATGAAAAATCCAAACTAATACAGACTCAATCTACCTTGCACTCAACATCTAACTCTAAGCACTCTAAAACCCTTTCTAGAAGAACAATATGTAATCAGCATTCACGATCAACTACAGCTGTAGCAGCTGTGGGATGTCCACTCCTATTTGATGTAAACAGGATACAATTGACCTCTTACCGATCTTGGACGTTTACCATAGCATCGCTGGATTTTCCTTCATCAATCATGAATTAATATTCCATGCAATCTTCAATTCAATCAATCAAGTCTCTTCAAGAACCATGTAGAACATGAAACTCTCAATGAAAAAGATATCAACCGTATAATCTTGATCACTCAAGTTTTCCTAAAATTTGTAAAATATATCTCTCAAAATTCCTCACTCAAAACTCTCAAGAATGTAATCTCTAAAAACAAATCTTTAATCAACCAAACTCTCAATCTCATCAATCTATCAATCTTATCAAAACTAAAACCATCTAGAACTCATCAAGGAATCATACACTTATATATAGGAGAATAAAATTCCTAATCAGCTGACAATAGCTCCCCCAATCAGTTAAGATCAACCAACAAGAACTGTCACAATAACTTCCATGAATCTGTTTAGTTCTCGTTGTCCTTGCGTCGTTCCAACTATGTTCTGACGATACTGTTCATCTGCACAGAAAGCTTAGTGTGCTAACAATCTCCCCCTCTTTTTGTGTAGATGATGATCCCGTCAACAGTGTCACAATCATTAAAAGGTGTTAGTATCACAATAAAAAACCACAATTAGATATATCCATAAATCCATAAAAAGCCATCAGTAGTTGTCATATAGTTGTAACACTCAGTCAACTGCTTTAGTAAGTTTCACAAACCAAAAGCATTAGGCAGTAGTTCTTCTGTTGTAAAAATAATCAGAGAGTATCATCAAAATATAAACTCACAATGTAAATTCACAATATTGTTCAACATTACCAACCAAGTATACTAGTTACCGTTACCAACATGATAGGTCAAGCTTTCAGACTCTCCCTCAACATTAAGTGCTGGATAGACACCTTCATTTCTGCCCCTGGATGGGAGTTTCATCAAACTCATAGGCATCGATCATCGAAATAACCTAATATCTCCTTAATAACAAGCAATAAAAAAATTCATTAGTTCAAAAATATATCAATGAAAAGAAAATAAATTTAACAATTTTTTGATTGAGTCGAGAAGCATTTCTGATTGGCAGGTTGCTTTAACCACATAAAAAGAACAAACACTGGTACTGTATTGTAGTCTGTGAGTAGTTATGACACTTTAGTAACAACTTCGTCATAGCCATGTATCTTTATCTCAAACTCCAGTAGTTTAATATTTGGGCTGGGTATATTATTCTCTAACAGTTGGCCCAATATCTTGCCTTTCTAACTCTAAAAGCATAAGTCCAAAATTCTCTCTAGTTGATATGGATTGTTGTCGGGCGGTGATCTCAACATCACTCAGTGGCAGACTTTTCTTCTTTGGAATCCATACTCTTTGTATTCTTACTCTTTTTTGCAGTTCTTCTGTTGGCCAAACAACATGTCGACCATTCATTAAGTCTCTTACTATTTTGATGCATGTGGTTTGCATAATGTCCTGGTAGTTGACACTTAGTGCAGTCGCTGGGTTGTTTCGACCACGTTCTAACTTCATGAATAACAGATTCTACTGTAGCTGCTGCATCTAAGTAACCTCCATTTACAAATGTCATCTTGCTTAGATTAGATTTATTTTTGTAACCAATCCATGTATGATCTCCAAAACTCTCTTTTTGAAGTTTCCCATTGTCCTCTAGCAACTTCACACTTTTAGCCTTGATCTCATCAACTTATCTTTTTAAAGCTTTAATCTCTTTCAACACTTTTATTTTTTTCAGCAGATTCTCGATCATGTGCCATTCCGACATCAGTTAGTTGTTTCAACAACTTCTTATTTTTCTGTAGGTTCCACCATGTGTTGAGGGAAGGAAATCGAGTGGCGGATTGTCTTGCCAAACATGGTGCATCGTTGAAGGACTTCTTCACTTCTTCGGCTTATGCCCTGGACTTTGTCATTAGTGATGTTGCCGTTGATGCAATGGGGGTCTGTTACCCAAGGTTCTAGCGCTGTGGCAGCTCCTTTGGTTATTTAGTGTCCTTTCTCTTTTTGTTTTCCTCCCCCGTGTATGGTTTTTTTTTTTTAGTTCTTTCTTTTCTCCTTTGTATGCTTTATTTGTACCTTCACTGGCCACTGGCTTACCGAAAAAAAAAGAACTTATTTTCCCGAACAACGGCTTCAAATTATCCTTTGAGTTCATTATAGTAAGCAATCAAATGATCGAATTCATCATCACTTCCACATGTATCTGAAGCAACCTCATTAGTGGAAAAACATATTGACTTTGAATTACCTTCTGAGTGAGTAGGACTAGCATTTCTTAGAGTGAATGCAACAACATCTTCAGTTTCATTGCTGTTATCATTTGTAGTTGCCCCATCATCGTAATCACTCAGCGTCACCTGAAGTGCATTCCTTTCCTTCTTTTCTATTCTTTTAGAATCCCTCCAAGGTGGTCTGTCTGTCGTTGGCACTGCGCTGGAATTACAGTTTTGGAAATTCTCGTTCTTGAAATTTAAGTCTCTTTTCTTGAAGCATTCTGACCACTTCCTTGGTTATATAAAATATCTCATCTTCATAAATGTCGCCAAACTTTTCTACAACATTCAATGTGATATTCGTTCCATCTTCTTCAAAAGCCATTCGAAGGGTTCCCATCCTTGTCTTTGATACGCCTTCTCTAGTCATTGTCAACATTTTGGATCTCCTCAGTTGTGTTTGAGGACAGGCTCTGATACCAATTATTTTCCCTTTTTATGAATCTTGAAAACTGTGTTTCTGCGTGTGCATCGTTGGTGTGAAGTCGTAGCAATGAGAAAATAATGAAAGTAAAGAACACAACATTTGTTAACCCAGTTCGGTCTCACGACCCACGTCAAGAGAATACCAATCCAGGAGACTTCAACTAACTATGCAAAACCGAAACCAATACAGAATCAATCTACCTTGCACTCAACATCTAACTCTAAGCACTATAGAACCCTTTTTAGAAGAACAGTCCGTAGTCAGCACTCAGGATCAACTACAGTTATAACAGCTGTGGGATGTCCACTCCTATTTTATTTAAACAAGATACAATTAACCTCTTACCGATCTTGGACGTTTACCATAGCATCGTTGGATTTTCCTTCATCAATCATGAATCAATCTTCCATGCAATCTTCAATTAAATCAATCATGTCTCTTCAAGAACCATGTAGAACATGAAACTCTCAATGAAAAAGATATCAACCATGTAATCTTGATAACTCAAACTTTCCTAAAATCTGTAAAATATATCTCTGAAATTCCTTACTCAAAACTCTCAAGAATGTAATCTCTAAAAACACATCTTTAATCAACCAAACTCTCAATCTCATCAATCTATCAATCTTATCAAAACTAAAACCATCTAGAACTCATCATCAAGGACTCATGCACTTATATATAGGAGAGTAAAATTCGTAATCAGCTGACAATAGCTCCACCAATCAGTTAAGATCAGCCAACAATAACTGTCAAAATAATTTCCATAAATCTATTCGGTTCTTGTTGTCCTTGCGTCGTTCCAACTACGTTATGACGACACTGTTCATTTGCATAGAAAGCTTAGTGTACTAACACTCATCGTTCTCGAGGCAGAGCAAACTAGAAAGGATCAAATTAGCGAATTATAACTGGTGACTCACTAATAAATTCTGATTGCCCCAGGGCATTGGTATATTGTTTTATAAACAACCTCTCCAGCCACGAATATTTGATTATACCCGCCATACACATCCGTGATTAATATCATACCCTATGAATTCGATGTATTCATTTGTTGCTTTTTGTTATATTTAAATTGGGAAAATTGATGCAAAATAACTCTAAGGTTCATGTTTTTCTTTATAACCGGTACTATATTTGAAAACCAATCTACATATTTTACATAGCCTAAATAACCCATCCACAAAAATCCTGCGCCAATGTAATAGCTAGTGCAAAGGAATGAAGAGAAAAGAAGAGAAATTCCCCCATTTGGTTTATCAGTTCCAAAATGGATATAATTTACAACTTAGGAGTTGCATATTATTCTTTCGAGGAGCGTATACGGGAATAATTGTTTAGCATTCATTTAATTTTCTTTCATACAAGAAAAAATCTTCAAAGATCCAAAAATAAATTCATTTCATCTGAAATACTTTTTAACAATTCCATAAGCAGATTGTGCATCGCACAACTTTTTGCCAACTATATATATATAGGCCAAATTCCAAAAAATAAAATTAAATCATAATTTTTTCGGGTACAAGGGAGTGTCAAATCCATATGTAGTTAATTCAACAATTGTGGCATGTAAGGCACGACCAGCTCTATATCCTTTTGGATCCTTGTGGATCTCTTGCAACACTCTTTGTGGGGAGTGAAGAAGTCGCTGCTCAAATCCAATTGTGTGAAAGCAAAAATAATTAAATCAAAAAATTGCTAATACAAAAGTAGTGCAGTGCATTCCCAAAATTGAGGGCATTATTCAGTCAGAATCCTCTTGAAGTTCAACCTCCCTCTTTCTGTTGCCTGCAGTAGTCTCGTTTTCATCCCAATTGGTGGTCCTATAATATTTTGCATACAGCACCAATTGCACCACTCCAGACACAGTACCCAAACCATTTGGAATCTGTATAACCAAACAAACCATAATATATAATAATCATAAAAAAAAAAAAAAATAGTAAGCAATTCATTGGTAATACTTCATTTTGGTTTTGATAGCAGAACAATTACCAGGATAAAGGGATCAAACTTGATGAGAGCATAGATGGACCAGACAAGTCCATTGAATAAGTTTGCAAGTGACAGATAAAATGGCATGTATTTCACACTCTTTGTGGTGATCACTCTTTTCTGCCAAAATTTACAAGTATATTTCATTAGTAAACATATATATATACATATAGGAAGAGATACTTGTGAAAACAGGAGGTTCCTAAAATGCGCCTGCCAGTAAAAACACCTACTATTGAAATCGGCCGCTACAAATATGTATTATTGGTTTTTCTACGCCAAATGAATTTGTAATAGCCATTATTGATAATCAAATCTGATTAAATCATATTCCCTCCGTCCCAGCTCTAATGTCCCATTTGACTTTTTGACACTGTTCATTATTCAACTTTGACTCGAAAGTATTGTAAATATATTAGAAAAAAAATAGTCAAGTTCGATCTTGTTAAATTCGTCTAATCGTATAGTTTCAGAATATATACTTTACATAATTTTTACTTGTATATATTTTGAGACAATTTAAAAAGTGCATTGAATTGTGTACAGAAATTAAATGAGACATTTCAAATGGGATAGAGAGAGAGTAATATTTTACGAAAATAGAGATAGTATATGCCGTAAGTTGATAATAAAACAAAGAAAACTTACCATAATGGTGAGGGGTGATGTATACATCATAATGTTGAGAATAATGCACAATATCCCAACAAAGAAGGACCTACTCTTGTGGGTGTGGAAGCACAACATCACTATAGCACACACGCCGGCGTAGATCACAGCCTCCACGATTAGAAGTGCAAAGATCTTGCGCTGAAATTTCAAATTTCTTCGCAAATTAATAAAACGGGCGAATTGTTTTTTGTTTTGTTTTTTTTTTTTCATATTTCGATACAATAATAATAATAGGTAGGCGGATATGTACTAACACGTTTTTTATCATCAGAGTAGATGATGAACATTGAGATGTAAATGGCCTCGATGATCAAGCCTATGCTATTGATCGTGATGACAAGAATGCTGTCGGGGTGCACGAAGGGCATCCCATATAGCACCCACATAGCACAGTTGAACACTGTTGCAAGATATGGATCTGGCTTGAATCCTGTCACTGATTTTTCCTTCCATATGGCGTAAAACGTAGGCCTGCAATAATGTTTAACATCATACAAATAAATTAGTACATGTTTTAATTTACCAATTAATTAAAGATTCTGTAATTGATCGTTGGTACGTAAAACAAAGAAGAAGGAAAGGATTTTACACTGGAGAAAGGAATAGGAAGCAGGATATAATATTTCCTGCAGAAAAAATAAAGGATGGTTTAACATTCTTCCTATTTAAATAGATGAATGGAAGCAAATTTTCTTCTTTTGTTTCCGCAATCATTCACTCGACATATAACTGCTCGTCTAGGTACTTGTAATAATATAATTCGGTTACATATGTTTGTACACATTGTAATAATTTGATGCCAATATCATACAAATTTGTAAACAAAAAGTGAGACGTTAACGAGGAAAAGTACCGACCGATAATTCCAACGATGGTCCGGGCAAGATCTGAGGAAACCATTTTCAGGAATCAAGAATGTAGAGGCTTTATAAAAGGACAATAATTAACAAGAAAACTATATTGGGTTAAGGCAGAGCAGAGAACAACAATTGGGACTAGGAATGAGGGTGGCAGGTGAGACACTAAATGAGCAGGAACACTCGGTGGTGGATGTGCCAAAACACCAACAATTTCTCGAATGTAATAATACTAGATGAGAAAAACTAGGAATCAAACGGTTTTAATTTGTCTGTAGGACTTAAGGACGACCCTAACTTCTCCGAACAATAATAGTGATTGTCTCCTCCATTTATTTTTATTGGGTTTTGAGATGACATATACTGTATTAATAAGTTTACGGGGAGCGATGGAGTGATCTATGGATTGCCAACTCACTTAATTCAATTTTGTAGTATACATTTAAACTTATAACAGAAACTGTAAAATATACTATTAAAACCCTACTTTTAAAATAACTTAACTCAATACAAAGATGAAAGATCAGTAGGTTAATAACCTATATATGTTCAACCAAATATTTTCGTGAAATTAGTAATATGTATAGTGAAAGAATAAGTGTGAACTGATATTGAGCTTGTGATTAGTTGTCTAAATTAGGAGTGTGGAGGTGGTTTGTTGAAACATCAAAAAGCTAAGGAAGCCCTTCCACTAGTTTTGGTGATTCATACTGTGTAGTGCTTTTATGCCACGTATGGCAACACTTGTCATATACAAGAATATATCATGGACATGCATATGTAATGATTGACACGTAACAATAACCAGATTTTTCCTTTTATTTTTATTTTTTTTATCAGAAAGAGGGAAAACGTCCAAGCTCCACGCCCTGTTACGAATATTCAGCTTCCGAATTCAATATGAACCTCAGACATGGAAGCTAGTTTTACTTCAAGTATTTTCGATGGCATTATATGCACTATCATGATACCTAAGTTGCTAAGCAATAAAATCACGAGTAGACTAGACGTCAAATCTACTGTGTGATCTGATGCATTATATTTATGCGGCGCTTACTTTTGTAGATATATATATATATATTTTTTTTTTTAAAGCTGAAGCCAGTCAAAATAAGGGAAAAAGGGAAAGGAAAAAATAACAAGGGAAATAACAAATAGGCAGCCTAAACTATAACCTCGCGAACCAAGTTTCCGTAGCGTCGGCACCTAGCACTCCGAATAAAATCCGGCGGGAATGCCCAAGTGGTAAAAACTCCTCCCGAGAAGCTGCCCATTTGGCTAAGATGTCTGCTACTGTATTACCTTCCCTTAGGACATGATATAACTGACAAGATTCAAAGACATTTCTGATGGAGGTGGCCCTTTCCAACAGAGGAGATTACTTTTGTAGATATAATCCAACTTCAAAGTTGAAAGTTGGGAATTTGATTATTAGGGCAAATCCTATAACCAATAAAATTTTCTTTGTTGAGTTTATTCCAATTGATTACTTGAGTAATTAATAGAAATATGTTAGTACTTATTAAGCTCATTAGTTTTATATATTTTTTTTGGCTGAACAGACCAGACAAATTACAAGGGAATAAAAGGGAAGGGATAGATGGCTGGTGGGGAGTCGAACCTCCGACCTTCATGTTGGAAGTTAATGGACTTAACCACTTGGGCTAAGTCATCATCCCCTGTTAAGCTCATTATTTAATACTCCCTCCGTTTCTAAATAAGTGTAACATAAGGAAATGACAGGAGATTTCATGCAAGGAACAAAAGTGCTTTAATGGAAGTTTTTTACCTTTAAGCATCCCATATATGGTAATGTAACATTTATTATGAAACACCCAAAAAAGGAAAGTGTTACACTTAAAAAGAAACGGAGGAACTAGTTCATGGTGATATTCATTTTTATGAATATCAGAGCCGGAAAAAAACATCGAATATATTGTAGTTTTTGGTACGGTACAGTACCATCACTACAAGAAAAAACTCATTTAGCGACCGCAATTACCGACCGAACAAATTCCGTCGCTGTTAGCGACCGAAATAGCGACCGAATTTTCAGTTGGTAATTACCGACCGAATTAGCGACCGCATTTTTTCTGTCGCAAATTTGCGACCGAAATGGCGACCGATATGAAATCGATCCCGATTAGCGACCGAATTACCGACCGAACTTTTGGTCGCAAGTTTTTTTTCTCCCAATTTTTTTATTTGTTATTATTTGTATAAAAAATATAATTTAGCGACCGATTTACCGACCGAAAATTCTGTTGCTACAATTAGCGACCGAATTTGCGGTCGCTAATTTTTTTCCCCATTATTTTATTTTTAGTTTTCTTTATTATTTTCTTATTAAATATTTTTTAATATAATTTAATTTTTGAATGTTATTTCTTTTAATTATTTTATTTATTTTATAACATAATTATTAAATTATATTAATGTTATTTCTTTTAATTATTTTATTTATTTTTCATTTATTTTATAATATCATTATTAAATTATATTTTTATTAATAATAAATATTTATTTAATTTATTATTTATTTTACATTATATTAATTTAATTTTATTAAATTAACTACTTATAGTTTTCATTAATATTAATTCCTTTTTTGCATATCTTTACATTAACTTTTAATTTTATTTAATTAGTGCATTCTACTTTTATTTAATTTATATTTAATCAATATAATAAATAATTATTTATTTAATTAGTTATAATCTAATTTTAATTGTATTATTTTATTTAGTTACCTCTATTTTCAATCATATTTTATACTTTTATTAATTTAATTTCTGAATTTAATTTATTATTTTTAATTAATCTTATATTATTATGAAATTTTATTTTTAATGTTTGAATGCTTTTATTATTTTACTTAATTACTTTGATTTTAGAATTTAACTTTTTATTTAATTATTACTTTAACTATATATATATAAACTCATTCCATATGAAGACATGTATTTACGAGTATCCGAACGGTACACGCGCGAGGTGGAGTATCCGTCCACCCGGGTTCGAAACTGGACTTCAGCAAAAACTTGGATTGGAGATCAAAATATATATGACATGTGGCGCAATATCATTAGCTACCAGTAGAGGTAGCAAGATGGTTAAGATGAGGGTTGGTGGTGGTGTGGTTGTGGGTTCGAGCCCTTACGGCGTCAACATTTTACTCTTGTTTGGGATTTTTGGCTACCGAAAATTCGGTCGCTAATTCGGTCGCGAATATTAGCGACCGAATATTCCCGTCGCCAATTCGGTCGCGAATATCAAAATTTAAAAAAATAAAAAATGTTGACTTTTTTAGAGACCGAATGTTCGGTCGCTGATTTGGTCGCGAATTTTAGCTACCGAAAAGTGCGGTCGCTAATTCGGTCGCAAACTTTCGACCGAAATTTTTTCGCGTCGCTGGAAATTTTCCAACCAAGGTTTTACCGACCGAAAAATTTCGGTCGCGAATTCGGTCGCTAAATCTGTTAGCAACCGAATTTTGGGGTTTAGCGACCGAATTTTTCGGTCGCTAAAATGGATTTTTCTTGTAGTGCATATAAATTCTTTGATAATGCAATTGTTAGGGGTGGGCAAATAAGTCGGGCTAATCGGGTACCAAAACCGAATCTGAAAATAGTGTGACCGGGTCGGATTTTTTTTAAGGAAAAACCTGAAATTGGGTATCCGAAGCTAAAATAAATAAATCGGGTCGGGTATCAAGTTTCATACGTAAACCGAATTCCTCGATTATGTATCCGACTAACCCAATCCACTACAAGAAAATCAGGAATTACCGACCGTCAAACGCGGTCGATAACCCCCTGGGCGGGTCGTCCACAGGGGTTACCGACCGGCTTACCGACCGGATACGACGGTCGGTAATGTCCTGGTCTGCATCCGAAGGGCGACCAAAAGCGATGGAGTCGGTGAGTTTCGCGACCGATTTGGCGACCGAATTTTGGTCGGAAGAATTTGCCGACCGACTTGCCGACCATTCTGTCGGTCGGTAATTTGGTCAGCGGGAGCTGCTGGACCACGCTTTGCCGACCGATTACTGATAATGGCCAAAAATGACCATTATTTTCAATCCATTTCCGTGTCTTAAACGGGCATTTGATCGCATTCCGGTCTTACATTAAGTAAGAAAGCAGTCGAATTGGACTGATTTATGCATAATTGTAAAAATAATAAGCTGGTGTGAGAAAGACATAAATATGTAATTTTATTACATATTTATGTTAGAAAAATCCAAAAACATGAGAAAAAGAAAAGGAAACAAAAAGATGGGAAAAAGATAGAAAAGCCCACAAAAAGAATACTTTTGGCCCATCTGGCCCAATCCAGCAGGCCCAGGAAGACTGTTGTCGCGGAAGCCCCTTGGCGCGATGCATGATTCCGCGACAAAGGAACACTCCGCGACCAAGTAGCCCAGATAAAGAAGAGACCAGCCAGAGCCCCTTGGCGCGATACCTTTGTCGCGATGTGCTGTTCCGCGACAAAGGTCCATTCCGCGACCAAGGTACATTTTTAGAGACACAAGACCCAGTCGAGAAGCTTTGCCACATGCAGTGTGTTCCGCGACCAAACTTGGTGCTCCGAGACAAAGCTGTGATGTGTGTGATGTCTTGAGACACAATGGGCTCAAATCAAGGCCCATGAGCTTAGGGTTTCCCCTCTATAAATATGAGGTGTTTCCTTTGAGCTAGAGGTTGGAAGAATTTTAGAAAAACTACACCTTCTTGAAGACAAGTTGGGGAGTTCAGTAGTTTAGTGTAGTTTAGGGTAGTTAGTTAGGTTTTCTTTTGTATTATTTAATTCATGCACTAGTTAGATATAGTTTACTGCACTTTGGTTAGATAGCTAGTTTTTATACCTTGTTTTCGTTCAAAAACTTTTGTTTAAAGGTTTGTGGTACTCAAACCATGAGTATGAACAACACCATTTAATAAAATGGGAAAACATTCTTCATTTGTGTCCCAAAAAAATCATGAAATGGGTCTCACACCCCATGGATCTTTACTGTTTTCATTTTCCTTGGGTCATTTGACCCCTGTTTTTGCATTTTAATGTCGCTGCTTGGTGACTTTCTCTTGGGATAATGTTGCATGTTTATGGATGATCAAGCTTAGATTAGGGTTTCTTAAGTGTTAAGTTTGCTTTATTTCTATTTTGTGCAAGCATGTTCTAGCTAGATTCAAATTCTGTTTTGTTATTTTGAGTTTAGTTTAGCTTTTGAATCTGAAATGGGTGAGATCACACATAATGCATGCCACTGTTCCACTTACTTTTCTGACACATGTACTGAACACACCTTTGTCGCGGAATAACCCTTGTCGCGGAACCACGTTCCGCGACAAAATGATGCTTTGGCGACAAAGGTGCCAAAGGACATTTGTTGACCATTATTTTAAAACCCTTGGTCGCGAAACAACCCTTGGCGCGGAACCACGTTCCGCGACAAAATCTTGATTAGCGACCAAGGACCCAAATGCTTGTGATTTTATTATGGAAGGGCTTTGTCGCGAAGCAACCTTGTCTCGGAACCACGTTCCGCGCCAAACTTCTTGTTCCGCGACAGGAATTATGCCTTGTCCAACTTTCTACCTTTTTGTCGCTATGCCCTTGTCGCGGAACCACGTTCCGCGACAAAATCTTCTTTACTTAGCGACAAAACAAACCCTAAACTTTCAAAATCCCACTTCTCTTATTTCCCACCCTTTGTCGCGAAACCTTTGTCGCGGAGTCACGCTCCGCGACACAAACTCTGCATCGCGACAAAGTGGCACCTTTTTTGCCAATTCTCATTCTCCATTTCACTCCATTAATTAATTGGACCTTTATATTAATATTTTGAGGTTGAAATCCAATGATCTTAACCCATGATTAATTTGATATAAAGAACTTTGTTCAATTCCCTATTAAAAGATTCTTCTACAAATGATTAAACTCTAATGATCTAAGTATATAATCCGGACTGTAATTGACTAATTAATTATGGGATGAGTGATTATTTAGACATGAAGAGTAACTATGGAATGATTTCCATACCTTGCATGAGAAACCAATGTCTCTCATGCAAGAAGACCCAAAAATATTTTTCTTTTATTTATTTTGTCTTTTCCCGTGTTGTGTGAAACAACTAATAAGGAATATATCAGATTAATGTTGGCGGGTATTCCCATATGGATAACTAGCTCGTGATCTGTATATTAATTATTAGATGTTATTTTGCATGGTCCGGATAGTGGTCGGTGGACGCCTTGGCGGTTCGTCCATCCGGGATTATAATAGCTGCTCAGCTGACTCCTATCCGGATACAGTTTTATTTTCTTTATCTTAATTTCAAACCCGAATTTTGAGCTGTAATAGTGTCAAATGATGTCGATCAACATTGCTTGAATAGTATTACAGCAAGGAAACATGTAGGTTTTTCTCTCGTTTCACAGATAGTAGGAGTCTTGATGATAGCGATCACTGTTGTTAAGATTATTCTGCTATCTAAAATCTTTCCATCTGGAACAATTGGGGACTGGATAGCAGATGTTTGCAGTCCAGATTACCCCAGTTGTTTCTGGCAATCTCTTTAGCCAAAATTCTCCTCATCCCCGGCTATTTCATCTCTGTGTTTCACTTCTGTCTAAACCCATCTTATATTTTGGGTTAATTAATTTTACACTTCTCTATAAATTATGCATGATATTATTATGTAGATATTGTGGTCGATATTATTTTGGGATCCTTCCCTTGGACACAGGAGTCTTGATTTTAAATCAGATGTTTCATAATAAATTTCCAACAAAAATTCCTTTATAAAATCCGGATCTGAGTAAGGGATAAATTCGACAGTTATGACTAATTCACATCCGACTGGGGGTTGATTTTGGGAAACTAGAAGCAGAGTCAGCGATTAGGTCTCACCTAGACTGAAAGGGTCTGTGTTCTTATTGAGAGTCTAGTACCTGAGAGGGAATGATTTTCAGATTTATTATTTTCCCAAAATTGCTGCTTGTTGGAAATCTTGTATTAAATGTTGCACTGGGTTGGATTCCACTTGGATTCCGATAAGGTGTGACAGTTAATACTAGAGGAACAACATTCGGGCCTTGGTTATTTTCTAAGGTAGGGTTGAGTATTCTTTCAACTGCTATCTTCTTCTGCCAAAGCCTATTTTTGAGTCCCGAGTGAGTGCATCCGGAACGAACTAATTTTATTAGTTCGTTTCATTAGTTTGTATCTCATAACAACCCGAAGGGAAGTGAGCACTGTAAGCGGTTCACTGAGAATAGGGAATTCTTGATCCACATCCGGTCATCCTGACTGGGGGCTTTCTTTTACTACCAGGGTCAAACTTTCAGAAACCTCCGAGTGATAGGATTTTAAATGCTTTCTTTACTGCTTCCTTTTAACTGCTTCCTTTAGAGGTCACTCGGTTGTATTGAGAGTTGCGTAACTGCTACTAGGACTGAGAGTTAAGGGATAGTTCAGGGCTTAATTAGACTCTTTGGGCGTGACATGGGGGAATGATAACAGTACTTGGCACCTCAATAAATGATTTGTCAGGTGTTGCTTGTCCACCACGGATAATTAACATACCTTAGCAATGCATTGCGAGGGTGGTTATGCGTCTGTGGAATCTTAGAATTTATTTTCTTGAGAGCATGTAAACTCTTACTATAAGTACCTGTCTGTTAAAGGGAACATGGTACAAAGAGCATGAGAATTAGCTAACTGAACGGATTATCCCAAGCTAAGATCTGTGTATTAAAATGGAAGTTTAACTGTGTTTCATCTGAATCTTGTCCAATCTTCATTATTTTCCTCCTGTCCTTTCTGTCTCATCTAAATCTGCTTTCTTAGAATAATCCTAACCGCTTTCTTAGATTAATTTTATTGCTTCCTTAGATTAAATTTAATTCGCTTTCTAGAATACTTTTATCTGCTTTATTTTAAATGCTTTCTTAATCTGAATTAGATTCTGTCAAGTAGTTGTTAGTCAAATCACACACTTGATTCGAGTAACCGAGTGGAAAATCTTAGTCAATGACGTGGGACCTGCTTCTATCGCACATCCTCCAGTGAACGATCCGGTCTTACTATAAATTACTGCAATTTTTGACACCGTGCGCTTTCGGGAGCACAGTTTCTTAACTACGAGCAATAAAACATGACTACGTATAAATATATCCCTAATCACAACACCGCCATCATAAATCGGTTTCATTAAATAAAACCTAAACCAGGATCACGACTTTTCAGAAAATACTCATGTGGTGGGAATTAGTCAAAAGTTTCATGGCAGGAAATCTTATGGCAAGGCTTGATGAGAAGTATCATGGCATATTTGCCGGGGATCCTCAGTGTGACAGGCTGAAGATCAACTTATCCCGGCTATGTCATGAGATTTGTCAGCATTTCATGACAGAGAGGACCACATTGCCATTTGAAATTAAAGCCCCTCACCTGAGCAATAAAGTGATAATCTTGACATATCCCTAAAACCTTTCCCGTAAATCATAACTCTTCTCATTTAATAAATTTAACCTGGTATAGTTTTAGAAAGAGCTCGAGTTAACGAAACTTGTCAAAAGTTTCATGGCGCCGTTGCCGGGGAGGATGCAGCGTCATTTATTAAGAGGATTACACTCCTGATTACTCCTAGATTAGCTTAGAGTAGTCTAGTTTAATGTAATATATTTAATTCAGAACAGAAAAAGTACCCTCAAGATCAATTGAACATTTAGAGTACCAAGACTCTAAATGTGAGGATGTTGAACTGAGGAGAAAACCTAACCTAATGGGTATTTATCTGTCTTGCAGGAAATTCGGAACCAACCAAAAAGAAGAAGCAGAAAAAGCAAGGAAAACCAGGTTCTTGGTTGGGAAAATTCCACGAATCTGGGAAATTATTCTCGGAATTTAAAGAAATTTAAGATCCGGAATAAATCTTGCAGATAAATGGAACCCCAACCTAATTTTATGCAAGTAGATTATTTTAAATAATGGCCCAATGATTTGAATTTACTTGGACTGAATTCATTCAGGTCCAACTCAAATAAAACGGATGCAGGCCCAATATCACACTCGGGCCCAATCCGTTGAAAATTTGAAAATTCAAAAAGTTTGTCGCGGACTGACCATTTTGTCGCGGAACAACGTTCCGCGACCAGGTGCAATTCCGCGACAAAATCTCACTCATCTCTGAACCTTTGTTTGTCTTTGTCGCGGAGTGATCATTTTGTCGCGGTGCTCAGCATCGCGCCCATGTGCAAACTCCGCGACAAAGCTATACTCATCCCTAAACTCCGCCTGTCCTTGTCGCGGAACATTTTGTCGCGGAGCATGACTCCGCGACAGAGTTCCTATTCCGCGACACGGACACACCACTCCATTCCTTCTCGCCATTTTGTCGCAGTACACTTTGTCGCGGTGCATGACTCCGCGACACCTCTAATGTCGCTGAGCCTGGTCGCGTAATCCTGTTCCGCGACCATGGGCTAGGGTTCCGCGACCGGCCCATTACTATTTAAACCTCTCCGCCTCCCTCTTCTTCCCCACGCATTCGGACTTAGAAAATTTTCGAAAACACTCTCGCACACACGAAATTCCTCCCGAAGCACACCACTGTGTTCTTCGCACTTTTCGAACGCCAAACCCAAGGGAAACTCTGCCCAAATTTTCATAATCCTCATGGAGCCATCAGGACCTTCATCTTCGTCCTCTCCGAAGCAAACCGAGCCTTGGTAAGCATTCCCCACCCTTTTCGTACGCGAACCGCTGCCCTGTTTTTGCGATTTTGGGGATTCCTGCGTTATTACTCTTGATAATGTGTTAATGGGCGTCCTCATGGTTGTTTTCACTTAGTTGATTTTCAGTTTTAGTGGTTCGATGTATTGGGGCATGTTTGGACTGTGATTCCCTGTTCTTATTGTTAATGGCTGAATGTGGTGTTGGGGTTTGGTACTTTGGTTGGTTGATGGAGGGGCACAAATGGTAGTGTTAGGGGTTGTGGGAATTTTGATTTCATGAAGGCTAGGGTTTGGCAGTGGTAGATTCCGCCATGGTTATGGGTTTTGAGTTTTGATGTTTCTTTTGCTTTTGTGTGTTCTAGACTATTATGCTCATGTCTTGTCTGCTTGATCTTGATCTCTCCTGGATTGTTGCAAAATCTTGAAAAAGTGAGACTTGATGAACATAGGAATACTGCATGAGTATCAATATGCTGTTGATTTTCTTGATTATAGAGCATGAATGATCTTGTGGTTTTTGAAATTGTGAGGGATGAAAATGCTTTTAGTCCCATGTTTTGGCTCGAGTAGAGGCATGATCTTGTGTTCCTAACTTGCTGTGTTCATAAGTATTGCATGCTAAGATGATCATTTAATGCTCTTTCCCATTTTGGTGTGTCTGTGTTTGTGTGCAGCAAATGGAGGAAAGTAAGTGTTTGTATTGTTTTTGGCATGTTAGTGCACACCAATTCCTTTTCAGCAGTGCACTTTTTCACTAAAAGACAAAAATAGTACTAGGAATTTTGGTTGACAATGTGTTTTTGTTCCTAATGGAATTAAAGAGTGTGAGTTAAGTAGCAGTATTTTGCCACCTCAACTGCTACCTTTTTACAAAAATCCAAAAATGGGACCACACACATCCCACTTTTCATTAAATAAAAACAAGTCAACCTTTTCAAAATTAAAAATAGTGTTTGCATTTTCTTGAGCGTTTTAACTGTCCAACGACAGTCCAAACAATCCGGAGATAGCGAATCCCACCCGCCACGCCTCCACCGCACATTCCATTTTCGAGCCATCCGTTCCATCTTCATCATCTCAGTCCATTTTCAACAAGTGCCTCGAACTTGTTTAATAAAATTGGAAAAACAAACTTTTGGGCCCAATGGCCCACTAAAAAGGGAATTTTTGGTCCAATGACCACTTCACTTTTATTTTTATATTTATTTTTATTTTTATTTTATTCCTCCCTTTTGATTGGACTCAATAGCCCAATTAAGTTATCTCCTTCTAGGTCCTAAGGCATAATACCTTGCAATTGGATCCTTTAAATAAACTCAGATTAAACCACTTAAATCACATTTCGAGCTTAGCAAAGCTCAAAATGTGAGGATGTTGGTTTTCACACCTGAGTAGTATTTAAAAACTCATAAAATTGTTGGATGCATCTAAGCACTTTGACCTTTTTCAGGAACGCATTGGTAGTGCACTCAGGCATCGGATTGCCTGACTGCACATATGAGGAAGCTGGCAACCAGGCCTCAATTGATCGAACAGAGATTAAGGACACAAGAGAGGCCATCAAATCAGTCTATAAAGTGCCTCTGGATCACACTACGGACGAAAAGTTGAAACTGTCTCCGGGATGGGATGTGCATATCCCTCCACAGGAAAGGTCAATAGTCGCTGCGTCGATAGAAAGGGACTACTACCACTTCCTGAAGAAGTTTTGGGTAAGGATGATGGGGTATGCCCCCCAAGACGAAAAGACAACTCCTGAGGTCCATCATGAGCGCATCCAATTGAGGTTCAGAGAGCACAGGGCTGTATGGAATCGGCATGTGGAGAAGGGAACAAAAGATCCGAATATAGCTGACTTCGACATCATCATCCCGAACCAGATCGTAGATCCTCAAGTTCGGATGGCCTTCGAACACAAATACATGGATATAAGTAGGGTTATCAACAGTGGGGCCATCATGATGTACGAAGCATTTCCATTTAAATGGAACCCGTATCTGTTCGAAGCAAAAGGGCCAGTGGAGCAGAGGTGGATTACAGATCTAGCTCGGGCCAGGCATCGAGAGCTGACCTTCAACCTGTACAAGCGCCTCAAAAATGCTGAGAAGTTTGAGCAAAGCCGTAACACCTCACTATTGAACACCATGAGGAAGATGATCAAGGATGCACGCGAACAATGGGATGACCTGACCACTGTCTGGGGAAAAGGAAATCCAAGTATCACTGGGTCCTTTCTGGAAGAAGGAGTAGTATTACCTGCAGATGAGGTGCTTGAAACCATCTTCACACACAGGAAGTATGGACAGTACGGGACAAACAAAGATGATGAATTTCCCCAGCACATAGCAGTACTTAGGGATCAGCTACAAGTGGATGTACGCAAAGGTGGCTGGAAACCCAAAAGGAAAAATGAAAGGCAATTCAATTTGCTATCAAAAGCTGAGGCTGGGATGTACCTCACGTATGATTCGGCAGAAGACATGTCCTACCTGGAAGGGATTCAAAAGGATCTGGTGGGAGGCATGATAGATCAATACAGAGACTCCTACTGGGACTTGATCATGGAGATGGACAAGTTTGCACTGGAATACTGCAACAGTACTGCCAATGGAAAGAAGGTCCTGCACTATAACAATAATGTTCGGAGTAAGTTCTGCTCCAAAATCAAGAAGGACTGGGAGGACCAACTGAGGAGAATATCTCAAAGGAGCTTCATTGAGGATTATTTGCAGCGCGCCGAGAAGCAACTAGGCTACGAGGGTGAACCGAACAGGGAAGAAGATCCAGACGCTGAAATTGACGCATATTTCTCCACTCCCCCTGAGGCCAACCCACAGCCTACCCAGCCAGCAATTCAAGCTTCAGCTCTGCCGCCCAGAGGGCAAACTGAAGAACAAAAAGTTGTTACGCCTGAGCCAGTGGTGCAGTCAGCTCAGACTGAAACGACAACATCTGTTGTAGCACCTGCCACCACTAAGGCACCCACACAGCCCGAGAAACCTTCCACTGCTGCTGCTACATCTGAAGGTCAACCGGGAACGAGGAGAAGATTAATAAGGTCCGCTGATAAGGACAAGCCAGCAAGGGCTCCGGAGAAGAAAGTAGAAATCAAGGAACCGGAACCAACTGTTAGGAGAGTGGCAGAGCCCACTGATCCTAAGGACAAAGGTAAACAGCCAATGCCGCCGCCACCCCCGAAAAAGAAGCACCAGGTGATATCCGATGCTGAGCTGGCCATGAAGATGTACAATGAAGAGCTTGCATCAGCTGGTTTGCTGGATCAAGTGACAGGTGGTTCGGGAATAGAAAAATTAACTGAGGAAGAACGCCTGGAAATGGAAAGGAAGGCTGCAGAGGAAGAGCAAATCCGAAAGAATATCCAGCAGACAAAGGATGAAGAAACTGCCAGGAAGATGCAGGCTGAGCTGGAAAGCAGGAAATCTGCAGAGGTTGAGCGGGGTAATGAGGAGGACTTTGAGCTAAAGATCACTGGAGAAGTGCAAGGGCGAGGTTTGAAAATCAAAGAAGAACAACCTCCTGCATGGACTGGCCCCACTGCACGTGATGCTGAGACCATCCGAGGGGACATAAGGAAGAGGCTTAATGAACAAATCGAAACGAGAATCGATGCTGGAGAAAAGCCACATCAAATCGAATATCAGACAAAAGTAGGTCAAGTGATCGATCCTCTCGTGGGCACAGCCAGAATTGAAGAATTCATCACGCAAGGAGGCCCGTCGCACCAACCTGAACAGTCAGAAGGGCCACAAGACTCCATAGACCCGGTGGCACTGGCCAAAACTTTGGAAAAGCAGCCAGACGACCCTCTCATGACCTCTGCACTTAAAGAAAAAGTTCAAGGAATTCTGACTGAGGCTGCAGATGGGAATGATTCGGAAGAAGAAGCTCGGCAGGAGGAACAAGAATTCATGAATCAAATGGCGCCTATTCTCCAACGTCCAGTTGGACGAGCTGCAAGAGTTAGGGAGGAGGAGGAGGTATCAACTGATGTTGATGACCGTAATTTTCATGTAACTGCATCTTTTTCACCTGTAAACCGTGAACTCAACACGATGAAACATGTAATTAAACAGGTTGAGGAGGCAGTCGGAGATGAAGCAGCCCATGGAGAGCGAGAGCCGAGTCAGAGGGGAGATGAGGATGAACCAAGGAATGATCAGCCACAGGAGGGAGACGAGCAAACAGACTGGCACTCGAGTGACGACGAGTCCGTCGGATCCATTCGACCAGTCGAGTTTTGGTCCGAAAACACCGTAAGGCAAAGAATGGGCGTTGCGAAGGGATATGAGAAGAAAAAGCTAAGCGAAGAACAGATCCAGATCAAGTTCAATGGCAGCAAAGAGAGTGCAGAGAAGTATAAGAAGCTGCAAAAGATGATAGTGCCAGACAAAGGGTTCAGGCCTGATGCGTTGTCACACCCCACTGTTGAAACTTTCTACAGAAATCAAGAGTGGGGTAACTTCATGTTGCATCATGACGAAGATGGCTTCGTGGAGCTGACAAAAGAATTCTTCTGCAACATCGATGAAGCTGCCAGAACAACATGGATCCGGGGACAAGTGATCAACATTGCGCCTGATTGGCTGAACCAGTTCTTCGGGACCCCAGAGATTCAAAGCGAATTCCCCCCTGGTGAGATCATGACAAAAAGAGCCAAAACTACTGAATATGCAAAGTATGCAACACTGGCTAACAGCATGACAAGCGTGACCGCCCCTGGACATACATTCAACGCAAAATGGCTGCGAATACAATTCATGCCAACCTACGAGTTCTACATGTCTAAGATCCGGCCCAACTCGCATCCGCACACCACATCTGGAAATGTGCTAATGGGATTTGCAAGAATGTGGAGCGGAGCAAAACTTAATGTAGGGAGGCATGTATTCGAGGTGATGATAACCCGCATAAAGGATAGGCAGGTGCTGTGTTATCCGAATCTGATTAGGAGGATCTGCATAGCTCAGGGAGTTGATTTGAGCGCTTTTGAGGGCGACACGGTGGTGAAGGTGAACCCACCTATCAGTGTGCCAAGACTTCCCTTGAGTGAGAGTATCAAATATTCCCTTCCCCAACTATCCGGCAGAGGAGATTCGGACGCTCAATCCTCTTTCATATCGGGTGAGCAGGCATCAAGGAAGCGAAAGAGGCAGCCGAAGACAAAGAAGGGAACACAAAACACCTGTGCTGATGCAGGACCTTCGAATGTTCGAGAGGAGCCTCCCGCAGACCAAGAACGGACTGAGATTCCAATCCCGCCTCCGACTCAACCCCAACCTCAGATGCCTCCTCAAAGCCAGAATGTATCCCAGTTCCCTGCTGATTCTCAAACGATTGAGATGGTGAGCAGAATGAGTCAGTCTATGCTCGAGGGAATGAAATCCATGACTGATGTAATTTTGGCAAGCCAAGAGGGACAGCAGAAAAGGGCAGAAGAGGAGCGTGAAGAGCGAAGGAGGGAGAGAGAAGAGGAACGCGAGGAACGTAGGAGAGAAAAGGAAGAGAAACGGAGAGAGAAGTTGGAAAAGGAAAGGAGAGACGAGGAATTCAGAATGATGATGCTGGAAAAAGAAGAGAAGAATCGAAAAATGGTGGAATCACTGATCCTTAGTCAGACTCAGCTCCTGCAAACCTTACTTAAGAAGATCCCTGATGAAGCTGGCTCCTCCAAGAAATCAGACGAGAAGAAAGATGGTGATCCCTGACTCCTTTAATTCTGAGCTTAATTGTAAATATCATATAAGAGAATTTCAATTCATCCATACAAGATAGATTTGAATTGCAAATGAAATCTCTTGTAATTGATATAATTACTGCTTTCAGATTGGGATTTTGCAGCCCCAACAACAATCTTTGTTTTTATCTTTTACTTCTGAAAAGATGTCTGACAGTCCGAGATGAATAAGTGACTGTCAGGCCAAAAATATGCTGTTGACATACTCAGTATGTCAGCAGTGCCTCTTTACTGCTTTCAATTAAATAACCAGCAAAAGTATGCATAAAATTGCTCTAAATTCACATGTTGAATTTAGGCTTATGATTAAATTTTCAAACTTTTAAATTGGGATAATATAATTGAGAACATGCATGACATGAAATCCTGAGATTTTGAGCTATAAAAATTTAATGATGCGATCAGCTTATTGGGTAATAAATCTGCATGTTAGAGATTTCGATTGAATAAATTGTTAGAATTAAGCTTCGATTAAATTTGAGAATATTGCATGACATGAGTCAAACCAACCTTGTGAGATTTGAGCCATGAGTCACATTTACTCATTCATTTTTCTTTGATGTGTGAATCAATTTGATTAAAGGAAACTAGAACTTGCAATTGGGACCGATTCAAGACCATGCCATATTCTAAAAATCGAGAATATGATCGGGGCACCTAGAAAACCAAAACTTTGGCCTTCTTTTGAATTCCAAAACCAGAAAAAATTTTCCCTTAGGATTAACCACTTTGAGCCTTAAGCCTAATTTTTCTTTGAAACCCTCTATATTATTCTTAGCCTTACAAAAAGACCAAGAAATTCAAACCCAAGTGTGCAAGGATGAATTCCATCAAAGGCATTAAATTTATGATCATCATGAAAACTATAAATCGGAATTCTATAAACCGATTCAAAAAAAAAAAAAAAAAAAAAAAAAAAAAAAAAAAAAAAAAACGAGAGAGTTGAATTCCATTCAACATCAATAAATTGCAATTGACAAAGCAAATTAGACATAGTCTAATGTCATGCAATATGAAAAGAGAAAGGCAAAAGAAAGAAAGAAAAATTGATGATCATATATTTTAAATAAATATGCCAAGTTATGATAGAATTAATTCTTGCCACTTCTTAACCCAATAATTTCCTTTCCTACCAAATGTTACAACCGTACGCCCCGTTATAACCCTCAAATAAGACCTCGTGATCTTGATTTGAAGAAATGAGCCGGTGGCGAGTTGGTCTGATTGCAAGCTTATGGGATAATTTAATTAAATATGATTTTGAGCGTTCATGATTAAACTCCAATTGAGAGTGAGTGAATCTTCCGATTCTCTTATAGTGAGGCCTTCTCTCATTACATATGTTCATGTCATACCTTAATTCTAACTTTTAATCTTTGCATCTTTCAAAACATGATATTCATGAAGGATCGATAATAATGTTTGATTTGTAGGCCTGATACAGTGAGCAAGTATCATTTCATTAAACACTGCAATCAAGGGAATTCAATACTTGTAGTTTTGATTGTCTTATCCCAATTCAAAAAGAATGTGATTTATGAAGCCACGAAAATGAATTGAATATGTAGAGTCCGTGTTCCGAGGAACATTGACTCTGACTGCTCGGGGACGATCAGTATTAAATGTGAGGATGTTGATAATGGCCAAAAATGACCATTATTTTCAATCCATTTCCGTGTCTTAAACGGGCATTTGATCGCATTCCGGTCTTACATTAAGTAAGAAAGCAGTCGAATTGGACTGATTTATGCATAATTGTAAAAATAATAAGCTGGTGTGAGAAAGACATAAATATGTAATTTTATTACATATTTATGTTAGAAAAATCCAAAAACATGAGAAAAGAAAAGGAAACAAAAAGATGGGAAAAAGATAGAAAAGCCCACAAAAAGAATACTTTTGGCCCATCTGGCCCAATCCAGCAGGCCCAGGAAGACTGTTGTCGCGGAAGCCCCTTGGCGCGATGCATGATTCCGCGACAAAGGAACACTCCGCGACCAAGTAGCCCAGATAAAGAAGAGACCAGCCAGAGCCCCTTGGCGCGATACCTTTGTCGCGATGTGCTGTTCCGCGACAAAGGTCCATTCCGCGACCAAGGTACATTTTTAGAGACACAAGACCCAGTCGAGAAGCTTTGCCACATGCAGTGTGTTCCGCGACCAAACTTGGTGCTCCGAGACAAAGCTGTGATGTGTGTGATGTCTTGAGACACAATGGGCTCAAATCAAGGCCCATGAGCTTAGGGTTTCCCCTCTATAAATATGAGGTGTTTCCTTTGAGCTAGAGGTTGGAAGAATTTTAGAAAAACTACACCTTCTTGAAGACAAGTTGGGGAGTTCAGTAGTTTAGTGTAGTTTAGGGTAGTTAGTTAGGTTTTCTTTTGTATTATTTAATTCATGCACTAGTTAGATATAGTTTACTGCACTTTGGTTAGATAGCTAGTTTTTATACCTTGTTTTCGTTCAAAAACTTTTGTTTAAAGGTTTGTGGTACTCAAACCATGAGTATGAACAACACCATTTAATAAAATGGGAAAACATTCTTCATTTGTGTCCCAAAAAAATCATGAAATGGGTCTCACACCCCATGGATCTTTACTGTTTTCATTTTCCTTGGGTCATTTGACCCCTGTTTTTGCATTTTAATGTCGCTGCTTGGTGACTTTCTCTTGGGATAATGTTGCATGTTTATGGATGATCAAGCTTAGATTAGGGTTTCTTAAGTGTTAAGTTTGCTTTATTTCTATTTTGTGCAAGCATGTTCTAGCTAGATTCAAATTCTGTTTTGTTATTTTGAGTTTAGTTTAGCTTTTGAATCTGAAATGGGTGAGATCACACATAATGCATGCCACTGTTCCACTTACTTTTCTGACACATGTACTGAACACACCTTTGTCGCGGAATAACCCTTGTCGCGGAACCACGTTCCGCGACAAAATGATGCTTTGGCGACAAAGGTGCCAAAGGACATTTGTTGACCATTATTTTAAAACCCTTGGTCGCGAAACAACCCTTGGCGCGGAACCACGTTCCGCGACAAAATCTTGATTAGCGACCAAGGACCCAAATGCTTGTGATTTTATTATGGAAGGGCTTTGTCGCGAAGCAACCTTGTCGCGGAACCACGTTCCGCGCCAAACTTCTTGTTCCGCGACAGGAATTATGCCTTGTCCAACTTTCTACCTTTTTGTCGCTATGCCCTTGTCGCGGAACCACGTTCCGCGACAAAATCTTCTTTACTTAGCGACAAAACAAACCCTAAACTTTCAAAATCCCACTTCTCTTATTTCCCACCCTTTGTCGCGAAACCTTTGTCGCGGAGTCACGCTCCGCGACACAAACTCTGCATCGCGACAAAGTGGCACCTTTTTTGCCAATTCTCATTCTCCATTTCACTCCATTAATTAATTGGACCTTTATATTAATATTTTGAGGTTGAAATCCAATGATCTTAACCCATGATTAATTTGATATAAAGAACTTTGTTCAATTCCCTATTAAAAGATTCTTCTACAAATGATTAAACTCTAATGATCTAAGTATATAATCCGGACTGTAATTGACTAATTAATTATGGGATGAGTGATTATTTAGACATGAAGAGTAACTATGGAATGATTTCCATACCTTGCATGAGAAACCAATGTCTCTCATGCAAGAAGACCCAAAAATATTTTTCTTTTATTTATTTTGTCTTTTCCCGTGTTGTGTGAAACAACTAATAAGGAATATATCAGATTAATGTTGGCGGGTATTCCCATATGGATAACTAGCTCGTGATCTGTATATTAATTATTAGATGTTATTTTGCATGGTCCGGATAGTGGTCGGTGGACGCCTTGGCGGTTCGTCCATCCGGGATTATAATAGCTGCTCAGCTGACTCCTATCCGGATACAGTTTTATTTTCTTTATCTTAATTTCAAACCCGAATTTTGAGCTGTAATAGTGTCAAATGATGTCGATCAACATTGCTTGAATAGTATTACAGCAAGAAAACATGTAGGTTTTTCTCTCGTTTCACAGATAGTAGGAGTCTTGATGATAGCGATCACTGTTGTTAAGATTATTCTGCTATCTAAAATCTTTCCATCTGGAACAATTGGGGACTGGATAGCAGATGTTTGCAGTCCAGATTACCCCAGTTGTTTCTGGCAATCTCTTTAGCCAAAATTCTCCTCATCCCCGGCTATTTCATCTCTGTGTTTCACTTCTGTCTAAACCCATCTTATATTTTGGGTTAATTAATTTTACACTTCTCTATAAATTATGCATGATATTATTATGTAGATATTGTGGTCGATATTATTTTGGGATCCTTCCCTTGGACACAGGAGTCTTGATTTTAAATCAGATGTTTCATAATAAATTTCCAACAAAAATTCCTTTATAAAATCCGGATCTGAGTAAGGGATAAATTCGACAGTTATGACTAATTCACATCCGACTGGGGGTTGATTTTGGGAAACTAGAAGCAGAGTCAGCGATTAGGTCTCACCTAGACTGAAAGGGTCTGTGTTCTTATTGAGAGTCTAGTACCTGAGAGGGAATGATTTTCAGATTTATTATTTTCCCAAAATTGCTGCTTGTTGGAAATCTTGTATTAAATGTTGCACTGGGTTGGATTCCACTTGGATTCCGATAAGGTGTGACAGTTAATACTAGAGGAACAACATTCGGGCCTTGGTTATTTTCTAAGGTAGGGTTGAGTATTCTTTCAACTGCTATCTTCTTCTGCCAAAGCCTATTTTTGAGTCCCGAGTGAGTGCATCCGGAACGAACTAATTTTATTAGTTCGTTTCATTAGTTTGTATCTCATAACAACCCGAAGGGAAGTGAGCACTGTAAGCGGTTCACTGAGAATAGGGAATTCTTGATCCACATCCGGTCATCCTGACTGGGGGCTTTCTTTTACTACCAGGGTCAAACTTTCAGAAACCTCCGAGTGATAGGATTTTAAATGCTTTCTTTACTGCTTCCTTTTAACTGCTTCCTTTAGAGGTCACTCGGTTGTATTGAGAGTTGCGTAACTGCTACTAGGACTGAGAGTTAAGGGATAGTTCAGGGCTTAATTAGACTCTTTGGGCGTGACATGGGGGAATGATAACAGTACTTGGCACCTCAATAAATGATTTGTCAGGTGTTGCTTGTCCACCACGGATAATTAACATACCTTAGCAATGCATTGCGAGGGTGGTTATGCGTCTGTGGAATCTTAGAATTTATTTTCTTGAGAGCATGTAAACTCTTACTATAAGTACCTGTCTGTTAAAGGGAACATGGTACAGAGAGCATGAGAATTAGCTAACTGAACGGATTATCCCAAGCTAAGATCTGTGTATTAAAATGGAAGTTTAACTGTGTTTCATCTGAATCTTGTCCAATCTTCATTATTTTCCTCCTGTCCTTTCTGTCTCATCTAAATCTGCTTTCTTAGAATAATCCTAACCGCTTTCTTAGATTAATTTTATTGCTTCCTTAGATTAAATTTAATTCGCTTTCTAGAATACTTTTATCTGCTTTATTTTAAATGCTTTCTTAATCTGAATTAGATTCTGTCAAGTAGTTGTTAGTCAAATCACACACTTGATTCGAGTAACCGAGTGGAAAATCTTAGTCAATGACGTGGGACCTGCTTCTATCGCACATCCTCCAGTGAACGATCCGGTCTTACTATAAATTACTGCAATTTTTGACACCGTGCGCTTTCGGGAGCACAGTTTCTTAACTACGAGCAATAAAACATGACTACGTATAAATATATCCCTAATCACAACACCGCCATCATAAATCGGTTTCATTAAATAAAACCTAAACCAGGATCACGACTTTTCAGAAAATACTCATGTGGTGGGAATTAGTCAAAAGTTTCATGGCAGGAAATCTTATGGCAAGGCTTGATGAGAAGTATCATGGCATATTTGCCGGGGATCCTCAGTGTGACAGGCTGAAGATCAACTTATCCCGGCTATGTCATGAGATTTGTCAGCATTTCATGACAGAGAGGACCACATTGCCATTTGAAATTAAAGCCCCTCACCTGAGCAATAAAGTGATAATCTTGACATATCCCTAAAACCTTTCCCGTAAATCATAACTCTTCTCATTTAATAAATTTAACCTGGTATAGTTTTAGAAAGAGCTCGAGTTAACGAAACTTGTCAAAAGTTTCAATTACCGACCGCATATGCGGTCGGTAATCCTGAAACAGCAGCCTGGATTTGGCTGGTTTTTTCATGCCAACCTGCAGCAGAAGACAGAAACACAATAACCAACAAATCTCAAGTCCAAACTTCCAAACAACAATACGTATTACTTCAATCCCAGAATTTGATCTTCGAAAACTCTCCCAAATATTAGATTGACAATACGTAGTACTTCTAGTCCAATACGAACAAGTTCAATTAAACAACGTCTACAAACATAAGTATGAAATGATCCAAAGACGACAAGTATCCAAAGATGACAAGCTAAGTATTATGAAATAAAATACGACAAGACTCAATGAACAGCAGAACCACCACCTCCTAAGCCATCATCCCCGCGGTCGGGGGATCGAGGACCCCGAACCCCCAGCCATCTCTCCATCTGCTCCGCCATGGTCATCTGTGACTGTGCGAGCCGATCTAGAGTCGCCCTATACTCCTCAAACTGCGCATCCAACTGTGCCTGAGTGACATACTGAGAAGTAGGCGGTGGCGGGGTGGAATCAACTGCATCTAAAGGCCTGAGCGACCTGGCTACGGAGCCTATGCCATAGACTGCCTTCCGCCTGTCGTGGCCACCAGCAACGTCTAGGAAGAGGCGATCTGGATCAATGCTGCTACCAATCTCCGGATCTTGGGTCAAAGTCTCAACAACGGCATTAAACTCATCCTGTTTAATAAGGTAAAAAATTGAAGGCAAATAAGTTAGTATCTAGGCAATCCATAATCCTCCCACGATATTTAAAATCTGAACCTGAAGATCCTTCGACTTCTCTCGGACCCAATTATCCTTCTGGTGCTTTCTTGTATGTGTGTGCTCATGGAGCTCGTGCAAGTGAACGGGCCCATCCTTAGCACTCGACTATGAATTTCATAAATCATCAGTGTGATAAGACATTTTCATGTGGACTATATTATAAAATTAGAACCAAGGGAGGTTAAAAAAATACCATGTCATCGCGGGTGGCACGGAATGTCTTGGTTTCTATTTCATTCAATTTTGACTTATCCAATCTAAATGGATGATCGGAAGGCCAAGTGTTTCTATTTCATTCAATACTTCTTCGCCAGTCCTATGCCTCGGTGGCATTCCATGCTCCTCCCGATCCTTTGTGAATTTTGACTTATCCAATCTAAATGGATGATCGGAAGGGAGGAACCTCCTATGCGCATCAAACCACGACTGTTTCCCACCCTCTTTAAGCCGTGTAGATTCTGTTTCCTCCATACATACTGGGCACGCTGTCTTCCCATAAGTGCTCCAACCCGACAACATAGCATACGCCGGGAAATCACCAATCGTCCACATCAATGCCGCTTTCAACTGAAAGTTCTGTTTTCTACACGTGTCATATGTTGTGACCCCAATATCCCATAACTCCTGGAGCTCGTCGATTAGGGGCTGTAGGTAAACATCGATCCTCTGTTTTGGGCTTGATTTTCCAGGAATTATGCAAGTCAAAAACATATATTCATCCTTCATACACATATCAGGAGGGAGATTGTAAGGTGTCAATATGACTGGCCAGCAAGAGTATTGAGAGCCCGATTGACCAAACGGTTGAAAACCATCCGTACATAAGCCCAATCGGACATTCCGACCCTCCGTACTAAAATCTGGGTGAACTGTATCAAAGTCCTTCCAAGCCTTCGAGTCACAAGGGTGACACATCTCCCCGGACTCGCCATGATGATGTCCGACATGCCACGTCATATGCTTCGCAGTTGCCTCAGAAGCATACAATCTCTTCAATCTGTTTTTGAGTGGAAAATAGAACATATATTTTCGTGCGATCCGCGAAGTTGAACTCCCTTCTCTATAGCGAGACTCGTCACAAAACTTACATCTATCTAGGTCCGCATCATCGCGCCAGAATAACATACACCCTCTGGCACAACAATCAATTTTCTGAACGGGTAATCCCAATCCCTCTAATAGTTTCTTAGCCTCGTAAAAATTCTTAACCATGGAATTATCCTCGGGGAGTGTGTCAATAATTAGTTGACACAAAGTATCGAAGCACCTCTCCGATAAATTGTGTTCAGCTTTAATATTCAACAACCTCGCAATAGTGGACAGAAGTGTCATTTTCTTGCAGCCAGGCCACAAATCCTTATCTGCCGCCTCCAACATACGAAAAAACAGTTTCTCCTGTGCATTAGGCTCCTCTGGAGGCCTCGGTACATCTTCATCCTCCTGTGATACTGTGTCGGGGATACCAAATCCCGTTCCATCGCACAACATTTGTATGTATTCACTTTCATGTGCCGACGATGATGCTGTGCCCACATCATCCTCGTAGTACCGACTAAATTGATGTGGCTCACCGTGACACGTCCACCTCTCGTAGTTGGAGACAAATCCATAACGCTTTAAATGATACCTAATGTCATCATCTACTTGATAAAATCTGTTCCTACATTTAATACACGGACACCTTAATCTTCCTTGGGCTCGATCCGCATCTGGGTTATGATGAGACATCCTTATAAATAATTCAACTCCATTCTTAAATTCATTCGTCAGTTCTCCAAGTTCACGGCAAGAGCGGTACATCCAACTTCGGTCCATTCCTACGAATATTATAGATGGTCCCTAAATTATATATTACGTTAATTCATCAAGGAATCTGTAATAACTTCGATATTAGTGATCACTCATTTCTATTCATCAGATCATTGTTAGTTCTTTTTAATCGTTTTCTATTAGAACAAATATTTTGATTTGTCTTACTACCATAAAAATCTTATATAATGTTTTATAACAACTAATTATGACATGGATACTCAGAATTGCAGCTAGAAGTAGATAGGTTCAAACAAAACTCAAACCATGGGACATAATATTCTTTAATAATCAAAGTCCCCGATTGAATAATATTCACTGAATAAATAAAAAAAAAAATTGGATTTAAAGTAAACAAACCATGAAACTTATAAAATCTTAAAAATTGTTATAGTGCATCAAATAAACATAGATCATAATATCTTACCTTGCTCTACGGGAGATCAATGCAGATCGGCCGTTTCCTTCCCGTCTTGCAAACCAAAATTAGTACCCAAGTGTCTATGACAATGCAATAGCCCAAATTACAAACTTGAAAAATAAGCAATTTTCGGAAATAATACAACATCCAATTGAACATTAATATTTAACATAAATAAAAAAACCATAAAATCATGTGGAATAGAATAGCAAAAACAATTAATCAAACTCCAACAGTACATATAACTACTAGATAAACAACCTACAAAATGCAACGAGAACAATGCATAATATTCAACACAACTTAAATACCTCATACGACATCCAAATTGCGCCAATCAAGTCTAAAGAATCCAAGTATCGCTCACACAAACAACAATCCAAAAAATATATTCGGCATACTTTCGAAAATCATTGTCTTGAGCATTCGAATATCTACGATTCATCATAATGCAAATAATATTGATAGCACGAATGGAAACAACATAAATGATTGCAAAGAGGTAGATTTCAACATAATAATCAACAAAAAAAAAAAAACCCAATAGGCAGCAGCAGCACTGCCACAACGAAGGAGAAAAAAAAATTTGCACAACATTGCATATGATACACGAATAGAACACCAATCGAATACATACGAAAGTGTATCGAATAGATAGAACAACAATCGAATAGGATTTTGGAAGACATTTGGGCAATCGTATACCTTGTTCCAAGTGGAGATTGCTGCGTTCGTGGGGTGGCCGGAAAGCTAATGGCTTCTCCTTGCGGGAAAGGCGGCGGACGACGGAGTGGGAGGCAGCGGCGGACGACGACGGCGGCGCGACGGCGGCGGACGATGGCAGCAGCGCTCGATTGGAAACTGTGTGGCTTCTCCTTCTCTCGAATGGCGCGCGAATGGAGAGGGCGACGGCGGCGTCGTGGTCGGCGGCGGAGGTCGGCGGCGGTGGCGGTCGGGGCGTCGGTCGGGGGTGGCTCGCCGTGAATCGCTCGGTCGGAGGGAGGGAGTAATTTTTTGCTCTGTTTTGCTGTAAGTCGCGATTACAGCGATTTGGGCGTTTAATAATGCCCTAGGTTGCCGACCGCATATGCGGTCGGCAATTCGGTCGGCAATGCCGACCGTTAGCATGTTGGTCGGTGTATTGGTCGGTATTAAACACCCTTCCATGCCAACGGCTATTTTTTCCCGACCGAGTCTTGCGGTCGGGAAATCGGTCGGTAATGCCGACCGCATTCCGACGGTCGGTATATGCGGTCGGTATTCCCGCTTTTTCTTGTAGTGATCATTTTTTCCTTTCTTTTTACATTTTTTTAAAAAATTATATCCAATTATCCAAGACAGGTCTCATTAGAAGAGACTTTGGACTTTGAGTGAAAGTTTGGAGACAATTAGCCAAAAATTTTAAAAAAAAATTTCTGAGCTTTTAAGTTTCTTAATAAAATTATATAGATATTTAACAATGATTTCAATCAATTAAAGATAAACGGTTTATTTTGCATTGCAATCATCTATTCATTATTTTGTGGGTTTGTTTTGTTTCATGATGTGGTTGTAGAGATTATTGTATTTTGTTTTATTCTTATTTACACATTTTTTCATTTGAAAAAAAAATAAGAAAAAAAGTAAAACTTTAAAAAGAAAAGAAAAAAAAAAGTGGTGGGGTACCGGATTGGTACCCAACATTATCAGATAATGGTTGGTAATAAATTTTTAAACCGCAACCCAACTATCCTGAACCCACCAAACTTAACCCAACGCCCACACTTTATTGCAATGTACAATTATCGTATCTAACTTCAATACATACTATGATATTAAATATATTAGTGATACATACCCAATTTGAGATTCCTCTTAATTATCCTTCCCCTTTATCCCCTTTATAATTTGTGTGGTTTGAACTTCCGTACACCTTTGCCGACACATAGGTGACAAGGTTTAAAAAAATAATAATTTCACTTGGCTTTATATTATTAATTATGCATGCTAGTGTCTAAATAATTTGTCAAATTGTTTTTAGTATTTTAGGGTTAGGGTACCTCCACAAAATAGTTTATATTTTAAAAAGGCCTCATTCCCAAAAACTTTACATTTTGTACCCATTTTTAAGTTTGACTTAAGAGTTTGGACTCCATCAAATCCCCCTAACTAATTAAACTAGACTAAACAAAGAAAAAACTAGACACTTAATAAATAAGTAACTAGGTTACCATCTTTCTCAATATTTGGTTACTAATGTTTGGCAATAGCAGGTTACTATGTTTCACGAGATTAGATTACCACACTTCAGGTAAGATAATTGCCATTTTTTTATTACCCAAAGCTCTAATATGTGAAACCACATAGGCCTTATTTGACAAAACAGCTAAATGGAATTAACTTATTCTAGGCAATGTGAACTGAATTAGCTTATTTGAAAAGACAAAATAACTTAAAACAGTGTTCAATCAGCTCCTTTTGAAACCGCTGCAAATAGCAGCATTTTGGATTTTAGCTTATTCTAGGCATAAAGTTCGTTTCGAAATTGTCAAACAGCTAATTTTAACTAATTATTACTCACAGAATCAGTTAACAGCTAACAGCTAATTCCCAAACAGGGCCATATTTGGTTATCATATTTTTCAATTTTTGGTTACCATATTTCTCAATAATTATTGATTACCACGTTTCATAATAATTATGTTTCCACATTTTGTAATACTAACACACTTCCGATTACCATTTCTTTCATTACTCCAATCCGTAATATGTGAACCCACATACTTAGTTACCAGATTTCTCAATTTTGGTTACCACATTTAGCAGTATTTGGTTACAACGGTTCACAATAATTGGTTACCACGTTTCAGGCGATTAGGTTACCACTAAGTTTAATGCTTTCAACATATTGAGGGCCCTATCCCTAAAGGTTTCAAATTGGGGCCTTCACTTTACAAAAATAAATAAATAAATAAATAAATAAAAGTTTGGATGGAGGGTTCCATCTCTAAAGACCCCAATTATGACAATTGAAGATCTAATTAAAATACCGATATGAACCAAAATAAATTTGATGTAATAATTAAAATAGGCCAGCAGAAGTAGACTTTTTTGCTTTTGAGCTACGATATAAACAATATCCACTTATAGGCCACTAGAAGGTTTTTTGGCCTTATTTTAGGCCAAATGGTCGGAAAAAATACTATGTGCGGACCGCGTGAGTTGCACGCGCCGGAGGAACGATGTGATGGTCTAAAAATGAGAATGGCCTCCTTCTGATGCCTATTTTAATTTTTTATATAATTAAATAAATACTCCATCTGTCCCAACTAATTTGTCTTGTTTGACTTCTGCACACAATCCAATGCACTTTTTTAATCATTAATATCTCAAAATATATACAATTTAAAATTATATAAAATATATATTCTAAAACTATACGATTAGACGAATCTAACAAGACCCAACTTGACTATTTTTTCCAATTATATATTTGCTATAAAATTGAGTCGAAATTGAATAATAAATAGTGTCAAAAAGTCAAATAAGACACATTTGGTGGGACGGATGGATTAATACTCAATCCGTCCTATTAATTTTGTTTTGCTTTCATTTTTTGCCTGACTCAACATTTTTCTCTCATTTTTATTTTACTAAATAATTAAATATTAATTATCAAACTTACCCAATCACATCACATTAATAAATAAATTAAAAGTTCAAAGCCACAATCATCACATACACATAAATAAATCAGTTAAAAATGCAAACTCATTATAATCTTATCGCATAAATTCATATTTTATCCATACTTTAAACTCTAATATATCACGCTTCAATACTAATTAGTCTCACATAAAATATCGTATCGAAAAGTTGGAAATACTATTCACAGGATGAAGGGAGTAACATGAAAATAGAATAAATATTAATTAAAATATATCATAAAATAAAAAATAAAAGAAATATTAATTAAAAATAAATAATAAATTAAAAGTGAATAATTTTTATCAAAATAAATAATAAAATAAAAATAAAAATATTTATTAAAATAAAATTTAAAAATAAGAAGTAATGGATAAAATTAATTATATTAATAATTAAATTATTTCGGTAGCTGGTGGTCTCGCGAAGATTGGTGCAGATGTGAGCAGTTTTATACTACTTGGGCTTTGGATCAAGTGAAACCCCTCCTGCCGGCGGATGCAGCTGGCATGTGGTTTTCCCGGCATTAGCGTCACCGTTTTATTTATTAAATTTTATATTTACTTTCTCTAGTCTGAATAGGTTGTCAAGCAAAAAAAAATATATTTTAAAATAAAAAGTAATAAGTTAAATCTTAAAAAATTAATTAAATTGAAATAATTTATTGATAGTAAAGAAAATAATAATATGTGTCAAAGCATTACCAAGGCACTGAACAACTTCATTTAGCCGTTGGCATCGAAATAGTGGTTCGGCACGTTGTAATTAAGCTATTTATCTTAATGAGACAAAAAGTTAAAATTAAATTATTAAAAATGAGACAAAAACATTTAAACAAATAAAAAATGAAAGCAAAACATAATTAGTGTGATGGATTGAGTATTGTTTATTTTAATTACATAAAAAAATTAAAATATGCCATCAGAATGAGACCTTTCCATTTTTAGGCCATCGCGTCGTTCCTCCGGCGCGTGCACCTCACGCGGCCCGCACTTAGTATTTTTTCCGATCATTTAGCCTAAAATTAGGCCCGAACGCCTTCTAGGGCCTCCTTCAGCTAGCCTAGCTATTTTAGCTATTACCTCAATAAATTTTCAAGAACAAATTCCTTTCATTCATATTCATATAAACTGTCGGATCCGAGTTACGGATAAATCATGAGGTTATCATCAATTCATCATTGGGTAATTATTTTGGGAGAGTTAGATATAGAATCACCTAGCAAAATTCTTCTAGGTCGAAGGTATGCTTTTTGAGTTGGAGTCTAGTGGAAAGATTTTCAAAATCAAATCACTCTTTTGAAATATTGTGTGTTGAATTCTTGTATTGGCCACGAGTATATGTCATGTGCAGTGACCAACAGTATGTAGATGAAAATGTGCAAGCCTTGGGTATTTCTAAAGTATTGTTGAGTATTCATTAGATATCACCCTCTTTCGTCAATGCAAAGGTAAGAATCCGAGTGGCAAAATGGGCTTCGAAAACTGAATAACAATCTTATTCCCACAATGTCGCGCCCTCACAATCTCTTAAAAATTCCTATCTGCATTCGATCGCAAGATTAAGAGCACTTAAATGAACACTAAGACTAAGATTTTCTTAAAACTTTCGGATGATACAATTTTACTCGCTTTCTTTACAACTTTTTTTACTGCTTTCTAGGGACGTCTAATCATTTCCGGTGGCCCTATTCTAATAAAAAATTTTAGGCCCCCTTATTATATCTCATAATTAATTAAAAATTTTATTTTTTTATTTTAGACTACTATTTTTTATTTTTGTGGTCAAGCCAGAGAAATGGGTGGTGGAAACTCGTGATACACACATTACAAAGGAATAAAGGGAATAATAGCACGCCAGGTTGAGAACCGAATCCCGATTGAAAATTATGGATTTGGCCACTTGAACAAGTCCTCAACCATATTTTAAAATTATTTTTAAAACTAACAATATGTTAACAAAAATTTAAAACGTAAAAAAATATATGGATTAGTTTCTAGCAACATCATTGACCAAATCATGTGCCCAAATAATAAAGTTATTTGATGAGAAAGAATTCACTTTGTGCCACGAATCTAACTTCCCAACGCCAATCGGATCAACAACAAATTAAATGGGTAAGGAAGCTACCAATGAAGAAGTCGATTTTGGAATGAACCTAGAGACCCATCCCCTCCATGTTCTTCATCAATGGTTGATTCACTCTGGAATTGCTTTGGGATTCCGACGTGATGCACCTAGCTCAAGTCTAGACACAAATTGTTTTGAGCTATGCGCTCGATTGAGGATTTTCGGTTCCCACAAACTCTAATTGACCTTAAGAGAAAATGATGCATTAAGCTATCAATATTCATAATGTTCAAAAGGTTGCTTACAAATGAAGGGGAACTCCTATATATAGGATTCCCAAAGTCACAACAAAATGCACTAAATTAAACAAATACAAATTAACAATTAAACAACCCAAATAAAATCAACAAGTGTTGAAAATTAGAGCTCTAAGTCGCAAGACAAAAAGGGGTTATGTCGTGACACAAAAATAAAGAGGGTTGCGACGTACACAAAGGAGAAAGTAGGCTTCGGGGCTTGCCGCGGAAAGGGACGGGACTCCAGGTCCCATGAGGTAGAGAATTTAATAATGTAGACTAAAGGACCTCAAGTCCCAGGACCTCCCAATCGCTTGCAAAGGAAATGGCATTGGCCTCGGTTATATACCCACAAGGTTTGTTAGGGGCACACAAACTCTTGATAAAATATCACATATACCTCTAGTTAAAAAATGAGGATTGGGGCACTCCTTTTTTAAGATTAGAGCACACAATTTTCCTCATTCCCTCTTTCTCTTGGCTTTCGAAACAAAATCTCAGATCCCTAAACCCTACTTGTCTCCCACAATTTATGGTTTTTTTATGATTTTTTTACCTTGCCACATTTTTCTAATCCATGGATAATAATGAAGATGAATACCAACAACATGAAGTGCAAGTGGAAGATCATGAATATCAATACCAACATCAAGTGGAAGTGGAAGAACACATAAGTTTCTAATTTCTTCGTGTTCGTGTTCTATATTATATAATGTGCGATTGAACGCCGGGTTTAGGGACGGTCACGGTCACGCCTGGCCGATGAGGCACCCTATGAAACGGCCATCCATGGCCGATTATTGTTGGCCTTGAATGGCCAACGATGGTCGTTTGTCTATACAAGGGATCGGTCAGCACTGACCGATCCATTGTATAGACAAACGGCCAGCCTTGGCAGTTCAGTAATTTTTTCTTTTTTCGTTCCTTTTCTAATGTCTGTGTAAGTTTTGGTTTATTATAGCATAATCCCATACCATCAAGCCAGGAGATTGTTACCCACCAAAATAATGAATGGAGCTTGGATGTTATAACTGACTACTCCGACCTATTTACCACAGACAAGGAGTTTGATAGTAGGAACAGTTTGGTTCAAACTGTTAAGGAAATCGCATCGCCAATCAAATGATAGTTGTCATCCAGAGGTCCAATATTGCAACGGAAACAAAAAAAGGTCGGGTTTTCATAGGATGTGAACGAGGTGGCGATTATAGAAAGCATAAAGCAAAGAAGAATAGATTCGATCTTTCGGTTAATGAAGTGAAGAGTGATGAGGAAAAATCAAGTACGAAAAGAGATGTAGGCACCCGAAAATGTGGATGCCCATTTTTAATAAGGGGCCAACAAAAAGAGATTAAGGAATACTGAGCTCTAACTGTTGTGAGTGGTGTGCACAATCATCCCCTTGCCAATTATCTCGAGGGGCATCCATATGTGGGGAGGTAGACGAAGGAGGATGAAGAGTTTGTGGTGCTTTTGTCGAGAATGAAAGTGCCGGTGAAAATCATCCATGAGCAACTTCGAGCGAAATTCCAGAGGAACGTCTCAACCATGAGGACAATATACAATGCGAGGGCGAAACATAGAGTGATTGATCGGGCGGTAGATTTGAAATGCAATACTTGTTGGGCAAGTTAAAGGAGCATGGGTACTACTTCGTTTTTAGGAGATGTGAGTCTAGTGAGGAGGTCACAGACCTATTCTTTGTACACCCAAAGAGCATTGATATTATGAAAGCATTCCCAAAAGTGTTGGCTATGATTTATACATACAAGACGAACAAGTATCGGATGCCCTTTTTTGAGATTGTATGAGTGACTTCCACCGACAAGACATTCTGTGTTGCATGTGCATACTTTCAGGCAGAGAAGGTAGACAATTACACGTGGGCGTTGGCTAGCCTTAAGGCTTTAATGGATGATAATTGTTTGCCTTCGGTTATTATAACAGACAGAGAGAAGGCATTGATCAATGCAATTGAAATCATTTTTCCAACCACTGTTCACATGCTGTAAGTGGCACATTGATAGGAATGTGATGGCAAATTGCAAGAAATTGTTTGCGAAGAATGAACAATGGGACTTATTTATAACACATTGGAATGAGTTGGTGGTGGCTGAAACGGAACACTTATTCAAGCAGAAATGGATCCGATTTCAGGCACAGTTTTGTGATTGTCCGACGGCAGTGCAGTACGGTCCAAAATTTCGGGCATGTTACACCAACAAAATTATGCATTATGGGAACACAACCACAAACAGGTATTTTAGTGTTGTTTGTAAACTTTAAATAGTTGGCTATTGATACATTGAACTTACAACATGAGTTCTTTTATTAATTTTTTTATTAAATTAACAAGGGAGAGGGGCAACACTCAATATTGAAACGTCAGTTGCGATCCAGTTTGGGAAATTTTGAAACTTGTTGGGCATATTTTCATACACTGATGGAGACATGTCATGTAGCACTAAAGGATTCTTTTGAGAAGAGTCATGGTACTCTGGCAGCGAAGTTTCATACTATTACTTTCAAGATGCTTCGAGGTCTTGTGTCGGATACAGCCTTGACCCAAATACATGACCAGCTGACGAAATTGAAAGATGGTGTGATTGATACAGATTATTGTGGATGTGTACTGCGCACTACAAGTGGACTGCCCTGTGCCCACGAGTTATCAGAATATGTAACAAAGGGCATGCCAGTTCCATTGGAGTTGATTGATGATTTCTGGCAGAAATTGGACATAAACCCTCGTGTACGTGATGCAGAACCGCGAGTTCAGAAGAACAAATTTGAGGAGTTCATTTCCAAAATCCAGCAGTTGTTTCGGGAATCAAACCTGACGGAGCAAGAGATGTTTCTAAGGAGGCTAATGGAGGCAGTCAATCCTAATGTTACGTCCCTCGCAGCCCCCAGCACCACTGTTCGCACTCGAGGCAGACAATCCACATCAAAGAAGAAGAAGGCTGCCTCTACGAAGAGGGACCCGAGTGCATTTGAGTTGCCAATTACCATGATTGACAGTTGCTCCCCTGCTGAGACACCCAGGTATACAGTTGGTCCAATAGTGCCAACTCCGATGTTTACGAATTCTAAGAGACAATAGGTGAAACAGGTAAGTTTGATTGTGAAATATCCATCGTTGTATACTTTAAATACACCCGAATCAATTTTACATAGTCAATGTTTTACAGATGTCACCAGTGCCATGTGGTATATCAGACCCAATACCATTTATTGATAGGCTACTGCATCATTTCAGAATGTACGTCCAGAGTATAAAGAATGTAGCAGGGGATGGCCATTGTGGATTTCGTGCTATTGCTGATCTTCTAAACTACGGTGAAGGATCATGGAGGACCATAAGAACGCATCTCATGGAAGAACTGGCCACCCGTTCCAGTCTGTATATGGATGTGTTCTTGCAGCATAAGCGACGTGTTAAGTATATAATGAATGCACTGAATTGTTTCACGGATACTGCACCCACAAACAATTGGTTCTGTTTGCCTGAGATGGGGAATCTTGTGGCATCATACTACAACGTGGCGCTTGCATGACTCTCGAACGACATCTCTGTGACTTATTTGCCTCTGCGCACCGGGGTAGATACGAATGCAAAGGTTATTTGCTTGGGCCTCATAAATGGGAACCATTTCGTACAGGTAAAACTCAATCAAGATGGTTGTTTTTCCATTTTTTTTTTTTTTTAATAAAGCTTGATGACTTAGTGTAATTTCTAATGCAGGTGCATATGTCTTCCAACTCCCCACTTCCCCCTATCGTGCACCCATGGATAGGGGTGAAAGTGGTACGGTAAATATCCGACCGATCCGATGTCGTATCCAATTATATTCGAATCTGAATTCGTTTTTGACTATCCGGCCGGATATTTCAATATCCGTATCCGAATCCGAATCCGTATTTTAATATCCGCATTCGTATTCGTATTCAAAAATATCTGACCGTATCCGAGAATATCCGACCGTAACCGAAAATTGATAGGATATTATCCAGATTTTAAATATGAATATCCGAATATATTAATATATTATTATTTAATAATAAAAAATTATTAATAATTATAAAGAAATATCAAATTTTCAAAAAAAGATTATAAAAAATTATTCGATAATCTATATCCGATTGAATCCGTAGCCATCATATATCCGTCATGTATCCGTACCGTATCCGTAATCCGAAATATCCGAAACCGTATTCGTATCCGGCCCATCCGTATTCGATACCGAATTTGAAAAAAAAATATGGATAATATCCGTATCCGACACTATCCGACCGTATCCGTACCGTTTTCATCCCTACCCGTGGAATACATATTGGGTAATCGAGGCCGAAACATGGGCAATATTTTTCAGGAATAGGTTCGATGCTTATGCTATTGCAAGATCTCATGGAAAATCGAGTTCCCAATGTATCAATAATTTAGAATGATAATAATTTAGAATGAGTAGTTAGTTCGAGCAGTATGGATTTAATGTTAATGTCAAAGGAATTTCAGGGTGTTTCTTTTAATCTATTCTGTTCAGGAGAAAAGTTTTCTAAGAGAAGACAAGAAGATTGCACGGCTGGCAAGTGTTGGCCGGCCGTTCACAGGCATGGATGGCCAGTGCTGGCCGTCCATATTACCTACAGAACGGCCATACTTGGCCGTTCTTCATCTTGTTCGGACGGCCAAGCGTGGCCGTTTGGAATCTTGTTTGAACGGTCATTTATGGTTGTTTCTAATGCTAAGCAGTCGGCCAGAGTGGACGTTTGCTGTGGATTTTTGGCCAAAAATTATTTCATTTCTACAAATGCCAAACAGACCATACTCAAATCAATGAAAACCATCAAATACAATATCTAGCAGTCATATAAAATTCAAATCCAAATAGCATACAAACTTCAAATCCAAATGTCATACGAAATCCATAATCTAAATTTGATGCAAATTCCGAATAGAAAAACAGTCATTGTAGATCCAGAAATACAATTGTCATATAAAACTATCCGCGATATCCATGACGCCCACGCACCCAACCAGATAAGGAAGATGATGCACAACGTGGATGTGATGGTCAAGCACAACTGTCATCTCCGAGCGTGATATAGATATACTGAAGTGCATTCCCAAGCTCCTGTACAGTACAGTCGTCTGGAGATGTGGCATATCGCTCCACGTAAGGATAAAGGTATTGATGCAACATAGACATACGAGCATATGGATCCACCGGATGATGCTCGTATCCGGAAAGTTCACCCGCCCGCCGGGGGGGCATAGAGATGGTTGTGAGTAAACCCTATACCACTCCATATAGTCAGTATCAACCTTCCATGCTGGCGTGGCATGTCGACCCCTCTATGGCACAGGGAGCACATGGGCTTCCCAATCATCAAAATAGTCAGCATGAACACCCCAACTCGCCCGGGTCCGAGATGTGGGGTTTGCACTCCGATCGCAGCGATAAGCATATGGAATGCGTGGAATTGTCTGAACATATCCAAACTACCGTAAGACACGGTCTGGCAGGTACGACTCAGCTACATCCCCGGCGGATAACAATCCCTTGAAGAATGAAATCTCGGGCAGGGGGTAATGACCCTGACGGGGGTGTATGGATCCAATATAACCTGGACAAACATGAACATTAATTTTCAGGTACATGTATTATGAAAAATTGAAAGTGAATTAATGAAATTTTTTCATACCTCGCCTGTAGTCAACCGATCAAGCAGTGTCCGCATAGCCTGTATCCGAGGGATGGTGGCTACCTGGTGGGACCCCTGAGCCCAGCGATGGGCCAATGGATCATGCGGCTCGAATGCCGGATTTGGTGAGGGCGTGAGAGTGTCGGAAAGTGCTCATATATCCATGCCTGCCACAACAATTAAATTTATCAGGTTAAGGTGTAACTACATGAAATGTTAATATTAAATATTAATATCTTACTATGTAATTAAAATTGGTACCTCAAGCAGACTGGTGAAGCCAGTGAACTGTCTGGTGGCTGCTAAATATGCAGAACCGAGCTGATGGTAAAGATATGATAGTACAGCTGCACCCCATTCATACGTCCTGAATAGGGCCATATCATGCAAGTAATACATCTAGTAGAGCTGCACTTTATTTCCACTCTTGTCAGGGAAGAGTACAGTACCAAAAGTGTACATAAGGTATGCTCTGGAACAGCCTAATAAAACATCAGGATCCTCAGATGTTTGGTTGTCCTTGAAGCAATTCAGCAGCCAATCCATGCTTACTGACACCCCATACTGCCCACCAATCCCTTCCATGGCGTCCTGCAGTGAAATCCTGAAAAATTAAGCCACATCCTAAGCATATATCCTTTCGGGCCTCTGACCCACTACCATGGCATCGCCGGCAACCACTAGCCCTGTCAAGCAGTAGACATCGTCGAGAGTGATAGCCATCTCCCGGAACGGCATGTGGAATGTGTTGGTCTCAGAGTGCCAACGCTCGATGAAAGCTTGAATGAGCGTCTTGTTGGGGTGCAAATAGGAGACCTTTCCAATATTTAGGAGGCATGTCCTTATCATATACCGCCTCCATTCCCTATTCTCTATATCTGGTGTAAATTCTCAATCCTTAAATTTCTCTACGTGGCTATGAACCTTAATAGGCTGTCTCTCACGGCCCTGGAGTATCGCACACCCGATGTGCAACTCCCATAATGGAAATAGCTCTCGAATATCCTCATCGTCCGAGCTCGAGCCACTGCTGGAGTGTGACTGGTGCATCTCTGACGGGGATGATGGTGGTGGGGGAGACTCGGGCTGTGGCGGTGGCTCTGGGATAGCCATAATCTGTCCAGCCTCATTAGTCATGGCCTGATGTTGTCGCCTATATGAGGCCGTTTGTGGCAGACGAACGCGAACACCACCTGATTCAATAAACAAGCATACATTAGTCCAGTAGGACACGAAGACGAAAATGAACTGGAATAGATAAAAATAATAATAATAATAATAAAGGAAACGGCCACTGTTGGCCGTTTTTGCTTCTTTACAAACGGCCACTATTGGTCGTTTGTTCTTCTTTGCAAACGGCCACTGTTGGCCGTTTGTTCTTCCCAGCAAACGTCCAACATTGGACGTTTATTTCTCCACGGCCATGGATATCCATGGTCGTTCACTGTGAATGATAAAAATTTAAAAAAAAAAAAAACGAACGTCCAACCTTGGACGTTCGTCTCTCTTCTCCACCGGGGTAGTCGTGCCCAAACGCCAGAAAAATAGGAAAAAAAAAAAATTAAACAACTTTCACAGCCAAAATAGTGTTCAATGCATGTTCAATACAGAAATCAAATAATTCAATGTTCAATCTAACACAAAAACACCAAAATAGAAACTAAACCCTAACCCTAGATATGGAAAAAGAATTACCTCCTCCACCAGCCTCGCCGCCGCCGGTGGCTCCATGCCTGCCGCGGCCAGGAGCCCTTCCTCCATGCGTCCTCGATATGTCTGGTCTCGGTGTCTTTCCCTTCCCCTGTTCTCTGGCCCTTGATTATGTATTGATGCCCGAGCGTTTGTTTGTGTGTTTGTGTGGAAGTCGATTGTTTTGTGTGGCCAAATGGAATGGATATGTTATAGTCCATGATTCTCAATCGATATTTGGGCCAGGTATAGTTTAAAAGGGTAAATTGGGTAAATAAAACTTGCTAATTTTATCCTCAATTTGCCCTTATCCTGTGTGTGTTTGAGGAAAAATAGGGAGTGTATATAACGGGAGCCAATGGCATTTGAAGAACTCCACGTCGTGACACTCTTCTCGGCTACGTCGTAACAAGGCCTCTTGCGAGGTAATGGTTTCGGGTCTCGCTCTCTCTCTCTCTCCGTCCTTTCGTCCAAGGCTGTCTTCCAAATTTTCTGGTGGCGGTTGATAGTTGTGGTTCTTGTCGGAGAAGGAGAGCGCTGCCATCGTTGACGTGACCCGCGACGGACATGAAGGACAAGGAGCGGTAGTGGAATCAGCTTGTTGAAGAAGGGCCAGAGAAGGAGCATGGGAAGGTTGCCGGCAGCCCCTTGGATGCTTGTTGATGAAGACGTGGAGGATGAAGCATGAAATGGAGACATGGAGTGGCGCGGGTTCTTGGACAGCGACGAGGGTTTTCCTATCCTCATGGTGGAGACGATTTTGATGCCGTCGATGGGTAGATGGAGGTGGTGGGCGGCAGCCAAACATGTGGCCAAAGATGGTCGGAGAAGATGAGCAGGTTGCCGGAGGAAGCTTGATGAAGATGGAGGAGGGATGAAGAGGGCCGGATGACTTCTTGCGAGCTTCTTGCTGCCGGAAACGACAAGGGCCGTCGGTGGCGGCTGGTAACTCGGAGCCTACCGGAAGTGATAAGGGAGATGGCCGGAGTCAGCTGGGTGTGGAGGGAGATGGAGGAAATGTTGCCATTCGATACCGCCTCTGTTGCCGAAAGAGCTTGCTGGAGGAAATTTTTTTTTTGCTACAATGCTGGAGGAAAATTGAAGACACCCGTGTGAATATTTTTTATAATGTTGCTCGTCACTTTGAAGTGCAATTTGAGGAAGATGATCATATCGGTGGGCCCCGCCAGAATCCAATTTTGGAGGAGAATGGCTTGTTCACTTGTCAACTCCAATTTGTGCAATTCAGTTGGACAGTTGAAGTGTACCGAGTCCATCTCACTTATTCGATCACAATTAGATGGTGGGCTTCGGTTCTTGAAGTGTTTTGGGCCGTCCCTACCCACTTTCTTCTTGGGCCCATTCATTTGTTGGGCTTTAATTTCTCTTGGGTCAAGGCTTGACATCAACAAATTAATTAATTCAAGCCCAATTAAATTTGAATCCGGGTTATCGGGTTGGTTGATCCGGGCATTCATGCCATTTTGTTTCAAATCATTTACCAATTTCTACATCCAAAATAGGTAAATATCTTTTTTTTTAATTAATCTATGAATAAAAAATAAAAGAAAAAATGCCCCCCCCCAAAATTGGGGGCCCTGTACAAAAGGCCTGGAAGAACAGGCCATTAGCAGGGCCAGCTGCTTTAATAGAGGTCACCCGAATACATGAGTGACAGTCACCAATGGTAGGATTGGGATTGGTAACACTTTAGGTTTAGAGTGTGCGTGACTTGGGGGAGGAGTGGCATACTTGGTGTTTATTCTTTCCACCTTGAGTATATGGTGAGCCTTGGTAGGTCACCGTATATTCAATGTATCGTAGAATTTCATCTCTCAAATGAAGTACATGATATGATATTCATATTACAAACACCTCTTAGGAAGTGTTTCAGAATATAGGAAAATCACCTAACTCGGAGATTTGTTCATAACAATGGTCTGAGCTAATATTAGTTTGATGCAGTTTATGTTTACATCTCATCCATTTTTATATTTCATTCATGTCCTTTCTTTCTTTAACTTTGCTTTCTATGATTAATTTATCTCCTTTGCTAGGATTAGTTTTCATCGCTTTCTGAAGATATTTTACTGCTTTCATAATTATATTATATTATGCCAACCGTCAAAGATAGGAAGATCCCAAAAATTGAAATAACGGAATAGCGTGGGACCTGCTTCAATCCAACATTTTCTAACTATTCGGTTTTATATTATAAATACAACAACTTTGATACCGAGTGCTTTTGGTGCACAATCTTCCATAATCTTATAAAAAATGACATGCGCATAATATTCATAACCACATTCACAGCATAATCCACTTCATAATAAATATTACTATTCCTTAAAAAAATTAAGGTAGAGGAAGATTGTCAAAGTTCCACTTATATTTATGTTTTAGTATTGTTTTGAATGTTATTATCCTCGACCCTTTTTATATCCTAGGATAGATGTTGAGTATAAGCTTCCAGTTCGCTTCCATCGGGAATCTGTTGTATCCTGGGAAACAGTTGCACCGATACCCGGGCAATACCGTTTTAAGGAAATCGTTGCAATAATGATCCTCGGATTCGCTCTAAACACTGTTGTGTTCGAAGTTTGTAACCCAATTTCGTATCAATCTTAGAACAGTATTGTGCTTCGAACTTGCATATGGCTTCATCCTCCAACAACAATGCAATTGCTGACAACGACCAGGCACCGCGAACAACCAATGTTGCTGCTCAAACTTTCCCGACTAGTCACGTTGATAAGCCCGAAAAGTTCACTCGAGCATCGGCAAGTTTCAAACGGTGGCAGCAGAAGATGTTGTTCTAATTGACCACGCTCAACCTAGCGAGATGCTTAAAAGAGGAAGCCCCGAAAATTCCTGAAGGTAACACTGATTCTCAAACTCTACATGCTGTTGAGGCTTGGAACCATTGTGATTTTCTTTGTCGAAATTATATTCTGAATTGCGATCATGATTTATTATATAATGTTTATTGTGAGTATAAGACCGCAAAAGAACTGTGGGAATCACTCGATCGAAAATACAAGTCAGAGGATGCCAGCTGAAAGAAATTTGCGGCCGGACGATTCCTCGACTATAAAATGGTCGATTCCAAAACAATCATAAGCCAAGTGCAAGAGATACAAATCATAATACATGAAATCCTTGCTGAGGGCATGGCAAAAAGCGAAACTTTTCAAGTGGCTGCTATCGTCGAGAATTTGCCTCCGGCTTGGAAAGATTTCAAAAACTATCTCAAGCACAAACGAAAGCAGGTGTCTTTGGAAGATCTGATTGTTAGACTTCGCATCGAAAAAGACAACACAAAATCAGAACTAATTGTGACAAATGCTGAGGCGAGAATCAATACAATTGAACATGGAAAAGGTTCCAAAGGCAAGAACAAAAATAAAGGAAAACTCGGTGCTACCGGTGGTGTAACAAAGAAGAAATTCAAAGGGAAGTGCTTCAACTGTGGAAAACAAGGCCATTGATCTGCTGAGTGTCGTCTGCCTAAGAAGCAAACCGAGGCCAACATGGTGACGGCTGTCGCAAATAAATTAGAGGATATGAACCTCGTTGCTATCGTTTCCAAGGTGAACATGATTGAATCCAATCCAAAGGAATGGTATATTGATTCTGGGGCCACTAGGCATGTATGCAGCCAAAGGAGCCATTTTTCGACCTTTGAACCATCAAGGAGAAAAGGTCTATACAGCAACCTCGGTAGTGGCGGATGTTCAAGGGAAAGGAAGTATAAAACTGAAGATGACTTCCAGAAAGGTTCCAACGCTAAAGGATGTCTTGTATGTGCCAGAAGTTCGCAAGAATCTTGTGTCCGGATACATGTTAAACAAATGAGGATTTAGGGCCGTGTATGAGTCCGACAAGGTTATTTTGTCGAAATCTGGAGTGTTTGTTGGGAAAGGATATTCTACAACCGAAGGGTTGTTCAAATTAAATGTAATGCCTATTGTTGACAATAAGAATATTTCTTCTGCTTACTTGCTTGAGTTTTCAAATGTATGGCATGGCAGATTGGGTCATGTTAATCATATCCCAACATTCCAAATCGACTCTAAACACAAAAGTGAAATTTGCGTTGAGGCAAAACTAACAAAAACATCATTTCAATCAGTGCTGCGAAACACTGAACCACTAGAACTAATCCATACAGATGTCTGTGATTTGAAAAATGTTCATACACGAGGGGGTAATAAATATTTTATTACTTTTATTGATGATAGCACAATATTATTATGTATTTTTGCTAAATAGCAAATATGAAGCTCTTGAAAAATTTATTCTTTACAAAAATAAAGTTGAAAATCAACTCGGTAAAAGAATAAAAAGATTAAGAAGTGATAGAGGTGGTGAACTAGTACCAATTGGTAACTTTTGCGCACAACATGGAATCATTCATGAAGTGATTGCATCTTATTCACCTCAATCCAATGGAGTAGCCGAACAGAAAAATAGAACATTAAAAGAAATGATGAATGTAATGTTACTTAGTTCTGGTCTACCTCCCAATATGTGGGGAGAGGCTATCTTGTCAGGAAACTATTTATTAAATAGAATTCCTCGGAAAACTGAAGACGAGACTCCATATGAATTATGGAAAGGAAAGAGGCCATCCTATAAATACTTAAGAGTGTGGGGGTGTCTCGCAAAGGTAGCAGTGCCTGCACCGAAAACCCTAAAAATTGGTCCTAAAACGGTGGACTGCATTTTTATTGGTTATGCTCATAATAGTAGTGTATATTGCTTTCTTGTGTATGATTCGAAAAATACCGGATATACACAAGAATCCCGTCATGGAATCAAGAAATGCATCGTTCTTCGAAACGACATTTCCGTGTAAGTCTATTACTGGATCTAATTTTTCATTAAAACAACCAACCGAAGAATCTCAAGACCAAACTACAGTTGAATCCGAAGAACCAAGACGAAGCAAGAGAGCTAGAATCAAAAAAAACCTTTGGTGAGGATTTTGTGACATATTTGGTTGAAAAAGAACCACTCATGTACGCTGATGCAATGAGTTCATCGGATGGGCCTCTCTGGAAAGAAGCCATCAACAGTGAACTCGATCTATCTTACAAAATCATACGTGGGAATTAGTGCATCTCCCTCCGGGGAACAAGTGTTTAGGATCCAAATGGGTCTTTGACATGGATCTCTAGATCCACACCCAAGAATCGAGTTATGCAATTACTTGATGAAAGAAAGAAGATGAAAATGATGGAATTCAAAGACAAGGAAAAGATAGGGAAGCTAATACCAACTTCAAAAGGAAGCAAGTATGGAGTCACACCATACCCTCAAACCTTCAAGGATGGAAGAACAACTTGAAGAATGCTTCAATCTTCAAGAAGTGATGGTTGTCCAAGGCTTCACACCAAGAACAAGTGAAAAAGAATCACTCAATCCCACAGTTTTGATATTCGAGTCACACGAATATCCCCTTCAAGAATCACTCAAGAAGGACCTTCAAGAATCACTCAAGAAGGATGTTGAAGAATCACTCAACAATAAGGATAATGTCTCACAACGAGAACAAATTTCATTTATTCAAATTCCAAAGTCTTCAATACAAGGATGGGATGAAGTATTTATACTCATGTTCATTACAAAACATAAAATCCTAAACAAGGGGGCGAAGTGGACTGGAGTGGCTACGAGATGGTCATGATGGGATTCAGCTGGGGGATCCGAGCTGAAATAGTGCATACGATTAGAGCAGTAGTGGATGCGGGATAGGAGGTTGGATCCGACGTAGACATGCAAGTCGGATACGTGAAGGGAAGTATGCGGGTCGGATTTCATTTTGACGGGCTTCGTCCGAACTTTCTTCTTTTGACCTCTTCTTGGAATTGGGCCAAGGCTGGTTGGACTCGATATTCCAGCCCAATTCTTTTGTTCTACTGGACTCAAATATACTTCTCTTTGTCTGTTCAAAAAATTTGACCGGGTCGGATTTGACTTCCATGTCATTCCCTCCCACTCGAAAAGCTTTGGACTCCAAAGCCAATTAAAAGGGTAAGTCCCGTTGATCCTCCTTTATTTCTGCAAGAAGATAAAGTCCATCAGTGGAATATTCGACAAAACAATCAAAATTTTTAAGTAAAGATGAAGTTAGAGTTTTCTCAGTAATGAGTTGGAATTTTTGCTTGACTTCATCTCCAATCAGCTCCAAGGCCGCAGGTTTTCTGTCATCATAAATAACTTTGTGAGGTGCAGAATGGACCGTTCGGTTATGAATTAGATTGCGTTCGTGGATAGTCAAGAGACAGTAACCTGTAGGTGCCCTGTCTTTCCCTTTTTCAGTTTTGGCCAACTGTGTAGCATTTTCTTTAGCCTCGCATTTTTGTTGCTTTAATTTTTCTCGCCTTTCGGCCTCTTCATGTTTCAGTTTCTTTTTCAACTGTTCCTGATCCTTCTGAATTATGTGCTCCGGAAGTGGCTTGATGTGGTACTCTTTCGGTTCTGAATGAATGAAACAGAGTTAGTACGACCCTTATAAGTTACATCTAAATCATACATCCAAGTTCGTCCCAACAAGAGGTGACATGCAGACATCGGGACAACGTCACACAAGATTGTATCAGTATACGTTCCCATGGAAATTGGAATTCTTGCTTGCTCTTTGACTTGCATTTGAGTGTTGCTATCCATCCAATTCAACTTATATGGTTTTTGGTGCTCTTCAGTAGCAATTCCTAGCCTGCGAATAACATAGGGATTAATAATGTTCGTGCAACTACCATTATCAATTATTACAGATGAAATATGTCCCATAATATTGGAATGACAGTAAAGTAAATTCTCCCTGTTTGATGATTCGGCTTCTTTTACTTTGTCAGCTCGAAGGGATCGACTTATCACAAAGGTTGCAAGAGTCCGCTCATCGGCGATCACTTCCTCTTCATCATAGTCTTTTTCTTCTCCAGAACTTTCCATTTCAGCTTCACGGGCTTGTTCTTCGATATCGGATTCAAGAATCCTAACATTCCCAGATTCCAAAATAGCTGCCCTACGTTCAAAAGTACATTCATAAGCATAATGTCCCTTACGATTGCATTTAAAACAAGTGACTTCCCTTTTGGGCTTCTCTGCAGTGCCCTTCTGTCCAGCAGGTTTAGTAACTTGCTACTCTTTGAACTGATTTCCAATTTCAAAATGCTTATTTTTCCTTTTATCTTCCTTAATTGGCTCATAAACTTGTTCGTCGTTCCACCGACGGGATGTTTAAGTCCTAAATAAAGCACGGGAGGTTTTGTTTCTCTTAAGTCGGGCTTCAATTCGTGTGGCCTTTCGGACTAGGTCCTTCAAATCTGTGTAACCCATGAGATCAATCTCGTCATAAATTTCCCTTCGGAGTCCATTCAAGAATCGGGATTCAATGGTAGCTTCCTCTTCTACAATGTTGGTGCGGATCATCAGGATTTCCATCTCTTTGAAATAATCCTCAATGGATTTATTTCCTTGAACCAATGATTGCAATTTTCCGTGCAACTCGTTCATGTAGTTGACTGGCAGAAAACAGGTTTCCATGACTCTAATTAATCTATTCCATGTGTTGATCGGTTCAAACCCTCGTTGTTGTATGTCCTTTATGGTCTTTTGCCACCATACAAGGGCATAGTCCTTGAACTCACACACAGCGATTCGGGCCTTTTTCTCTTCTGAATATCGATGGCATTCAAACACCATTTCGATCGAGCCTTTCCAATCGATGAATTCTTGTGGGTCATGGGATCCTTTGAACCCTGGAATATTAAATTTAAGCCCTTTTAAATCATTATCCACCCAATCTCCTTGATCATTCCTGTCATGTCTGTATTCTCTCCTATTCCGATTCTCTATCTCAATTGCGTCAATTGAGTCGTCCCTCGGGGGTCGATCATGCTTGTTCCTTGGAATTCTTTCTCTCAATGGAGTATGTACCAATGGTCTCTCAATCCGTATTGGAGGTCGCCTAGGCGGTCCTTGCCTACGGTCGAAAGGAAGTTCCACTCTATCAGATTTGTCCGCCTCAAATGCGAACTCTTCCTCCCAATAATTATTTTCATGATGCAAACTATGTCGACTCTGATTTGAGTTTGGACTGTGCTGTATAGCAACCGGTGTGGTGGTAACTGGTGGTGGTGCCCGCTTGTCAAACTCCTCTTGCAGCTTTAACTCCACCTTCCTCAAGACATGCGATTGGATGGCCTGACACCGCATTGTCAATTTGTTCTCAAAGTCATCCACCAAAGTAAGGATTCGATCGTCCAATTTTTCTTTGACATGATCATCCATATTATTGAGTACTTGGCGGCATACACTATCGGCTTGCTTTTTGATCCTTTCTTCTAAGATCAATATTCTTATCCCGATATCAACAAATGAATTTTCAAATCTCTTATCCAGTTCTTCGAATTTGCCATCATTTTTCTCAAATTTATTGTTCATTATTTGCATTTGTTCCTCAATGCCCTTCAACGATAGCAAGACTTCTGCAAGTTGTGCCATTGTAATTTTTCTTGTAAAGAAAATACTATGAAGATATATCTATAAATGATTAGTGCAAAAATAATCAAAGATATATATATATTTTTGGTGTACTTGAAGCTTTTGAGGCGAGACCTCGGTCAGTGCCCCCCAACAGCCTTTACACTATAATCTATATAGGGCTGTTAAAAAGCTTGCCTAGTTTCTCCTACCGAAAGCGCACGGTATCAAGCTGCAATATTTATTTTAATTGTCGGGATCGTTCAAAAGAGAGTTACACGATAGAAGTGTTTTAATAGAGTTATTAGCTTCAGAATCTGTCTCTACTCTTGGTTTAAGAATGGTGTAATGATTATTACTAAAGAATACTATTGAAATGTAAATGCTTAAAACTATAAATGCAGTAAAGAAAACAATTAAAATGGTGTAAGATATTATGATCTTATTCATGTGTTTGAGGTATTACAGACCAAATCAAATGAAATAAGCATATGGTGAGATTATCATACTTCATTGGATAAAACGTAATGAAGGTTCATTGAGATAGAAAAATCCTTTACACAATTCAATCAATTCTTCATGTCTTTAATCACTTCCCAAGACAGGTACTTATGATTCAGTGTCATGACATTCTAAGCTCTGAAATCATGGAATACTACCATTACAGAATGATCTGCCAGACTCCTTCTATGATAATAGCTTTTAGAACTGTCACTTAATCTTTTCTTTCAGACTTAGATTAAGCCTTTGACAACTTGAGGTCACTTCTAAATCTTACTATATTCGTCCGAACTTGAAGTTGTTCTTTTTATCACTCTGATCAAACTGATCTTATGATCCTGTATTGGATGTCCTCTACAACAAATGAAAAAGCTAATATTTAAATCTATCATCCAATGTTTTCATAAGATTTATCTCTTCAGAGTAATTCCTGCAAGTATTCATAAGGAATAATAGTCTTGTAAGTATATCAAGATGAAATTGCTATTCAAATTCCTTGACTTATCCAGACTACTCAGATTTGTATAACTGATTTAGCTCAAGAAGTCTCTGTAAACAGCTCCAAATATCCATGATTTGACTCAGGATTAGTAGACTGTAGTAGAAATATTTAATCTCCTACTCATAGCTATGGTGTTAACTAATACTATGAACCCCGGAAATTAATCTTCCTGATACTCTACTAATTTTTAGGACAAAAGATGGTTCTTGAAACATCTTTCCCTTTTAAACGACAGGTACTAAATGCCCAACTGAAGAACAAGTTTGTTCTTTATCAGTCCTGAGTAAATAATGATTGAGTAAACCTATATCATCATCTCTCTCAGCATACCAGTGTAAATTAGTAAAACGTGTTGCACAAATGAATTGTAATTTTGTAATCATGAAGTATGATTACTCATCATATACTGGGAAATATCCCAAAATATTATATGTATATGTAGTATTATATGTATAAAGAGACGTTGAGGGTTCTGAATCCTCTTAATCAAAATGCAAAGGGTGCTTCCAAAATATACGTTGGAAACTAGACAGAATTAGGAAATAACTTTCCCAAGAAAGAGAATTTGAGAAATAACTCTGCAAAATAAGTGTCCAATATAGCTCGCAGTAACTATTTTGGGTTTCAAACTATGAACATTCCAATTTTCCGCGCGCTATGTCTGTACAGCGTGGAGGGAGCTAATATTCAAAGAATGTTCTCCAGATTTTACTTATACAAAGAATTGAATGCCTCGCGATAGTTTCTGTAAGAATGCGGCGAGGTACTCAATTCCTACTTATAGGTACTGGTTATATACATATAAGAAGTAAAAGTAAATGATTAATATCCTATAATATGGATATCAAATCTATTGATGTTATAGATTGATCCTCTCGCTTTGTCAGATTGACATCGCGTGAGTATTCGAATAACCTTTGTCATAATAAATCTATCTGGATATTTCCTCGCATCATCTTTTAGGGTGAAGCGAGGGAATATCCTTATTCGAAGTAAATGATCAGAATTTATAACTGTCATAACTACCTTCTGGAATTTCTGTTCAGAAAATTATGAACATAGAATCTTTTGCATCAAAGCTCATGAACTCAAAATTATTGATTCTCAAAGATTATCAAGCGATGATTAACACTGCATTGGGTCTCCAGGAACCTTTTAGAGTTCTGAACATTAAACCTTATGATTCTCCTCTATAAACATAACATTGACAGGAAATCGAGTAAATTCATAATTCTGCCAGATCATACCTAACTCGATTACAACATCCAAATTTCTTTCATAATTGGAACGAACAATTAGCGCATTAAAGATGTGGAAGTATTATGATCTTTGAAAATCGAATTAAAGATATGATGCAAAATTCAGATTAAATGATGCAATTGAGGTTTATACTCTGCTGAAACAGAATTGCGAAATGGAAATAGAAACCAGAAAGATAAGAAATTCACAATCTGATAACCAATCATTCTTCTTGTATCTCAAATAACAAAGAATTAAAAACGAATACACCTGGAAATCTGATTGCTATCAGAATAATGCAAAGATGAACGAGCGAGTCGGAGTTTAGATGATGATCGTCATGATGGATGAACAAGCGATCCGAAAGCAACTCTCCTTCCAGGGTATCCTCTAGCTAATCTAACAACTAATCTTAAAGAAATCTACTGCGGAATTGAATTACAGATCTACGAAAACAAATTACAAATCTGAAGAACATGAAAGTAAATTGCAGAGAAAATTAAATCCTAACCTACCTACTAAGTTCTAAAAATGGACTGGAGAGTAAAGTCGAGCTATTCTCTTCAATCTCCCGCCTGCTGAGCTGATTCCCCAAGGGTCTTATTTATAGATGGGTGTTGTAACTGTTTCTGCCTTGGATGATAACCGCTCGCATCAGAATAGCTCTCCTCTCGCTTTGTCCAGTTCCTTCAAAGCGAGAGTAAACATATAATCATCTTTCGTGATGAGGCGAGGTCTCACAGTTTCTCCCAAAGAACTCTGCTTCTCGCCATAACAGATAAAACTTCTGTCTTGCGCAGACTTCCTTTCCTCGCGATGTCGATCGTCATCGCGTGGACTTCAGCATTTGCACATTTTCCTTAAATCTCTTTCTGACTTAGGAAACAAATCCTCGCATCATTTCTTTTCTTTCCTCGCTATGTCCTTCCCACTTCCTGCTGCTTTCCAGCTTAACTTCCTTCTGCATGACAAAGCGTGGATTAGTTCAATAGAAACACTGCGTGCGAGACTTACAACGAAAACTCAGAATTTCAAGCCATTTTTCATGTATTTTCCAACTTCTTTGCAATCTTAATTCTTCTTTCATCTTTCCTAATCCTTTATGACTATTCATCAAAAATCAATGGAATTAGGAGCAAAAAGTCATCATCAAGACACTAAATTGGACGCAAATGACAGTCACGAAAGGCTGTCATCAGTACTCGTCACACAAATATTCCTCACTTTTCTCACAAGTATGGCTATCAACCTTGGACTTGATCACAACGAGTTTGAGCTTCCACAAATATGTCCAACCAAATTGAGATGAGGATTGGTGCTCGAATTGATGTACGCGTAATCCAAGAATCAATTTGGAATTACTCGACTCAATCAAAAATGGTAGAATATGCGTGTGATATGCAAATGCACTTGATAATTGATTGCAATTTTTATAGGGGCACTTGCTTCTCAATGTTCAATCCCTTTTAATTAGTCAAATCCACAATTAATCTCAATATTTGGTGTAAACTCACATATACACTCAAAAACACACAATCCCAAAAGTTGGCAAGTTGGCAGATTTTTCTCAACTTGGCAGATTTGTTAGTGTGCAATTTTGGACTCTTTTTGAGATACCAAATCGTCTCCAATTATTGTGTAGCCAAATGAAAGTTAACAATCACAGATTGGGAAGGAAATGCAAACAAAAAGCAATTAATTTGGTGTTCCCACGTGTCCTCACGCACCTCAACTTTCTGGTGCCGACAGAAAATGACACATGTTACTAAAAGTGTGATAACGACCTCAAAACAACTCCAAATTTGGTAATTCAAAATCCTATGGATTCAGCATTCAGTTATCTTGAAGATGGTTGAAGATTCATCAGAAAATTCGAAGAACTCAAAAATTTATGAACTCTCAAAGTTGGGACAGATTCGGATACACTGTGGCAGAAATTTTGTCTTCGATGTTTGGTCACCCAAATGAACTCCAAATCCTTTGAAACTACTTCCAATGGAAAGATAACACCCAAAATATGTAAACCCACCCCTTGGAATAGTAGCAGGTTGTCTTCCCCAAGGTGGATTTTAACCAACAAGTTCAGGTATTGAAAAATGGAAGCAAACTAAGCAACCCTTTAGTTCAATCTTGCAATCAATGCTCAATATGCTTATGAAATGATGCAATACCCACACAATGAGTTTCAAATGGAGGAAAAGAAGCTCAAAAACAAAAAATTTCAGAATCAAAGACCAAAAGTTGGTGGAAATATGAGTTTTGCTCAAGAACAAGTCAAGAACATTCAAAAACTTCAAATGCTCATAACTCACTCATTTTTTGGCCACATTTGATGAATTTTATATGAATCTTCAAGTAAACATGTCAAAGAACACGAAAATGATATCAGATTTGGCAAAAACACAATAGAAAAACACCAGAAAATCCGAACAGCAAACAACGAGCTATATTTTTGGTTTTTTTTCGATTTTTAGGATGAAGAACAAGTAATGCTAACTATAAGCTCTGATACCAAACTGACATGGATCTCTAGATCCACACCCAAGATCCGAGTTATGCGATTACTTGATGAAAGAAAGAAGATGAAAATGATGGAATTCAAAGACAAGGAAAAGATAGGGAAGCTAATACCAACTTCGAAAGGAAGCAAGTATGGAGTCACACCATACCCTCAAACCTTCAAGGATGGAAGAACAACTTCAAGAATGCTTCAATCTTCAAGAAGTGATGGCTGTCCAAGGCTTCACACCAAGAACAAGTGAGAAAGAATCACTCAATCCCACAGTTTTGATATTCGAGTCACACGAATATCCCCTTCAAGAATCACTCAAGAAGGACTTTCAAGAATCACTCAAGAAGGATGTTGAAGAATCACTCAACAACAAGGATAATGTCTCACAACGAGAACAAATTTCATTCAATCAAATTCCAAAGTCTTCAATACAAGGATGGGATGAAGTATTTATACTCATGTTCATTACAAAACATAAAATCCTAAACAAGGGGGCGAAGTGGACTGGAGTGGCTACGAGATGGTCATGATGGGATTCAGTTGGGGGATCCGAGCTAAAATAGTGCATACGATTAGAGCAGTAGTGGATGCGGGATAGGAGGTTGGATCCGACGTAGATATGCAAGTCGGATACGTGAAGGGAAGGATGCGGGTCGGATTTCATTTTGACGTGCTTGGTCCGATCTTTCTTCTTTGGACCTCTTCTTGGAATTGGGCCAAGGCTGGTTGGACTCGATATTCCAGCCCAATTCTTTTGTTCTACTGGACTCAAATATACTTCTCTTTGTCTGTTCAAAAAATTTGACCGGGTCGGATTTGACTTCCATGTCAGTCTTCAAATGGAAAATGAAATCGGACGGAACAATTGATAAATACAAAGCAAGACTTGTGATTAAAAGATATAATCAGAGAGAAGGCATTGACTATTTTGACACATATTCACCAGTTTCACGGATAAATTCTATAAGGATGATACATGCTATTGCAGCCTTAAGGAATTTAGAAGTACATCAAATGGATGTAAAAACAGCTTTCTAAATGGTGACTTAGGCGAAGAAATCTATATGGAACAACCCGAGGGATTCCAATCACCATCAAACGGAAAGAAAATTTGTAAACTAGTAAAGTCACTATACGGCTTGAAACAAGCTCCGAAGAAATGGCATGAGAAATTTGATCATGCAATGACTACTAGTGGCTTTAAAATTAACTAATGCGATAAGTGCATTTATGTTAAAGAATTAGGAGATGACTATGTTATCTTATGATTATATGTAGACGACATAATTATTGTTGGCAATAGTGAAAAAATGATCAAGTCTACAAAAAAACATGTTAAACTCTAAATTTGACATGAAAGATTTGGGCACTGCTGATGTCATCTTGGGAATTAAAATCATAAAAACATCAAATGGTCTAATATTGAGTCAAACTCATTTTATAGACAAAATACTTGACAAATTCAGCAATAATGACAAGGGCATCGCCAGGACACCATTAGATAATAGTGTTCATCTGTCCAAGAACCGTGGAGAAAGTATTTCTCAGTTAGAGTAGTCATGGATTATTGGAAGCCTAATGTATCTAATGAGTTATACGAGACCAGATATTGCTTACGCCGTAGTAAATTAAGTTCATATACGAGTAATCCAAGTCACGAACATTGGAGAGCCAAAATTAGATTACTTAGGTATCTAAGGCGTACTCGGAACTTTGGTCTACATTATACGAGATATCCATCCGTGTTAGAAGGGTACACGGATGTAAACTGGATATCAGATACAAAAGACACAAAGAGTACAAGTGACTATGTCTTCATGCTAGCCGGAGACGCTGTGTCTTGGAAATCCTCAAGGCAAACTGTTATAGCCAGGTCTAAGATGGAATCCGAATTCTTTGCGTTAGACAAATGTGCCGAAGAGGCCGAATGGCTAAGAAAATTTTTAGAGGATATTCCAAAATGGGAAAAACCTGTGCCACCTATTAGCATACATTGTGATAGTCAATCCGCGATAGGTAAGTCGGGACACATTCGTCGTCGACATAATGCCATTAGACAATTGCTTTCAACCGGAATTATCTCAATTGACTATGTGAAGTCAAAAGATAATCTTGCGGATCCGTTAACCAAAGGTTTAAATAGAGAATCGGTTGAAAAGTTGACAATAGGAATGGGTGTAAAGCCTTGGATTAATTAGTTAGTTCACGAAGGAAAACCCAACCTAGCTGACTAGAGATCCTAAGATCTAGGTTCAAATGGACAACCTAACCGTGAGACTAAGTTAAGTCACTGTGGGGGACAATCCCTATACTCATTCCTGTCGCGAAACAGTGACATGATGATAAGGATAGCAAAAGATGCTTTAATGATATTTAAGTGAGTAAATGTAATATTCTGAAACTTAAAATCACCTATGTAAGAGTGAAGTGGAGCCGCTTTAAAGAGAACCGGAAGGCTTAGTTCTCTTAAACTCTTGCAGAACCAGGCGTGTCCACGGCCAAAATGGACAAAACAATGAGAACGGAACTAATATAGATATGGTCTATGCGTTTTATTTGTGGGAATCTTACACAAACGACACGACAGTTCAAGGACATCGTGTCTATTAGACAGCCAGTAAAGGGGAACAATTAAAACACGGATAAAGTTCAAAGGAACACCTACTTTATCTATGCAGAGATCATGTAACGAATGCTTAAGACTATATCCCACAGGATTGTTGGAAATAAATGGCCTTTGGCCCATTAAAAAGTTGTGAATGGGAATCCCACATTGGATAGAGAAGGAAACGTTTTCCTCTTTATAAGGGATTACACTTTATATAAGGTTGAAGAAATAAATAATGTTATACTCCATGGGCTATGTGCGCGCAGGGGGGGTGCAAATCCAAGCGAAAAGGCTTGGCTCGTATGCAAGCGCGACCTGCGGACCGGAAAAGCCTTGGGGCATTGCGGGCCTGATCAACCCGGTTTTGCTTCTTTGAGCTTTAATTATTTTTATTTATTTTCTCTACAAATACGAATTTGAATGGAAGCAGCAGGCAACGAAAAGATACCTGCTAAAGCTATGGGCATGACTGGTGGAGTTCAAACGAATAGATACATATTCAAACGAATAGTTGTGCATATTCACTGAACCACCACATTGTTTCATTGAAACAATACACCTCTCGGCCATCTATAAATAGGCATGCATGCTTCATTCCAGTTCATCCGAATTTCCAGAATTCCAGCAAACAAAAGGCATTCACATTTTTGTTCCAGTTCGCTTCCGTCGGGAATCTGTTGTATCATGGGAAACAGTTGCACCTAGGGGTGGAAAAATACGGCATACCGAAATACCGATACCGATACCGTACTGTACCGAAATTTTCGGTATGGATAAAAACCATACCAATACCGATACCGAAAATTTCGGTATACCGAAAAATCGGTATACCGAAAAATTCGGTATCCTTTATGTATACCGTTACCAAACCGAAAATTATGCCGTACCGATTTTTCGGTTTTTACCGAAAATACCGAAAATCGTTAAATACCGTTACAAATCGACATACCGAACCATACCGAAAAAGGAAAAAAAAAAAAGCAATACCGATACCGAAAAAAATTACACAAACTTGCCCTTCTAAGTTCCAAATGTCTTGACTCTTAACACAACAACAAACATTAATATTTAATACAAACATTGAAAATAAAATTTCAATTTGCATCTTCATTCTCCACCTGCTCTTTGAGCTTTAAAAGTTGTTCAATACACAAACACAAAATCAATCAAGAGTTAAGTAAACCACAATACATCCTTACCAGAGTAGCAGAGAGTATTGAACAACTCAATCAAGTGCAAATCTCGCTTGTGTAGAAATCAATAATGATAACAATGATCCAGACGACTAACCTGCAGAGTGAAGATCCTGTCCTCAAACTGCACTTCCTTTCTCAGGAAATCCGCCCCAATAGTGGCCTTGTATAGTTGTATTGGTTGCTAAACTTCTTATTTACATACCTTTAAATAACAAGTTAATGAAAACATCACAATCACAGTAATAAGTAATAACTAAAACAATTTCCATACGGGTCAACAATTTCAACAAATTAACGAGTCCCAACGATACTGAGTCATTCCTCAACGAGGTCTTCCCCACCCTGCCAATCACACACATAACAAAAAGCAACAAATGTCAATCAACCATGGATGACAACAAATACTCCTTGCAGGTCACATATATTAACAGTTCCCAAAGTTTGAAAACAAATCCCTATGTTTAACCATAACATAATCGAAACCCCTTTAGAAGAAGAATTGTATGATCCATGGCTATTCTACACACTTTATGATCTAAGTAAACACAATTAAAGATCTAAGTAAAGAGTTTCCAGTTCCCCATCAACTATTCATTCCTCCCCAACATACTACTATAATCAGCGATTCAAACAGGGAACCAAGGAAATTCTAAGATCAATTGAAATGAAATCCCCATAACATAAAAGTACCAACAACGGCAACAAATCCTTCTCTCGCTAAACCTAGAAATATCAAGATCCGCTCCAACCAAACCAATTTACGAACGAACGGATTCGACAACGTCCCTGTGCACAATTAAATTAAATTCAAATAGAGCGGGGAGACAAAGGGACGAAAACGAACCCGTTGTGCCGAGAATGATAACCTTGAGAAGAGCTCTTCTGCGGGACGGCATCGGTTAGACGATCAAAAATCGATGGGGTGAGATTTCAGAGAATGGAGATGAGAAGATTGGGGATTAAGGATTCAATCAAGAATCAAATTGCAGAAACAAAAAAAGAAGCAAACGCAGCGGCCGACGGATTTGAAAGAGTTGAGAATCGAACGGTTTGGAATTGGCAAACTAGGGCATCAAACGATTTTGGGGCCGCCGCTGCACAGCATGAAGAGAGAGTGAGTGAGTTTGTGAGTGTGTGAACAATCGTAATTTGGTTTGGACTAGGGGTGGAAATGTGGGCTTGGGCTTTAACAATTGGGCAATTGGGCTTTAACTAGGGGATGGGTTAAATATTAAAAATTTAAAATATTATTAAAATTAATATTTCGGTATATCGGCATACCGAAATACCGAAAATTCCGTAGCTTCCTTACCGATACCGTACCGATTTTTTCGGCATACCTATATTTCGGTATACCTAAATTTCAATATTTTTCGGTAATTTTCGATACGGTAAGCTCGGTATACCGAGTTTTCGGTAAAATTTTTCCACCCCTAATTGCACCGATACCCGGACAATACTGTTTTAAGGAAATCGTTGCAATTACAATCCTCAGATTCGCTCTAAACACTGTTGTGTTCGAAGTTCGTAACCCATTTTCGTAACAAGTAATTCTAATTGTACCAACTTTAAGCTTCAAAAGGGTCATAAGAGGGATCTTGAGGCGTGTGTTGAGGAGCATTGTCCTAAAGAATCATGCCGGATAAGTTGATTATTTTCCAATATAAAACGAGATTTGTCGGAATGGAGGAAAAAATGGGCTAGAATTACACTGGAGATAAGAAGAGAAAGACAATAGGAAATAAGAGAGAAAATTATGTATATTCGGAACCCCTCAATTTGAAATTGGCTGTAAGACGCTTCCTCAGAGCTAGATCCATATCACACTTAGTCTCCACTAGATAGAAAGGCTCTCCTTGACTTGGCATTTGGCTTCTATGGACATTCCTGTAACACCCTGGATTTGATAACCCAGGCTAGGATGTCACCGCCACACCTTCCCAAGCAAGACGCGAACCATTTCGAGCTCACTTGAGAAGATGCTAAGGCTAAGTTGTACCAATACTTAAAAATAATTTAAAAACCATTCAATAAGTGCCCGAAGGTTTTAAATCAGAGTTAAGTCTAACATACATAATTTAAAACAGTGCGGAAGCTAAGGGCCAAACACGGCCAAACATGAGTTTGGGATTCGTAAAAGAATTTAAAAACAAGTGCGACAAGTCTTCGGAAATTCCCATCCCAAATGTAAATGCCATGCGCTAATCTTCAACATCTGAAAAAAAATAGAGACAACGTATCTATCAGTACAACGGTACTGAGTAAGTTAATATATAGCCTATCAAATTCTACAGTTTTTAGAAGAGTGAATAAAAGATAGGAATTTAATTTTAAAAAGGAAGGTCGAGTAAAAATAATTTCCGAAGATTCTTGCACTTTGCCATACGAATAATATATCATTGTTCATTTTTGATCGAGAACAACCATTCTTGGGGAATCAAACCCGCAAGAGCTCAGACACATTCTTTTACCAATGTTTCCATATGATCGAGGACATCATTGTTTCCAGAACTCAAATACCTTCTTTTACCATTGTTCATTATGATCGAGGACACCTCGTCCTTGGGGAATCGAACCCGCAAGAACTCAATATACATCCTAGGGAATCGAACCCATAGGAGTCAACAATATCCTGGGGAATCGAACCCGCGGGAAAAACATACACCTTGGGGAATCGAACCCGCAAGGCAAGTGAAAGCAGCGGACCCTATACAGACACACTCCGGAGCCCTAGATAACCCATACGGATACATCTAGGAGTATAGACTCATACTAACACGTAAAATAATTTCCTTGGCGCCGTTTTGGCCACCAAAAAGAGGGGGCGGCCCAACGAGCTCACGCCAAGTGCACTTACCCTCCAAAGTTGGGCATCTAACTCGATCAAAACTTTTACAAGGTTTCAAAATTCACGTTTTAATCATTACAAAACATCATTACATTTCCAGAGTTCATAATTTTCACAAATGAGCAGCAATTGACTCACAATTCATCAAAACGTACGAAATCAAATTTATCGATGAAAACCTCACTGTGGCAGATTTCAAAATCACTTCTGAATATCGATGGCATTCAAACACCATTTCGATCGAGCCTTTCCAATCGATGAATTCTTGTGGGTCATGGGATCCTTTGAACACTGGAATATTAAATTTAAGCCCTTTTAAATCATTATCCACCCAATCTCCTTGATCATTCCTGTCATGTCTGTATTCTCTCCTATTCCGATTCTCTATCTCAATTGCGTCAATTGAGTCGTCCCTCGGGGGTCGATCATGCTTGTTCCTTGGAATTCTTTCTCTCAATGGAGTATGTACCAATGGTCTCTCAATCCGTATTGGAGGTCGCCTAGGCGGTCCTTGCCTACGGTCGAAAGGAAGTTCCACTCTATCAGATTTGTCCGCCTCAAATGCGAACTCTTCCTCCCAATAATTATTTTCATGATGCAAACTATGTCGACTCTGATTTGAGTTTGGACTGTGCTGTATAGCAACCGGTGTGGTGGTAACTGGTGGTGGTGCCCGCTTGTCAAACTCCTCTTGCAGCTTTAACTCCACCTTCCTCAAGACATGCGATTGGATGGCCTGACACCGCATTGTCAATTTGTTCTCAAAGTCATCCACCAAAGTAAGGATTCGATCGTCCAATTTTTCTTTGACATGATCATCCATATTATTGAGTACTTGGCGGCATACACTATCGGCTTGCTTTTTGATCCTTTCTTCTAAGATCAATATTCTTATCCCGATATCAACAAATGAATTTTCAAATCTCTTATCCAGTTCTTCGAATTTGCCATCATTTTTCTCAAATTTATTGTTCATTATTTGCATTTGTTCCTCAATGCCCTTCAACGATAGCAAGACTTCTGCAAGTTGTGCCATTGTAATTTTTCTTGTAAAGAAAATACTATGAAGATATATCTATAAATGATTAGTGCAAAAATAATCAAAGATATATATATATTTTTGGTGTACTTGAAGCTTTTGAGGCGAGACCTCGGTCAGTGCCCCCCAACAGCCTTTACACTATAATCTATATAGGGCTGTTAAAAAGCTTGCCTAGTTTCTCCTACCGAAAGCGCACGGTATCAAGCTGCAATATTTATTTTAATTGTCGGGATCGTTCAAAAGAGAGTTACACGATAGAAGTGTTTTAATAGAGTTATTAGCTTCAGAATCTGTCTCTACTCTTGGTTTAAGAATGGTGTAATGATTATTACTAAAGAATACTATTGAAATGTAAATGCTTAAAACTATAAATGCAGTAAAGAAAACAATTAAAATGGTGTAAGATATTATGATCTTATTCATGTGTTTGAGGTATTACAGACCAAATCAAATGAAATAAGCATATGGTGAGATTATCATACTTCATTGGATAAAACGTAATGAAGGTTCATTGAGATAGAAAAATCCTTTACACAATTCAATCAATTCTTCATGTCTTTAATCACTTCCCAAGACAGGTACTTATGATTCAGTGTCATGACATTCTAAGCTCTGAAATCATGGAATACTACCATTACAGAATGATCTGCCAGACTCCTTCTATGATAATAGCTTTTAGAACTGTCACTTAATCTTTTCTTTCAGACTTAGATTAAGCCTTTGACAACTTGAGGTCACTTCTAAATCTTACTATATTCGTCCGAACTTGAAGTTGTTCTTTTTATCACTCTGATCAAACTGATCTTATGATCCTGTATTGGATGTCCTCTACAACAAATGAAAAAGCTAATATTTAAATCTATCATCCAATGTTTTCATAAGATTTATCTCTTCAGAGTAATTCCTGCAAGTATTCATAAGGAATAATAGTCTTGTAAGTATATCAAGATGAAATTGCTATTCAAATTCCTTGACTTATCCAGACTACTCAGATTTGTATAACTGATTTAGCTCAAGAAGTCTCTGTAAACAGCTCCAAATATCCATGATTTGACTCAGGATTAGTAGACTGTAGTAGAAATATTTAATCTCCTACTCATAGCTATGGTGTTAACTAATACTATGAACCCCGAAAATTAATCTTCCTGATACTCTACTAATTTTTAGGACAAAAGATGGTTCTTGAAACATCTTTCCCTTTTAAACGACAGGTACTAAATGCCCAACTGAAGAACAAGTTTGTTCTTTATCAGTCCTGAGTAAATAATGATTGAGTAAACCTATATCATCATCTCTCTCAGCATACCAGTGTAAATTAGTAAAACGTGTTGCACAAATGAATTGTAATTTTGTAATCATGAAGTATGATTACTCATCATATACTGGGAAATATCCCAAAATATTATATGTATATGTAGTATTATATGTATAAAGAGACGTTGAGGGTTCTGAATCCTCTTAATCAAAATGCAAAGGGTGCTTCCAAAATATACGTTGGAAACTAGACAGAATTAGGAAATAACTTTCCCAAGAAAGAGAATTTGAGAAATAACTCTGCAAAATAAGTGTCCAATATAGCTCGCAGTAACTATTTTGGGTTTCAAACTATGAACATTCCAATTTTCCGCGCGCTATGTCTGTACAGCGTGGAGGGAGCTAATATTCAAAGAATGTTCTCCAGATTTTACTTATACAAAGAATTGAATGCCTCGCGATAGTTTCTGTAAGAATGCGGCGAGGTACTCAATTCCTACTTATAGGTACTGGTTATATACATATAAGAAGTAAAAGTAAATGATTAATATCCTATAATATGGATATCAAATCTATTGATGTTATAGATTGATCCTCTCGCTTTGTCAGATTGACATCGCGTGAGTATTCGAATAACCTTTGTCATAATAAATCTATCTGGATATTTCCTCGCATCATCTTTTAGGGTGAAGCGAGGGAATATCCTTATTCGAAGTAAATGATCAGAATTTATAACTGTCATAACTACCTTCTGGAATTTCTGTTCAGAAAATTATGAACATAGAATCTTTTGCATCAAAGCTCATGAACTCAAAATTATTGATTCTCAAAGATTATCAAGCGATGATTAACACTGCATTGGGTCTCCAGGAACCTTTTAGAGTTCTGAACATTAAACCTTATGATTCTCCTCTATAAACATAACATTGACAGGAAATCGAGTAAATTCATAATTCTGCCAGATCATACCTAACTCGATTACAACATCCAAATTTCTTTCATAATTGGAACGAACAATTAGCGCATTAAAGATGTGGAAGTATTATGATCTTTGAAAATCGAATTAAAGATATGATGCAAAATTCAGATTAAATGATGCAATTGAGGTTTATACTCTGCTGAAACAGAATTGCGAAATGGAAATAGAAACCAGAAAGATAAGAAATTCACAATCTGATAACCAATCATTCTTCTTGTATCTCAAATAACAAAGAATTAAAAACGAATACACCTGGAAATCTGATTGCTATCAGAATAATGCAAAGATGAACGAGCGAGTCGGAGTTTAGATGATGATCGTCATGATGGATGAACAAGCGATCCGAAAGCAACTCTCCTTCCAGGGTATCCTCTAGCTAATCTAACAACTAATCTTAAAGAAATCTACTGCGGAATTGAATTACAGATCTACGAAAACAAATTACAAATCTGAAGAACATGAAAGTAAATTGCAGAGAAAATTAAATCCTAACCTACCTACTAAGTTCTAAAAATGGACTGGAGAGTAAAGTCGAGCTATTCTCTTCAATCTCCCGCCTGCTGAGCTGATTCCCCAAGGGTCTTATTTATAGATGGGTGTTGTAACTGTTTCTGCCTTGGATGATAACCGCTCGCATCAGAATAGCTCTCCTCTCGCTTTGTCCAGTTCCTTCAAAGCGAGAGTAAACATATAATCATCTTTCGTGATGAGGCGAGGTCTCACAGTTTCTCCCAAAGAACTCTGCTTCTCGCCATAACAGATAAAACTTCTGTCTTGCGCAGACTTCCTTTCCTCGCGATGTCGATCGTCATCGCGTGGACTTCAGCATTTGCACATTTTCCTTAAATCTCTTTCTGACTTAGGAAACAAATCCTCGCATCATTTCTTTTCTTTCCTCGCTATGTCCTTCCCACTTCCTGCTGCTTTCCAGCTTAACTTCCTTCTGCATGACAAAGCGTGGATTAGTTCAATAGAAACACTGCGTGCGAGACTTACAACGAAAACTCAGAATTTCAAGCCATTTTTCATGTATTTTCCAACTTCTTTGCAATCTTAATTCTTCTTTCATCTTTCCTAATCCTTTATGACTATTCATCAAAAATCAATGGAATTAGGAGCAAAAAGTCATCATCAAGACACTAAATTGGACGCAAATGACAGTCACGAAAGGCTGTCATCACCATCCTCACATTTAGAAACACTTGTCCTCAAGTGGTAAGAAACTTGTAAAGTTTCAAAGAATAAGTCCAATTAGTGGCTTCTGGGATTAAGATGTTCATGTAAGACTCCACTGGATCACTACCTTCTCTTTTCCAGCTATCCAAAGCTCAACTCCTTCGACTGATTGATGCTTCATACCTGACTTTGAATTCACCAGATTTCATGGAAACATTAACAGAAGTGATTTGCACTTATGTGAATTATTGTTCTGCTACTCAGTTAGTCAGATTTCTCTTCTCACGCTCAATCCTGTCCAACTCATGTGCATATCTTGTATTCTGAAATGAAATACACTCTCTCTTTTTTTTTTCAACATCAAGGGGTGGCCTTCCGTGGCTTTCAATAGCTCGGTTTCACATTATTAGGAGGAGTCGCATGACCTGACATTGCAGATGAAACTTCAACTCCCCTGCCCTTGATTCTGCTCTTTTAAAGTTCTTCAACTCATAAATCAGAGGGGCAGCTGTGCCAGCTACTTATATCCACATTATTTTACCACGTCTGTTTCTAAAATTTCCCTTGCTCTCTCTTTTTTTTTTTACTCAATATGCACACTCATCTTCCAAGAGAGACTAGATTAGATCAATCCTCTTAACCTTGTGCAGTTATTGTTTATAGTATGCAAATCACTAAGGTTAATATCATCACAAAACCTTCAAACTATTTATCCAGTAATGACATCAATCGATCTCAGAGCTTACAGCTAAGAACAGTTTTCAAGAGCGGCTCATGCTTGCAGTGAAAATCTATAAAGTAGATGTCTCCACAGGAACCACCTTTTAAACTCATCTTTTATTCCTTTATCAGTTTATTAACTTCCCTGAGTTTATTATTACTATCATTATTTTTTAGCTTGAAATTCAATTCTATGACACAACTTCCTAATAAATCTATCCTGAGTTAAATCAGAACTAATGGAAGCAGGAAAGAAATAAAGAAAAAGAGATTATAATTGAAAAGAAAAAGAAGGTTCAGAGAACTCCCCTGTGATCTCAGGATGGTCCTGCATCATTGTCTGGATCTTTGGGTGGTATGGATGGAGATTTCTTTAAATCCGAGACTAGGTTGGCAAGAATGTCTACCAATCTCGTACTGTTATACTGCTCCTGTCTCCTCAGTTCCATATCCCTTTCTCGTTCCTGTCTTCTCTCTTCAAGTTCTTCTCTTCTCAACCTTTCAAATCTTTCCATCTCTTCCCTCCTCATTCTTTCCTGTCTATCCCATTCTTCCTTCCTTATCTTCTCTTGCCTCTCCATCTCTTCTTTCCTGAGTTTCTCCTCAGTTTGAATCCTGACATGCTCAAGTTCAATCCTCTTCTGCTCCATTTCTCTCTGAACATGCTTGTCTTCTGACATAGTTTTCACTAGCATCTCCATAGACTGTGCAAAACTTTGGATTGAAGTACTCATATTCTGAGATTCATCCACAGATACTGTGTTCCTCATTGGCTGTCGCACAGGTTGAGATGGTGCAGAAGTGTTCTCAAACTCGTCATCTTCTGGAATAGGATTCAATGCAGGAGATGGAGTTACAGTCTTTGTCCTTTTTGTTGAGGTTTTTGACTGATATGATCTTGATTTTGAAGGAAGATAGACCCTTTTCGTTTTGGGGGATGGCATCTTTGATCCTGATCCTTCAGAAGTTTGTTCATCTAAGTCTGGCATTTGGTAAGTCAACTCTCCCCTTAAAGTGTCTTCTGGTAATGGAATAGGAGGATCTATCTTTATGATCTCTGATAAAAATGGTGTGATTGAGACTCCTTGTTTCTCACAAAGTCTTCTGATCAAATTCGGATAAGCTAATGCTGCATCTTCTCCAACTCTTGACTTAATAACATTGAGAACATGGTGTGCAGCACTGCATTTTCTTCCTGACCATAACAATGCAAATCCCTCAAAAGTTCCAGCTGAGGGTCCTTGAAAATTTGTAGTAGGTCTGAGCTTTGAGTAGTAGAAATCAAGTGTAGGCAAGTACTCAGGCTTCAAATTCTTCAATGGAATCTTATTCTGCTCAGTTCCCCTGTGTGTTGAACAGAATCCCAATGCCATTTTTCTAGCATTAACAAGTTTATTTCCTTGAGTTTTCTTCCTCAGTAAGACTTCGGATTTGACTTCTGGCTGTTCTAACAAAGGTGCCTGAATCAGATCATTCAGAGTTTCTACAGTGACTTGCACTGTTTTCCCTCTAATCCATGTTGTTTCTGCCTCAACATCAAAGTTAGCATAGAACTCCCTGGTCAGTTCCACATAACCACATTTGTTATTGTGTCTCATGAAAATGTCCCATTCATTGATCCTCCTCCAGTAGCTGATACACTTGTGATCCAGCCACTTGGGATGAAATCCTTTGTCCGGAACAATCATTTTGGACATTCCCAAGTAATTCTCCAATGCTTCCTTTCTTCCATTAAACTTGACCTTGATTTCTTCTTCTGTAAATTCAGTCCTCTTTTCAATGCTGTCAGGGATTGATAACCTCACCTTTGGACTATTCTTTCCCCAATAACTCACAGGTAGCAATTCTGGAACATCTTTTCCAGGGGATGATCCTTCAGATGTATCTGATTCATTTCCCTCAGATTCTTGTGCTCCTTCCTGCTCGTCCCCAGCATTCTCATTTTCTTGTTCTTCTGTTTGGCCTTCTTCTTGAGCAGGTTCCACATTTTCATCATGAGCTTGTTCTGAGTTTTGCTCATGGTCAGGTTCCAGATGTTCTTCTTGAACTCCTTCAATATCATCATGTTGTGAATTGCCTATGCCTGAATCATAAATCAATGATGTGCTGGTATCTACCTTCTCAGTAACTTCAAGACTATGCTGATTTAAGATCTCTGTGGGATCTTCCTGTACAGGTTCGTTTAGTAGAAGAGGAATAGTAGTAGGTTCTGAATCTAGAAATCCTTGGACTCCAAAGTACTCTTCTACTCTCTTCTTCTGTTCTGCGGCCCATTCAGGATCATTCATCCTTACAATTGCTCTCTGAACTACTTCATCCCTAACTTGAGGTGGAAGAAGCCATTGATTCATTTGATTTTCAGCATTTGTCTGTGTTCTGAGACATTGGCTGAAAGTGTCTTCCATAAAATATTTTTTCTGCTGAGCTTCTTGAGTTTCATTTCTCTGCACTTCTTCTTCATAAGCTTGAATTGCTAATGAAGATGGTTCCATTACTTGGTCAGGATTTATTTGTTGTTGAATTTCCTCTAACTCTGACTCAAGTTTGGCTGCATATTCACTTGCTTGTTCTGCTGAGGTGCGTGCATTCCCTCCTTCTCTAGCCAATTTTCTAAACTTTTTAATCAGTCCTTCCAGAGAGTAAGTCATGTTCCCAACTGTAGTTCCATGCAAATTCATATCTTCAAAAGTCTGTAAATCTTCCAGTGTCTGTTCCTGAAATATGTTAGCCACTGATTCCTCAATTTGATTTACAAATTCTTGCTCATCTGCAGCTTGTTCTGGTGGTAAATCTTGCTCAGTATTTTCTCCTGAAAACCCTTGTAAATCAATCTGACTCTGAATAAGATCCCTATTGACCTGAGCTTGTTGATCTTCATCTTGCCCTTCTCTATCATCTTTTTCAGTAATCTGAACCAGTTGGAGATCAGTGCTCGGTCTAGTCGATCCTTGTTTATCAGGTTGATGTTCTTCAATGCACGCTCTCCAGCCCTCTGGATCTATATCCCCTACTTCCAAGTTAGTGTAAGAAGTGAGCTCCAACCTCTCTGTGTAGGGAACTATCCCTAGGGTTGGTTCGACTTTTTCTTCAGAGCTGGTGTCAGGTGATACATACTTAGGCTTTCTAGCCTTCATCTTTATTCTGAACTTTTTAACTGGCTTTTCAGGTTCTTTTTCTTGTTGCTTTTCTTTCTCAGGAATGATTCCCAATTGTTCTGCATTCTCAAGAGAAGATCCTTGCTGCTTAAATTCTTCAGGGTTGGTTTCCTTCTGTTCAGAAGGTAACCTTCCTCTCCTTTTGTAGGTAACAACTTCTTTCTTTTCTTGAGCTGATTGTAGGATCTCAACTTCTTCATCCATCAGATCTTTTGTCAAATCCAGGATTTCTTCAGTTGCTATCTCATCTTTATTTCTCCTTTTTCTCAGAATTCGGCTAGCTTCCTCAGGCCTGCCTGCCTCCACCTTCTTCCCAGTCCTTTTCTTAGCTACAGGTACTTCATCAGGAGTGCTTGAACTGAGATTGTGTGACTTCCTCTTTTTGGAGGATACTTTCTTTTTACCTTTCTTGTCTTGAGTTCTCATGAGTTCCTCCCATTCTCGATCTGCCTTTCGTCTGTTTGCATAATAGCACTCCATACTCTCTTGCAGAATCGGATGGATTTCATCATCTCCCTCGTTCTTTTCTCCCAATATAGTTGTAACCTCATCAACTACTCTCATCTTCTCAATTCTTTGCTCATCATCTGTGCTGTCTTCATCTGAATCATGCTTCTTAATATAGAAATTCTTGCCTAACCCTTTCAGCATGATATTCATTCCCTTTCTGTTCAGATATTTCTCATTCCATGCATCCCAATCATCAATAATTACCTGTTGAATTCTTCCTTGTGTTTGATCAGTGTAAGGCCTGTGCTCCTTATATGCATTTTCTCTGCACATAGCATCATACCTGACATACTTTTCTATGAATTCTTTCTTCCTCTCCTGGACATATCCATGAACTTCCTGTTGGAGAGTTAGAGGTAATCTCTTCATGATCTTATTGGGTCTGTCGGTAATGAGTAGATCTGCATCTGCTGGTGTTATTGACGGAGCTGAAACTTTCCTGAAATTTGCTATGGGTTCTAGTCCTTCATTAACAACAGATTCTCTAAAAATATTCCTTACTATGTTTTGCGGTGTCTGTTTTGCATCTGATCTCTGCTTTCTGTTTTTGCCTGATCTCTCAGCTTCTCTCTTCTCTGCATCCTTAACCCATGCTTGCTGTTCTGGCATCAATTCAGCAAACTCCTCCAAAGGAAATTCCTCATTAGGTTTCCTTACTAACCCTGGTTTAAGAATACTTCTCCCCAGATCATCCCCTTTTGACCATTTATTCATATACCTGATCCAGCCATTTCTGGCTTCTTGAATAATTCTAAGGACATCTTTCCATACCATCTGACCCTGTTTAGCTTTCTTGAAATAAGGCTCGAGATCATGCCTTAAATTGATGCGAGCATCAATAATCTTGTCTAAGGCCAGATTTGTTAAGAAATTCTGTTCAATGGGTCCCTTCTTGTTCAGGAATGTTGGAGGCATGTATGCAGGGAGTGCCTGCTGAGCATCATAAACTCTAGCATTCCGGATTTCATTAAGTTTGCAGCAGTATTTGGTGAGTCGCTTAACATATTTTGGTAGTGGTTGGGGATCAAAGTAATCCAGCTCCAGCCCTGTCTGATCTTTCGGGTTGATAATTCTGTAGCACTCCTGAGTCCACTCAGCCATGCACTTCCTTTCCCTTTCCAAAATTCTTTCCAGTCTGATTTGATTAGGCCATTGCCTATCATTGATCAGGATTATCATTTGTTCATCCCAAAATCTATTCATCTTTTCCCAGAATGCTTCTTCTAAATCAATCCTCAATGATTCCTTTTCCTTTTCTGGTATATGTTGAAGCATAAATGGATTGATATAAAATTCTGGAGGTGAAATTTGCATTGCTGTCCATCCACCACTCTTTCGGATAGTTTCTACCATCTTGATCGTTCTCGTTTTTGCCCAGAATGATTTATCTTTCTTGTCCGATTCTATATTTCGAGCTTGAAGTTCTTCAAAGGTCATCTTATGAATCCTTAAGAAACAAGAACAACTGGTAAATTAGTGTCACCATACTCACATTTAGAGCTTGACTCTAAATGTGCAAATGATAGAAAAGAAACATAATACCAGCTTTTCTTTATATATTCATCATTCTATTCATGACATCACCATACTCACATTTAGAGATTTGCTCTAAATGTGAAAATTTCAATGCTAACTGAGTCTAGTTTAATCAGAAAATAGCAGGAAGTTCGAATTCAAAACATCATTAATCAAAAGCAAAACATCTAGTTAATCAGAAAATATGGAACTACAAAGCATAGTGTTTCTTATGACATTCAACCTATCAATTACAGATGAGGAGGTGTCTCTGCCTCAATTCCAAATCTTTGAAACAGATTACAATGCTCAGAAACTAAGCACCTCATACAGTAAATTGACACAACTCCATAAGTATTCCTTGAGGGACCATGATTGTTATCATAATAATTCCTAAGGTCACAGAGTCTCTTCTTGGGTTGTCCTTGAAAAGGTGATATGAATTCCTCATAACTGGATATCCACCCTCTGACTTGAAGTCGAAGATCCTTGAGTCTTCGTCTATTCTTGCACAGAGGAGCAAAGAGCCAAATTCCCTTCTCTTGCTCCTCCCTTTCATCCTTACTTAAGAGCATAAGAGCTTTTACATAGATGGAAGGGGGGTGATTATCAGTAATTGCAGGTTTCAGAAGTTCAAACGCTGCTTGTTCATTCTTGTCTTTGACGAATAAACGCAGTGCCTCATGTAACTGGTACATCCAATTTCCTGCATTTTTGCAGGTTTCAAGGAAATTGCTTTGTGTCTCTTCAAAAGTTCCCCATCCCCATGCTGTAAAGTCTTCAAGAGAAGCCCTTTTCAAGACTAAAGGATGATGAGTAGCTTTTTCGAGCTCTTTGCAAACCAGTTTACAATTAAAGACAGTCTCAAGGTGGTCAAATGCAAATCTTGATATAATGTTTCCAAGAATCTCATAGGGAAGATCTGTGATCTGAGTTTCCCCCGATCCAGATTTCTCTAGTGAAGTCCTTGGTTGCTTTGATGTAGTTCCAATTTCATAGCTGAGTAAAGTTAAACAAAAGTAGAATCAAAAACTAGAGATTGCAATTCATTAATAGAAAAGGGATGTACAACCTTGAATCATCCACATAATTCTCTGTCCCAAGACAAAAACACAAAAGATACAAGCAAAGAAAATATTAATCACTTGATTTCTAGATTATTCTAACTCTAGTAGTTCTTCTTCATCCTGATCTTCTTCTGCATTGTTCCACTGCTCCCATTCAAATAATATGCCTAGTTCGCCACTCGCTCTTCTGTACTGCTTGACATAATCAAACAGTTCACAAGGAATGCAGTCCATCCTTTCATTAAAAGGTAATTGCTGTCGCTCTTGGATAGAGTGGTTCTTACAAAAACTCCTTTCCTCTTGATCAAGGAATGGGTTAGGGAACTTCTCACCATAAAGGAGCCAGTGGAGAACACTCATTTTTAAGAATAAAAGTTCAAAAGGGTCTTGAATTACAGATTTGATCAATTGAATTCCTTCCTCATCCAGCTGTGAATCTTGTTTGGAAAGCAGTAGAAGGGATCTTATGAAAATGGTTGGTTTGTGTTTATCATCTAAACCAGGCTTAAGAATTTCATAAGCTTTTGCCTCATTTTTCTCCTCGACAAAGGCTATCAATGCAGGCACAATATTAAACATAAAGTTGCCTGCATCCTGGCATCTTTTAATGAATCTGACTTGGTTACTTGGATAAGCATCTCCTCTCCAAACAGCACAAGTTTCCAAATTAGCTCTCTTTAGAGCTAACGATGACCTGCTTGCTGAGAGAAATTGCTTAGAAGTTTCGGACGCTCTAAAAAGTGCCTTTATGCTTTCCATTCCTAGTCTTGACAGAATGTCTCCCAGTAACTCTATTGGTAAATCAAGTAATTGAGTTTCCAAGAGTTGAGGGTTTTCGACATTTCTGAAAAGAGAAGGAGAAAGAACACAGAATTCAAAGTTAAACTCAACATTTATGTAGCAATGAGATTAGATTTTATTATCACAATTAGGCTACATTACATTGCGCGAAATATCTGATCTAGTGACAGTTTCAGAAGTTAAAAATTAGAGACATGTCACATACATCATTCTCTTTCTCCTTTGTCCAAAAGCTTATTCATTAATGCTATGATTATCAAAGTTCTCCCCTGCTGCCATCCTAAAGTCAGCTATAGCTCTTCTTGTGTCACAGCAGAGATAGCAGACCTGATCGGCTGTATTGTATGATGACTTATGGAAGGTTTCCTGATCACGAACTTCTAAAACACAGAATTCTCTATTTTCCTGCCCTAAGAATGGATTTGGGATATACTCCCATTCTGAAACTAGGGTGAGAAAATTGTATCTGAATTCATAACTGTTAAATCTATCCATTAAGATTGGACTAATTAAGCAAAATCCAGCTTCTATCTCTTCCTTAGAACTTTTACTTAGGTAACATAGAGCTTTAAAATATTGGGACATCTTAAAGTTATCCGCTATTCCTTCATCCAGGATCTGAAATGCTGTAGATTCTTTCCCTTGTACAAACAATTCCAAAGCCTTGGGCAAATTCAAAATATGATTCTCAGCCTCTCTACAGGCATCTAGAAAGTTGATTTTACCAGAGGATTCATTGGAAATTCTTTTAAAGGCTAGATCCTGTACATTAAATCTCCGAAGGACAATAGGATGTTCTGAGGCTATTGTGAATGTTGAACAGATTTGTTTGCACTTGAGCAGATCTTCAAAGCTGCTCTGCCCTACTCGTGACAGAATCTCCCCAAGGACATCCAATGGAAGATCAGTCAGATGTAAAGCAGAGGACTCAGAAAGATGCTCCTCACTGTTATTTAATCGAATTTTAAAGAAGAAGAATCAGTTGAAGTTATACTACAAGTTTTAGAATTAGGGAAGAACGACAGTGGATGAAAAACTTAAACCCTAGTATGAGTGAAAGACATTATAATGCAGATTGTAACAACTTAAAACACCAGGAAGAAATGCGATGAAAAATGAACGGAGAGCTTACGGGTTGTTGCTCGCCATTAGGATTGTTCCTGAGCTGAGTGTTACTGTAGGAGAGTTTCGCAAATAAGGGAAGAAGAAAGACTTAAAAGATGGCGGTTTCTTCTCGAGAGAGAGAATATGAAAAGATATGAAAATGATTTGAAAAGATAAGGAGGTTATAGGTCTTATATAAAGCAATGGGTTGGCCTAGTTAAAGAATAAAAAAAATAGGGTACTCAAGTACTCAGAGTGTATTCACTCATTCTAGACCTGCCACATCAGTGAGTCTGGTTATTGATTCAAAATTTGAGTTAGTGAGCTCAAACAACATAGTAAATTGGATAAAACTGGATTGGTTGAGAACAAAGCGAGGGGTAATCATTGAAAAGGATTAAGACTTCTAAATTTAGTATTAAGCCTGATTAAATCTTCTTCACCAGATTAATCTTAATTCCTAACAGAAATCCACCCTTAGCTCATTCATTTACAGATTACCAATTCTTCCATCCCTATTTCCTGATTTCCAGTTTCATCTCTTAATTCATTTTTGAGTTGAGTAAAGAGACTGATCATATAGAATAGAAAAGTAGGAGAATTGCAATACACAAAATCCAAATGATCCAAAAGTACATCAAAATATTCAGAAATTACAATCATATATAATAATATAGAATTTCTAATTCTAACTACCAATTGTCAATTTCCTCATCATCGGAGTCGGTCCACATGAACTCATCAGGGAACACTTCACCGCAATACAGTCTAAACTGCCTCACCATGTCAAAGAATTGACATGGGATACAGTCTATCCTGATGTGTGGTGGTAGTAAGACTCGAACCTGCAAGGTGTGATCCTTGCAGTAGCTCATCTCTGGTTGCCCTAGGAAAGGATTCGGAAGTTGAGGAATATGAATGAGACCAATGAAAAAGATAGATCTTAATGAAAACCACTTCTAAAACATCAGAAGCTATTGTTTGAACCAACTCTAATCCTTCTTCAATCCACTTATCCTCTTGTTTTGTTAACAGGAGCATCGTTCTGAGCAGAATGGTAGGTTCATGCCCATCATCCAATCCTGGCTTGAGGATCTCATATGCCTTCTTCTCATCTTTTTCCTCCACAAATGCCCTCAATGCAGGTTCAATGTTGAACATGAAGTTCCCTGCATTTTGACACTCCCGAATGAATCTTTTCTGGTTGTCCGGATAGACATCCTCTCTCCACATCATACACGATTCCAAGTCCGCCCTCTTGTATACAAGATGGGTTTTACTTGCCTGGTAAAATATTGGAGAGACTTCTGCTATCCTGAAGAGCTCTCTAACATTATCCTTTCCAATTCTTGATAAAATATCCCCCAACAACTCAGTGGGTAAATGGGATATTTGAGTCCCAATGCGCTGTGTATTCCTAGCATTTCTGTTTCCAGAAAATAATATAATGAGGAACACAGGGGAATAGTTTTATGATGGAACCAGAATACTCGAAATGGGAGTTTCATTCCTAATATGAAGTTTCAAAGGTCTCATAAGGATAATGCATCAGTTACAAACTAAAAATTTCAGAAAAGATTCTCTGGATTAGTGAGTGTAAAGAAACGGCTCTTAGTTATGAGGAATCTTAAATGATTAATGTTTCGTTTCCTACAACCATTCTCTAAAAAAAATAGAAACATGAACCCTAGGTCTAGAAATGCAATCTGACTACAAATTTTTCAAAATGAAACTAAGAATAAAAGAACGAAAAAATGAACGAGATTGCTTACGGATTGTTCTCGGCCATGATCTTGGTTATGAAAATGGTTGAGAGTGATAAAAATGATGAATGGCAATTTCTTCTTGAGTAAGAGAAGAAAATCTGATGAAGATTTTTGAAATGACAAGTGAGAGGAATGACTGCAAGGACAGATACGCCTATTTTTATCTAAGGACTGCAGGGGTCAAGATAATAAATCTTGTCTCTGCAGGGAGTAATGATTAAGCCTAAAATAACCCTATTTTAAAATTTTTATTTAAAAGAACAGATAAAAATCTAATGTAAAGGATGAGATCAATCAAGTTGTTTCCTTTTAATAAAAATGAAGCGAGGAGTAAATATATAGCAACACCAAAAGGGGTTAGTATTAGATACAAATTAGGAGATTACATAATCGATCAGTTTGAATCTGAATCAGTTTCTAATTCTGACTCAGATTCAATTACATGCTCATTAAAATTTTCTCTTAATCTCCTAACTAAACTAGTAACCTCACAACACAAACAATCAATGTTTGTGGCACCATAGTTAAAGTGTGGAGGTTCCCTAACTAAATCCCTACTATGTGGCGCTAAATAATCGCAGTACTCGCGATATCCCTGTCCTTTGAAGGGATTAGGCTCCTCTTCGCTTTCATTGAATAGCTTGCTGATCTTCGCCTCCATCTTGCGGATGTGATCTCCATCTTTAAAGATTGACCCGAGAAGATACAATCCTTCATCAATTTCCTCAAGGCTCTCCAAACTCAAAAGAATGAAGGCCTTAATAAAGATTGAGGGATGATGATTGTCATCGACTCCAGGTTTAAGAACTTCAAAGGCGGCTTCCTTGAGCCCTGTGTAGCAGAATCTCAAGAGCGCAGGTTCTAGCTTAAGCATGAAATTACCCGCCTCTCTGCACCTTCGAAGTATTCGGATGTAATGAGAGTCAAGTGTCCTCTCTGCAGTCATCCTCCTCTCCACATTTGCCCTCCTCCATACTATAGGCGCCATAGCTGCTTTGGCGAACTTTTTGCAGGTTGGGGCTAACCTGGCTACGTCCTTCATCTCTTCCCTTCCCAACCTTGAGAGAATATCTCCCAAGATTTCTTCAGGAATGTCTAGAATGGATGTTCTAGCATTTGGAGCTGGTGCGGCCATTCTATCTTTTGAATATGGTTTTAGGATAATTTCTCAGAATGGAAATGTTTGAGATGAAAGAAATAGGAGGATTCAACTAGATTTTATAGCAGAAAAACTAAATTCTGCCATAATTACTAGCGATTGAAACGACGTGATGGTTAGTGTACGAGAAGAAGAAGAGTCTGAAAAGGGTATTTTGGTCTTTAAGAAGTTTGAAAATCTATCCGTTCAAAATTCCCAGACTCTCGCTCTGTCGATTGTCATTGCGTAGGTATAAAAGTGCTTTTCTCGCTTTGTCAATTACAAAGCGAGAAAACATTTTTGTACAATTCCCAGAGTAAAATAGTCTCGCTTTGTTTTTCAACAAAGCGTAGACACCAAACTCTTATTCCTTAACAAATTTTAAATTTTGACAGAATAAAAGTTTGAGTTGATCACCTCGCATCATAACTTTCACAAAGCGTGAGTAAGGGTAACTATTTTAACTCACGCTTTGACAAAATTACAGAAGCGTGGCCTCAGAATCCATTCATACTTCATTTTCTAAACACTTAATACTCAAAAACCTGTTTGAAGATTCATGTCTCTTCCTTCTTCATTCCATTACAGCTTCATTTCGCGAATTCCTGAAAATAAAGAATAAAAGAATTAGAGATGAAAAATAAATCTAAAGAAAAAGGGAATACTACTCAGTTGACCTGGGTAGTATCCACCCCCCTATTTTTTTTTTTTTTTTTTGCAGAAAACAGAAAACTAAGGATTATCCAAATATTCAGTTTGGATATTTAGATCTTGTTGACCAATATATTCCTTCAGTCTGTGTCCATTCACAGTCTTTTCTCCTTCATTGAGCATAATTGTCACTGATCCATTGTTATGAACAGCTACAACAGGAAATGGTCCTGTCCACCTTGATCTGAGTTTACCTCCTTCTTGACAACTTCCTGCATTGGTGGGTTTAGCCTCCTTTGTGGTTGTCTGGAAGGTTTGTATTCATCCTCCATCAGAATCCTATGCATACAAATGTGTGGACTGATGCCTTTGATATCTGCTATAGTCCAAGCAATTGCCTGAATATGATTTTTAAGGGTACCTACTAGAGCTTGCTCTTGTTCTTCACTCAATTTGGATGAAATTATTACCGGAAGCTTCTTTTTGTCTGCCAAGAAGGCATACTTAAGATGTTCTGGTAATACTTTAAGCTCAAGCTCAGGTGGGTTTTCTATTGATGGAGTTAATCTGCTTCGAGTTTGCACTTCCATCTTTAAATCAGATCCTTCCTCAAAAGGGTCTGTTTTATCAATATCATCCTCAGATTGCTCTGAAGATGGCATATCCTCACTTTCTGATCCATCCTTGATTTCACCAGTCTCAGGATCAGCGAATCTAACCGCACACAAGTAAGCAAAAGTAGCATCTTTAGCATTTGTGAGTGGGGTGAGATTGTTCTCAGTTACATCAGTAGTAAAGAGATTATAGTAATCAAAAAGATTTCCCCCCTCCATATTTCTATCTTCTAATTCATTCCCCGCTACATTGGTTTCGAAAGCGTTAAAAGGATATGTTGACATCTTCATCATGTCAAAAGTGACCTCCTGATTATCAACATGAAGCTTCACAATGCCATTCTTTGCATCGATCATGGCTCCCGCAGTCACCAGAAAAGGCCTTCCCAATATGATAGGAATTCTGACATTTTCGTCGATGTCCAGAATGACAAAGTCAGCTGGAAAACAAAGGCCTCCTGTCTTTACTAAAACATCCTCAATGATCCCTTCTGGTCTGGTGCTCGATTGATCAGCAAAGAAGAGGGTCATATTGACCGGCCTCATCTTTCCCAAATCCAAGCGTCTCGCCATAGCCAGTGGCATCACGTTGATGCTGCTTCCCAAGTCACAGAGTCCTCGCCCGGCTTCCTTACTGTTGATAATCAGAGGTAAGGTGAAACTCCCTGGGTCTTCAAGCTTTGGAGGAATCCTCTGCTGAAGAACCAAGCTACAGTTTTGATTTAGGACCACCATGTGCTGCTCTCCTGCACTTCTTTTCCCTGAAATTAATTCTTTCAGAAACTTAGCGTAAGTGGGCATTTCAGCAATTAATTCAACCAAAGGGATTGATATTTCGATGGCCTTAATCTTTTCAAGAAATTTCTTAAATTTAATTTCTTGAAGATCATTTTTAAGTCTCCCAGGATATGGTATCCTGGGCATGTGCTCATCCAGTGAATCCTTTTTGTTACCTGTAGAGTTAGGATTATCATTACCTCCCTCTTTTTCCTTAGGAATGGAATATCCTGAGACATTCTTTTCCAAACCTTTTTCCTCAAGTATCTGTCTCTGTTCAGGGTGGTCATCTTCTTCCATTGTTTGAACATCCTTGAACTTTTTCTGTTGCAGCAAGCTATCTCTTTTCTTTTCAAATTCAGGATCAACAACCTCTTTTCCTCCCCTCAATGTAACTGCCTTACATTGTGGGTTTGTTTCAGAAGAACTTGGTAATTTTCCTTTTTCTCTCTGCTGTAATAATTTGGCCATCTCTGTCACTGAATTCTCAACATTCTTGATTGAGGCCTGCAGTTGATTATTCGTCTCTGTCTGCTTAACAATGAACTCCTTCAGAGCATTTTCCACCTTTAAAGAGTAAGTATTATCTTGAGCAACAGGATAAGGTTGTTGTGGAAAGTTCACCGGGACTGGTGCAAACTGTCCAAATGGCCTATTCTGTTGGTTCACCTGCTGGAAAGGTCTCTGTGGGTACATCTGTTGTTGTGGATAAAATGGTTGTGAAGGACGAAACTGCTGCTGATTTGGTTGTTGTGGATTCAGAAGATGTGCATTTTGCGCGTTCTGAGTATTACCATAGCTCAGATTCGGGTGTTTGTTTTGGAATCCGGTGTAGTTGCAGCTCTCATCTTGCTTTGGGGCTTCCTGAATTTGTGGACACTGATCATTGTGATGTGGCCCTGAGCAAATTCCGCACTGATACACAGATTCCATTGGAGCAGGTTGAAGGACCATTACTGGTTGCTGTTGTTGTTGATGCTGAGCCTGTTGATTTGCTTTATGAGCCAACTGTAAATCAGCAATCTGCTTGGAGAGTGCTGCAAATTTCTCTTCATTTTTATCTGTATGGATGACAAGACTTTTTCTGGTAGGAGATGGTGGATCATCGTCCTGGAGGACTGCCCTGCTGGCTGTCATAGTATCTATTGTTGACCACGCTCTATCAAGTGGCATTTGAAGCAATTGTTCCCCTCCAGTGGCATTGATCATCATCTGCCAAGTGTGAGTTAGTCCAGTGAAGAAAATCTTCAATAACCTTCTTTCAGTTATACCATGTTGTGGGCATCTCTTGAGCATGTCGAAGAATCTATCCCGGGCATCCTTAAGAGATTCCCCCTTTCTCATCTTGAAACTAAAGATCTTGTCTACCCATTCGTCAACCTTGCTTTCAGGAAAATACTTGAGTAGGAAATTCCTGACTAATTCTGGCCATGTAGCCTTCTGTTGAGCATTTAATGAATCATACCACTCTTTAGCTGAGCCATCCAAAGAGAATGGAAACATAGCCAACTGAATGGTTTCCCTTGAAGCTCTTCCTTTCTTAACTGTCTTACTTAGTTCAACAAACTTCTTGAGATGTAAATGTGGATCTTCAGCACTCATTCCATAGAAAGCTCTAGAAGATGCTAGGTTCAATATACCAGGTGGTATATCAACCTCCTCATCCGTCCCAGCCAAATATTGATCGACATTAGGTTGCCATGGTTGATATTGCTCTTCTTGAGGGTTCGGAACAGGATTAGCAAAATTTGGTGGAAAATAGTGTTGATGAATAAATTGTGGTGCAGCAGCTCTTTGTGGTGCTTGAAAAGGTCCTCGAAGTGGAATGTTTTGCTGATTATCTGGTTGTCCATTTGGCAAGTTCCCAGGTCCGTCATTCTGTCCATTGTTAGCCATCCTTGTTATGGTTGAAAGATTTCCTTCTGCAAGATCTCTCTGTCTCCTTCTTGCACTTGCTCTGATCAGCCTTGCTGTTCTCTCAAGTTCACAATTAAAAGGAAGCAAAGGTGGTCTTGAAGATCGAGTTCTTCTCTCGCTCATAAACTGTTGAGGTTTCTCTGTGAACAAAATGAAAGAATTTGTGAATTCGTTATAATAAAAAGTAAATAATTACAATTAAACCAAGAATATCTACAGTTCTAAAATTCATAACGCTACACCCTCCCCGGCAACGGCGCCATGAAGCTTTTGAGGCGAAACCTCGGTCAGTGCCCCCCCGACAGCCTTTACACTATAATCTATATAGGGCTGTTAAAAAGCTTGCCTAGTTTCTCCTACCGAAAGCGCACGGTATCAAGCTGCAATATTTATTTTAATTGTCGGGATCGTTCAAAAGAGAGTTACACGATAGAAGTGTTTTAATAGAATTATTAGCTTCAGAATCTGCCTCTACTCTTGGTTTAAGAATGTTGTAATGATTATTACTAAAGAATACTACTGAAATGTAAATGCTTAAAACTATAAATGCAGTAAAGAAAGCAATTAAAATGATGTAGAACATTATGATCTTATTCCTGTGTTTAAGGTGTTACAGACCAAATCAAATGAAATAGGCATATGGTGAGATTATCATACTTCATCGGATAAAACATAATGAAGGTTCATTGAGATAGAAAAAAAAAAAAAAAATCCTTTACATAATTCAATCAATTCTTCATGTCTTTAATCACTTCCCAAGACAGGTACTTATGATTCAGTGTCATGACATTCTAAGCTCTGAAATCATGGAATACTGTCATCACAGAATGATCTGTCAGACTCCTTCTGTGATAATAGCTTTCAGAACTGTCACTTAATCTTTTTCTTTCAGACTTAGATTAAGCCTTTGACAACTTGAGGTCACTTCTAAATCTTACTATATTCGTCTGAACTTGAAGTTGTTCTTTTTATTACTCTGATCAAACTGATCTTATGATCCTGTATTGGATGTCCTCTACAACAAATGAAAAAAGCTAATATTTAAATCTACCATCCAATGTTTTCATAAGATTTATCTCTTCAGAGTCATTCCTGCAAGTATTCATAAGGAATAATAGTCTTGTAAGTATATCAAGATGAAATTGATATTCAACTTCCTTGAGTTATCCAGACTACTCAGATTTGTATAACTGATTTAGCTCAAGAAATCTCTGTAAACAGCTCCAATTATCCATGATTTGACTCAGGATTAGTAGACTGTAGTAGAAATATTTAATCTCCTACTCATAGCTATAGTGTTAACTAATACTATGAACCCCGGAAATTAATCTTCCTGATACTCTACTAATTTTTAGGACAAAAGATGGTTCTTGAAACATCTTTCCCTTTTAAACGACAGGTACTAAATGCCCAACTGAAGAACAAGTTTGTTCTTTATCAGTCCTGAGTAAATAATGATTGAGTAAACCTATATCATCATCTCTCTCAGCGTACCATAGTAAAACGTGTTGCACATATGAATTGTAATTTTGTAATCATGAAGTATGATTACTCATCATATACTGGGAAATATCCCAAAATATTATATGTATATGTAGTATTATATGTATAAAGAAACGTTGAGGGTTCTGAATCCTCTTAATCAAAATGCAAAGGGTGCTTCCAAAATATACGTTGGAAACTAGACAGAATTAGGAAATAACTTTCCCAAGAAAAAGAATTTGAGAAATAACTCTGCAAAATAAATGTCCAAAATAGCTCGCAGTAACTATTTTGGGTTTCAAACTATGAACATTCCAATTTTCCGCGCGCTATGTCTGTACAGCGTGGAGGGAGCTAATATTCAAAGAATGTTCTCCAGATTTTATTTATACAAAGAATTAAATGCCTCGCGATAGTTTCTGTAAGAATGCGGCGAGGTACTCAATTCCTACTTATAGGTACTGGTTATATACATATAGGAAGTAAAAGTAAATGATTAATATCCTACAAAATGGATATCAAATCTATTGATGTTATAGATTGATCCTCTCGCTTTGTCAGATTGACATCGCGTGAGTATTCGAATAACCTTTGTCATAATAGATCTATCTGGATATTTCCTCGCGTCATCTTTTAGGATAAAGCGAGGGAATATCCTTATTCGAAGTAAATGATCAGAATTAATAACTGTCATAACTACCTTCTGGAATTTCTGTTTAGAAAATTATGAACATAGAATCTTTTGCATCCAAGCTCATGAACTCAAAATTATTGATTCTCAAAGATTATCAAGCGATGATTAACACTGCATTGGGTCTCCAGGAACCTTTTAGAGTTCTGAACATTAAACCTTATGATTCTCCTCTATAAACATAACATTGACAGAAAATCTAGTAATTCATAATTCTGCTAGATCATACCTAACTCGGTTACAACATCAAAATTTCTTACGTAATTGGAACAAACAAATAGTGCATTAAAGATGTGGAAGTATTATGATCTTCGAAAATCGAGTTCAAGATATGATGCAAAATTCAGATTAAATGATGCAATTGAGGTCTATACTCTGCTAAAACAGAATTACGAAATGGAAATAGAAACCAGAAAGATAAGAAATTCACAATCTGATAACCAATCATTCTTCTTGTATCTCAAATAACAAAGAATTAAAAAAAAAAAACGAATACACCTGGAAATCTGATTGCTATCAGAATAATGCAAAGATGAACGAGCGAGTCGGAGTTTAGATGATGATCGTCATGATGGATGAACAAGCGATCCGAAAGCAACTCTCCTCCCAGGGTATCCTCTAGCTAATCTAACAACTAATCTTAAAGAAATCTACTGCGAAATTGAATTACAGATCTACGAAAACAAATTACAAATCTGAAGAACATGAAAGTAAATTGCAGAGAAAATTAAATCCTAACCTACCTACTAAATTCTAAAAGTGGACTGGAGAGTAAAGTCGAGCTATTCTCTTCAATCTCCCGCCTGCTGAGCTGATTCCCCAAGGGTCTTATTTATAGATGGGTGTTGTAACTGTTTCTGCCTTGGATGATAACCGCTCGCATCAGAATAGCTCTCCTCTTGCTTTGTCCAGTTCCTTCAAAGCGAGAGTAGAAATATAATCATCTTTCTTGATGAGGCGAGGTCTCACAGTTTCTCCCAAAGAACTCTGCTTCTCGCCATAACGGATGAAGCTTCTGTCTTACACAGACTTCCTTTCCTCGCGATGTCAATCATCATCGCGTGGACTTCAGCATTCGCACATTTTCCTTAAATCTCTTTCTGACTTAGGAAACAAGTCCTCGCATCATTCCTTTTCTTTCCTCGCTATGTCCTTTCCACTTCCTGCTGTTTTCCAGCTTAACTTCCTTCTGCATGACAAAGCGTGGATCAGTTCAATAGAAACACTGCGTGCGAGACTTTCAACGAAAACTCAGAATTTCAAGCCATTCTTCATGTATTTTCCAACTTCTTTGCAATCTTAATTCTTCTTTCATCTTTCCTAATCCTTTATGACTATTCATCAAAAATCAATGGAATTAGGAGCAAAAAGTCATCATCAAGACACTAAATTGGACGCAAATGACAGTCACGAAAGGCTGTCATCAAATAACCATAAGAATCTAAAGTTTTTCAATCCCAATAGTCAAGTAGAACGAATAAAAGTAAAACTTACTACTTGATCAATATAGGAATTTCATTTCAATTTTAGTACTTGATCAAGAAATTACTTCACTGTACGATAAAGGGTTTCTACACTTGTGCTTGCATGAATCTTTCTCAAACTGATTAGTGGAGGAGGAGTAGTAGTAGTAGTAGTAACATCGGGGATGGAAATATAGGAGGGCCACTGGGGAAAGTAAAAGGAGAGTTGTTCAAAGGATTAGTAAACGCATTCTTCTTGGAAGATTCTAGATTTAAAATGATATTTAGAAAACTGCATGGATCAATCAATCGTAAAAGTTCAATTAGAAACTATAACGAGCCAATTGAAATTGTGCAACGAAATTAAAAAGAGAAAAAAATAGACACAAAACAACCCCCAAATTAAACAAAAGCATGTGAAACACGTTGTTAAAATCAACACTCCACAATTACCAAACAATTGGAATGTAGCATTAAGACAATCACAAAAGCACAAAAGGTCAGCAACGAAAATGAATCAACAAAGAATTTCAATCTCCGTCATCAAAATGGAAAGAAGAATTTACCAAACCAATTAGTCACTTAAATATCAGGATGCAGAACCATAATCCATCAATCTTGGGTGCGCAACAGCGCTAATGGGATGAACATCCCAACCAAGAAAGGTTCAAAGGTTCAAAATGAAGAAAAGAAAAAAAAAAAAAGCAGGCTAGGCCTAAAACCAACTTGATTTACCGTGTTGCTATCACATTTTTTCATAACTTTGCAAACCCATAAACCCTATGAACGCCAAAACAGAAAGTGAAAACACTCCAGGTGTTTCACGGTACCGGAAACAAAGAGGATGGGATGGATCCTCACGTAGGATGATCGACAAGCAGGGTGATCGATCGAAGCAAATAAAGTACGTTCGAACCCGATGACTGGAGATGCGGTCCATCTGAGTATGCAGCTGGATTTGGAGAGGCAAGAGCTCGACAACCTGAGGGACATAGATTTGGAAGAAGAAAACAAACAATCCTGATTCTTGTACAATCTTGATTCATATATATATTTCTAAAAAAAAGAATGGCACAGAACAAGCACCACTTACACAGAAAGGTTGAATACCCATATAACAGTTAATCATAAATCCCCAAAAATAAAGAGAAAGGGAAAAAGAACAAGCTTATCAAGAGATGAAAACTTCATCTATTCTCATGAGTTTTTCGATCACTTGAGACTCAATCCAATCCATTAAACAAACAAATAGAAAATGTTTTCTTATTAAAAAAAATTAATTGAAAACAGGGTAAACAAAATTCGAAGCACACCTCGGGCCAATTCAAAAAGCTTGCCTTTTTTGTCGTTCCTTTTTTGTTAAACTTCAAATCCAAAAATGGCGAAAAGCGAAATGGGACCTTGAGAAATAAACAATTTAACAGAAATCTTGTGAAGGGGGTGGATGACTGGTCATTATTGCTAATGATGGGGCTGTTGAATTGGATTTTGAGGGTTTAAGAAGTGTGTCTGGAATGAAATCTCTAGGAAAAATATCACTAATCAAAACTAAAGAAAAAATTGTAAGTTTGTAACCCTAAAATCCAAAATCTCAACATTCAAAATCAATTGAACGGTAATCAAATCAGAAAACCTGTTGTATAGGAAAATCAAAACAAAGGAGCAAATAAATCATAGTTGAGCTATGGTAAAAAAGGAATGATCAATTGACCTCAATTGAACATAACTTTTCCTAAGTCCCATTGTGCAGAATTGCGTGTTGCCCTAGAAAATAATGAGGCTGGAGGCGAACGGTGGATGATGAAGAGTAAGACAAAAACATGGCAGAAGGGAGGGCTTCGAAGGTGGATAAGAGCTAGGGTTGAGGAGAGTGTTGCGTGTAATGCTGTTTCAGACTAACGAGGGCTTTTCCAGAAAGGAGATGGACAAATAGGATGTTAATCCAATGGCCACAATCACAATTGTAATTGGGCTTCTGATCCAAGGGCAGAAAATCAAACTGAGACTTGGAAAATTTTTTCAAACTAAAATTGCTAAATCACCTTAGTTTAGGAAGGCACGTGAATACCTGGGAGTACTGTAGCTTGGTTGCCATAGACACAGCTAAATCAAACGGATGTTCATTTGGTAATGGCTTGGATCGAGTCATGCCTGCACCTGTTACAGCATCATTTGCCTCTACCTGTGTACATCATCAGAAATTAATTACATAACACAATTGCCAAAAACATTCATGCATTTAAAAGTAATCTCAGCCCATCAACATTTGTAGAGTGAAGCTATACTGATAACTTCATGAAACAAACTATTATCAAATGTTTCAACTGCATAGAAGGTAAGCACCATCAGGATTTATATTATACCTACTCAACTTCTAATTGTTATTTGCCTACATCTATACTTTCAAATTCTAAAACATTTAATTTTCACAATGAATATTGCATAATATGTATTCTGATGCGTAATCATTTTGAATGTCCATTAAGACCATCTACAGTTCAACTTCTGCATAAATTATCAAATTGATGATTTCAAATCAACACTCTTGCCAAAAATATACATCGAGGCTTATGCCCATTCAACATTCATACATGAATAACCCAAAAACATCTTGTTCTTGGCAAGACATTATAAATTAGTAGAGTAAACACCCCAGTTTTATCATGAAAGAACTAAAATTTTGCAGTATAGCATTACACATACCATGTCATTCATAATCTATATTTAACCACTGGGCATCTTCCTCTAACATCATCTAATAATGCACATATGACGAATAAAAACCAAAACAATGTATTTGCAAACCTTTATCCTGCCTAAGCGCCTACATAGAGAATATGCACCCTACTTTTTCATCACTAAAAGTTATAATACTTAAATGTCAGAGCTATGGATGAGTTTTGAATCAAACAAATTCAAGCACGAATTCCACAATACGTCTTTAATAAAGAAACTTAATTATTCTAATAATGTATGACTACATGTAACACCCCGGTTTTTGGTCACCCAGGTCGGGATGTCACCGCCACATCTCCCTAGTAAGACACGGTTTCTCCGAGCTTTCTAAAGAGATGCAAGGCTAGGTATTGCAGTATTTAAAAACATTTAAATCATTTAAAATAGCCCATTCAATATAATTCAAAAATAATAATAGCATAGCGCAGCGGAAATATTTAGTTTAGTACAGTATCGCAGCGGAAATTATAAAAAGGGCCGACATGGCCAAAACACGGGTTAAACAGGCCCGTTCATAATATAGTCTAAGTACGAAATTTAAAAACAAAATAACAATCCCCAAAATCCCATGCATGATTCGTGCTCATACAGGCTCATTCCACATATTCTGTAAGAGATGAATAAAAATGATTTTGGTCAGCAAAATTGCTGAGTAAGTTAACACATGCATGATTGTAGGGTTTAAAAGCCATAAGTTTAATAATTTATCAAAAGCATGATAATAACATAATATTTAGTTTCATCTAATCCATATCCAATAGCATAATTTATCTCAGGCTCTATTTAATAACACATACCACATGGTTCAAAATAATAGCCATAATTTAAATAAAGCATTTAAATAATTTAATTTGACAACAGTATCATTTAATCTAGTTTAATTTAATTTAGAATCCCCATTACATTCCCGATTTGGTATTTCAAAGTTTCACGATAAAAATCGCGATGTCAACAAGTTTAGCCGGTAGCCCGGCGGCCGCAGCCGTATCAGCCATACCCAGTACCACTCCGGAGCCTCGGAAAACCCATACGGATATTCACGAGAGTGTAGGCTCTATATTTCGCCGTTTTGGCAATATCACATTTCAAGTATAGCGCGCGGGGTCACCATCGTCCATTACGGCACGAAGTGAATCGTTAGGGGGCACCCTGCAGAGCACTCACCCCTAATTTTAATTTATCAAGTTTGTAAGGGGATTTAGTTTTTAAAATCTGCCTTCCATTGTATTAATTTAGAAACAATATCTCAATTCGTTTCAACCCTAAAGGTTAATTCCATGTTTCAACAAGATTTCAAAATTTCGTTTCGGTAAATCACAGTTTACTCCAAAATTCGTTTAAAATCAGATTTAATTCCAAAAATTCCAAAATTTCATATCTGACTCGGAAACATCAAGATCTACAACTTTTGTGTTTTAACTTTTTCAATCCGAGATACCTAAGTAGGTCAAAATCGCCAATTTTCGCATAACAAGAAATCTGTCCGAGTTTAATACATCACAGTTCAAAGATTTCGAATTCTACCATATCAATTCAACTCCCAATTTAATGAAATTTGACAGGGATCATCTTAAGACATTTATCAACAACTTTCATGTTTGGCCAAAGATCTAAAACAGCCTAGATCCTATGTCAAAAACGAGATCAAGATCATTCCTAAGTTCTGTCCAAGATTTCGAGATCTAGAATCAAACAGTTCGGTTTCGACGGGTTTTCACATATCAAATCAACTCCAAAAATTCTCAAATTTTTACAGTAGCTAGGTCTAAGTCTTAGGAACGTTTTTCGTGTTTTAAGTTTTTCCGTTTGAGTTCGTTTTAAGGGTCGGAAAAATTCCACAAATCTGTTGCGTCGGTAGGAAAACAAAAGTGGACAGATTTATGGTTCTTGTTGAATCTTTTAGGTTTCGAATGTTTTAAAATCTCCCAAAACCATGTAAGGCTAACTTACAGTGTCTATGAACGTCGGGGATGTCTAGTTCGGAGGCGTGGCTTCCAGATCACCGTTTCTCCTCTCCGTTCGTCGGGTTCTACGATCTAGATTCGATACGGGGTGTAGAAAGAAAAGAATCGAAGTTAGAATCCGTTTTCGGATTGAAACGTGAAAAGATTTATTGGACTAGAGCTTACCACAACGTTTGGAGACCTTGGATTTTCGTCCAAGCTGCTGCCTCCGTTTGGTGCTTTCCGTCGACTCCGAATTTAGGGTTTCGAACGTATAGAAGAGTGTAGGGTTTTGTAAACTTATTTGGGGCTCCCAAGGGGCTTATTTATAGAATTCTAAGTCCCTAGGGCGTCCACAACCGACCTAAAAGTCTGGAGTCGAGAGATGTTCAACCGAAAGTCGAAAAATCCGCGTTCGGGCGAGAGATTCACGCAACAAACGAATCTGTGAAGTGGCGCGGTCGTGGCGCGCTAAAGCCACTTCACCGCGCGGCCACCGCGCCGACTTCGCCTGGACTTCGGTCCGGGCGGGTCGTGCGATCCGTCGTGCTTTTCCGCCTCTCTTTCGGGTTTCTATCCCTCTATGCTCCCGAATTCCGATTTCCGGGGTATATTCGGGTTCATACTTTCTCTCTAATTTTATTCTCAGTCTAATTGGATGTTTTGGACTCGAATACTCGAGTTCATTAGTGTCGGGTTTTGGTGTACCATTTATCCATCCTTTTATTGAATTAAATTCCTTTAATTCCTTTTTAAGTAAAAACCTCATTTCTCATTTCCTTATCTTTATTTATTTCTTTTATTTGCCGGATTTGTTTATTTATTTATAGTATTTATTTTATTTATTATTTATTTATTTAATTACTGTTTTATTTTATGTTGGGAAATTCTCGGGTATTACAGTCTACCCTCCTTAAGAATCAACTTCGTCCTCGAAGTTGTGTTTCGGCTTTTCTCGTCTCGTGCTAAGGTCTTGTGTTTGTTTTATTATGTTGTGACTGAACTTAGAATTAAACTTCTAAGCTGCCTACGTACCCGGTAAAGGGATCAAGCCATAACGTAGTTCAAAAGTTTACAAAATTGCACGAAAAATTTAGGGGGTATGACATCCTCTCCCCCTTAAGATTGCAGTTATGTCCCCATAACTGTGTCGGTATCGGTTTGGAACAATGTCGGGTATCGTTCCCTCATATCGGATTCTACTTCCCAAGTTGCCGTCTCACTTTCGTGATTTGACCAAAGAACCTTGATCATTTTGATGGTTTTGTTCCTCGTTACTCGTTCCTTAGTATCGAGAATAGACACTGGGACTTCTTCGTAAGTCAAATCGTCGTCCAGCTCAATTATCTCCGGTTGAAGTACATGTGTCGGGTCCGGCACATACTTCTTTAGTTGCGAGACATGGAAGACATTATGAACTCTATCTAAGTGTGGCGGTAAAGCCAATCGGTAGGCTAGAGTTCCGACTCGTTCTAGAATTTCGTAAGGTCCTATATATCGAGGACTTAACTTCCCTCGTTTGCCAAAGCGCATCACCCCCTTCATGGGTGATATCTTTAGCATGACCCTATCTTCCACTTGAAATTCTAGGTCTCGTCGTCTCACGTCGGCATAAATCTTTTGACGGTCTTGAGCGGCTTTCATCTTCCCTTGAATCACTTTGATTTGTTGAGCCATGTCTTCGATAAGTTGTGGTCCCACTACCACGGACTTATCGTTTTTTTCCCAGCTCAAAGGGCTTCGGCACTTCCGTCCATACAATGCCTCGAAAGGTGCCATGCCGATACTCGCATGGTAACTATTATATAGGAAAACTCAATCAAGGGTAAATGAGATTCCCAATTTCCTTTGAACTCCAACACACATGCTCTCAGCATGTCTTCTAGTGTTTGGATTGTTCTCTCGGTTTGTCCATCCGTCATCGGGTGGAATGCGGTGCTCATTTTGATTTGAGTACCGAGAGCTTTTTGTAACTCCGTCCAGAAATGAGAGACAAATCTACTGTCTCTATCGGAAATGATATCATGTGGTACTCCATGTCGTCGTACCACATTATCAATGTAGGCTCGGGCCAATTGGTCCATAGTCCACGTGTCTTTCATTGGGATAATTATGGCTGTCTTCGTTAGCCTATCCACAATCACCCAAATCTTATTCATGCCTTTAGGTGATCGGGGTAATCCCGAGACAAAGTCCATTGAGATGCTATCCCACTTCCAACTTGGAATCTCTAGTGGTTGCATCAATCCTAAGGGTTTATGTCGCACTGCCTTAACCTTTTGGCAGGTGAGACATCTCGCTACGAAATTTGCCACTTCCTTCTTCATTCCCGGCCACCAATAGATCTTCTTCAGATCCTTGTATAGCTTGTCACCTCCGGGATGTACGGAATATGACGTGTTGTGCCCTTCCTCCATCAACCTTTGCTTCAACTCGGCACATTTAAGAGGCACACACCATCTACCTTTAAAACGGATGCTTCCATCCTCGTGGACAGCAAATCCTATTGCCTTTCCTTCGGCAATATACCCTTTTATCTTCTCGAGTTTCGGGTCGCCCGGTTGAGCGAGTCGAATCTCGTCTAATATGGGAGTTTCTACGACCATGGCATTGACCGTTTCTCTCACTGTGCCAGGATGCACAAGTTCTAACCCCAATCTTGCCAGTTCCATGTACAATGCCGGCGGAATTACCAACGAGTTTGTCACGTGTTGGGTTTTCCGACTTAGGGCATCGGCTACCACATTCGCCTTCCCCTCGTGGTATGCTATCTCGAAATCGTAGTCCTTAATGAGTTCCAACCACCTTCGCTGTCTCAAATTCAACTCCTTCTGAGTGAATATATATTTCAAGCTCTTGTGGTCGGTGAACATTCGACACTTCCGCCCATAAAGATAATGTCTCCATATCTTTAGAGCGAAAACGACCGCTGCCAACTCCAGGTCGTGGGTCGGATAATTCTCCTCGTGAGGTTTTAGTTGGCGTGATGCATAGGCTACGACTCTCGAGTCTTGCATCAAAACACAACCTACACCTTCCTTCGAAGCATCGCTATATACTTCGAAGTCACCATTCTCTGATGGTAATGTTAATACGGGTGTGGTTGTGAGTCGTTTCTTCAGCTCTTGAAACGCAATCTTACAAGCTTCGGTCCACTCGTATTTTGCTCCTTTCTTTAGTAGCTGGGTCAAAGGACGTGCAATCCTTGTAAAGTCCTTCACAAATCGTCTATAATATCCGGCTAATCCAAGGAAACTCCTTATTTCCGTTGGACTTTTCGGAGTTGCCCATTCAGTTACGGCAGAGACTTTTGCCGGATCCACTGATACTCCATCAGCGGATACTATGTGTCCGAGAAATGCCACTTCTTTCAGCCAGAAGTCACATTTCGACAGCTTGCCGTATAGCTGATTTCTTCGCAAGATCTCCAACACTTGATGTAAGTGTTTCGCATGCTCCTCCTCGCTCTTCGAGTAGATCAGGATGTCGTCAATGAACACTACGACACACTGGTCTAACAATTCTCGGAACACGTTGTTCATGAGATTCATGAACATGGCCGGAGCATTCGTTAACCCGAAGGATAACACTGTGAACTCGTAATGGCCATATCGTGTTCGAAACGCCATCTTTGGAATGTCCTTCTCGGCAATCCTCAATTGATGATACCCAGATCGCAAATCGATCTTCGAGAATACTGAAGCTCCCTTCAGTTGATCAAACAGGTCCTCTATTCTCGGTAGGGGGTATTTATTCTTAATGGTCACTTGGTTTAGTCCTCGGTAATCTATGCAAAGACGTAGTCCTCCGTCTTTTTTCTTGACAAACAAAACCGGTGCTCCCCAAGGGGACGTACTCGGTCTTATGTAACCTTTTTCCAATAGCTCCTCGAGTTGTTCCTTTAACTCCTTCATTTCCAGTGGTGCCATCCGGTACGGAGCTTTCGAGACAGGCTCTGTCCCCGGAATGAGATCTATGGGGAATTCAAGATCTCTCTCAGGTGGCATGCCCGGAACGTCTTCAGGGAACACGTCCGGGTATTCTCTTACCACTGGTATGCTATCAACCTTGTTCTCTTCCGCCTCAAGGTTGTGCACATAGCACGCATATAGTTCATACCCCTTACGCATCAAGTTACTTAGTTTAAGTGCACTAACGATTTTGTTACTTTTCTTAGGGGGCTGAGAGTAAAAGATAACTCTCTTTCCCCTACTTTTTGACAAGGTGATCTTTTGCTTTTGGCATTCGATCACCGCTTTATACTGGGATAGCCAATCCATCCCCAGTATGATGTCAAAGTCTCTTAAGTTAAATTCTACCAAGTTCGCGAAGAATTCTACGTTCTTTATCACTATAGGAATTCCGTTATATCGTTTAGAGCAAGACACTACTTCTCCAGAAGGCAATTGAATTCCTAAGCTAATTCTCTCGCACTTAGGTAGATCTAACTCAGGCACTATCCTTGATGCAATAATTGAGCAACTAGCTCCAGAATCAAATAGAATTCTAAGGGGCGTATTCAAAACGTGAAATGTACCTGCCATCACTTCTCCTTGCGCAGACACGTCCGCTTGGTTCACCACGTTCAGCCTCCCCATAGGGCGTCCCTGATTGCCCTGCTGATTCGCATTCGGCTGCTGATTTTGTTGCTGGTTTTGATTCTGTGGGGGCGGAGGTCGTTGGTTCTGGTTCTGGTTTTGCGGCCTATTTTGAGGAGGTCTGTACCCTTGGTTATTGCCGTTTCGCCCGTTTTGGTTTTGAGGCTGTTCTTGCCCTGCGACCAAATCGTCCCTCTTCGTTATGTTCTCGAGCCTAGTTCGACATTCCCGTCAAACATGACCCATTCGACCGCATCGGTAACAAGCGCCTTGTTGCGGGCATCCCCTTGCCAGATGTGGTCGTCCACATCGCGGGCAAGGCAGTACCGGATCTTCTTGATTGAACCTCCTTCCCGTGTTGTTTTGTTGGGGCCTATTCGACCCTCTGCGCTGCTCGTTCCTTCCAGTGTTGTTATCGTTTCTCGAGTCTCGGCTTCTCTTGTCTTGAGGACCCCTGCTGGACTCCCCACTCACCCTTCTTTTCAGCTGCTGCACGCGTGCTACCGCTACATCGCGATCGTATACGGCTTGCAAATCGGGATAGTGTACCCCCGCGATCACTTCGCGCACAGACAGGTTCAGTCCCATCTCGAACTTCTGTGCCTTCTCCGCATCAGTAGGCACTAGCCTTGGTGCGAACCTCACCAGCTCCTTGAAGCGGGTGTAGTATTCTTGCACCATTTGGCTTCCTTGCTTCAGTGACAAGAATTCTTTGTACATGGCAGCTTTGGTACTCAAGGGGTAGAATCGATCCCTGAGTAGTTCCATCATCTCCATCCACGAGTAAGGCTCGTCATCTTCAGTCAGTTTGGCTTGCGTTGCTTGCCACCAGTCATCAGCTTCGCCTCCCAAGTAGTATGAAGCGACATGTACCCTCTCTCCTTCCGGACATTTGACCGCTCCCAGCAGCTTGTCAAAAGTCCGGATCCATTCCTCCAGTTTAGTTGGATCCTCCTCACCAGCATAGTGGGGCGGCTGGTAGGGATTCACCATCGCTAGGTAGTTAGGGCAAGCTTGGGGCGGAGGTACCGCCGCAGCTTGACCCTGGTTGACTTGCGCGTTTCCGAGCGCAATCAACACTTCCTCTATCGTCCTAAGGCGATCGCCCACATTGTTCGGTGCGGGGGCGTCCCGCGCACCTTGGGGTTGTTCCATCTCAGGTTGAATCGGTTCAGTGACGTTTGGTAGTGTCTCAGTAGGAGTTTCAGTGGTGGTTTGGGGAGCGGTTTGAGTCCTTCCTCTTCCTCTGGGTGCCATTCTGGTACAAATAGGATAGTTTAGGACTGATGAATTTAGCATATAGTCTAAGCAATTTCTATGAATGTATATGTGCGTAGTAATTTAGCACGTGGTGCTTTGTTCGGATTAAGAAGCATCGTATGCTTCGGGTTTTATTTTATTTTGCCTTGTTTTGTTTCGATTTAAAAAAAATAAATCGGGCATTTTATTTCCTCAAAAGAAATTTTAGTACAAAAGTAGAAATATTTTTCTAGCGAAACAATGTCTAACAGTAGAATCTCTAGTGCCTCATGACGTCTCCCGGTGGGGTAGCAGGATCTTCCTCCGAATCTTCCTCCTCCGAACTCGGCGGTAGTAGGTCGTCAAAGATAGTGTTTAAATCTTGCCCGTGGGCATCGATGTATTCCTTTAGTATTAAGTTTTGTGTAGTGAGGGTTTGAACTTGGCGCTCGAGTTGGTTTATGCGGTGATGATCCGCCTCGCTCAAGTTGCCCATGTGATGTAAATTGGCCTCCAATTGAGCCATACGGTACTTTATTTGCTCTAGGGTTTGGTGGGAATCGAGATGAACGCTCATCATCCTGACCATCAACTGCATCATGTCTTGACTAGCCATCTAGCGCAAGCAAGAGATCTACGTTAATATTCGCCAAGATTCTAAGTTCAATTCGCCAAGATTCTAGGTTCGAGTTCCCAAGATTCTAAGTTCAAGTTTCGCCAAGATGCTAAGTTCAAGTTTCGCCAAGATTCTAAGTTCAAGTTTCGCCAAGATTCTAAGTTCAAGTTTCCAAGATGCTAAGTTCATAGCAGAGATGCGACATGCATATGCAAATGATAATTCCCCCCAATAATAATTTAATACACCATATATTTTTCCATGGGTTTTAAAATAAAGAATAAAAATTCTTCTCCATGGAAATAATAATTTAAAATTTAAAATAATAGTCAAAATACTAATAATAGTTAAAAATAGTAATGGTTTAAAAATAATAGTTTAAAAATAGTCGGGCTTTGATACCAACTTGTAACACCCCGGTTTTTGGTCACCCAGGTCGGGATGTCACCGCCACATCTCCCTAGTAAGACACGGTTTCTCCGAGCTTTCTAAAGAGATGCAAGGCTAGGTATTGCAGTATTTAAAAACATTTAAATCATTTAAAATAGCCCATTCAATATAATTCAAAAATAATAATAGCATAGCGCAGCGGAAATATTTAGTTTAGTACAGTATCGCAGCGGAAATTATAAAAAGGGCCGACATGGCCAAAACGCAGGTTAAACAGGCCCGTTCATAATATAGTCTAAGTACGAAATTTAAAAACAAAATAACAATCCCCAAAATCCCATGCATGATTCGTGCTCATACAGGCTCATTCCACATATTCTGTAAAGAGATGAATAAAAATGGTTTTGGTCAGCAAAATTGCTGAGTAAGTTAACACATGCATGATTGTAGGGTTTAAAAGCCATAAGTTTAATAATTTATCAAAATCATGATAATAACATAATATTTAGTTTCATCTAATCCATATCCAATAGCATAATTTATCTCAGGCTCTATTTAATAACACATACCACATGGTTCAAAATAATAGCCATAATTTAAATAAAGCATTTAAATAATTTAATTTGACAACAGTATCATTTAATCTAGTTTAATTTAATTTAGAATCCCCATTACATTCCCGATTTGGTATTTCAAAGTTTCACGATAAAAATCGCGATGTCAACAAGTTTAGCCGGTAGCCCGGCGGCCGCAGCCGTATCAGCCATACCCAGTACCACTCCGGAGCCTCGGGAAATCCATACGGATATTCACGAGAGTGTAGGCTCTATATTTCGCTGTTTTGGCAATATCACATTTCAAGTATAGCGCGCGGGGTCACCATCGTCCATTACGGCACGAAGTGAATCGTTAGGGGGCACCCTGCAGAGCACTCACCCCTAATTTTAATTTATCAAGTTTGTAAGGGGATTTATTTGCCTTCCATTGTATTAATTTAGAAACAATATCTCAATTCGTTTCAACCCTAAAGGTTAATTCCATGTTTCAACAAGATTTCAAAATTTCGTTTCGGTAAATCACAGTTTACTCCAAAATTCGTCTAAAATCAGATTTAATTCCAAAAATTCCAAAATTTCATATCTGACTCGGAAACATTAAGATCTACAACTTTCGTGTTTTAACTTTTTCAATCCGAGATACCTAAGTAGGTCAAAATCGCCAATTTTCGCATAACAAGAAATCTGTCCGAGTTTAATACATCACAGTTCAAAGATTTCGAATTCTACCATATCAATTCAACTCCAAATTTAATGAAATTTGACAGGGATCATCTTACGACATTTATCAACAACTTTCATGTTTGGCCAAAGATCTAAAACAGCCTAGATCCTATGTCAAAAACGAGATCAAGGTCATTCCTAAGTTCTGTCCAAGATTTCGAGATCTAGAATCAAACAGTTCGGTTTCGACGGGTTTTCACATATCAAATCAACTCCAAAAATTCTCAAATGTTTACAGTAGCTAGGTCTAAGTCTTAGGAACGTTTTTCGTGTTTTAAGTTTTTCCGTTTGAGTTCGTTTTAAGGGTCGGAAAAATTCCACAAATCTGTTGCGTCGGTAGGAAAACAAAAGTGGACAGATTTATGGTTCTTGTTGAATCTTTTAGGTTTCGAATGTTTTAAAATCTCCCAAAACCATGTAAGGCTAACTTACAGTGTCTATGAACGTCGGGGATGTCTAGTTCGGAGGCGTGGCTTCCAGATCACCGTTTCTCCTCTCCGTTCGTCGGGTTCTACGATCTAGATTCGATACGGGGTGTAGAAAGAAAAGAATCGAAGTTAGAATCCGTTTTCGGATTGAAACGTAAAAAGATTTATTAGACTAGAGCTTACCACAACGTTTGGAGACCTTGGATTTTCGTCCAAGCTGCTGCCTCCGTTTGGTGCTTTCCGTCGACTCCGAATTTAGGGTTTCGAACGTATAGAAGAGTGTAGGGTTTTGTAAACTTATTTGGGGCTCCCAAGGGGCTTATTTATAGAATTCTAAGTCCCTAGGGCGTCCACAACCGACCTAAAAGTCTGGAGTCGAGAGATGTTCAACCGAAAGTCGAAAAATCTGCGTTCGGGCGAGAGATTCACGCAACAAACGAATCTGTGAAGTGGCGCGGTCGTGGCGCGCTAAAGCCACTTCACCGCGCGGCCACCGCGCCGACTTCGCCTGGACTTCGGTCCGGGTGGGTCGTGCGATCCGTCGTGCTTTTCCGCCTCTCTTTCGGGTTTCTATCCCTCTATGCTCCCGAATTCCGATTTCCGGGGTATATTCGGGTTCATACTTTCTCTAATTTTATTCTCAGTCTAATTGGATGTTTTGGACTCGAATACTCGAGTTCATTAGTGTCGGGTTTTGGTGTACCATTTATCCATCCTTTTATTGAATTAAATTCCTTTAATTCCTTTTTAAGTAAAAACCTCATTTCTCATTTCCTTATCTTTATTTATTTCTTTTATTTGCTGGATTTGTTTATTTATTTATAGTATTTATTTTATTTATTATTTATTTATTTAATTACTGTTTTATTTTATGTTGGAAAATTCTCGGGTATTACAGTCTACCCTCCTTAAGAATCAACTTCGTCCTCGAAGTTGTGTTTCGGCTTTTCTCGTCTCGTGCTAAGGTCTTGTGTTTGTTTTATTATGTTGTGACTGAACTTAGAATTAAACTTCTAAGCTGCCTACGTAACCGGTAAAGGGATCAAGCCATAACGTAGTTCAAAAGTTTACAAAATTGCACGAAAAATTTAGGGGGTATGACACTACAGTTCCAAATGTTGATATAAATAACAAAGAAAATAGAATCTTAAGCTCAAAGCTCATCAAATCAATTCAAAATAGAAGCCTTCCCAAATTTGGCTTCTTAATTAACATCATGAACAAGTTAAACAACAGCATGTATCGCATATTAGCTCAGGCTCATGAAAAAAGCAAAGAAAATCATCAAGCATTTAAAGCTTATCCAAGAAATGCCAAAACAAAAGTAAGAGGGGAAAAAAACTTTACAATCACTGCTTCCTCATCCCGCAGTGCTCTTGTGCACCCAACCTATGACCTTCCTTAGGGTACTTACGAAGGCAAGCAATAATAGAAGAAGTGGCCCGTCGTGGGAAAATCCTTCGAATATTCATCAACCTCCCCCTCCACCATTTTTGCGGACACCTCCTCCAGATCACAGGAACGAAATATAATATAACGATTTGAAACATAAAACACAAGATTGGAGGGAGATAAAAATGAAAAACACAAAGGATGCGTGGCTAAAGAGACTTTTCAGCTCAAATGATTTTAGGCTTAGTGAATGCAATAAGAAATTATATAAGAGTGTCTCCAGTAGGGGTTCAATGGGGCTCGTTTGGAATTGCTTAGCCTGACATTAACATTACAATAAAGTGCTTAAAAGGCATTGAATATAAATTGACAATTGTCTTGAACCCCTGATTTAAATTGATCAAATAAAAATTAGACGAGCCTATGTAATCGACGAAAATGGCCTTAATTGAGTAAATGAAATCAAATTATTGCAAAATAACAAAATTATAATGAATACTGTAAATCGAAATATTAAAATGGACAAGAGTACAATGATAGAAGCAAAGAAGTTCAAGAACCAAAAATTTGTGCAAAACAGAAAAGGGCAGAAAACCGATATTTTGAAACACTCATGCTTACTTCTGAGCCAGAACAGGACCAGATTTGATGATCCTATGTATGCCCTTGGTTTTGTGTGGTGCCTAGCTAGATTGCTCCCAAGGTTGCTGGATTATGAAAAATCACGAGATTAGAAATTTGAGAAGAATTGTCATCAGGCATGCTGAAAGAGTTCTGTAATATTGGTTTCACTTACCGTTGTAGATTGAGCAAAACAGAGAAATTTTCATTGAAACACCATCCCAATGAAGGGATATGGAAATAATAGCAAATTAAGCCAATTATTAAAAAATAAAAATAAAATATTTTTCCTTCACTTACTATTACACAAAGTAATTTTGTTGTTTGTATATATGTTCATGTCTTAGGCTCAAACAAAAATAGAGAAACATCACAAACAGTAATTTACCGGGGTGTTAAAAATATTTGATCCTTACCAATGTTCACATGAACGTCAGCATCAACTTTAACATAAAACTCTTCGTCTTTGGGGATAGATCAAGATATCCTTCAACATGATCCTGGATAACACTATTTAAATACGTAAGGATGACAGAACAGTAAATCATGGTTACAAGAGCAGATTTCCCAACAAGATCATGTGCTAGCTTCATAGATAGTGCTAGATTTCATCATTAATGTAGTCTCTCATGGAATATTCAAGGTTTTGAAAGAAAAAGACAAAAAAGGAAAAGAAGATATACCAATCACAGAAAATCTCTATGCTTCCTATCTTTCGCCTCAATGGCTCTGCCAGGAATGCCACCTGATGTTGCACTGTTGATCAGACAAACAAATCAGACAAGGTGATATAAGGTGTCAATCTTGTTCAATTTGTGAATTGTTCTTCACCGGTGACCAATCACAAAACTGATTCTAATGCCCTTTTTTTCCTCAAGTTTTTTTTTCGCTTATCACCTGTAGTGAGCAGTAGATTGGAATAATGAATTAAAACTAATTAACTTCATCAATCTAACGTAATCAAAGTACAAACATTCAAGTAAGAAGAACTTTGCAGCATCCATGTAGCGCACTGAATCTCTTCAGATATCGCCAAGTCTTCAGATAACGGGGAACCGGTAAGTAAAAAATCCCGTGCAGCCCCTGCGGCAGCTCCATTCAAGTCCGATATTGTTCTGTCCAAGGAACTACAATTTCCAGCAACCATGAGTTTTGCATTAAGCGACTAATATATATATATATATATATATATATATATATATAGATAAAGAAACATTGCAGGCTTACTGTATAGTATTGTGCGTCTTTAAAGCTTCCCCTAAAGCATCCTTGGATCCGCCTCTTACACTGCCAACAAAAAAGGAAAATAAATTCCACATCACTAATTGAACAAGTACAACTTCTCTGTGCATAAAGCAAAACATGTTAGCATAAATCATGGTAATGATCATATTGGTAGAGCTAAACATTGCAATTTAAAAGCGGGAAGAGACTAATATATGATCACAAGAACTCACAGCTTTCATAATGCAGTCTTCTGAAACCAGCTTCAATTTTTCATCTGAAACTCCCTTCAACCGTGGTGCATACTTTCAGTAAATGTCTACATCCTGTAAGCGAGTAGCTCATATTTAAACAAAAAAAAAAGAAAGAAAAAATGATGCTAAAACTGAGGATAAGGTCATATTAAAAATGGTCTTAAAATGTGTGATAAAGCCGCTTAAAAGAAGATAGGAAGGGAGAAGTAATAACAAAGCAACAACAAAGATGAATCTTACTCAAGCTTTTGGTAGACTAAGCTTGAGCTGCAACATGTGCTTGAAGGGCTTGGGCAGCAACAATTGCCTGAGCAGCAGCCATTTTAGCAGCTGATGGTGCCATTGGAACTTGACTAAGAGTGCCGATTTTAGTGGTTGCAGCTAAAGCAGTCATCAAAAGATTATGAGGAGGGTGATTAAACTTGCAAACAGTGCTTGCACATCGTCCATTTAGGTATTCTCGACATATTCCACCGAAAGATGAGCCTACTCCAGGTAATACAACCCCACCTGAGGCCCCAGAAACAGCACCTGGAACCACCCCAAGCAACCTTGGAAAAGCATCAAATACAGAGTCAGAATAATTTGGCATATTTGGCATGATCTGGTTAACTAAATTAGGAAATGATGCCGCTGGAGCCAAGCCAAGCAGCCCTCCTGTTGAAGATCCTAAACAAAAGAAAGACATTACATTAATTCTCTCTTTCAATTCATTAGAAGAACATTAGTTGAAGATTTAAATACAATTTTCCCATCTACACAACAGCCGCTGGAAAGTTGAAGTGGGTTTACATTAGTTGAAGCAGCCGCTGGAGCCATGCCTTGTGGCAATTGATGCCGCTGGAGCCATGCCAAGCATCCCTCCTTTTTTGAGAAACTACACATATGGAACGAGAAGATTTAAAGATGAGAGGTTGAGAAACCATTATGGTAACACCAAAACACTTAATGTTGTATTATTGGAATAGTGAGTTGAGTAGTTATCAGTACCAAAGAAAAACTTTAAATAGAAACAGTAACCAATTCACAGAAGCAAGGATTAAAAAAAAAAAAGAACTCTTTGATCAATCATGGAACTGTAGTTTGAATAACCATATATAACGAAAGAACCCAAATACAATTTGATCAAACCCTATACCAGCATTGGCACTGTCAATGGTGCACTTAACCCTGCATTTTTACCGTTGCAAACTTTTTAACACCCACACTAATACATCAAAGGGTTCAAGTCAGTTACATTTGCCTCGCACTACAATAAATTCATCATCAGTTAAGCGACCATGCACATGCACATTCAATAAGTAGCAAAAAGAAGGCAGCCCTCCAGGCTCCAAGGCATAACTGAATTACGCTTGAAGAAATAATAAATGTGAATGGGATTAAACGCCCCCCAAGACTCTAGCATCATATTTAACAAGGTCGTATATACCAATGCCATCAAGAGAACAAAACCATGCGAACAATGACGGAGCAATTACAAGCCCAGCTTTGCTTGTTCTATACCTCTGTACGCTGAATAAAACTACGAGAATTGCAACTGTAATCATGGCCACATGGTCTGTAATTCAAGAACCAAACATAATAGCTGAACATGGATCTACTGGATTCATGATTAAATATTTTAAAAGTCACATTGAAATGGAAGATTTTGGAAATTTCATGTTAAAAATATGATGTAAAATCCCTAACACTTATGGTGGATATGGGAACTCCACTGATTTAATACTCAGGTCAATTGAACTAAAAAGTTAATATTTCATAGTTTGTGGGAGTTTACACCATTCTTCCACTAAACTTAAAAAACATAAAATGGAAAGGATGACAACCAATTAGAAAGAATAATAAAGATAGCTAGGGATTTTTAATTTTAATATAATATGTGGAATTTTATGATGTGCTTTTCACCTAGCTGGATTCAATATAAGAATCACACCCAAATCAGTTCATCTATTCTTCCCCAACGAATCAACATCATAATCAACTAACATTTCATCACTACAAACAAATCAAAATTTCTCAAGAGCATTAATGAGTATAATTTGTGCAGCATCAATAATTTGTGCAACAAAACAGTTCATCACTATTTGTGTGAACCACACTACTGTAAACCCGTGAAACAAAATTGAGAAATTGTGCAGCATCAACAAAATTGAGTCCATTACTTTTTTATGGTCACCCAATCATTTTCTTTGAACAAAATATATATATGAACAGTGAATTGGAAGATGCTTTGTGATTTGGAAAGTGCCAATATTAATTCATTGAGAGAAAAGTCATTAATGCAAAATCCATCAAATGGGCATTGGAACAGATGAGGATTAATATGGAACAACAATATATACATATATATATATATAAGATATGGAAGCAATAGTTATTTAACTCTCATCATCGATCATCAAGTTAGAGCAGCATCATGTCGGCCTAGAAATTCAACAATATGGTTTTGTTATTCCTGGTTTTCTTGATCACAGGTAAGAACAAGATACAGTAAAATTATTTAGTCTATTAGTCTATTAACTACACAGAACGACACTATTGTAAATTTGTTGTTCCACATTTAGTTAAAATGAAAGGCAAAATAAGATTGAATACTTGTAAACTAAGAACGATTCATAGCAAAATCAAACTTGGAAACAGAAGAACCACAAGATACAAGTACACAGTTATCAATTAACTTCCCTCAAATTAGGTGAATGGTTATCATCCTTCGAGATATCAAGGAGCCTAATTGATGATAACCAAGGATGGATGTCCACTTTCTATCAATGGTTGTCAACAATCATCTATTTAAATAAATACAATGAAAGCTAATGTAAATTAAAACAGTTGAATCGACATATCCATATAGTTTATCAAGTGACTGGAACCTACATTAATTGAGGAAAACATTGGTTTTATCCAAAAACACATACTACTCCAACCATCCCACTTCCCCCGTAGAATAAATAAAAAAAATGCCTACAGAGAAAAATAAAATAATGTAAGTTAAGTCTCACGTCATTTACATCATACAAAAGCGTTAATTTATTAAAAAAAAAAGGGAAAAAATGATCTCATCTATTGCTCATTAAACATATAAACTCAGAGAATGTATTGGATTTCTAAGAATACTATATCAAAGGCACTATCACTCTATTTTTCAAACTCATTTTTCATTATCCTTTTTCTCATGGTTTATAAAGCGTATGATCTTATTTTCTGGCTAAATTTAATAACAGGGAAACAACAAAATCCAATACAACCCTACACTCCAAAGCCATTTTAATTCACCAAGAAAAGCCCCAAACAATTAATCTTCACAGGAATATACAAAATTTCCAAGCGGAATCAGATGATTAATATCAGATGATTAATATTGCTTCTCATATCACAATATTCAATCTGTAAGTAAATTTTTTTATTTTTTATTTTGGGGGGGAGGGGGTGGGTAAGTAGGCTTAACTTGTTGTTTATACATATATTTGAAATAAGAAGTGATGTTTTTGCAAGTGGTAGAGATTAGGGTTTGGAGTCTGAATGTTTTCTGATGCTTTTTGTTTTTTTAATACTACAAAACCAAGCAAGTACACGATACACCTTGCCAAGTGGATTGTAAGGTTTTCACTAAAATCCTCATATAATATGCAAGTACCATGAAATGAAAAGCAATAAAAAAAGAGAAAAGAAAGTTTTGATTGCTGAAATTACCCAGAACCACCGTCGAAGGCTTCGAGTTCTTAAGGGGTTGGGTGCGTCCGACAGAGAAGAGATGTCACCGATTTTGCGAGGTGGGCGGCGAGCGAACAGAGGGGGCGACGGACTGGCGTGGCCAGCGCCGGGATTGGCGATTGGAGACCGGAGGGTGGAGGCGAGCGGCGCGTGCAGGTCGCCGGGCGCGAGGAGGATGGCTGCCGTAGACGGTCAATCGAAGAGAAGGAGAGGCCCCCAACGTGAGAGATCGGCAATGCTGTCGGAGACTGTGCTGTGTTCTTCGAATTGGGAGAGGGCTAAGGAACTGCGAGGCGAGGACGAGGATTGTGAATGAGTGAAAGAAACGAACAGGAGAATGTATAAAGAGAAATCTAATCCAACGGCCTCAATTCCAATTTAATGTGCAATCCAACGGCTGAAAATAGAATTGAACAAGGCAAATTTTGTTGCTCTCCCTCTTATAGGATATAATAGATATCCCATCTTTTCATAAAGAACTAAATCAATATTTGTATCATAAAACCCAAATTTGTCCTACGGATTATGCCAAAAATCAGCAGTTCTAAAGAAAAATGCTAATATAGCAAACAACAATTCTTAAAAAGAAGTGCAACCACACTTCTCTCCATCTACACAGGAGGCAAGGTGCATTAAAGGATATTTTGATCCTCATCTACATAGAAATAGTTAGACTTAACTAAGATTAAGAAGCTTCAAAGCCAAAATGATTTGATAATGTTAGTCTACATACTAAAGTATGTAAATGTAAGGATAAAACCTTGTAACACCCGAGAAAAACAAATTCAAATTGATTTGAACTACGTCATGACTTGATCCCTTCACAGGGTACGGCAGCTTGGAACTAATTTCTAAGTTCAGTCACAAAATAAATCACAAAATAAATCACACAATGAATCACGAAATAAATCACAAAATAAATCACAAGATCGATCGCAAGGACGATAGGAGGAGTTGGAACCAATTTAGACTAGTCTAATTAGGGCACGGAAATGTTACGAGCGATAAGCCGAACTCGTAACAAGTTTAAGGTAAAGATTCCGAACCGGAGACGACCCGAGGAAACGAGCTAACACGTAGAGGGTAGAAAACCGATAGAGGAAAGGAAGAAAAGACCCGACGGAACACGCGGACCGCCGAACCGGCCGGTCCGGCCGGCCCGCGCTCGCCGCGCGCCGCCGCGCGGCCACCACGCGGAAGGCAGAGTCGCGACTCCAGGCCTGGCGCGCGTGCTCCGCGTGGGCAAAGGCGTAGGTGCGCGTCACCAGCGCACCAGAGGTGCTGAAAGTGTAAACTTTCCTTCCATGGCGATTTCCTTGCCAAAAGTGCGACCCCTAACCATGGCAACCAAATCCTAGCCTTAGGGAAGGCTATAGGACGGTAATGGGGCGTCCAAATCCCCATAACTCACAGAAACACTCAAGCCTCCCCTCCATTCTTCCTCTCCAAGTCAAAACTCTCTTCGAATCCACTTTCCGGCAAGCATTCCGGCGACGACGAGGCAAAAGGAACCAAGCCCTGCCTTCTAGACTCTTGATAAGCTATGGTATAATGTTTTAGTTCGTCCATACAACTTAGAAACTCGAAATCTAACCCTTTTCCTTTACTACGATTTCACGTCGGAAAACGAACAAAAAGCGATCGGAGAAGTTGGCCGTTCGTCGCGACCCTAGGACGTCCGGAAACCCGTTCCAGTGACTCTAATCTCTAACTAAGTAAGTTAAGACCTTACTCACAAACTTTTGTGGTTTATTGTTGTTTAAAACTCGAGATCTAGACCCGTAACAAAAATCGATTTTTAAAAACCCTATTTTCGTCCAATTTCAAAAACTCGCCTAAAACTCGACCTTCGGGAACTCAAACCGAAAACGTTTCAACATAGATTTTGTTTCTAAGACTTTAATCTATCTTGTGTCCAAAATTCAGCCGTTGACATTAAGATTTGCTATCCCAAATTTCGCCGTAAACTTTCTGTGACAAACCGAACGTTTCAAACTGTTGACAGATTTTCTTATTCGACTTGATGCATGTTTTTCACCCGTTTTTAGAATGATTCTGTAACACCCCGAATTTGATAACCCAGGCCGGGATGCCACCGCCACACCTCCCAAGCAAGACACGAGTTCATTCGAGCTTGCTTGAGAGATGCAAGGCTAAAGGTATTTCAAAAATAATTTAAAGACAAGCCCAAAAAGATTTATTTTAAAATAACACAGTATAATCCAAAATAAAATAAGTCGCAGCGGAAAATTTAAATATGGGCTGACATGGCCAAAACGCAGTGGGTAATTTAAGTCTAAAAAAATGCAACATTCATAATTACTAATTTAATTCCCGAGTCCCAATATGCGTGCATGCTCATGCCATTTCTTCATACTCTGTAAAAGAAAAATAAAACAACGGGTTTTATCAGTATATAAAATACTGAGTAAGTTAATTCTTAACATAACAATAATGGGTTTTAAAATATAGTTAATAAAAATTCACATTTTTACTCATGCACATTTTATAATATAAAAATATATTTTGACGACATTGATAATAAGGATCTAAAGGCATGATTCTAAATGTAAAGAGGCGTACACGAATATTAAGTATATAAATTTTAGAAATTTAACAAAAGAATTTATTAAATACGGAGAGTTTTAAAAATCATGGGATGAGATATATGTTCTCACATAACTAATACTCCGTATTTCATTCTTCTACTATCGTTTCAATATGATTGAGATCACCGTATTCCGCTTGGGCACTTATGTCCACAAGCCTCACAAATCACAATTCGCTAGGGCCCTTATGTCCACTAGCCTTACAAATCACCATTCGCTAAGGCTCTTATGTCCACTAGCCTTACGCTTGGGCTCTAATGTCCACAAGCCTCAAATCAATATTTCATTAGGGCTCTTATGTCCGCTAGCCATACGCTTGGGCTCTTATGTCCACAAGCCACATAATCAATATTTCATAGTATCCAACTCTATCATAAAATCACAAAGTTTTCAAAATCGTTGAAAGTGTCGCAAGGAAAGTTTTCCATAAATCTCAAGGTTTAATAAGCACACACGTCGCAGATTACGCCTTTTGGTTTCAAAAATTCCTTCTAAAGACGATCACTATGAAATTTACTCAGTGTACCAATGACACCCTAACGAACAACTTTCATGTTTTAGGTTTCTCGAAATCAGGTAAGGAAACAAGTCAAATTTTACGATCTTCTTAAAAAGTATAATCTGCCAACTTTCCGGTAACAACGCACTGTTTTTAAAACACGTTTTCGACCTAGTAAACGAACTCTGAAAATTATGAAATTTTACGGGCATGTACACGACACAAAAATGAACAAGTTTTGTTAGAGGCATTTTATCCGAAAACGTTCTAGATCAAATCAGATTCGTACCTCAAGTTAAGTTAGAGAAAACTGTTCTTACTTCTTTTAAAAACACGGAGCAACCAGATCGCATTCGGAGGTCCAAACATTCACGAAAATTTATGAAATTTTACAGACACATTTTTGAGACGGTTAGCTACAACTTTCACGTTTACATCAAAGATTAGTTTTTAAGGGATCCATTCGAAAAACGTTAAAGAAGTCGGACATGAAATTCTGTCAGCTTTTTCGGGTTTGAAGAATAACTCAGAAAATACCAGATCGGATTTGACAGAACAAACATCGACGAAAAATTCTGAAATTTTAACATGATATACTTTAACTCATTAGCAACAAGTTTGTAGTTTTAAGTTTCTCTGTTTGAAAGCTCGAAAAGGGCTTAAAAGTTGGATTTCAGAAAACGCGTGTAGGGAGAGTTTTTGGGACAGATTTTCGTACGTTGATTAAAACTTGCATTCCATTTCATTTTAGGGCACCAAAACGGTTATGAGAAGAATCAACTTACAGTATCTAAGATCTAAAGTCTTAGATTTCATCGGGATGGCCTCCGGAGTCCGCGAACACGTCCAATCTACTCGTCTCTTTCTCACTACACGGCGTCCGGAGATGGCTTGGCCTCGTCCAAAACTTCGACTCCTTCGTCGGGGGGGGGGGGGGGGGGGGGGTCTTCGAAGGTGCAAGAACTTGGGGTTTCGAATTGTTTGAGGGTGGAGGAAGGTGGGGGGGCTGTTTTTGGGAGTAGATTAGGGTTTAGAAGTCTGAATATATGGTGTAGGATTGACCAAAATCCGTCCACAATCCTCTCCCCCCCAAATCACGGTAGTTTCCAAAGTTGAGGGTCGAATTATGGTAAGAAAATCGCTCCAATCGCGCAAGTTGCAGCTGCTCTCTTGGTGGCGCGGTCTTGGCGCGCTACTGCGCGAGCCCCGGCTGGGCTGCGGTCCGGTCCGGGCGGGGTCGTGCGACCCGTCGGGCCTTTTTCTCCTCTCTTTCGGGCTTCCGACCTCCTACATTCTCGGACTCGATTTTTCGGGTCATTCTCGGGTTATGATTTCTATCTTAAATTTATTTCGTCTCGAATTAGTCCCGTATTTAAAATCTTGAATTCGTCGCGTTTGGAGTCGATGGCTTTGAATTCGTCGTCATTCGATTCCCGTGCAATGATTTATTTCTTTAAATCATTTTCGACTTCACGGTTCTTGGAATTAAAATTCTTTTCCTTCTCAGATTTAATTGCATTTCTTTTTTTTTTTTAAATCTCGGGTATTACAGATTCAACTTTGCATTTCTAAACAAAAGTTGTAGATAAATGTGTCTAGATTATGCATATAAAATTTCATAGATTTTGGAGTTCATTTGGTATGTCAAATTGGTCGAATTTCAGAACTGTTTTAAAACCACTTTGGAGTCCGCGCATGAACAGTGTGTTGTGGTCGATTTTTGAGCATCTAAAATTCATTATTTCCAATTTCTTAAAACATGAAAGTTTTTCCTTAATGTGTTGTGTATCTTCTGTAAAAATTTCGGATCAATTGGCTTTTAAATAAATTTTTAATTGGCGTCGCACGAACCTGCGACGAAATCAGTTTTTGAGACAGAAATTATCTTTTGTAAAGAACTCAAATTTTGACTCACTTCAAAACCTTATTTCCGAAAACTTAAAACATGAAAGTTGTTCGTGAGTGTGTTTTCGAACTACTGTGTAAATTTCAGAATTTTTAATGTAAAGATGAATTTTTAATTAAGAAAGGCGTAAACTGCCTCGAATCGGATTTTTCGAACTTGAGAAAACTCGAACTATGAAACGCGATATCGAATATTTTGATCACTTGAAATACGAACTTTCGAAAAATTCCGTTCACTAGGCTGAGCCGAGCGTCATGCTAATCATTATCTTTGAGACTCCCTCGTTAGTGGTCTCCTTACTATCTGAGATTGCCTCGTTAGTGATCTCGCGCGCTGTGTTTTGGATCGCCTCGTTAGTGGTCCTACTATCTTTTGAGACTGCCTCGTTAGTGGTCTCTCAGTGTTGTGGACCGCCTCGTTAGTGGTCCTATGTTGAGATTGTCTCGTTAGTGATCTCCCGGTATGGTGTCATCTTCTTAGTTTGCGGGATAAAATATAAAAGACTTGTGTGAGTGTTAATTATGCTTAAATCTTATTTACCATGTTTTTAAATTATGCATTTAAATTACGTTTTTAAATTATGCTTTTAAATTAAGTCTTTTAAATTATGCATTTGCGTCTTGAATAAATTAATCATGTTTTCCGCTGCGAATAAAATATGGATTTTTAAATTAATGCATGACAAGTGAAATCTTTGGATTTAAACACATGTAACCCCTTAAATTGTTAGTTAGGGATTAATTTACTCGGTATATTTTTATACTGATAAACCGTTGTCATTTTTCTTTTACAGAGTATGTCGAGTGACGCATGCATATGCACTTGGGGGAAATCATTTATGGACATTTTTAATTTTTGCATCGTACTGTTTTACCGGGTCTGTTAAACCCGAGGGTTTGGCCATGTTGGCCGTGATTACTTTCCGCTGCATTTACTCTATTTTCGCGCATGATGATTATTACTATCGTATTTTGAATTAAGTATTGTAAATTTCCGGACTAAATCTTGAAATGTTTAAAATCTTTTACGTACCCATAAGCCTTGCATTTCCTTAGTGAGCTCGGGAAGCCGTGTCTTGCTAGGGAGATGTGGCGGTGACATCCCGGCCTGGGTTATCAAATCCGGGGTGGGGATGGCAATGGGTCGGGTCTGGGTCGGTTCCGCCAAGACCCAAGACCCGACCCAGGGCTCGGGTTCGGTTCGGTTCCGGGTCTGACCCGGACCCATTGCCATCCTTAGGGATGGCAACGGGTCGGTTCTGGGTCTATTTTTGCAAGACCCAAGACCCGACCCAAGCTCGGGTCTTTCTTGGTTTTCGATTCTGACCCGGACCCATTGCCATCCCTAATCCGGGGTGTTACAAGTTGGTATCAGAGCCCGGAAATTTTTTAAAGCTACTACTATTATTTTAAACCATTATTTTTAAAACCCCAGTATTATTTTTAAATTATTTATTTTGACTACTAGTATTATTTTAGCCCAAAAGCTTATTTTTACATAGCCCAAAATCTTAGCAAAAAGAAATATTAAATTTTTGGCCCACTATAGAGGCCCAACTTTTGTTCTTACACATGTAGTAGATTTGTTTTAAAATACATAAATAGATTACATTTTAATGGGGAAAGGGGGACTTGCACTTGCATGTTGCATATAGATTTAAATTCATGCATAACTAATCTTGCCTAAAACATATTCTAACCTTAACCTACCTTGTTAACAATAGATGGCCGCACCAAACGTGAACATGATCAACCTACTAATGAGGTTGATTGAAGCATACCTCGAATCTCCGAAAAAGGTGAATAACTTCAGACTAAGGGTAGAACAAATGGAAGCTAACCTGGGCCACCTAACTAATCTGGGCCAAGCAGGACATCAAGATATAGCCCAACTCCAAATCCAAATCAACGAACTTCAGACCCGCGAGACTGAGCTTTGGACCCAGATTGACGACGTAGAGACTCAAGCAGGGGTCTTGGGACATCAACTGCATCATCTGAAGGATGATCTGCTTCCACCTGCCCCTCTCGACCCGGGAACTCCTCCTGTAGCTAGCCCCGTTGTTGATCCTGTCGCTGTCCCTACAGCCGTCCAAACTCCAGTTGTTGTCGTTGATCCTGCCCCGGCTGCTGGGCCCAATTGGCCAACAAGCCCAGTATTCCATGGGCCCCTGGGCACGGGCACCGTCGAGGATTCGAGTGATGAGGATGACCCCATGGAGGACCCGACCACCTATCCTCCCCAGGCTTAGAGATTTTTGCTACATTATTCCTATTGTTCTCCTTTTTATTTTCCCGAACTATTCTTAACATTTTGATTCCTATCGCTTGTACCGAATAAAGTTCCCTATTAAGCAATAAAGTTCACAAGCATCTATGCTATGCGCAGTCTTTACGTTTTATTTCATTGAAACTCAACAAACCAAGGGAACAAGACAACAATAAACAAGCATTATATGCACAACAAATCGGCAAAGTACCTAGAACCCTGAATCCTAAAACTCAGGGTCTCAATGTTTCAACCTTTACACCCTTAACATAAATGACTGAATGAATCAATACAAATCTTAACCAACCATTAGTAGGCATCGCTCAATTTAGCAAAACATTTTCTCCCAACACTCCATTAAATCCCCAGAACTCTAAACCTACTTGTGCTCGTATGGTGATAACAGGATGGCACCCAGAGGACGAGCAAGGACCTTCCCTACCACCCCTAACACCCCCGACACGCCAGGACAACCCAATGAGCAGGCACCTAATGTTGAGGTGTAACACCCCGGATTTGATAACCCAGGCCGGGATGTCACCGCCAGATTTCCCTAGCAAGACACGGCTTCCCGAGCTCACTAAAGAAATGCAAGGCTTGTGGGTACGTAAAAGATTTAAAACATTTCAAGATTTAGTCCGGAAATTTATAATACTTAATTCAAAATACAATAGTAATAAACATCATGCGCGAAAATAAATAGAGTAAATGCAGCGGAAAGTAATCACGACCAACATGGCCAAATTCTCGGGTTTAACAGACCCGGTAAAAATAGTACGATGCAGAATTTAAAATGTCCATAATGGTTTCCCCCAAGTGCATATGCATACGTCACTCGACATACTCTGTAAAAGAAAAATGACAACGGTTTATCAGTATAAAAATATACCGAGTAAGTTAATCCCTAACTAACAATTTAAGGGGTTACATGTGTTTAAATCCAAAGATTCACTTGTCATGCATTACTTTAAAAATCCATATTTTATTCGCAGCGGAAAACATGATTAATATATCCAAGACAAAAATGCATAATTTAAAAGACTTAATTTAAAAGCGGAATTTAAAAGCATAATCTAATGACGTAATTTAAATGCGTAATTTAAAAACATGATAAATAAGATTTAAGCGTAATTAACACTCACACAAGTCTTTTATAATTTATCCCGCAAACTAAGAAGAGGACACCATACCGGGAGATCACTAACGAGGCAATCTCAACATAGGACCACTAACGAGGCAGTCCACAACAATGGGAGACCACTAACGAGGCAGTCTCAAAAGATAGTAGGACCACTAACGAGGCGATCCAAAACACAGCGCGCGAGATCACAAACGAGGCAATCTCAGATAGTAAGGAGACCACTAACGAGGCAGTCTCAAAGATAATGATTAGCATGAAGATCGGCTCAGCCTAGTGAACGGGATTTTTCGAAAGTTCGTATTTCAAGTGATCAAAAGATTCGATATCGCATTTCATAGTTCGAGTTTTCTCAAGTTCGAAAAATCCGATTCGACGCAGTTTACGCCTTTCTAAATTAAAAATTCATTTTTACACCAAAAATTCTGAAATTTACACAGTAGCTCAAAAACACACACACGAACAACTTTCATGTTTTAAGTTTTTGGAAATAAGGTTTTGAAGTGAGTCAAAATTTGAGTTCTTTACAAAAGGTAATTTCTGTCTCAAAAACAGATTTCGTCACAGGTTCGTGCGACGCCGATTAAAAATTCATTTCAAAGCCAATTGATCTGAAATTGTTACAGGAGATGCACAACACATTAAGGAACAACTTTCATGTTTTAATAATTTGGAAATAATGAAATTTAAATTCTCAAAAATCGACCACAACACACTGTTCATGCGCGGACTCCAAAGGGGTTTTAAAACAGTTCTGAAATTCGACCAATTTGACATGCCAAATGAACTCCAAAATCCATGAAATTTTATATGCATAATCTACACACATTTATCTACAACTTTTGTTTAGAAATGCAAAGTTGAATCATTCTAAAAATGGGTGAAAAACATGCATCAAGTCGAGTAATAAAATCTGTCAACAGTTTGAAACGTTCGGTTTGTCATAGAAAGTTTACGGCGAGATTTGGAATAGAAAATTTTAATGTCAATGGCTGAAATTTGGACACAAGATAGATTAAGGTCTTAGAAACAAAATCTATGTTAAAACGTTTTTGGTTTGAACTCCCGAAGGTCGAGTTTTAGGCGAGTTTTTGAAATTGGACGAAAATAGGGTTTTTGAAAATCGATTTTTGTTACGGGTATAGATCTCGAGTTTTAAACAACAATAAACCACAAAAATTTGTGAGTAAGGTCTTAAATTACTTAGTTAGAGATTAGAGTCACTGGAATGGGTTTCCGGACGTCCTAGGGTCGCGACGAACGGCCAACTTCTCCGATCGCTTTTTGTTTGTTTTCCGACGTGAAATCGTAGTAAAGGAAAAGGGTTAGATTTCGAGTTTCTAAGTTGTATGGACGAACTAAAACATTATACCATAGCTAACCAAGAGTCTAGAAGGCAGGGCTTGGTTCCTTTTGCCTCGTCGTCGCCGGAATGCTCGCCGGAAAGTGGATTCGGAGGGATTTTGAACTTGGAGAAAAAATTGAGAGTGTTTAGAGAGTGGTTTCTGAAAACCTAGGGTTTGGGACGCCCCTATGGTGTTCTTAAGCCTAAGGCTGGGATTCGGTTACCATCGTTAGGGGTGTTGTTTTTGGCAAGAAAATCGCCATGGAAGGAAAGTTTACACTTTCAGCACCTCTGGCGCGCTGGTGACGCGCACCTACGCTGCCCGCGCGGAGCACGCGCGCCAGGCCTGGAGTCGCGACTCCGCCTCCCGCGCGGTGGCCGCACGGCGGCGCGCGGCGAGCGCGAACCGGTCGGACCGGCCGGTTCGGCGGTCCGCGTGTTCCGTCGGGTCTTTTCTTCCTTTCCTCTATCGGTTTTCTACCCTGTACATGTTAGCTCGACTCCTCGGGTCGTCTCCGGTTCGGAATCTTTACCTTAAACTTGTTATGAGTTCGGCTTATCGCTCGTAACATTTCCGTGCCCTAATTAGTCTAGTCTAAATTAGTTCCAACTCCTCCTATCGTCCTTGCGATTGATCTTGTGATTTATTTTGTGATTTATCTTTTGATTTATTTTATGATTTATTTTGTGACTGTACAAGCTGCCTACGTAACCTGTGAAGGGATCAAGTCATGACGTAGTTCAAAACAATTTGAATTTGTTTTTCTCGGGTGTTACATCCTCCCCCCCTTAAGAATACAGTTATGTCCCCATAACTGTGGCCGGCTCATCTTGGAAGAGGGTAGGGTAACGTTGTTTCATGTCGGCCTCCGACTCCCATGTTGCCGTCTCCGTCTCATGGTTGGGCCAAAGGACCTTGACCATTCTCACGGTCTTGTTCCTCGTTACTCTCTCCTTCGTGTCAAGTACTCGCACCGGAACTTCCTCGTAACTCAAGTCATGCTCAAATTCAATTCTTTCGGGTTGGAGTACATGGGTCGAATCGTGCACGTACTTCTTTAATTGAGAGACGTGGAATACATCGTGAGTACAAGCAAATTGTGGTGGGGGACGCTAGTCAATAAGCGGTTTCCCACTCTTTACAGGATTCCTTATGGTTCCTATGTTTTCTTCGTACCGAGGGTTTTCTGTTGCCTTACCAAAAAGAAAATGCGAGGCAATTCTACTGTCTTTGTCAGGAATGATGTCGGTGATACCCCATGTCGTTGTATCTCACCGCCAATGTATGCTCGGGTTAAGTGAGGGGTGTATAGCAAAAGAGATTAAGCAAAACGGGAAAAATAAAACTCCCTCCGGGTCCCGCGCGGTGGCCGCGCGGTATGGGGCTTCAGCGCGCGGCGAGCGCGCGGCTGCCCCTGTTCGAGAAAATAGGGCTCGCGCTCCGCGCGAGCCACTTCCCCCATTTCCCATTCGAGACCACACCCCCAATTCTCTCTAAATCCGGCGGCTTACCTTCCCGTTTGCTTGATTTCGGCTTCAATTTCACTTACCAAGGTATGAATCTACTAAACCCACTTACTAATTTCAATTTTTATGCTTTGAATGACTTGATTTGTGAAGAGATTTAGAAATTAGGGTTTATGTACAAAAATTGGGGGTTTGTTATTTTTAGGCTTGATTTGTGCAAATTAGCAAGTGTATGTGGTAATTGTTGTTACTCTGGTTGCCTTGCTTGTATTTATGCCACAATGTGTTTATGTTTTTGGCAAATTCTTGTTGGATTTGAATCTTTAGGAAGACTATGAAGTTTTTGATGTTTGGTTGTTATTGGGGTGTGATTATTAGCTCATTTCTTTGTTGTTTGGCGCTGTAAAGAAACGATGCGTTGTTATTAGAGTGATTGTTTCATTTTGTGGGCAACTTCCGTGTGTTTGTTAGTAAGTTAGGTTTTGGTTTATTGCGCACATAACATATTCGTCGAAATGCCACAAAGGTCTTGGAACTAGTTTGAGCATATCCTTTGCCGAGGTTACCTTCTGGTTGGTCTCAGCAATCGATAGGATTTGATGTTCTTATGGAATACTCACGTTGGAAATCTTCGTGGATGTCCCTTACATATTTCTGCTTGAGTTTTTGTGTGGAATTTAGTCTTATAGCTGGTATTTGATGTTTTGCAGGATGTTGCTTTTCTTGTGGGTTGTTTTAGCGTCTCTCATGTGTCCTCCGAGGACCAGGAGACGAGTTGCTGATGAGGCTGGCCCCAGCAATGCCGCTCCGGCGATGCCTGATTTCGACGAGAGCGAGCCAGAGGAGGACGAGGAGCAGCGGGGCCCGAGACTCAGGGGTCTCCCTGACGAGGTGCGTCCTCACCGGCACGACAGGTTTCGGTTTAGGACGAGGGCTGCCCAGGACTTCTATTTCGACGAGCTTCGTCGAAACATGGCTTATGTCCCTGAGAGAGACATATGTCCTCATCATCTGGGCGATGACAGGGTCAGTGCAGTCTTGGAGTATTTGCAGTGGACCGGACTTGCACGTCATCCCGAGGGCGTTGCCTCCGGTTATCTGGCTATGGAGGTTATCGCCAACATTGGCGGTCTCGGGGAGGGTGACGACCTATCTCGGGTATGGGTTCGTGGTCGCTTCTCGACTTCAGTGCTCGGGCGATCAATGTCTATTTTGGCTTGCCTGACGATGGCGCATTTCGCCCACAGCCTGAGGGACGTGTTCTTGCTCCTGCGTGGGATACCTTATGCACCATAGTGTCGCCCACAGCCTGAGGGACGTGTTCTTGCTCCTGCGTGGGATACCTTATGCACCATAGTGCCTCCTCAGCTCGAGCACGGTCATGAGCTGCATTTGACGACGATGGACTCCCCTTGGCGAGAGCTTGCTCAGCTATGGTTAGGGCGCGTCCGGCCGATCACCCGGAGCCACATCATCCTGGATCACGTCTACGAGACCATTTGCTTTATCGCGTGAGACGGTAGGGTGAATGTGGGAGCTTGTATCGAGGACAACATGCGGGGTATGCGGAGAGGACGAGGGAGTAGGGTGATTACCCATGTTCACCTCATCTGTGGCTTGTGCGCGGCGCAGGGGATTCGCACGACACCGGAGACAGATCCGTATGATCTAGTAGCTGGCAGTTGCTACCGTATCCCAACTTACGCTGCCCGGCGTAGCGCCTTACGTCGTGGGGCTCCCCGTGCTGTACTTCGCCCGCAGCCTGATGATGGCGGCTTGATCCTTGTTGTACCACCGGAGCAGCCACCCCCTTCTCCAGTAGTTCCACCTCCTGCAGTGGCACCTCAGGGACAGGAGATGACTCAGATGCTGCAGATGATGCAGGAGATGCGGGTCGGTATGGATGCCGGGTTTGCAGCTGGGCAGGCTCGTTACGATGCCATAGACGCTAGATTGGACTTCTACCAGACCCGTATGGACTCGTTTGCTACGAGGCAGGCTCAGCAGCAGGCCACCATGTCCGACATGTACGCCTATGTGCGGCAGATGGACGACTACATGCGTCGGCAGTTTCCGCCTCCTGATCAGTGATGTTTTTCCTTCCATGTTTGCGTTTCCGTTTAGGTTATGTATCAGACGTACTTTGTTTAGTTTCCTCCTTATGAGGATGTTTCTGTTGACTGGGATTCATGGTTTATATTTCCGTTGTGTTATTGCCTAGTAACGTGTTTGGCTTGTGTTAGTTTGTTTATTGCTGTTTAGAAACATGGTTTAATTGTTCTGCCTATTTTATGGTTTGAAATGTTCTGGATTTACTGTTACCTTCCTATCGCATCTATATGTGTGTGGGTTACCCAACAATACTTGCGCCGTTGTGGGACTATGCCGCTTCAAGGAACTTAGGTAAACTAATGTGATATGGCATACAGGGTAGAATTTAAATAGGTATATATATGTTAAGTAAATAACTGCTTGTAAGGAGAAAATTTTATTAAATGAAGATTAGTTTTTTAATATGTATCAATTTATTGGGGTCTGTTAGTAGAGGTTGCTGGAACTTAGGAATTTTTTTTTATTATTATATATATATATATTTTTTTCAGTAATCTGTACGTTTTTTGTTTTTTTTAAGGGTCTAGGGTTCCCAGGGTCTGGGGTTGGATGTTCCCTAATTTGATCATGATAGTTAAAGAATTAAATAAAATGTATGGAATAAATTTAAATAGGCTTGTATTTTTATTACTCAAGAAATAAAGTTCGTTTGGGTTACAAGCGTTTGAAATAGACATAGGAGTGCTGTTAATAGTACGGAAAGGAAAATATACTACTAATAATGCGTAGCTGGATCACTAGATCTAAAACGAGTGGGTAGGCACGGCCTTGATGGGATCATCCTCATCGCTCGACACGTCGATGGGCATGGCGACATTGGGGGCAGGCCCCGGGTTCTGAAGAACCGCCCCATCCACGTCCTGGGCTAGGTTAGTCAGTTCCCAGCCCAGGGTCTCTACCTGCTCCTCCAAGTCATCTCCCTTGTCTTGGAGCTGGGCCACTTGGGCTTGGAGGTGTGTGACTTGCTCCTGCAGTTGGGCTATGTGGTGATGGTCTGTTTCCCTAAGGTGACCCACATGGGCCAGGTTACCCTCCAATTGTCCTACCCGCGTCTTGAAATAATTGATATGCTGTTGGGACTCGAGGTACGCATTCATCAGTTTTACCATCAGGTTGATCATGTTTGCATTTGGTTCGGCTATCTAATGTCAACAAGGTAAGTTAGAGTTAGAACATGTGTTAGGAAAGATTAGTTATGCACGAACTTAGATCTATATGCAACATGCAAGTGCAAGTCCCCCTTTCCCCATTTAAAATGTAATTTATCTATGTATTTTAAAATAAATCTACTATATGGGTAAGAATAAAGTTGGGCCTCTATAGTGGGCCAAAAATTTAATATTTCTTTTGGCTAAAATTTTGGGCTATGTAAAAATAAGCTTTTGGGCTAAAATAATACTAGTAGTCAAAATAAATAATTTAAAAATAATACTTGGGTTTTAAAAATAATGGTTTAAAATATAGTAGTAGCTTTAAAAATTTTCCGGGCTCTCATACCAACTTGTAACACCCCGGATTTGATAACCCAGGCCGGGATGTCACCGCCACATTTCCCTAGCAAGACACGGCTTCCCGAGCTCACTAAGGAAATGCAAGGCTTGTGGGTACGTAAAAGATTTAAAACATTTCAAGATTTAGTCCGGAAATTTATAATACATAATTCAAAATACGATAGTAATAATCATCATGCGCGGAAATAAATAGAGTAAATGCAGCGGAAAGTAATCACGGCCAACATGGCCAAATCCTCGGGTTTAACAGACCCGGTAAAAACAGTACGATGCAGAATTTAAAATGTCCATAATGGTTTCCCCCAAGTGCATATGCATGCGTCACTCGACATACTCTGTAAAAGAAAAATGACAACGATTTATCAGTATAAAAATATACCGAGTAAGTTAATCCCTAACTAACAATTTAAGGGGTTACATATGTTTAAATCCAAAGATTCACTTGTCATGCATTACTTTAAAAATCCATATTTTATTCGCAGCGGAGAACATGATTAATTTATCCAAGACGAAAATGCATAATTTAAAAGACTTAATTTAAAAGCGGAATTTAAAAGCATAATCTAATGACCTAATTTAAATGCGTAATTTAAAAACATGGTAAATAAGATTTAAGCGTAATTAACACTCACACAAGTCTTTTATAATTTATCCCGCAAACTAAGAAGAGGACACCATACCGGAAGATCACTAACGAGGCAATCTCAATATAGGACCACTAACGAGGCAGTCCACAACAATGGGAGACCACTAACGAGGCAGTGTCAAAAGATAGTAGGACCACTAACGAGGCGATCCAAAACACAGCGCGCGAGATCACTAACGAGGCAATCTCAGATAGTAAGGAGACCACTAACGAGGCAGTCTCAAAGATAATGATTAGCATGAAGATCGGCTCAGCCTAGTGAACGGGATTTTTCAAAATTTCGTATTTCAAGTGATCAAAAGATTCGATATCGCGTTTCATAGTTCGAGTTTTCTCAAGTTCGAAAAATCCTTTCATGTTTACGCCTTTCTTAATTAAAAATTCATTTTTACACCAAAAATTCTGAAATATACACAGTAGCTCAAAAACACACACACAAACAACTTTCATGTTTTAAGTTTTTGGAAATAAGGTTTCGAAGTGAGTCAAAATTTGAGTTCTTTACAAAAGGTAATTTCTGTCTCAAAAACTGATTTCGTCACAGGTTCGTGCGACGCCGATTAAAAGTTCATTTTTAAGCCAATTGATCCGAACGTTTTACAGGAGATGCACAACAAATTAAGGAACAACTTTCATGTTTTAAGAATTTGAAAATAATGAATTTTAGATGCTCAAAAATCGACCACAACACACTGTTCATGCGCGGACTCCTAAGGGGTTTTAAAACAGTTCTGAAATTCGACCAATTTGACATGCCAAATGAACTCCAAAATCCATGAAATTTTATACGCGTAATCTAGACACATTTATCTACAACTTTAGTTTAGAAATGCAAGTTAAATCATTCTAAAAAAGGGTGAAAAACATGCATCAAGTCGAGTAATAAAATCTGTCAACAGTTTGAAACGTTCGGTTTGTCACAGAAAGTTTACGGCAAGATTTGGAATAGCAAATTGTATTTTCAATGGCTGAAATTTGGACACAAGATAGATTAAGGTCTTAGGAACAAAATCTATGTTGAAAAGTTTTCGGTTTGAATTCCCGATGGTCGAGTTTTAGGCGAGTTTTTGAAATTGGACGAAAATAGGGTTTTTGAAAATCGATTTTTGTTACGGGTATTGATCTCGAGTTTTAAACAACAATAAACCACAAAAATTTGTGAGTAAGGTCTTAACTTACTTAGTTAGAGATTAGAGTCGCTGGAATGGGTTTCCGCACGTCCTAGGGTCGCGACGAACGGCCAACTTCTCCGATCGCTTTTTGTTCGTTTTCCGACGTGAAATCGTAGTAAAGGAAAAGGGTTAGATTTCGAGTTTCTAAGTTGTATGGACGAACTTAATCATTATACCATAGCTTACCAAGAGTGTAAAAGGCAGGGCTTGGTTCCTTTCACCTCGTCGTCGCCGGAATGCTCGCCGGAAAGTGGATTCGGAGGGATTTTCAACTTGGAGAGAAAATTGAGAGTGTTTAGGACGCCCCTATGGTGTTCTTTAGCCTTCCCTAAGGCTGGGATTCGGTTGCCATCGTTAGGGGTGTTGTTTTTGGCAAGAAAATCGCCATGGAAGGAAAGTTTACACTTTCAGCACCTCTGGCGCGCTGGTGACGCGCACCTACGCCTTTGCCCGCGCGGAGCACGCGCGCCAGGCCTGGAGTCGCGACTCCGCCTCCCGCGCGGTGGCCGCGCGGCGGCGCGCGGGCCGGCCGGACCGGCCAATTCGGCGGTCCGCGTATTCCGTCGGGTCTTCTCTTCCTTTCCTCTATCGGTTTTCTACCCTCTACGTGTTAGCTCGACTGTTCGGAGATGACCCGAGGAGTCGAGCTAACACGTAGAGGGTAGAAAACCGATAGAGGAAAGGAAGAGAAGACCCGACGGAACACGCGGACCGCCGAAACGGCCGGTCCGGCCGTCCCGCGCTCGCCGCGTGCCACCGCGCGGAAGGCGGAGTCGCGACTCCAGGCCTGGCGCGCATGCTCCGCGCGGGCAAAGGCGTAGGTGCGCGTCACCAGCGCGCCAGAGGTGCTGAAAGTGTAAACTTTCCTTCCATGGCGATTTCCTTGCCAAAAGTGCGACCCCTAACCATGACAACCAAATCCCAGCCTTAGGGAAGGCTATAGGACGGTAATGGGGCGTCCAAGTCCCCATAACTCACAGAAACACTCAAGCCTCCCCTCCATTCTTCCTCTCCAAGTCAAAACTCTCTTCGAATCCACTTTCCGGCAAGCATTCCGGCGACGACGAGGCGAAAGGAACTAAGCCCTGCCTTCTAGACTCTTGATAAGCTATGGTATAATGTTTTAGTTCGTCCATACGACTTAGAAACTCGAAATCTAACCCTTTTCTTTTACTACGATTTCACGTCGGAAAACGAACAAAAAGCGATCGGAGAAGTTGGCCGTTCGTCGCGACCCTAGGACGTCCGGAAACCCGTTCCAGCGACTCTAATCTCTAACTAAGTAAGTTAAGACCTTTCTCACAAACTTTTGTGGTTTATTGTTGTTTAAAACTCGAGATCTAGACCCGTAACAAAAATCGATTTTCAAAAACTCGCCTAAAACTCGACCTTCGGGAATTCAAACCGAAAACTTTTCAACATAGATTTTGTTCCTAAGACTTTAACATATCTTGTGTCCAAAAATCAGCCATTGATATTAAGATTTTCTATCCCAAATTTTTCCGTAAACTTTCTGTGACAAACCGAACGTTTCAAACTGTTGACAGATTTTCTTATTCGAATTGATGCATGTTTTTCACCCATTTTTTAGAATGAATCAACTTTGCATTTCTAAACAAAATTTGTAGATAAATGTGTCTAGATTATGCAAATAAAATTTCATGGATTTTGGAGTTCATTTGGTATGTCAAATTGGTCGAATTTCAGAACTGTTTTAAAACCCCTTTGGAGTCCGCGCATGAACAGTGTGTTGTGGTCGATTTTTGAGCATCTAAAATTCATTATTTCCAATTTCTTAAAACATGAAAGTTGTTCCTTAATGTGTTTTGTATCTCCGGTAAAAATTTCATATCAATTGGCTTTGAAATGAATTTTTAATCGGCGTCGCACGAACCTGTGACGAAATCAGTTTTTGAGACAGAAATTATCTTTTGTAAAAAACTCAAATTTTGACTCACTTTGAAACTTATTTCCAAAAACTTAAAACATGAAAGTTGTTCGTGAGTGTGTTTTCGAACTACTGTGTAAATTGTAGAATTTTTAGTGTAAAGATGAATTTTTAATTAAGAAAGGCGTAAACTGCCTCGAATCGGATTTTTCGAACTTGAGAAAACTCGAACTATGAAACGCGATATCGAATATTTTGATCCCTTGAAACAAGAACTTTCAAAAAATCCCGTTCACTAGGCTGAGCCGATCTTCATGCTAATCATTATCTTTGAGACTGTCTTGTTAGTGGTCTTCTTACTATCTGAGATTGCCTCGTTAGTGATCTCGCGCGTTGTGTTTTGGATCGCCTCGTTAGTGGTCCTACTATCTTTTGAGACTGCCTCGTTAGTGGTCTCCTATTGTTGTGGACTGCCTCGTTAGTGGTCCTATGTTGAGATTGCCTCGTTAGTGATCTCCCGGTATGGTGTCCTCTTCTTAGTTTACGGGATAAAATATAAAAGACTTGTGTGAGTGTTAATTATGTTTAAATCTTATTTACCATGTTTTTAAATTATGCATTTAAATTACGTTTTAAATTATGCTTTTAAATTCCACTTTTAAATTAAGTCTTTTAAATTATGCATTTGCGTCTTGAATAAATTAATCATGTTTTCCGCTGCGAATAAAATATGGATTTTTAAATTAATGCATGACAAGTGAAATCTTTGGATTTAAACACATGTAACCCCTTAAATTGTTAGTTAGGGATTAACTTACTCGGTATATTTTTATACTGATAAACTGTTATCATTTTTCTTTTACATAGTATGTCGAGTGACGCAGGCATATGCACTTGGGGGAAATCATTTATGGACATTTTTAATTTTTGCATCGTACTGTTTTACCGGGTCTGTTAAACCCGAGGATTTGGCCATGTTGGCCGTGATTACTTTCCGCTGCATTTACTCTATTTTCGCGCATGATGATTATTACTATCGTATTTTGAATTAAGTATTGTAAATTTCCGGACTAAATCTTGAAATGTTTTAAATCTTTTACGTACCCATAAGCCTTGCATTTCCTTAGTGAGCTCGGGAAGCCGTGTCTTGCTAGGGAGATGTGGCGGTGACATCCCGACCTGGGTTATCAAATCCGGGGTGTTACAAACCTAACCTTAACATTATATGATAATCATCAAAATTTGCAGGAAGCAAATTATCCATGACAAGTGTTTGTCTAAAAGCTTCGACAACATCTTGCTCCTCAACATCACAAATATGTCCAAGCTCACAAACTCCAACATCATTTCGCCTTCGGATCTTGCTTCTGAAGTAATGCCTAAACTTGCTGGATACACTTTTTGCTTTTTTCAAAATTTCACTCCTCATCCTCTTCTGCGAGTTTTCAGGAGCTGATTTTTGCTACTGTTTTCCATCCTTGCTGCAAGCTGAGAGAACAGATCGGTAGTGCATCACAAAGTGTTACTCCAAAGCCTCATTTTACAGTGATCCATCCAAACACAAAGCAATTACTGTTGAACAAAAACAAAATTATTGGAACCTAGCCAAGCGCACTGGATCCCCAAGCAATTCAGTAATATCACTACAAAATGAACCGGAAAACCCACAGAAAGGAAAAGAGAAACTCAACAAGAACTATAACCACGAATCGAGATCTTCACAACCGAAATACATAAAAATTTACCAATTGAGATCGCAAAAACCAACCAAAAAACTGAAATTACTCCAGATAAGACACCGGCGGCGACAAGAAGATGCGTAGACCCAAACCCGAGGCATCTCCTCCACCACCGCGGCTCCCACCCGATGCCCCGATGGCCGGCAGCATGGCCCGGTGCTTACGCTCGCTAGAGGGCGGAGTTTAAGAGCGTAGAGGGCAATGTGGCCAGGACGAGTGGGAGGCACCGAGAGGTTAGGGTTGGAGGCAAGAGGGGCGGGCGGCGTTTCGCGCAGGCGTCGCAGGCCTTCTAGGGTTTTTATGCCAAATCGAACCGGGCCGAGGAGAGGTTAGGTCTTCGTGGTCGTGGAGAGGGGTGTGCGGCTGGTGGTCGACGGAATGGCCTGGGAGCGTCGCACAGAAGAGAAGAAGCCAGAGAAGACGATGGAGTGGAGGAAACCTGGTTTGCTGAAATTGGATGCGAAATCGGGTCGGGAGAATGATCGAAAGAAACCCTAAACTCAAGCGGGCTCCTACCAAAGGAAATGCACTGTTCCTAATAGGCAAGTGAATTGGGAGAAGCCATGAGTATTTTGCTAAGAAAACAATTGGCGATTGGGAGGAGCGGTGCGGCTAGGGCAAGCTTTAAGAGGAGGAGAAAACGATGGTGATTGGGAGAGATGAAGGATGGCAGTGAACATGGGGAAGAAAGGGCAAATTTGTAAAGTCACATAGCCAGGCACTATTACCAGGAACAATGCGTACAGGGTAGCATATATATATATATATTAGATATATATATATATTCATACATACAAGGCGATATATATACACCATTAGAACACTAATCAAAACGGGAATTTTCACAGGCTGCTTTTTTTATTATTAAAAAATTTGTAAACATGAATAACTACTGATATGGCTTGCAATATACTTTCATGGTGAAAAATAAGGAGTCAACAGAAAGGTATTGGATGTAGTACAAGGAAAAGAAGAATATGTAAATATGAATAGATTTACGGAACAATAGATGATCAAAAGAAGATTGGGATGGCCAAAACTTTTTTGTGAGGAGAGTTAACTTACCTCACAATAGTTGGTGTTGGAGGGTTTCTAAAGATATGACTGTCACGATCTTGAGAATCACACAGGAAGTGGAAACGAACCACACCACAGACTGTATTTCGACGAGTGACGACGGATCTTTAGATTGGATTCTTAATAACAATCCGACTTATGACATAGAATAGGAAGAATCATACCTACTGTGTAGTCTTCTATGGATAAAAAAAATCTGTTACCAAAGTTCCGAAAGTTCGAACTACAGTCTGCAACCTTGAACACAGGAAAGATAAATTAAAATCTTATAATCGTCTATTCGGGGTTGACGAAGAGAGGTTGAGTTATACTTACTTGAATTCGGAATCTGAAATCTGGAGAACTCGAAACTACGACTGATTCTGCTATGACAAATTTTAGGATTCCCTCAATTGGTATAGTAAATGGTGGAGTTATATGCTTGGAGGAATAAATGGGTGCAGTGAACAATCTACAGCAACGGTTGGAGTCCTCCACTAAATTCTCATTATTTGGTGTATTAAGAGAGTGTAATTAGGAGAAATGATTATGGAGAAACGCATCCAGAGAGAATGGGCTGATACGTTTTGCCTCAATCAGACAATAATGACGGAAATAATGGGTGCATTAAGCATGGAATAGATTGGGATCAAATGATTGTGAATAAAGTCCATTCTCATTCCTAATTCCTACGGTATGACAGTAGTCTATCTTTTTTTTTATTTAATATTATGATATTTATTTCTAAAAAAAATCATAATGTAGGAATTTTCCGAGATCGTTGGTATAATTCGAAAAATCTATCCCGAGTCGCGATTGTCCGAAATATTTAATTCTGCCCTCTCGGAATTATTTCGATTTATTCATAAATAAATCCAATTCTTTAATTTTTGGATTTGAATTCTCGATGTCGATTTCTCGGGTATTACAGATCAACTCAATTCTGCCCCACATTCTGCCAAAAAGGGGGAGATTGTTGGGAACCAGTTTTGAGCAAATGTGTTCACAACCGGTGTCTGGACAGGTTATGTTAAGCCAACCACGATCTTATCCGAAAAACTATCTAAGAAAAGTGCAGCTGGCGGACATACATCGAGTGTGATACCCCGTAATAAAGTATATGCATTTATTTTCGAGCTCGACTCAACAATATGTATTCCAAATAAATAAATAAATAAATTCAAATTGTTTTGAACTACGTCATGGCTTGATCCCTTCACAGGGTATGTAGGCAGCTTAGAAATTTTACTTCTGAGTTCAGTCATGAAATAATAAAATAAAACAAAAGACAAACTCTTAGCACGAGAAAAGCCGAAACACAACTTCGAGGACGAAATTAAATCTTAAAGAGGGTAGACTGTAATACCCGGGAATTTTGTAACATCAAATAAATAAATAAATAAATAAATAAATAAATAAATAAATAAAATAAACAAATAAATATAAAGGAAATGAGAAATAAAATTTAATTTAAAAAGGAATTAAAGAAATTTAATTAAAAAGGAATTAAATTTAATTAAATAAATTGTTACACGGGAACCCAACACCGATAGACTCAATAATTCGAGTCCAAACATAAATTCAGATCCGAATAAAATGACGATAGGAAATCAGAGTCCGAAATTAGCTCGGAAATCGAAGTCCAAGAAAATAGAGAGATAGAAGTCCGAAAGAGAGGAGGAAAGGCTCGACGGATCGCACGACCCGGCCCGGACCGAGGTCCAGGCGGTGGCCGCGCGCTGCGAAGGGAAACCGCGCCAACCGCGCGCCAGCTCCCTTGAACGAACAATGCGAGATTCACTCGCCCGATTCTGGATTTTTCGACTTCGGTTGCTTACCTTTGGCTCAAGACACCCAAGGGCAGATCTTGGACGTCCCCTAGGTCTCCTAAGTCTATAAATACTTGTCCCTTTCGACCCCGAACACTTTTTCAAACCCTACGAAGGCAAGAGAACACGTTTCAAACCCCAATCCCGGAGTCATAGGAGGCACGAAGGCAAGAGAAGACTGAGACTTGGACGAAAATTCAGAGACCTTGTCATCGTGAACGTAGATCGCGACGGATCTAGGAGTCAAGCGGTGAACGTGGAAACCATGCCTACGAATCGACGAGCCGGATAATCAAATTTCTTGTAAGTTAACCTTACTATGGGTTTGGGAGAATTAAAATACACCTAATCATAAGGAATTAAACAAGAACCCTAAAATCTGTCAACATAAGAAACCCTAAGGCGCAGCGTTTTTCTTTGAATCGTTCGAACCCTTAAAACTGTTCAAACGGAAAAACTTAAAACATGAAAAATGTTCCTAAGAGATTGGTTTAGTTCGTGTAAAAGTTTCATAATTTTTCATCGTGTTTTGTTATCCGAAAACGGCCTCAAACAAACTTTCCTTAGATTTAGATCTTTAAACGGTGACAGATTCTTAGTCCGAACTTGTGGTTGATTTTTACATTAGATCTAGACCGTTTTAGGAATAGTGTTAAACATAAGAATTGTAGATTTACACGTTTATAACACCTCTGTAATTTTTTAGAATTTTTCATTAAGTTTTGAACCTCCGAATTCGAACCGAACCGATCTGCGTTATCTTCGAACTTCTAGAAATTGACAGAAATGGTTTCTGAGCTTAATTCGGTTTTTCATAATTGATCCGATTGGATTTAGGCCTTGAGTTCTAAATGAAAGTTGTAGATAATTGTGTTAGGATTAAGCCTGTAAAATTTCATCAAATTTGGTACTCGTTTGATATGTAAAAATTGCATCTTTGAAAACTGCTACGCCTGAATCCGGGCAGAACACTAGTTTTGTACAAAATCTCATTTTTGACCTATTTTCTTAATCCGGATTGAAAACTTTAAAACATGAAACTTGTTCTTTGGTGTTTTGGCGAGCTACTTCTCGAATTTCAGAATTTTTGGTCATGAAATGGATTTTTAAATGATATCGGAGCAAACAGCGTCCTGAAATAGTATATTTTTGAGAAACTTACTAAATTTGGGAAATTGGCCTTTAAGGTTTAAACGATTGGAAATTCCTTTGAAATAAAATACATAAACAAACGTTATTGAAATCCTATTATGACTGGATTGAGATTCCTATGTAGAGGGTGAGTGTCCCATCGGGTGCCCCTCTAGCTTTTTGCTTCGTGCCTAAACGGACGAGAGTAATCTACGTAGGGGGTGAGTGCTCTGCAGGGTGCCCTCCTAGCTTTGCATGTCGTGCCTGATTGGACGATGGTGTTTTACATGAGAAACTATGCCAAAACAGCGAGATATTTTTGGGCCTACACTCTCGGGAGTATCCGTATGGGTTTCCCGAGGCTCCGGAGTGGTACTGGGTATGGCGGATACGGCTGCGGCCACCGGACTACCGGCTAAACTTGTTGAGATTGCGATGAAATCGCGAAACACTTGAGATACCAATGAAATCTTGATACTCGACTATGGATTAACGGGAAAATTAAAAGACTTGAATATTTTCCTTCCCTTACTTAAATTGTGCTTTTAAATTATGTTCTACAATTATTTACCTTGCAAGCTATATTGTTATTTTATGGAATTCATGTCTTGTAAATCATCCCATTAAATTATTATTAGATAAATAAATTAAATTATGTGGTGTATGCACATGTTTTCTGTAAACCTAAGTAATGGCTTTAAAACCCCTTAATCATGCTAAGTGTTAAGTTACTCAGCACGTTTTTGTTGACCAAACCACATTTCTCCCTTTTTTCTTTCAGAGTTAAGGATTATGTATCATCATATGCCTACATGAGAATTTTGGGGAGGTACATTATTTTAGAATTTTTGCATTAGACTAGAACTTGCATGAACGGGCCTGTTTAACCCGTGTTTTGGCCATGTCGGCCCTATTTTTCAATTCCGCTGCTATCTATATAATTAGCTATTATTTTCCGCTGCAACTGTAATGACATTATTTTCGAATTATATTACAATGGGCTGTTTGGATGTTTTAAATTCTGAAAAACCATAGCCTTGCATCTCTGTAGCAAGCTTGGAGACGTGTCTTGCTAGGGAGGTGTGGCGGTGACATCCCGGCCTGGGTTATCAAATCCGTGGTGTTACAAAGTGGTATTAGAGCCCGGAATACTTTTAAACCTATTATTATTATTTTTAACTATTATTTTCTAAACTATTATTTTTAAACCATTAGCATTTTTAAACTACTATTACTATCAATATGATTATTTTAAGAACCCATGGGATATATTTTATTTTAAAAACCCAGGGGAAAAATAGTGCATTTATTTTCAGGGGGGTCATCATTTGCATGCGCATATTGCATTTCTTTACCTTAGATAACCTAGAAGTGACGTTGTTCTAACTTAGATCTCTTGCTACACCTATATAACATAGAGGCTTGACATCGAAATAGAAACGCTAACTAGAGATTGATCTTGCCGTAGTTCTAGATCTCATTCATCTATGCGCACGCCTAAGTATAACAATCCTCGGCCTTTGCCATTCCCATCCTCGTACGAAACAAGTCCTTTATGTTGAGTAATAAAAATCAAATTTTTATTAAAACACTCTTTGTTCCAAAAATCTTGTTTGGTTCCCCAAACAACAAATCCGAAAATTCAAAATTCGAAATTCACAATTCTCCAAAAAAAAAAATCTGGACAGACCCCTATCCGACCAAAAAAAAAGAAAAAGAAAACAGCATGTAGGCCAAGCGATCTATCTAAACTCTGATAAACCAATCTATATCGTTGGTGACAGAATGGCACCAAGAGGTAGACCAAGATACCAGCCTGCTCTCCAACCCACTACTGAAGTGCCACCGAATGTCACAGAACCTGCTCAACCTGTAGGAGCACAACCCCAAGGTGCGCAGGACGCCCCCGCACCGAACAATGTGGGCGATCGTCTCCGGATGATAGAAGAGGTCTTGGTTGCGCTAGGGAACGTGCAAGTCAACCAAGGGCAAGCTGCGGCGGTACCTCCGCCCCAAGCTCGCCCCAACTATCTGGCGATGGTGAATCCTTACCAGCCACCCCACTATGTTGGCGAGGAGGATCCCGCAAAACTGGAAGAATGGATCCGGACCTTTGACAAGTTGCTGGTGCGGTCAAGTGTCCGGAGGGAGAGAGGGTGCACGTCGCCTCGTACTACTTGGGAGGCGAAGCGGACAACTGGTGGCAGGCCACCCAAGCGAAACTGACTGAAGACGATGAGCCCTATTCTTGGGCAGAAATGATGGAGCTGCTCAGGGATAGATTCTATCCCCTGAGTACCAAAGCAGCAATGTACGAAGAATTTCTGTCGCTGAAACAAGGAGGCCAGACAGTGCAGGAATACTACACCTGCTTTAAGGGACTAGTACGATTTGCGCCAAGGTTGTGCCGACGGACATGGAAAAAGCCCAGAAGTTCGAAATGGGCTTAAATCTGGCAATTCGCGAGGTGATCACAGGGGTGCACTACCCCGACCGACAAGCTATTTATGATCGTGCGGTAGCGGTTGCACGAGTTCAAGGACTGAAGCGGAAGGCGATAGGTGAGACTAGCCGAGGTCCCCATAGACAAGGCAAGGGAGATAAGGACCGCAGAACTGATATTGACTTGGGTAGGAATAATTATCGTGAAGGACCAAATGGACTAGTCCAAGGCGACGATGGAGGCAACAATAGAAGGACTTTCAACCGTGAAGGCTACGTACCCCGATACCCAAAGTGTAACCAACCTCATCTGGTGAGAGGATGTCCTCAACCCGACACATGCTTCCGATGTGGTCACCGTGGACATCGGATGAAAGAATGTCGAACCCATAATAAGAATATCACCAAAAGAGAAGATCTGGCCGCCAGACCGGACCAGCCACGGAGTCCAGACGGTCAAAATGACAACAACCAAGGGCATCGACTCCAAAATCAACACCCTCAACAGAACCCGACCCAAAACCAAAATCGGGACCAGATGAATAATCAAGGGAGACCCATGGGACGTTGAAAGTGATAAATCAAGTGGACACACCTGTTCAAGGAAACGATACACGAACCTTTTGAAGAATAACAAGTAGGCAGTTATGGGGACATAACTGAAGTCCTAAGGGGGAGAGGATGTGATACCCCGTAATAAAGTATATGCATTTATTTTCGAGCTCGACTCAACAATATGTATTCCAAATAAATATATAAACAAATTCAAATGTTTTGAACTACGTCATGGCTTGATCCCTTCACAGGGTACGTAGGCAGCTTAGAAATTTTAATTCTAAGTTCAGTCATGAAATAATAAAAGAAAACAAAAAGACAAACTCTTAGCATGAGAAAAGCCGAAACATAACTTCGAGGACGAAGTTGATTTTTAAGGAAGGTAGATTGTAATACCCGGGAATTTTGCAACATAAAATAAATAAATAAATAAATAAATAAATAAATAATAAATACAATAAATAAATAAATATAAAGGAAACGAGAAATGAAATTTAATTTAAAAAGGAATTAAAGAAATTTAATTAAATAAATTGTTACACGGGAACCCAACACCGATAGACTCAATAATTCGAGTCCAAACATAAATTCAGATCTGAATAAAATGACGATAGGAAATCGGAGTTCGAAATTAGCCCGGAAATCGAAGTCCAAGAACATAGAAGGATAGAAGTCCGAAAGAGAGGAGGAAAGACTCGACGGATCGCACGACCCGCCCCAGACCGAAGTCCAGGCGGTGGCCGCGCACTGCGAATGGAAACCGTGCCAACCGCGCGCCAGCTCCCTTGAATGAAAAATGCGAGATTCACTCGCCCGATTCCGGATTTTTCGACTTCGGTTGCTTACCTTTCGGATCAATTCCGGATTCACTCCCCTAGGTCTGCTAAGTCTATAAATACTCGTCCCCTTCGACCCCGAACACTTTTTCAAACTCTACGAAAATCTCTATACGTTTCAAACCCTAATCCCGGAGTCGTCGATGGCACGAAGGCAAGAGAAGACTGAGAGTTGGACGAAAATTCAGAGACCTTGTCATCGTGAACGTAGATCCCGACGGATCTAGGAGTCAAGTGGTGAACGTGGAAGCCACGCCTACGAATCGACGAGCCGGATAATCAAATTTCTTGTAAGTTAACCTTACTATGGGTTTGGGAGAATTAAAATACACCTAATCATAAGGAATTAAACAAGAACCCTAAAATCTGTCAACATAAGAAACCCTACGGCGCAGCGTTTTGCTTTGAATTTTTCAAACCCATAAACTATTCAAACGGAAAAACTTAAAACACAAAAAACGTTCCTAAGACATTGATCTAGTTCATGTAAAAGTTTCATAATTTTTCATCGTGTTTTGATATCCGAAAACGGCCTCAAACGAACCTGCCTTAGATTTAGATCTTGAAACGGTGACAGATTCTTAGTCCGACCTAAGAATTGTAGATCTATACGTTTAGAACACCTCTGTAAGTTTTCAGAATTTTTCATTAAGATTTGAACCTCCGAATTCGAACCGAACCGATCTGCGTTATCTTCGAACTTCTATAAATTGACAGAAATGGTTCCTGAGCTTAATTCGGTTTTTCATAATTGATCCGATTGGATTTAGGCCTTGGGTTCTAAATGAAAGTTGTAGATAATTGTGTTAGGATTAAGCCTGTAAAATTTCTTCAAATTTCTTCAAATTGTCTTAGGATTAACCCTCTAGCTTTGCACGTCGTGCCTGATTGGACGATGGTGTTTTACATGAGAAACTATGCCAAAACGGCGAGATATTTTTGGGCCTACACTCTCGGGAGTATCCATATGGATTTCCCGGGGCTCCGGAGTGGTACTGGGTATGGCGGATACGGCTGCGGCTGCGGGACTACCGGCTAAAATTGTTGAGATTGCGATGAAATCGCGAAACACTTGAGATACCAATGAAATCTTGATACTCGACTATGGATTAAGGGGAAAATTAAGACTTGAATATTTTCCTTCCCTTACTTAAATTGTGCTTTTAAATTATGTTCTACAATTATTTACCTTGCAAGCTATATTGTGATTTTATGGAATCCATTTCTTGTAAATTTTGCCATTAAATTATTATTAGATAAATAAATTAAATTATGTGGTGTATGCACATGTTTTCTTTAAATCTAAGTAATGGCTTTGAAGTCCCTTAATCATGCTAAGTGTTAACTTACTCAGCCCGTTTTTGCTGACCAAACCACATTTCTCCTTTTTCTTTCAGAGTTGAGGATTATGCATCATCATATGCCTACATGGGAATTTTGGGGAGATACATTATTTTAGAATTTTTGCATTAGACTTAGAATGAATTAAATAAGCCATATACTAATAAGGTATATTTGTATCTTAGTACCTATATTATAAAAACTCTAAATTTAAGTATGCTAGCTTTGAAGAAATTCTTGAATAGATAACGACCTCCAAGGAATTCTCCCAGTGTGCGTTAATGAAACTAAACAAATAAGGAAAAGCTCATGTTAGTCCATGGAGTATGCAAACGAGTAACACCTTGTCTTGGGGTGTTACAAAGCTATCGAACCCAACTTAGGACCGAGTGTTACTAAGACGTCTACCAATCCATAGAATATGGATGGTCAAAGCCGGTTCTGGGTACTCAGACGATTGGGGAGAAAATATGGACATTGTTGGGAACCAGTTTTGAGCAAATGTGTTCACAACCGATGTCTGCACTACTTTGTTGAACCAACCCCGACAGTATTCGACAAACTATTTAAAGGAAGATATGCTGGAGAATCTGCACGAAGATCAACTCCAACGGTCAGCTGATTCCTTGCCCGAATCGTGCTCAAGAAGTATAGAAACATAGATCTCCTAATCTGGGCAACTTCATTCTAAGGAAAGGGTTAAATATGGCAACAAAATCCTACCTTGAATGGAGAGATGTTTTTCTCTTGAAATACGCCGGCCAAGGGTGGTGGAGCTCACGACTCGAATTATACATTCTCTCCCTTGTGCTATTGAAAGTATTTCCAAGAGAAAAACACATTCCTTCGGTGTAGTGAATTCATCATTTCGAAGGAAGACATACTATCAACACTTCCCCGGGTGAATTGATCGAGAGCGTGCTACAGTGTTCTTGATTGAAGTCGACGGATTCAATCAAGGCTTTCGAGGGGTCGTCAAACTAAGAGCTTAAATGAAATATTCTAAGAAGGAGGGTCGCCAACAGGTTTTGACCAAGGGTAACTTGAAGGGGGAGCCTTCAAGGAATTGGAGCAAGGTCGGGGAGATCTTCACCAAAACAAGGGGGTGTTTTGGTTCTACAATTCAACCGTTGGAGATTGGAGTTGGGCGAGTTAAATCACTATTGTTTAGATCGAGGATCAAGTCGAAACAATTAGTGAACCTCCTGGATTGGTATCCCCCAGATGTAGGCTTGTGCCGAACTGGGTCAACAAACCTTGAGCTCGATACTTTTACAGTTTATTAATTTTCCGCTGCATAATATCTTAAAACTATTTAACGTGTCCACGAAAGGTGTTTGAACTAGTTTACAGGACCAGTTCATTGGTTATTGATAATGGCCAAAATTGTCCACTATTTCCAATCTGTTTCCGTGTCTGAGGCGGACATTTTGATCGCATTCCCATCTTATTTTAATAAGAAAGCAGTTGAATTCGACAAATTAATGCGGTTTGTATAAACAATAAGCTGGTAATGAAAAACACAAAAATATGCAATTTTAATTGCATTTGTGTTAGAAAAATCCAAAAACATGAAAAAAGGAAAAATATAAGAAAAAGGAATGAAAAGATGGGCAAAAGAATAAAATAGCCCACAAAAATCAAAAGATGGGAAAAAGAATGAAAAACCCACAAAAATGAAATTTTTGGCCAAGTGCTGAAAGGCAATTCGGTCTAGGCAATTCGGCCTACACCGAATTGCCCATATAGACCGAATTGCTGAAGAATAAAGAAGAACAATAGACCAAGTGTTGAGAGGAGAAACAAGATACCCAATTCGGTCTATGCAATTCGATTTACACCGAATTAACCGCATAGACCGAATTAATTCAAGACAAGAAAGCCAAGCAGGAGACCATGAGCAATTCGACAAAATCAATTCCGTCTACACTATACCGAATTCACACTGAAGACCACATCCCAACCAAAGATCAAGGAAGAAAGACTCCAAGCAATTCGATGTCCCCCAATTCGGTCTATACCGAATTGCATGTGGAGATCGAATTAAGTTCAAAATACATCCAGATGAAGCTGAGGAGCACGTGGAAAAAGCATGCCATTGCTAATGGGCTGTGATGGGCCTAAGGTTTTGAAGAACAAGTATAAAAGCCAATTCTCACCAACACTGAAGAGATCTCACAACACAGAACACAGTTCCAACCCTAATACTTGGAGAGGACAAGGGGTACCAAGTTCTTCACCCTTTAAGGGTTAGGTAGGTAGATTAGTTAGATTATTTTTATGCACCTTAGATTAGTTTTTGTTGCTTTGATGTTAGTTTAATTTGTAAAGCTGTTGCTACCACTTAGAGTAGCCATTTTCCATATTTTTAACATGCTTTGTAGTTGGAATGAACCCAACCTTCAATCTAATGATGGTTTTGGGTTATTTACTTTGTTTTCAAGTGTTTAATGCAAAGAAAATTTCCAGAAATGGATTTTGGCACATGTGTTTCACACTCTTTAAATGCTTTCTTTAGCAATAAATATGGTAGAATGAATGTTTGTTCCAACTAGGTTACATTTAATATGTTCTAGTTGGCTTTCATTCTTAATAAATGCACGTTAAGTGGATTTTTGGTGTGTTCTTATGCCTTAGAGCTCAAATAAGTGTTCTTAGGTGTTTAGATAATTTAAGTCCTTTTAGAAATATGTTTACATGCTTTAATTTAATTTCCTTGTTTAGATTTCTTGTTTAAGTTGCCTTAGATAATTTAAGTGTTCTTATTCTTTTATGCATGATGTTCTTAGAATTATAGTTGTATTAGGTTATTTACTCTTTGAATTATTTGTTTGTAGCTTTAGGTTTTACTCCATGCTTTTATCCACTGAACATGCATGATTATGGATAACCACAAAATATTTACAAGTATGGCTGCGAGATGACATTGATGTGAAATGAGTGATGGGGTCAATCCCATCTATCATAAACCACATCAACTTAGAAATCGCAGTGATATTTGTAAACATAAAAAATACACATGTGAAAATGCCATGCAAATACGGTCTGAGGCAATTCGGTCTATACTGAATTGCCCATGGAGACTGAAGTGCATGACACAAAATGTTTGTTTATTTCCTTCATGAAAAAAATGTCATGTAATTCGGTCTAAAGAAATTCGGTCTAAACCGAATTGCCCATGAAGACCGAATTGCATGATAAAAATGTTGTTTGTTCACATACTCATGAAGTCCCCATGCAATTCGATCTATGCAATTCGGTTTATACGGAATTGCACACATAGACCGAATTGACTTGGAAACCTCATTGTATGCATTATCATCCCTTCATGCCTTAGTTTATTTTCCTTGTTAAACCAATTTGGTTTACCAATTCGGTCTATACCGAATCATCCTGGTAAATCGAATTAAACACTCCTTTTGAAGCAAATGCCTTAGCCAAATTTGAGTAAGGGGATAACCCCATCAATTCGGTTTGTCCAATTCGGTCTATACCGAATTGCTTGACAAACCAAATTAGATGATTTTATTACCCAACCTTACTATGATTAATTGGGTAAGATAACACTTCATTTCTCATGCATAGGCAATTCGGTTTATATTACATTAGACCGAATTGACCTCCCATCTCTATTTTAAAACTCCAAAATTATTTTATCTTCCTGAAGTGAGTAAGTTGCATGGATGTATTGGGCTTAGGCCCATTGCATTTAATTTTATCCATTACACACCTCAACCCATTAGTGTCTATATTATTGTGTGATTAATACTTACACAATACCCAAAAACATTCTTTTAAATTTTACCTTTTCTCATCACTTGTGTGTATGAACGGGTAATAAGAGATATCATAGATCAATGTTGGCAAAAAGGTCCCTTCACCGGGATAACGATTAGCTCGTCTTCTGTGTATTAATTATTACTCGTTATTTTGCATGGTCTGGTTAGTGATTGGTGGAAGCTACGGCAAAAGGTCCCTTCAAGGGGATAACGATTAGCCACTCAGCCAATTCCTAATTAAATACAGTTTTCTTCTCTTTATCTTAATTTCAACCTGAATTTCGAGCCATAAGTAATGTTAAACAGTGTCGATCAACACTGTTATAATCGTACTGTAGCAAGAAAACATGTGGGTTTTTACTCTCTCATGGATAGTAGGACTCTTGATGGTAGCGATCACTGTCATTAAGGGTTTCTTACTGTCTAAAAACTATTCCATCTGGAATAACTGGGAACTGGATGGCAGATGTTTGCAGTCCAGATAACCCCAGTTATTTCTAGCACTCTTTTAGCCAATTCTTCTTATCTCAAGGCTAGTCCATCTTTGTGTATCAAATTCTGTCTAATCCCACCATATATTTTGGGGTATTTTATTTTACTTCTCATATACATGTATGCATGATATTATTATGTAGATATTGTGGTCTATAATATTTTGGGGATCCTTCTTCTTGGACATAGAAGTATTGATTTAAATCAGATGCTGCATAATAAATTTTCGCAAAAATCACTTTATAAAATCCGGATCTGAGTAAGGGATAATTTCACAGTTATGACTAATTCAATTTCTACTGGGGATTGATTTTGGGAAACTAGAAACAGAGTCAGCGATTAGGTCTCATCTAGACTGAAAGGATCTGTGTTTTAATTGAGAGTTTAGTACCTGTGTAGGGAATGATTTTCAAATATCAATTGTTTTCTCAAAATTACTGTATGTTGGATATTTTCTATTAAGTATTACGTCGAATCAGTGTCCACTTGGATTCAGATAAGATGTTGTGCATAATACCAGAGGAACAACATATAGGCCTTGGTTAATTTCTAAGGTAGGGGTTGAGTATTCTTTCAACTACTATCTTCTTCCGCCAAAGCCTATAATTGAGTCTTGAGTGAGTACATCCGGAATAGATCTTCCCAGGTCTGTTCCACTCGGTTTGTATCTCATAACTAACCGGATGTTATAAGCCCTGTGGCTTACTGATATTTGGGAAGTTCTAAATCTGCATCTGGTCATCGAAACCAGGAGCTCTTTTATGCTAACGGAATGAGATAGCTTTTGAGGCTTCCGAGTGAGAGGTTTTTAAATGCTTTCTTTACTGCTTTCTTTATCGCTTTCGTTTAAATGCTTTTATAGAGGTCACTCGGAAGAATTAGAGGTTGGCCGCTGGTTGTAAGGTTTAAGAGTTGTGGATTAGTTCGGGATTTTATCTAGACTATTGGGTGTGACAAGGGGGGTGATAGGAGTACTTGGCATGTCAACTAATGATGTGTTAGGTGTTACTTATCCACTATGGAAAAATAACATACCTCGGCAGGGGGAGTTATTAATCTGTGGTATCTTAGAAATTGAGATCTTAAGAGCATGTAAATTCTGACTGTAAGTACTTGTCTGTTAAAGGGAACATAGTTAGAAAGCATGAGAGTTTGCTAACTGATGAATCATCCCAACCAAAGATCTGTGTAATTAAAATGGAAGTTTGATTGTGTTTCTTCTGAATCTCGTCCAATCTTTATCATTTCCTTCCTGTCCCTTCTGTCTCTTTTTAAATCTGCTTTCGTAGAATAATTTTATCCGCTTTCTTAGCATACTTTTATCGCTTCCTTAGAATAGATTTAATTGTTGTCTAGAATAATTTTAATATGCTTTGTAGAATAATTTTACTGCTTTCATAACTTAGTTTAAATTATGTCAAGTAGTTGTTAGAAACCAATGCAAAACCTGAAACGAGTAACCGAGTGGAAAATCTTAGTAAACGACGTGGGCCCTGCTTCTATCGCACATCCTCCAGTGAACGATCCGGTCTTACTATAAATTACTGCAATTTTTGACACCGTGCGCTTTCGGGCCACAGTTTCTTAACACGAGTAATAAAAACGTGACAACCTATATATATCCTTAAACCCCCTCCATAAGTCATAACTCTTTTCATTTAATAAATTCAAACTTGATATTTTAGAAAATACTCTTGTGTGGAAATTGTTTTCATGGCGCCGTTGTCAAGATTTTCATGGCGCCATTTGAAATCAAAGTTTTCCACATGAGTAATAAAAATTGAAAATCTTAATATATTTTAGAAAATACTCGTGTGTGGAAATTGTCAAAAGTTTCATGGCGCCGTTGCCGGGGAGGATGCAGCGCCGTTTATTAAGAGAATTACACTCCTGATTTACTCATAGATAGTTTTTGTATATACTCTTGAACCATTACTAACCTGGGGGTTGTGCAGGTGCTGTCAAGTTGAGATATAAACTGCTTATGCAACGGAGGAATGATACATTGCCTGAGCTACCGTTCGATCTAGAAATAGAAAGGACTGCTCGATAGCTGAGAGCACAAGCAAGATTGCGAAAGGAACGGGAAGCACGGACTCGTACCTCACCTGAAACCACAAGCAGTGATTTATCTGACATGGCAGAAAACCAGGACATTCCCCCGATCTTACCCATAGACCAACCACCCATCCATAATCAACCACCAAATAACCCTGGCAATGGAGCTGATGGAGTTATGGTAGAACATCCAAATCGCGTTAACGAGGAGGAGAATCTACATAATCTTTATCAGCAACAGTACCAGCAATTCCACCAACAACCGCCACCACCTCTAAACCAATATAACCAAAACCAAAACCAAAATATACCAAACCAGCAATACCAGAATCAACCCTTCAATCAAGATCAATTTCAGAACAACCCTCAAGAGCCAGACAACATGTTCCAACATAATCCCAATTACCACCAGCAATACCAAGATCAAGCATAATAAGGAAATCAACAGCAGCAGGCAGCAGCTGACTTCATGCAGCCTATTGTGGAGCCTTATTTGAACAGGCCCGGGAGAGCACAATTTGCCGCACGCAACTTCGAGCTTAAACCTGCACTAATCAACTTGGTGCAGAATAATCAATTTTGCGGTGCAAATCATGAGGATCCTCATGATCATCTTCAAACTTTCCTGGAGCTCTGCTATACGATCAAAAATCAAGGGGTATCCCCTGATGCTATAAGGCTGATGTTGTTTCCTTTCTCATTGTTTAGTGGAGCCAGGGATTGGTACAAGTCGTTGCCTATCAATCAGAGAAGCACATGGGCAGATCTGGTGAGGAGTTTTCTGTTGAAGTACTTTCCTGAATCAAAAGTGGAGGAAGGACGAGCAAAAATTGGAGAATTCAAAATGAAACCGGATGAGTCACTCTATGATGCCAAAGAGAGGTTCTTCAACCTTTTGAGGAGATGCCCCCGACATGGATACCAACCATGGGAGCAGTTGAGAAAGTTCTACGGAGGACTCACCCACTCATGGCGAATGACGCTAGATGCCACTGGAGGAAGACACTTACTCCACTTGCCCATGGACCAAGCCTGGGCAAAGATTGAGACCATGTCTGTCAACAGATCAGTGCTGAACACTGATGAAAGGAAGGCTGACTCCTCCAGAAAAGTTTTTGCTGTAAGTGAGGGTAAAACAGACTTTGAAAAATTACAGGAACAGGTAGCTGCGATTCAGCTGGGTCAGGATAAGGGAAAAGGTACTGTACAGGCAGGAGCTTCTTCAAGCCAAGCACTACCACAGCAATCGGAAGCTGTTTGCGGGCTTGTCAGGGACCACATCCAACTGATACATGCCAACAGATAGCTACCGAAAGCTGTAACTATGCCGGAAACTACCAGAACCGCCACCCCAACCTATCCTACTCAAACAATAATGCACTCAATGCGCATTTGCTATCTCAGCCAAATCAGCCTACCCAGTTTGCCCACCAAAACCAACAGCAAAACTTCCGGCCACAGAATCAAGGGTTCGTTCAACAGAGAGTACAGAACTTCCAGAATCACAATCAGAATTTCCAGCCACTTATCCAACAAAGACCCAACCAAAACCAAGGCCAAAACTTTCAGAATTTCCAAGCCCAACCTGATCAGAACCAGCAGTTCAATCAAAAGCCACCATCTCGTCTGGAGAACATGATGACCGAGTTTATTTCTAATCAAAGGGAGATAAACCAGCAACTGCAGTCATCAATTAAGAATGTGGAAACACAAGTCACTCAGCTGGCAAAAGAACTGCAAAATAGGGGGAAAGGAACATTACCGAGCAGTACTGAGACCAACCCGCAATGTAAATCAATCACATTACAGGGAGGTAAGACTCTGAAGGCGAATGTTGGGTCCGGAAAGAAAAAGGCTGTAAAGGGAAAGGATTCAGTGGAGGTTGAGAAGGAAAAGGAGAAGATTGAAGGAGAAGAAAGTATTGAACTGGCGAAGGACAAATTAGATGCAGCTAATTAACAGACTGAAGCTGCAGTCGAAGCTGATAAGGGTACGGGTGAAGGTACAACTTCCTTCCCTTTGCCACCAAAAATTGATAATAATAAGTACGTGCCAAGGGTGCCATACCCTGCACGTCTTAAAAATAAGGAACAAGATGAAAAATTTAAAAAGTTTTTAGAAAGATCGAAAGCTGTTGAGATCACTATTCCCCTGGTCGAAATGATTTCGGAAATGCCCGTCTATGTTAAAGATTGAAAGCTGTTGAGATCACCAATGTTGGAAAAGGGTTATGCGATTTGGGATCCAGTATCAACGTTATGCCACTCGCCATGGCAAAACGTCTTCATTTGGGAGTAATTGAACCAGTTACAATGAAACTGCAACTGGCGGACCGGTCAATTACCCATCCAGTCGGAATTCTGAAGGACGTGATCGTAAAGACGGGAGGGACTCTCTTCCCTGTTGACTTCATCATTCTTGACATTGAGGAGGACTACGAAATGCCGCTGATCTTAGGCCGCCCCTTTCTCTCAACAGGCGGTGCACTGATAGACGCTCGATCAAGCCAAATCAAGCTCTGTGTCGGAGAAGAAGAGCTGAACTTCAACATGGGCAAAATGCAGAAGTTTCCATCTGAGGAAACTTGTTCCAAATTTGATGTAATAGATGGTAGGAGTGAGGATGAGAGCATAGACTCTATGACTGTGATGTCGGACAGAGTTTCAAGGCAGGTACTAATGCCTGCTGGTGCCGAGCCAAGCTGCAATGCCGTGCAATTCAAGGACCCTATAACTGGGGACCTTGAAGAATTCGACGGTGTTGAATCACTCCGGAGGAGGAGGAGAGCACCATGGACGAGGAAGTGGACCCTGTACTGACACAGGGTCCTGAAGGTAAATCTGATCTTTCACCCCCATCCGTTTCTCGCAAATTACTGCCTTCCGTTGAAAGTCCGCCAGAGCTTGAACTTAAAATACTTCCGGATCATCTTAAGTACGCTTTTCTCGCTGAACCTAAAATGTTACCAGTAATTGTGTCAGCTAAGCTGACACAAGAACAAGAAAAAGCTCTGGTAGACATTATCAAGAAATATGTACATGCAATTGGATGGACCATTTATGATATAAAAGGAATAAGCCCCTCGGTTTACATGCACAGAATTTTAATGGAAGAGGAGTACAAGCCCTCTAGGCAACCCCAAAGGCGTTTGAACCCCTACATGCAAGAAGTGGTAAGGAAAGAAGTTATCAAGCTCTTAGATGCTGGTATCATCTATCCTATATCTGACAGCAAATGGTTAGCCCAGTGCAGGTAGTACCTAAGCGTGGGGGGATGTGCATAACTACTAACGAACAAGGAGAAGAAGTGGTGACAAGGCCAGTGACTGGTTGGAGAGTTTGCATCGACTACCGGAAGCTCAATACCGCTACACGGAAGGATCACTTTCCCTTGCCGTTTATTGATCAAATGCTCGAGAGGTTGGCCGGGAGGGAGTACTACTTTTTTTTGGATGGTTATTCGGGCTACAATCAAATTGTAATATCTAGTGAAGATCATGATAAAACTACTTTCACTTGCCCGTATGGAACTTTTGCATACAGTCGCATGTCTTTTGGCCTTTGCAATGCGCCTGCAACTTTTCAGCGATGCATGATGTCTATATTCTTCGAATTTATCGAAAAATGCATTGAAGTTTTCATGGATGACTTCTCTGTATATGGAGATACTTTTGATGGATGTTTGACTAATCTTGCAAAAATTTTAAAAAGATGCGAGGACACTAACCTAGTTCTGAACTGGGAAAAGTGCCATTTCATGGTCACCGAAGGAATTGTGTTGGGTCACCGCATCTCGCGCGCAGGCATTGAAGTCGATAGAGCCAAGGTCTCAGTCATCTCCAATCTTCCATTACCCAATTCAATAAAAGCAGTTAGGAGTTTCTTAGGGCATGCCGGTTTTTACCGGAGGTTTATTAAAGATTTTTCTAAAATTGCCAAGCCGCTCACTAACTTGCTTTGTAAAGAAAATTCCTTCGTAATAAATGAAGCGTGTGTTCAAGCATTTCACACGCTAAAAAAGATGTTGATTTCTGCTCCAATAGTGCAACCACCCGATTGGTCAATACCTTTCGAGGTAATGTGCGGTGCAAGCGATCTCGCCATAGGTTCAGTTCTTGGGCAACATAAGGAAGGGAAACATTGTGTAATTCATTACACAAGTCACGCCCTGAATGAAGCTCAAATCAACTACACCACCACGGAAAAAGAGATGTATGCTGTGGTTTTCGCGTTTGATAAATTCAGACAGTACCTTATTGGTACGAAAACCATAGTGTACACTGATCACTCTGCACTGAGATACTTGTTCAGCAAACAAGATGCCAAACCTCGATTAATCAGGTGGGTACTTCTGTTGCAGAAATTCGATATCATAATAAAAGATAGAAAAGGCAAAGACAATGGTGTTGCTGACCATTTGTCTCGAATAGAAAATGATAAAAATGAGATAGCCGTCAATGAAAATTTTCCGGATGAGCAACTGTTTGCCTTGCACCTTCATGATCAAGCTTGTCCATGGTTTTCCGACATTGCTAACTTTTTAGCATGTGGAATAACCCCACCATTCCAGCACAAGGGCCATAAAGCAAGGTTCAACCGAGACGTAGTCAACTACTTCTGGGAAGATCCTTATCTCTTCAAGCATTTTGCAGATTCGATTATTCGACGATGTGTAACTGAGCACGAGGCTTATCAAATCGCTAAAAGATGCCATGAATCGGAATATGGAGGTCACCATGGCCTCACTCGAACAGCTCATAAAGTGCTCGAGTGTGGTTTCTATTGGCCTACCATTTACGAGGATTGCAAGGCATTTGTTAAGGCTTGCGACAGATGCCAAAGACTAGGGAATATCTCCAAGAGGGATGAAATGCCTCAAAAAGGAATTCTCACTCTTGAGATTTTCGATGTATGGGGTATTGACTTCATGGGACCATTCCCGACATCTAGTGGGAATCATTACATCTTGCTAGCTGTTGACTACGTGTCCAAGTGGGTTGAGGCGGTTGCACTGCCAACCAATGATGGTCACCAAGTAATCAAATTTCTGAAAAATAACATTTTCAATAGATTTGGTGTACCTAGGGTAATCATATCTGATGGAGGAACCCATTTTGTTAACAAAGCTTTTGCAACTCTTATGAGCAAAACTGGGATTCTCCACAAGATAGGCACGCCTTATCACCCCCAAACTAGTGGCCAAGTCGAGGTATCAAACCGCGAAATCAAACATATACTCGAGGCTACTGTGGGGATAACCCGCAAAGATTGGTCACGTAAGCTCAATGATGCACTATGGGCATACCGCACTGCATTTAAGACTCCCATTGAGATGTCCCCTTATAGGCTTGTCTTCGGAAAAGCCTGTCACTTGCCCGTAGAACTAGAGCATAAAGCTTACTGGGCCGTAAAAATGCTTAATTTTGATCCAAGAGTTGCTCAGGGCAAAAGCAAGTTGGACCTCAATGAAATTGAGGAAATACGTGCGCAAGCTTATGAAAGCTCAAGGATTTACAAAGAGCGGACCCAGAAGTTACATGATCGTCGTATTAAATCTAAACACTTCTATGTTGGCCAAAATGTCTTATTGTTCAATACTAGATTGAAGTTGTTCCCGGAAAGCTTAGAGATCCAGATGGGAAGGGCCATACGAAGTGGTGCACGTGTTTGAAAGTGGAGCTGTCAGGATTCGAACTGACAAGGGAGAGATGGTGGTGAACGGACAGAGATTGAAGGAGTACCTTGGACAATTCGATCCCGAAAAAGAAGTTCAAATGATATCAGAGCCAGCATATGCTCAATAAAATAATATATATTTATATAACTAATTATTTATTACATAGCATATTCATTATCTTGGGCAATAAGTACTAAAACTCTAAATGTGATGATGTTGATATTTGGAGAAAAATCAAATAATTTTCCTATGTTTGCCTTGCAGGAATTCATGGAATCAACAAAAAGAAAAATAAAGCTTCAGAAACCAGGTTCCTGGTTGGATTAATATTGCAATTTATGGAAATTAATTTCAGAAATTAGAGAAATTTATAGTCCGGAATAAATCCACAAAATAGCAGTGTTAATCCAACCTAATTTATACAATCAATAAATATTTAGAATAATCATGGTGTGTACGTAAGCATGCTCAGTATTTTGGATTTGTAGAAAATGCATAATTTTAGAAAATGGTAAAAACTGGGAAAATTTCAAAAATTCTGTTAAGTATTTGCCTTGGTAAATTCTCCAAATTCGGTCTCCAAGCCAATTCGGTTTAGACCGAATTGATCGAAGAGATCGAATTAATTCCCCAAGGCACACATTCGGTGTTAATTCTGCTAAGTAGCAATTCGGTCTAAGCAATTCGGTCTATACCAAATTGATTTTGAAAGATCAAATTGATTTACAAAAGACATTATTTTATTCTGAGCCTCATATTTATTGCAAGTGGCCAATTCGGTCTATACCGAATTGCCTGAATAGAACGAATTGCCTCACAAAAGCACCCTTTATTCTTCTAAGTGTCCAATTCGGTATACTCTCTTCAATTCGGTCTTATGTCAATTCGGTCTAGACCGAATTGATTTTAAACACCGAATTGAAGTGAGTTGTTTGTGTTCTTCTCCAGATTCGGTCTACAAGCCAATTCGGTCTATACCGAATTGGCCTGGAGACCGAATCCCTCAGAAACAATTGGGGATTTCATCAATTCGGTCTAGACCGAATTGATGGTTCGGTCTCCATTAGACCGAATTCATCCCAGTCCCACTCCCCTATATATATCCTTTCCCCTCTCTTCCCTCTCACTTTCACTTCCACATTTACAAAAATTCCCCCATTCCCTCTCGCGACCCTTCGTCTTCCTCGCGAACCAGTCGTCCAAACCAGAGCACTACTCCGTCCCAAATCTCTCTAAAGCTTTCTAAAATGTCATCCTCATCCTCTAATCCGAGTGGGAGCATGGGGTAAGTCCTCTGTTTTCGATTTCGCACTCCATTCTCGCGATTTCAGTTTTTGTATTTTCATGAGTTTTGTGAAATTGGGGGTGGGGAAGGAAATGGTGACTGATTTCATGTTGATGATGGTCGGAATATGGTCGGAATAGGTTGGGCATGACCGGATGAGCCTAGAACAGGGTAGTGCGAACCTAGGGCTTAACTTGTCTTTTGTTCGAACCTCCATTGTTAAGTGCTTGAGCTTACTGTGTCTTAGGAATGTTGATATTCTTGAAAATTTTGGGTTCCAAAACCCTCAAAAATCTGTTTTTGTCCATTGGGTAAATTTTTGTTGTCTGTATGTGTATATTGTTATATGTGATTATGATTTGATAACTGTGATGATGGTGAACACAGAGGTAGCTTTTCCATTTTGCTCCTGTACTACTGTGTTGATACATGTGATAATGATGATTGAATAAGTATGATTGATTTAGTGAAATTGTTTTATTGAAGCATAATTTATTTGCAAAATTTTTGAAAAAAATTTGGCATGAATGAACTGTGTTGTATATTTGTTTGCATGCTACTGTAATATGTGGATCTTGTAATAGATGTTTTGTGAAGTAACCAGTTTACTACACACTACAAACTCAACTGAAAAGTTGATGTTTGTAATAAATGGGTAACACTGATTACAAACAAAACCATGCCAAAAATTTTCCTAACATGTGTTTCTCAAACATTGTTGGTTTGACATTTATGTATAAGAGAGACAAAAAGTTGGTAGGATTTTGTTTTATTAAGTGGTTGACTTACACATGTTGGGATGTGTGGGGAATCAATAAAGTGTAGCAATTTTGCTCACTTTTAATCACCTATTGTCCAACAAAAATGACAAATGGGGGACCACTCACACCCCCAATTTTACTAAATAAATAAGTCAACACTTTCCATAAAATTTAAAAAAATAGTTTTTTTTTTATTACGTTTGCTTTTATTCCATTGCCTCATGCTTGCTATTAATTCTATCATTCATCATGTGCATTCTCTATTATCACTTAATATTCCTCATCCCATTTCACATGTTTTAAATCACTTTATAGTGATTAAAAATCAAAATTTCTTTTGTAGGCTTAATAGCCTATAAAATTCTATCTTTTGGTCTCTTGACCATTTTAAAAATCTTTAGACTATCTTAGTCTAAAACAAAAATTGTAAGGGTCCAAGACCCTTATCCTCATTTTCTTTCAACTTTTGTGGTTATAATAAATGTTAGATTTAATAATCTAATCTTATATTATATGATTTATATTGTGCCTCAATAAATGCAAGTAAAACCAATCAACTCACATTTAGAGCAATGCTCAAAATGTGAGGATGTTGATTTTAAATTTGGTTTAATACTTCCTATCTTCGCAGAGGTATCATCCTTCCGGACCCAATTCTGGAACAAGAAAGAACTGAACTGCTAGACCTATCAATGGAACTCTTAGCAGAAATCCTCTCCCGTATAGGGGAGGACGACATCAAAAAGGTGTTCACTGCTCAGAAAGCATGCAAGAAACTCCGAGCTGCAGGAAATCTTCCCATTGTCTACAAAAGGTGCGAACTAGAGACCACCATCATCAAAATCTGGGACCAAGGAATCAAGGGACAGAAGGAGGAACTCCTCCGTACATGTGAGGAGGCAGGGAACTTTAACCTCCAACTCATCCCAGCTCTACAGGCGTTCGGAGCAGGGGATGAGGAAGGAGCCTGTGAGTTGCTGAGGCCTGGGATAGAGGATAATCACAAGGCTTCAATCTATGTGAGGGGATTCATGCTGCTGAGCAAGCTGGACAATGATCAGGTCCAACAAGGGATATCAATGATTGACAAAATGGCAACAAGCGAATTGGTCCTAAAATATGTGGGCACCAACGTTCTCTCATGGCTAATAGAGAGCTTGGAAACTCCCGATTTGTTTGGTGATCAAGAGCCCAGGGTCTACTGTCCATGGATACTAGAGGACCTAGGAGAACTGGGCGACTATGAATATTGCTTACCCTGCAGCCTAACAAACTTCGTCCACTGGAGCAGAGTCTTCTTTCAAGGGTAATAGAAGAAGAATGCGGAAGGGAGATTGGATCTGTACTGACTGTAATTTTGGTCTAATCTAAACTTTAAACATCAAGTAGGAGATCTTTTGATTTTTGATTTGTGCAAACTCGATCAGAGGACACAACTATCTCCTGTAACTAATATATTGATGTATTTATTGCTTTCCACAAAGAGAATTTCGTCTTGAGTTCTCAAAATATTTTGAAAAAGATGTGTGGCAATCCGAGATGAATAAGTGACTGCCATGCCAAAAACAAAGCTGTAACATGCTTGCATATTCACAGTGTCTTTTTTACTGCTTTCAATCAAATAACCGGCATAAAACAAGCATAAATTTGTCACCTAAATTCACATGTTCAATTTAGGCTAATGATGAAAATTTTCAAACTATTAAATTGGGATAAAATAACTAAAAATATGCATGATATGAATTCATGAGGTTTTGAGCTATAAAAATCTAATGATATGATCGCTTGAAAAGAAAAATAAAGTTTCATGTTGAGAATTTGATTGAATAAATTGCAAGAATTTTTCAAAGGTTAAGTTCAAGAATAAATTTATGACATGATCATACCATACCATGTGAGATCTGAGCCGAGTCATTTTTACTCATTATTTCTTTGATTGTGTGAAAATCAATTCGACTAAAGGAAACTAGAACTTGCAATTGGGATCAATTCAAGACCATGCCATATTCCCGAAATTGAGCATATGATCGAGGCACTTAGAAAAACCCAAATTTATGGCATTCGTTTGAAACTCAAACCCAAAAATATTTTCCCTTTAGGATTAACCACTTTGAGCCTTTAAGCCTAATTTTTCTTTGAAAGCACTATATTTTCCTAACCTTATAAAAAGACCAAGAAGATCAAACCCAAGTGTACACGATATTATTCTACCAAGGCATTATAATTTATGATCATCAAAAAGAAAACATCAATCGGCGTTCAAAAACCGATTCAAAAAAAAGAGAGAAAAAGAAGAAAAGAAAAGAAAAAGAAAAAGAGAAAAAATGTTGACATCCATTCAACGAAAATAAATTGCGATTGACAAAGAAAATTAGACATAGTTTAATGTCACGCAATAGAAAAGAAAAAGAAAAGAAAGAAAAGGTATTGATGATCATACATCTTAAATAAAAACATGCCAAGTTATGATGGAATGGATTCGTGCCACTTTTTAGCCCAATAATTCCCTTTCCATACCGATGTTACAACCGTATGCCCCGTTATAACCCTTAATAAGACCTCGGGATCTCGATTTGAGGAAATGAGTAGGTGGCGAGTTGGTCTAATTGCAAGCTTATGGAAGAATTTAATTGAATTTGATTATGAGCGTATTGTCCAAAATCCAATTTGAGAGTGAGTGAAATTTTCGTTTCTACTATATGTGCTCTGTTTTGATTGATTTATGTTCATGTCATGCTTGAATTCAAGAATTAAACCAATGAAATTTTCTGTACATATATTCAAGAAAAATTAACAATAATGATTGATTTGTATACCGACTCAAGTGAAAAATATCATTTCATTAAACACTGCAATCAAGAGAGTTTAATACTTCTAATTTTGATTATCTTATCCCAATATAACAAGAATGAAATTTTTGAAGCCACGCAAATGGATTGAATGTGCAGAGTCCTTGCTCTTAGGAGCATTGACTCTGACTGCTCGGGGACGATCAGTATTAAATGTGAGGATGTTGATAATGGCCAAAATTTTCCACTATTTCCAATCCATTTCCGTGTCTGAGACGGACATTTTGATCGCATTCCCATCTTATTTTAATAAGAAAGCAGTTGAATTCGACAAATTAATGCGAGTTTGTAAAAACAAAAAGCTGGTAATGAAAAACACAAAAATATGCAATTTTAATTGCATTTGTGTTAGAAAAATCCAAAAACATGAAAAAAGGAAAAATAAATGAAAAAGGAATGAAAAGATGGGCAAAAGAATAAAATAGCCCACAAAAATCGAAAGATGGGAAAAAGAATGAAAAACCCACAAAAATGAAATTTTTGGCCAAGTGTTGAAAGGCAATTCGGTCTAGGCAATTCGGCCTACACCGAATTGCCCATATAGACCGAATTGCTGAAGAATAAAGAAGAACAATAGACCAAGTGTTGAGAGGAGAAACAAGATACCCAATTCGGTCTATGCAATTCGGTTTACACCAAATTGATCGCATAGACCGAATTAATTCAAGACAAGAAAGCCAAGCAGGAGACCATGAGCAATTCGACAAAATCAATTCGGTCTACACTATATCGAATTGACACTGAAGACCACATCCCAGCCAAAGATTAAGGAAGAAAGACTCCAAGCAATTCGATGTCCCCCAATTCGGTCTATACCGAATTGCATGTGGAGACCAAATTAAGTTCAAAATACATCCAGATGAAGCCGAGGAGTTGCTAATGGGCTGTGATGGGCCTAAGGTTTTGAAGAACAAGTATAAAAGCCAATTCTCACCAACACTGAAGAGATCTCACAACACAGAACACAGTTCCAACCCTAATACTTGGAGAGGACAAGGGGTACCAAGTTCTTCACCCCTTAAGGGTTAGGTAGGTAGATTAGTTAGATTATTTTTATGCACCTTAGATTAGTTTTTGTTGCTTTGATGTTAGTTTAATTTGTAAAGCTGTTACTACCACTTAGATTAGCCATTTTCCATATTTTTAACATGCTTTGTAGTTGGAATGAACCCAACCTTCAATCTAATGATGGTTTTGGGTTATTTACTTTGTTTTCAAGTGTTTAATGCAAAGAAAATTTCCAAAAATGGATTTTGGCTCATGTGTTTCACACTCTTTAAATGCTTTCTTTAGCAATAAATATGGTAGAATGAATGTTTGTTCCAACTATGTTACATTTAATATGTTCTAGTTGGCTTTCATTCTTAATAAATGCACGTTAAGTGGATTTTTGGTGTGTTCTTATGCCTTAGAGCTCAAATAAGTGTTCTTAGGTGTTTAGATAATTTAAGTCCTTTTAGAAATATGTTTACATGCTTTAATTTAATTTCCTTGTTTAGATTTCTTGTTTAAGTTGCCTTAGATAATTTAAGTGTTCTTATTCTTTTATGCATGATGTTCTTAGAATTATAGTTGTATTAGGTTATTTACTCTTTGAATTATTTGTTTGTAGCTTTAGGTTTTACTCCATGCTTTTATCCACTGAACATGCATGATTATGGATAACCACAAAATATTTACAAGTATGGCTGCGAGATGACATTGATGTGAAATGAGTGATGGGGTCAATCCCATCTATCATAAACCACATCAACTTAGAAATCGCAGTGATATTTGTAAACATAAAAAATACACATGTGAAAATGCCATGCAAATACGGTCTGAGGCAATTCGGTCTATACTGAATTGCCCATGGAGACTGAAGTGCATGACACAAAATGTTTGTTTATTTCCTTCATGAAAAAAATGTCATGTAATTCGGTCTAAAGAAATTCGGTCTAAACCGAATTGCCCATGAAGACCGAATTGCATGATAAAAATGTTGTTTGTTCACATACTCATGAAGTCGCCATGCAATTCGATCTATGCAATTCGGTTTATACGGAATTGCACACACAGACCGAATTGACTTGGAAGCCTCATTGTATGCATTATCATCCCTTCATGCCTTAGTTTATTTTCCTTGTTAAACCAATTTGGTTTACCAATTCGGTCTATACCGAATCATCCTGGTAAATCGAATTAAACACTCCTTTTGAAGCAAATGCCTTAGCCAAATTTGAGTAAGGGGATAACCCCATCAATTCGGTTTGTCCAATTCGGTCTATACCGAATTGCTTGACAAACCAAATTAGATGATGTTATTTCCCAACCTTACTATGATTAATTGGGTAAGATAACACTTCATTTCTCATGCATAGGCAATTCGGTTTATATTACAATAGACCGAATTGACCTCCCATCTCTATTTTAAAACTCCAAAAATATTTTATCTTCCTGAAGTGTGTAAGTTGCATGGATGTATTGGGCTTAGGCCCATTGCATTTAATTTTATCCATTACACACCTCAACCCATTAGTGTCTATATTATTGTGTGATTAATACTTACACAATACCCAAAAACATTCTTTTAAATTTTACCTTTTCTCATCACTTGTGTGTATGAACGGGTAATAAGAGATATCACAGATCAATGTTGGCAAAAAGCTCCCTTCACCGAGATAACGATTAGCTCGTCTTCTGTGTATTAATTATTACTCGTTATTTTGCATGGTATGGTTAGTGATTGGTGGAAGCTACGGCAAAAAGGTCCCTTCACGGGGATAACGATTAGCCACTCAGCCAATTCCTAATTAGATACAGTTTTCTTCTCTTTATCTTAATTTCAACCTGAATTTCGAGCCATAAGTAATGTTAAACAGTGTCGATCAACACTGTTATAATCGTACTGTAGCAAGAAAACATCTGGGTTTTTACTCTCTCATGGATAGTAGGACTCTTGATGGTAGCGATCACTGTCATTAAGGGTTTCTTACTTTCTAAAAACTATTCCATCTGGAATAACTGGGAACTGGATGGCAGATGTTTGCAGTCCAGATAACCCCAGTTATTTCTAGCACTCTTTTAGCCAATTCTTCTTATCTCAAGGCTAGTCCATCTTTGTGTATCAAATTCTGTCTAATCCCACCATATATTTTGGGCTATTTTATTTTACTTCTCATATACATGTATGCATGATATTATTATGTAAATATTGTGGTCTATAATATTTTGGGGATCCTTCTCCTTGGACATAGAAGTCATGATTTAAATCAGATGCTGCATAATAAATTCCCGCAAAAATCACTTTATAAAATCCGGATCTGAGTAAGGGATAATTTCACAGTTATGACTAATTCAATTTCTACTGGGGATTGATTTTGGGAAACTAGAAACCGAGTCAGCGATTAGGTCTCATCTAGACTGAAAGGATCTATGTTTTAATTGAGAGTTTAGTACCTGTGTAGGGAATGATTTTCAAATATCAATTGTTTTCTCAAAATTATTGTATGTTGGAAATCTCCTATTAAGTATTACATCGAATCAGTGTCCACTTGGATTCAGATAAGATGTTGTGCATAATACTAGAGGAACAACATATAGGCCTTGGTTAATTTCTAAGGTAGGGGTTGAGTATTCTTTCAACTACTGTCTTCTTCCGCCAAAGCCTATAATTGAGTCTTGAGTGAGTACATCCGGAATAGATCTTCCCAGGTCTGTTCCACTCGGTTTGTATCTCATAACTAACCGGATGTTATAAGCCCTGTGGCTTACTGATATTTGGGAAGTTCTAAATCTGCATCTGGTCATCGAAACCAGGAGCTCTTTTATGCTAACGGAATGAGATAGCTTTTGAGGCTTCCAAGTGATAGGGTTTTAAATGCTTTCTTTACTGCTTTTTTACCGCTTTCGTTTAAATGCTTTTATAGAGGTCACTCGGAAGAATTAGAGGTTGGCTGCCGGTTGTAAGGTTTAAGAGTTGTGGATTAGTTCGGGATTTTATCTAGACTATTGGGTGTAACGAGGGGGATGATAGGAGTACTTGGCATGTCAACTAATGATGTCTTAGGTGTTACTTATCCACTATGGAAAAATAACATACCTCGGCAGGGGGAGTTATTAATCTATGGTATCTTAGAAATTGAGGTCTTAAGAGCATGTAAATTCTGACTGTAAGTACCTGTCTGTTAAATGAAACATAGTTAGAAAGCATGAGAGAGCGCTAACTGATGAATCATCCCAACCAAAGATCTGTGTAATTAAAATAGAAGTTTGATTGTGTTTCATATGAATCTCGTCCAATCTTTATCATTTCCTTCCTGTCCCTTCTGTCACTTTTTAAATCTGCTTTCGTAGAATAATTTTATCCGCTTTCTTAGCATACTTTTTATCGCTTCCTTAGAATAGATTTAATTGCTGTCTAGAATAATTTTAATATGCTTTGTAGAATAATTTTACTGCTTTCATAACTTAGTTTAAATTATGTCAAGTAGTTGTTAGAAACCAATGCAAAACCTGAAACGAGTAACCGAGTGGAAAATCTTAGTAAACGATGTGGGCCCTGCTTCTATCGCACATCCTCCAGTGAATGATCCGGTCTTACTATAAATTACTGCAATTTTTGACACCGTGCGCTTTCGGGCCACAGTTTCTTAACACGAGTAATAAAAACGTGACAACCTATATATATCCTTAAACCCCTTCCATAAGTCATAACTCTTTTCATTTAATAAATTCAAACTTGATATTTTAGAAAATACTCTTGTGTGGAAATTGTCAAAAGTTTCATGGCGCCGTTGTAACACCCCGGTTTTTGGTCACCCAGGTCGGGGTGTCACCGCCACACCTCCCTAGCAAGACACGGTTTCTCCGAGCTTGCTAAAGAGATGCAAGGCTATGGTTGTTCAGAATTTAAATCATTCAAACAGCCCATTCATATATAATTTAAAAATAGTACATCAAAGTTGCAGCGGAAAATAATATTTACATATGTATAATGCAGCGGAAATTAATAATAGGGCCAACATGGCCAAGACACGGGTTAAACAGGCCCGTTCATGCAAGATCTAGTCTAATACAGTAATTCAAAATAATATATCTTCCCAAATTTCCCATGTATGCATATGACGATGCATAATTCTCAACTCTGAAAGAAAAAGGAAAAATATGGTTTGGTCAGCAAAAACTTGCTGAGTAAGTTAACACGTACAAGATTATGAGGTTTCAAAGCCTTTATTTAAATTTAATGAAAACATGTGCATAATTTAAATAATTCATGTAATCGCATAATTTAGGAGTATGGATTCATAAGATCATCATATAGCTTGCAACGCAATTAAATAAGTGGCCATAAATTTAACAACACAATTTAATACAGATTTAATTTGGAATTCTCGCAACTCCTCGTTTCATATCTCTTACAGATCACCACCGCTAGGGCTCTTATGTCCGCCAGCCTTACGCCTGGGCTCTTATGTCCACAGGTATCATGGTCGATCCAGATCTTTTAGTTAGAGTTAATCCGTCCGCTAGCCATACGATCACTGTTTCGCTAGGGCTCTTACGTCAACCTAGACATACACTTGGGCTCTTATGTCCCAAGCCGCAGAGAACATTGACAGTATCTAGCTTAGTCATAACCCGCAATATTTTAATCTTCTCGTTTCGTGTATCGTATGTCAAGTATTTCTATCCGTTTCAACCTCAAAGGCTAATTCCACCGTTTCAACTAGATTTCAAGTTTTGACTTGGTCCACCACAGTTTACTCTAAAATTCGTTAAAAATCAGATTTAATTTCAAAAATTCCGAAATTTCACGACTGACTCCAAAACGGCGAGATCTACAACTTTCGTGTTTTAACGTTTTCAATCCGAGATACCTAAATAGGTCAAAAACACCAATTTTCACAGAAGTACTGTTCTGTCCGAATTTCATATAACTCAGTTTAAAGATTTCGAATTATACCATAGCAATTCAACTCCAAATTTGATGAAATTTTACAGAGACCTTTTTAAGACATATATCTACAACTTTCATGTTCGGCTAAAGATCTAATTCGACCTAGAACTCTAGTCAAAAACGTCAACAAGTTCGAATCTATGTTCTGTCAAGAACTTCAAGATCTAAGTTTCAGCAGTTCGGTTTGGGGTGGATTTCGTATATCAAATCATCACGAAAATTTCTGAAATTTTACGGAGGTGTTCTTAACATATAGATCTACAACTCGTATGTTCAACGCCAAGCCTAGATCGGTCTAGATCTAAGGTAGAAATCACCAACAAGTTCGAATAAAGAATCTTCCATCGTTTCAAGATCTAAATCTAAAGCAGGCTCGTTTACGATCGGTTTCGGATATCAAAACACGATGAAAAATCATGAAATTTTTACAGGACCTAGATCAGAGTCTTAGGAACGTTTTTCGTGTTTTAAGTTTTCCCGTTTGAGGTCGTTTAAAGGTTCGGAAAAATTAGACAAAACTGTTGCGCCGTTAGAAATCACATGTTGACAGATTTACGAAAGATTTGATTAAGTTTCTAGATTCCAATATTTTAACTACTCCCAAAACCGTGTAAGCGTTAACTTACAGATTGTTGAGCGTCCGGGATCGTTGATTCGGAGGCGTGGCTTCCAGTCCACCGCTTATCTCCTTGATTCGTCGGGTTCTTCGCTCTCGATTCGGATCGGGGGTTTAGAATAGAAAAAGATCGAATTTAGGATTCGTTTTCGAATCACATATGGAAAAGAATGGATCAAGGCTTACCACAGCGACGGGGGTCTCCAAATTTCGTCCAAGTCAGTTCCTCCTCTCGGTGTTGTGCCTTCGACGGCTCCGGGATTAGGGTTTCGACGTATAGAAAGATTTCGTAGGGTTTCTAATGTATTCGGAGCTCTTAGGAGGTCTTATTTATAGATATTTAAGACCTAGGGCGTCCAAGGTCTGACCTAAAGGTCTTGGGTCGGGAGATGTTCAACCGAAAGTCGAAAAATCCGCGTTCGGGCGAGAGAATCGCGGAACGGCCGCAACTGCCCTGCCGGCGCGCCCTTGGCGCGGTCTTCCCCTTTGGAGCGCGCGGCGACCGCGCCGTCCTGGCCTGGACTTCGGTCTGGGCCGGGTCGTGCGATCCGTCGGGCGTTTCCTCCTCTCTTTCGAACTTCTATCCCTCTATGTTCCCGGATTCGGATTTCCGGGGTATCTTCGGGCTCCGATTTCCTATCTTAATTTTATTCGGATCTAATTTTACATTTGGACTCGAATTATTGAGTCCATCGGTGTTAGGTTTCCGTGCAACCATTTATTCGACTAAATTGTCTTCGGCTTCCCGGGTTCTCGAAATCTTCATTCCTTTTTAATTCAAATTCCATTTCTCATCTCTTAGGATTCTTTATCTATTTATCATGATTGTTTATTTATTATTTTTATTTGTTTATTTATTTATTTTATGTTGCAAAATTCTCGGGTATTACAGTCTACCCTCCTTAAGAATCAACTTCGTCCTCGAAGTTGTGTTTCGGCTTTTCTCGTGCTAAAGTCTTTTGTTTGTTTTATTATTTTGTGACTGAACTTAGAATTAAGACTTCTAAGCTGCCTACGTACCCTGTGAAGGGATCAAGCCATAACGTAGTTCAAAACAAGCTGAATTTGTTTATTTATGATTTAGGATACATGGTATCGAGTCGAACTCCAAAAAAATAAATTGTTACGGGGTATCACATCCTCTCCCCCTTAGGACTTCAGTTATGTCCCCATAACTGTCTACTCATTATTCTCAAGAGGATTCGGGTTTTGGTCTTGTTCCTCGTCACTCTCTCCTTGCTGAAGGTTCACCAAATCTACTCTCTTTTCGATCGCCTCCTCTGGCGTTCGACATCCACTAGCCTTGTGACCAAGCTTGCCGCACCTACGGCAGGTTCCAGGCTTCGGGCATCGGCGCACCAGATGTGCATGGTTGCATCGTGGGCAACGTGGTATAAACGCACCACGGTTATCGTCTCCCCCATTGTTGAGACCTTTATTTCCTTTCCTTCGGGATCCATTGTCTTTCCTAGAGTTGTTACTGTTGTCTTTCCGATCCTTCTTCTCAAGTCCTTGCGAGTCCTTGCTCGACTCACCATGTTCCTTACGCTTCAATTGCTGGATTTGAGCAATTGATACGGCGCGATCATATATCGTCTGCAGGTTCGTGAATTGTCCTACTGCAAGTATCTCCCGGATACTAAGGTTCAGACCCATCTCGAATTTCTGAGCCTTGTCAGAGTCGGTTGGTACTATCCTCGCAGCGAATCGTACTAGCTCCTTGAATTTGCTGTAGTACTCTTGTACCGTTTGCGCACCTTGCTTTAGGTTGATGAATTCCTCGTACTTCGCAGTCTTGGTGCTCAGTGGGTAGAATCTTTCCCTCAAAGCTTCCTTAAGTTCTTCCCAGGTGTAGGCTTCTTCGTTTTCCACTGAATTTGCTTGGAGATTTTGCCACCACTCATCGGCTTCGCCTCCTAGGTAGTAGGTCACTACGTGTATCTTCTCCTCATCAGGGCACTTGATAGCGTTCAAGAGCTTGTCAAAGGTACGGATCCATCCTTCCAACTTGGCCGGATCCTCTTGGCCGTCATAATGGGGTGGGTTGTAGGGGTTCACTAATGCCAAGTAGTTGACTCGGGCTACTGGCGGAGGTACTGCTTGTACCCTATGCACCTCGGCATTTCCTAATGCTACAAGGAGTTCCTCTACAGATTTTAATCGTGCTTCCATATTATTGGGCGCTTGAGGCACTTGCTCCCCTAGGTTCTGAGGACTTTCACTGTTGTTGGGCGTGTTGGACAGGTTAGCGTCAGTGCCGTTTGGACTCACCTTCCTTGGTTTCCTCCTAGGCGCCATTTTCTGTTACACGTGTATAGATTAGCTTATCTTGGTTTAGGTAGATCGCTCGAATGAGACGTTTCGTAAATTTCTAATTTCAAATTTTCGGGTTTGTTGTTTGGAAATCCAAACAAGATTTTTGGAATAAAGAGTGTTTTAATAAAACTTGATTTTCTTATCGTTCCACATGAGGAAATTTTCTAATTCGCACGAGGGTATGAATGGCTACGGCCGAGGATTGTTATGATTAGGCGAACGCATAGATGAACGCGATCTAGAACTAAGGCAACATCAGTCTCTAGTGAGCGTTTCTAATTTGATGTCAAGCGTCTAAGTCATCTAGTGCAAGCAAGAGATCTAAGTTAATATTCGCCAAGATTCTAAGTTCAATTCGCCAAGATTCTAGGTTCAATTCGCCAAGATTCTAAGTTCAAGTTTCGCCAAGATTCTAAGTTCATAGGAGAGATGCAATATGCAAATGCAAATGATGTTTCCCCCGAGTAATAATTTAATGCAATATATATATATTTTTCCCATGGGTTTTAAAATAAAAATTTTCCATGGAAATAATACTTTAAAATTTAAAATAATAGTCAAAATATTGATAGTAGTTTAAAAATAATAATGGTTTAATAATAGTTTAAAAATAAGAACAATAGTTTAAAAATATTCCGGGCTCTGATACCACCTTGTAACACCCCGGTTTTTGGTCACCCAGGTCGGGGTGTCACCGCCACACCTCCCTAGCAAGACACGGTTTCTCCGAGCTTGCTAAAGAGATGCAAGGCTATGGTTGTTCAGAATTTAAATCATTCAAACAGCCCATTCATATATAATTTAAAAATAGTACATCAAAGTTGCAGCGGAAAATAATATTTACATATGTATAATGCAGCGGAAATTAATAGTAGGGCCAACATGGCCAAGACACGGGTTAAACAGGCCCGTTCATGCAAGATCTAGTCTAATACAGTAATTCAAAATAATATATCTTCCCAAATTTCCCATGTATGCATATGACGATGCATAATTCTCAACTCTGAAAGAAAAAGGAAAAATATGGTTTGGTCAGCAAAAACTTGCTGAGTAAGTTAACACGTACAAGATTATGAGGTTTCAAAGCCTTTATTTAAATTTAATGAAAACATGTGCATAATTTAAATAATTCATGTAATCGCATAATTTAGGAGTATGGATTCATAAGATCATCATATAGCTTGCAACGCAATTAAATAAGTGGCCATAAATTTAACAACACAATTTAATACAGATTTAATTTGGAATTCTCGCAACTCCTCGTTTCATATCTCTTACAGATCACCACCGCTAGGGCTCTTATGTCCGCCAGCCTTACGCCTGGGCTCTTATGTCCACAGGTATCATGGTCGATCCAGATCTTTTAGTTAGAGTTAATCCGTCCGCTAGCCATACGATCACTGTTTCGCTAGGGCTCTGACGTCGACCTAGACATACACTTGGGCTCTTATGTCCCAAGCCGCAGAGAACATTGACAGTATCTAGCTTAGTCATAACCCGCAATATTTTAATCTTCTCGTTTCGTGTATCGTATGTCAAGTATTTCTATCTGTTTCAACCTCAAAGGCTAATTCCACCGTTTCAACTAGATTTCAAGTTTTGACTTGGTCCACCACAGTTTACTCTAAAATTCGTTAAAAATCAGATTTAATTTCAAAAATTCCGAAATTTCACGACTGACTCCAAAACGTCGAGATCTACAACTTTCGTGTTTTAACTTTTTCAATCCGAGATACCTAAATAGGTCAAAAACACCAATTTTCACAGAAGTACTGTTCTGTCCGAATTTCATATAACTCAGTTTAAAGATTTCGAATTATACCATAGCAATTCAACTCCAAATTTGAGCAGTTCGGTTTGGGGTGGATTTCGTATATCAAATCATCACGAAAATTTCTGAAATTTTACGGAGGTGTTCTTAACATATAGATCTACAACTCTTATGTTCAACGCCAAGCCTAGATCGGTCTAGATCTAAGGTAGAAATCACCAACAAGTTCGAATAAAGAATCTTCCATCGTTTCAAGATCTAAATCTAAAGCAGGCTCGTTTACGATCGGTTTCGGATATCAAAACACGATGAAAAATCATGAAATTTTTACAGGACCTAGATCAGAGTCTTAGGAACGTTTTTCGTGTTTTAAGTTTTCCCGTTTGAGGTCGTTTAAAGGTTCGGAAAAATTAGACAAAACTGTTGCGCCGTTAGAAATCACATGTTGACAGATTTACGAAAGATTTGATTAAGTTTCTAGATTCCAATATTTTAACTACTCCCAAAACCGTGTAAGCGTTAACTTACAGATTGTTGAGCGTCCGGGATCGTTGATTCGGAGGCGTGGCTTCCAGTCCACCGCTTATCTCCTTGATTCGTCGGGTTCTTCGCTCTCGATTCGGATCGGGGGTTTAGAATAGAAAAAGATCGAATTTAGGATTCGTTTTCGAATCACATATGGAAAAGAATGGATCAAGGCTTACCACAGCGACGGGGGTCTCCAAATTTCGTCCAAGTCAGTTCCTCCTCTCGGTGTTGTGCCTCCGACGGCTCCGGGATTAGGGTTTCGACGTATAGAAAGATTTCGTAGGGTTTCTAATGTATTCGGAGCTCTTAGGAGGTCTTATTTATAGATATTTAAGACCTAGGGCGTCCAAGGTCTGACCTAAAGGTCTTGGGTCGGGAGATGTTCAACCGAAAGTCGAAAAATCCGCGTTCGGGCGAGAGAATCGCGGAACGGCCGCAACTGCCCTGCCGGCGCGCCCTTGGCGCGGTCTTCCCCTTTGGAGCGCGCGGCGACCGCGCCGTCCTGGCCTGGACTTCGGTCTGGGACGGGTCGTGCGATCCGTCGGGCGTTTCCTCCTCTCTTTCGGACTTCTATCCCTCTATGTTCCCGGATTCGGATTTCCGGGGTATCTTCGGGCTCCGATTTCCTATCTTAATTTTATTCGAATCTAATTTTACATTTGGACTCGAATTATTGAGTCCATCGGTGTTAGGTTTCCATGCAACCATTTATTCGACTAAATTGTCTTCGGCTTCCCGGGTTCTCGAAATCTTCATTCCTTTTTAATTCAAATTCCATTTCTCATCTCTTAGGATTCTTTATCTATTTATCATGATTGTTTATTTATTATTTTTATTTGTTTATTTATTTATTTTATGTTGCAAAATTCTCGGGTATTACAGCCGTTGTCAAGATTTTCATGACGCCATTTGAAATCAAAGTTTCCCACATGAGTAATAAAACTTGACAATCTTAATATATTTTAGAAAATACTCGTGTGTGGAAATTGTCAAAAGTTTCAGTTATCCACGTAAATGGACCTAACAATTGGTATCAGAGCCACACGCTCTGCAAGCGAGATCCAGTCATAAAAGTATGGATAGCCAAGGTGGTTCAGTAACCAGACCCCCATTGCTCGATGGATCAAACCGTGCCTATTGGAAAGATCAAATGGAGGCATTTCTCATCGCTCTAGATGAAGGAGCTTGGGATGCAGTAGAAACTCAATACCATCCTCCAGTAGAAGAAAAAGATGGTGTGAAAACCGTCAAACCAAGGAGTGAATGGACTGCAACCGAGAAACTTGCTGCATCAAAGAACTCCAAAGCTTTGAATGCGATTCACAATGCTCTTACAAAGGATCAATACAGACTTATCGCTGGATGCAAGATTGCATACGACGTCTGGACTACTTTAGCCAATACCTACGAGGGTATGGCTCTCCGGTAAAGAAATCAAAAATCATTACACTTGATGCTCAATTTCATAAGATTACTATGGATGATAATGAAATTGTTGGTCAATATATTGGTCGTATTCGTGATCTAACCAACCAAGCTCTTCAGCTTGGCAAAGTGTATTCTCAGCAGGATATTGTAGGTAAAATCATTGGGACGCTTCTGGAAATGTTCAATGCAAAAGTGGCTGCACTTGAACTATACAAAGACTTTGATAAATTGCAGGTTGATAAACTGATGGGAATCCTACAATCATGGGAGATGGATCACTGCCCTAGGGGTAAAAGATAACCAGTAGCATTCAAATCTGTGACCAAAGATATAGATGACTCTTCCATGGAAGATCTTGATGACTACAGTGATGAAGAAGAATTAGCCATGATGTCCAAAAGACTGAATCAGATCTTAAAAAACCGAAGATCCAGATTCAACTCTTCCATGAAGAAGGATGCCGGGACATCTAATTCCAAACCCACTCTGAAAGTTTCTAAGTCATTCGACAGAAACAGATCCAAACCATCTAAGACCGAGGATGACAAAGAAATCATCTGTTTTGAGTGTGGTGGAAGAGGTCATATCAGGAAGGACTGTGCCAATCTTCGACCAAAGGAGTCAAACAAATCATACCAAGTAACATTCGATGTCTCTGAAGATGAGAAGGAGTCCAATGAAAATGGTCCAGACTATGGAGTAGCATTCGTCGGGACATGGGATTCAGATAGCGATGATGAAAACGATGCAGGTATCAGCACTAACTCAGTCAATATGGTTTCTTCTAACTTGGTGCATTCTTTTGTCAGGGAACAGGATGAGAGTATCAGCAAACTCAACGATCTCTATGAAGAAACGTTCGAGAAATTGGAAATATCTATTGCTGAGTCAGTAGAACTGCAAGTCGAGAATAGAAACTTAAGGGAGCATATCAAGGGTCTCGAAGACAGAAATCAGGAACTTGAAAAGATGTTCAAAGAACTGTCTGAACAAGTGGACGAACTACGTGAGAAAAATGCAGAACTCCAGAAAGATAATGATGACCTGGAGGTGGAAAAGGTTGACTACAAACTCTGGTACTACAGTATGCTTGGCAAGAAAGATGCTCTTCATACAGAACTGACTGAAGTTCAAGAAAAGCTTGCCAAGGCTGAAGACACACTTGCTGCTTTGAACAAAGGAAAAGCAAAGCTAGATGATGTCATCGCTATGGGGAGACCAAGCAGTAACAAACAAGGCTTAGGTTTTCAAGCTTCAACTTCAAAAAGGGTGAATAAAAGAAAATTTGTCTCCGGAGGAATGCTGAGTGAACACCAGACTACCAAGAAAGTTCATCATCGTACAAAAAGGAACAAATGGACGAAAAGACCTCCTCCTCCCATTCCACTCAGATGTGATTATTGCAAACTTGAAGGTCACAAAAATAAAAACTGTGGAATCATTGTGAGAGACCTACAAGCAGGAAGACCTATCATCTGGCCAAACAATAAAATCAAGATGAAGCTGATCTTCATCAAATGCGAATGGGTTCCTAAAGTTCAAAACAGATGCCATGTTGCCTTCTTATCACATAAGAAGAAATCTAAGGACGCAGTATGGTACTTTGATAGTGGATGCTCCAAACATATGACCGGCGAAAAGAACCTGCTCAAAAACATTACAAGGAAATAGATGGAGGATTTGTTGTGTTTGGAGATGGTAAAAAGGCTGCCCTGGTTGGACAAGGAACCATTGAGAACAACGGCTCACGAGAACTATCTCCAGTGTTCTTTGTTGATGGACCTCAAGCAAACTTGATCAGCATCAGTCAATTGTGTGATGAGGATCTTGTGGTGCAGTTCACCAAGAAGGATTGTGAAGTGCTCAATCAAGATCAAGAATGCATCATGAGAGGTTTGCGCTCTAAAAATAATTGTTATCATCTTGTTCAAACATGCAATTTTGGCTCAGTTGCAGGTAAAAACCACATCATGCTATGGCATGAAAAATCTTGGGCATCTCAACTTCAAAGATCTGATCAGACTCAGTAGAACCGAAGCAGTCAAAGGTCTTCCTCACTTCAAAAACTCCAACGTGGAGTTCTATGACAAATGTGCCAAGAACAAAAAGCATAGGACTTCACACAAGCTGTCTGAACACCTCGGATCAACTAAATGTCTTGACCTACTGCACATGGATCTTATCGGTCCTACTGAGGTTGAAAGCTTGGGAGGTAAAAGATATATTTTTGTATGCATTGACGATTATTCTAGATATACTTGGGTGGACTTTCTCAGGGAAAAAGGTGAAGCTTTCAAAGCCTTTGAAAAATTATGCAACCGCCTCATGACTGAGAAAGATACCAAAGTAAAAAGGATTCGAAGCAATCATGGAAGAGAGTTTGAAAACCAATCCTTTGAAGAATATTGCTCGGCTCATGGAATCAAGCATGAATTCTCGGCACCAAAAACTCCTCAAAAAAATGGGGTGGTTGAAAGGAAAAATCGTACACTGCAAGAAATGTCAAGGGTCATGCTAAATGCTAAGAATGTAGCTGAGTTCTTATGGGCTGAGGCTATCAACACTGCATGATATACCATAAATCGGGTCTACATGAGACCTAACTCCCTCATGACTCCATATGAGATATGGAACGGTAAAAAGACCACTTACTTTCATATTTTTGGTAGCAAATGCTTTGTCTTAAATGACAGGGAACATAAGGGAAAATTCCAAGAAAAGAGTCATGAAGGAGTGTTCGTGGGATACTCTATCACGAGCAGAGCATACAGGATATATATTCCAAACACCAGGAAAGTTCTTGAGTCCACAAACGTTGCCATAGAAGATGTCTCATGCAAAGATCCTGTCCAACTAAATGATGATGAAATCCCATCAACATTACCCAGCAGACAGAATCCAAGTCAGAACAATGTTGAACAAATCACCCCTGGTGAAGAGCCCACTGAAGCAGTTCAACCTCCTAGTCTGGACACCTTGTCTCTTGACTCTGAGTCCCAGGAAGACCTCAACGGACGCATTCACAAACATCATGATCCTGAAGATATAATAGGTGATGTCAAAGAAAAGAGGAAAACTTGGGGGAAGAAGATCGATTTCAAAGAATTAGCTGGCTTGCACTGCTATACATCCAAGATCGAACCATCCAAAGTAGAAGAGGCCCTCCAGGATGAGCATTGGATAAACGCCATGTAGGATGAACTACTTCAGTTCAAAAGAAATGAAGTATGGTCTCTTGTCGAAAGACCCAAAGATAAGAACATAATCGGTACCAAGTGGATCTTTCGCAAAAAAAGTGATGAGAAAGGGAACATTACCAGAAACAAGGCACGACTAGTTGCTCAAGGATACACACAGGTTGCAGGAGTGGACTTCAATGAGACTTTTGCCCCCGTAGCCAGAATTGAAGCAGTTCGACTCCTATTATCCATTGCATGCTCATTAGGGTTCAAGCTTTATCAAATGGATGTCAAAAGCGCTTTCCTAAATGGGTGGCTCAACGAAGAAGTGTACGTGGAACAGCCAAAAGGATTTGAGGATCCTCATCATCCACAATCCTCATCATCCACAACATGTCTACAAGCTCAACAAAGCACTGTACGGCTTGAAACAAGCTCCTAGAGCTTGGTACGAGAGGCTCTCCAAGTACCTGCTTGAACATGGATTTGAAAGAGGAAGTCTTGACAAAACCTTGTTCATCAAAAGAGAAAGCAAAGGAATCCTAATTGCACAAGTCTATGTTGCTGACATAGTCTTTGGATCAACACACCATGTGCTCAAAGACCACTTCATCGAAATAATGGGTAAGGAATTCGAAATGAGCATGGTTAGAGAACTAACTTATTTTCTGGGCTTGCAGGTAGCATAAAAGAAAGATGGCATATTTCTTACTCAAACCAAGTATGCTCGGAACATTGTCAAAAAGTTTGGCATGGAGTCCAGCAAACCTGTCCGAACTCCTATAGGGACTAATGACAGATTGAGCAAAGATCTCAGTGGTCAAAGTGTGGACCAGAAACTCTATCGAAGCATCATTGGAAGCTTACTATACTTAGCCGCAAGTCGACCCGACATAAGCTATGCAGTTGGAGTGTGCTCGCTACCAAGCTGATCCCAAGGAATCCCACTTGAAGGCAGCCAAAAGAGTGATCAAATATGTTTCAGGGACAAGTGATCTTGGTATATGGTATTCTAAAGAATCTAATATTTCACTACTTGGTTATAGTGATGCGGATTGGGCAGGTGACGCAAACGATAGAAAGAGCACAACCGGAGGTTGCTTCTACATCGGAACCAACCTAGTCAGTTGGTATAGCAAGAAACAAAGCTCCATCTCACTCTCTACTGCTGAGGCCGAATACATTGCAGCTGGAAGTTGTTGTGCACAATTGCTGTGGATGAAGCAAAATGATGCTGGACTATGGAATCGATCAAGAAGTCCTCACTATACTATGTGACAACATGAGTGCAATCAACATCTCAAAGAATCCCGTCCAACATGGGAGAACCAAGCATATTGAGCTCCGACACCACTTCATTAGAGACCTTGTTGAAGAAGGAATTGTGTCCATCCAACATGTCGGAACTACTGAGCAACATGCAGACATTTTCACCAAGGCACTAGATCGAGAAAGATTCGAAAAATTAAGAAGAGATCTCGGATTATGCACAATCTCCTAATAATCCCACAAATATTGGAATAAGTTTTATATTTTGTGCAATTTCCATATTCCTAATTTTCGTATATTCTATTACCTTAAATATGTTTTGTAATACTAATTATTTTGGTAAGAAAATTTTTGCAGGATTATCAAACTAGGAATTTTTCCACACAAGTTCAAAATACAAATTTTGATGTGACAGTCGGACATGTCAAGGAAAGGGGCGGGAACGGTTATCCGCATACTCCCATTCAAAAACGTGATGATTACGGTTATGGGAAGTTGTGATCCTCCTTCCATATTTGAATTAAGGGAAGCTGCAAATCAAATCGTGGCCATATTCTCCCTTGATCGGTTTTCCTAAATCCTTCCACTCTCTCGGCTTCACATATTCTCCATATCTCTCCAAATCTATTGTTCACCCTCACTTGCTCTTGCCAAAAGATCTATATTTCAGGAAATATGGTTAAAACACGAGGCAGCCAAAGCTCAAAGTCTCAAAAACCAACTCCCGCATCTTCAACAGGAAGAAAGAAAGTGATATCGCCCGAGGAGTCTAGCGCAAAGGGGCAGGCCAAAGCTGTTCAGAAGGCAATCATAGAACAGACCATCTCAGAGACACCCTCTTTAGTAGCTGTTCCATTCCACTCTTCTTCTCCATCCACTGCCGGAGAAAAGGGTACCACCGTAGCTGCTCTAGATCCTCTCGATATTCGGGGTGAAGTTGCTGGAGCCAACACCATGAAACAAAAAGGAGAATGAACGCAGAAAACTAAAGGGAAGGCTGTCTCCTCCTTCAAACCAAGAGAGAAAGCCGTGGCAAGGAAGAATGCATCCATCAGCGAACGAGTTGAGGCAGACATTGCCAAAGCACTGCAACCCATTGAAGCTATTCTGGCCGACCTCCCTACAATGGGCTCTGCCAAAGATTCTGAAGCAGTCGTGGCCACTAAAGTTGCTGACCCTGCACCGAAAGATAAACCAAAGGTGTCCACTGAGAAGACCAAGAAGAAAACTCCTGCGAAGAAGACCATGGTGGAACCAAGTGCCGTAAGTGATCCTGCTCCTATCACCACAATCGAGGAAAACCCAATTGAACCTCTTTAAATCACTGCTTCTGGAACTCAAACCAGTCCAGCCAAGGAGTTGGAACCTGTGACTGAACCAGTCGATGAAGAGGAACTCGACTCTGACTATGTGCAAGAGTCAGATGATGGAAGCTCTGAAGATGAATCCATCGACATCAGTGATGACAAAAAGAATGATGATGCGAACGAGATCACGGAGGAGATTGCCTGCACTGCCAGCCAAAAGAGAAAGCATGAACTACGAAGAGAACCTGAACCGATAGCCCAAGTCACAGAACCTGCTCCAACAGAGGCCGAACAAGAAGAAGAAGAGGTCGAGGAATCCTCAAGTTCTGAGGACAACCAGAACAAAGAATCGGAAGGTGACACTGAACACCCTCAAGACGATGCCCCTGAACCCACTGAGGGGGAGAATCCCACTGAAGACAAGTCCGAGGAATTGGGTTCACATGATACCCAAAGTGATGAAGGTGGATCCGCCCAAGAGAATGACAAAGAAGGATCGGATGACGAATCTGGAGAAGAAGAAGAGTCGGATCAAATAGAAGAGGAGGAACCCCAAACTGAAACACGAGAACCAACTCCTCTAGCAAGGAGTTCACCAAAGGAGTCTGAACCGAAGAAACGGACTTGTTCTGAACCAGAAGGGTCTTCCAAAGCCACTGGATCCAAGAAGAGGAAGATTGTCTTATCCTCATCTGAAGAACATGAACCGGAGATCATCGATGCAGGGAATGCCATATCCACTGACTTCTATTATGAAGAGCCAAGCAATACTTCTCAACAGTCCTGGAGAAGATGAAAGTGCACCCGAAAATTCGATTTGCTGCGACAAAACATGAAGAGATGGGGTGGCACAAATATTTGGAGGAAAGATCCTTACTATTCTGGGGGATGGAGATCAAGCAACACAAAGGACAGCTAGTTAGGCATTTTTATGCAAACCTGAGCGCTGAAGTCCTCAACACCAAGAGCCCCTGGTTTGAACTCAGCTATGCTAGAGGAGAGCTGTTCGAACTAAAAGCAAAGGCACTGAATCGATTCCTCCAAGTACCCCGAACATCTCTGAAGTCTGTTTATACACGTGGTGCCAAGTTCCCAATGAACATTATCGCTGAGACTCTAACTAGAGTAGAAGGTAACAGATTTCATGGCAAGGGGTTAAGTGCAGGTGTTCTGACACAAAGGTTTTCTCTTCTGTACAAACTTTGTGCACATAATATCATGCCCAATGCTAACCATTCTGTTGTGTCCAAAAGCTTGTGTAAATTGTTGTTTGCCATAGATCAGAAGTATGAGATCAACTATGGAGCACTTGTGCTCGAACAAATGCTGGGTTTTGCGGGCAAGATCAAGAGGAAGTACAACACCACACTTCCCTATCCTGGACTCATCTCTGAATACCTAAAGCATCTCCATATTCTTGGAGACAAGCATGATCGTCCTAATGACATAGCTGACTTCAAGCTATCTGTTGCTCTAGTGAAAAAGAAGCCCGACTTGCCTGGACCAGGAGGAAGAATCCCTGTCAAAGATGCTTTTTCCTCCCTGCGTGAACAACTCACTGATCACATCAACCACTTGTGTAACACCCGAGAAAAACAAATTCAAATTGTTTTGAACTACGTCATGACTTGATCCCTTCACAGGGTACGTAGGCAGCTTGGAAATAATTTCTAAGTTCAGTCGCAAAATAAACCATAAAATAAAATCATAAAATAAATCACAAAGTAAATCACAAGATCAATCGCAAGGACGATAGGAGGAGTTGGAACTAATTTAGACTAGACTAATTAGGGCACGGAAATGTTACGAGCGATAAGCCGAACTCGTAACAAGTTTAAGGTAAAGATTCCGAACCGGAGACGACCCGAGGAGTCGAGCTAACACGTAGAGGGTAGAAAACCGATAGAGGAAAGCAAGAAAAGACCCGACGGGACATGCGGACCGCCGAACCGGCGGGTCCGGCCGGCCCGCGCTCAACGCGCGGCCACTGCGCGGAAGGCGGAGTCGCGACTCCAGGCCTGGCCACGCGTGCTCCGCGCGGGCAAAGGCGTAGGTGCGTGTAACCAGCGCGCCAGAGGTGCTGAAGGTGTAAACTTTCCTTCCATGGCGATTTCCTTGCCAAAAATTCAACCCCTAACCATGGCAACCGAATCCCAGCCTTATGGAAGGCTATAGGACGGTAATGGGGCGTCCAACTCCCCATAATTCACAGAAACACTCAAGCCTCCCCTCCATTCTTCCTCTCCAAGTCAAAATCCCTCCGAATCTACTTTCCGGCAAGCATTGCGGCGACGACGAGGCGAAAGGAACCAAGCCCTGCCTTCTAGACTCTTGGTAAGCTATGGTATAATGTTTTAGTTCGTTCATACCACTTAGAAACTCGAAATCTAACCCTTTTCCTTTACTACGATTTCACGTCGGAAAACGAACAAAAAGCGATCGGAGAAGTTGGCCGTTCGTCGCGACCCTAGGACGTCCGGAAACCCATTCCAGCGACCCAAATCTCTAACTAAGTAAGTTAAGACCTTACTCACAAATATTTGTGGTTTATTGTTGTTTAGAACTCGAGATCTAGACCCGTAACAAAAATCGATTTTCAAAAACCCTATTTTCGTCCAATGTCAAAAACTCGCCTAAAACTCGATCTTCGGGAATTCAAACCGAAAACTTTTCAACATAGATATTGTTTCTAAGACTTTAATCTATCTTGTGTCCAAATTTCAGCCATTTACATTAAGATTTGCTATTCCAAATCTTGCCGTAAACTTTCTTTGACAAACCGAACGTTTCAAACTGTTGACAGATTTTATTACTCGAGTTGATGCATGTTTTTCATCCGTTTTTAGAATGATTCAACTTTGCATTTTTAAACAAAAGTTGTAGATAAATGTGTCTAGATTATGCATATAAAATTTCATGGATTTTGGAGTTCATTTGATATGTCAAATTGGTCGAATTTCAGAACTGTTTTAAAACTCCTTTGGAGTCCGCGCATGAACAGTGTGTTGTGGTCGATTTTTGAGCATCTAAAATTCATTATTTTCAAATTCTTAAAACATGAAAATTGTTCATTAATGTGTTGTGTATCTCCTGTAAAAATTTCGGATCAATTGGCTTTGAAATGAATTTTTAATCGGCGTCGCACGAACCTGTGACGAAATCAGTTTTTGAGACAGAAATTCCCTTTTGTAAAGAACTCAAATTTTGACTCACTTCCAGACCTTATTTCCCAAAACTTAGAACATGAAAGTTGTTTGTGTGTGTGTTTTTGAGCTACTGTGTAAATTTCAGAATTTTTGGTGTAAAAATGAATTTTTAATTAAGAAATGCGTAAACTGCGTCAAATCGGATTTTTCGAACTTGAGAAAACTCGAACTATGAAACGCGATATCGAATATTTTGATCACTTGAAATACGAACTTTCGAAAAATCCCGTTCACTAGGCTGAGCCGATCTTCATGCTAATCATTATCTTTTGAGACTGCTTCATTAGTGGTCTCCTTACTATCTGAGATTGCCTCGTTAGTGATCTCGCGCGCTGTGTTTTGGATCGCCTCGTTAGTGGTCCTACTATCTTTTGAGACTGCCTCGTTAGTGGTCTCCCATTGTTGTGGACCGCCTCGTTAGTGGTCCTATGTTCAGATTGCCTCGTTAGTGATCTCCCGGTATGGTGTCATCTTAGTTTGCGGGATAAAATATAAAAGACTTGTGTGAGTGTTAATTATGCTTAAATCTTATTTACCATGTTTTTAAATTACGCATTTAAATTACGTCATTTAAATTATGCTTTTAAATTCCGCTTTTAAATTAAGTCCTTTAAATTATGCATTTTCGCCTTGAATAAATTAATCATGTTTTCCGCTGCGAATAAAATATGGATTTTTAAATTAATGCATGAGGGGTGAAATCTTTGGATTTAAACACATGTAACCCCTTAAATTGTTAGTTAGGGATTAACTTACTCGGTATATTTTTATACTGATAAACCGTTGTCATTTTTCTTTTACAGAGTATGTCGAGTGACGCATGCATATGCACTTGGGGAAACCATTATGGACATTTTAAATTCTGCATCGTACTGTTTTTTACCGGGTCTGTTAAACCCGAGGATTTGGCCATGTTGGCCATGATTACTTTCCGCTGCATTTACTCTATTTATTTTCGCGCATGATGATTATTACTATCGTATTTTGAATTAAGTATTATAAATTTTCGGACTAAATCTTGAAATGTTTTAAATCTTTTACGTACCCACAAGCCTTGCATTTCCTTAGTGAGCTCGGGAAGCGGTGTCTTGCTAGGGAAATGTGGCGGTGACATCCCGGCCTGGGTTATCAAATCCGGGGTGTTACAAGTTGGTATCAAAGCCCGGAAAATTTTTAAAGCTACTACTATTATTTTAAACCATTATTTTTAAAATCAAGTATTATTTTTAAATTATTTATTTTGACTACTAGTATTATTTTAGCCCAAAAGCTTATTTTTACATAGCCCAAAATCTTAGCCAAAAGAAATATTAAATTTTTGGCCCACTATAGAGGCCCAACTTTTATTCTTACCCATATAGTAGATTTATTTCAAAATACATGGATAGATTACATTTTTAAACGGGGAAAGGGGGACTTGCACTTGCGCATTGCATATGCATACTTCACATAGTTTTAAATTTCTGCATATCTTAACCTTGCTTGAAATGTGGCTAACTCTAACCACCCTTGTTGACATTAGATGGCCGAACCCAACGCGAACATGACCAATCTGATGATGAAACTGACCAATGCATACCTCGAGTCCCAACGCATACCTGGATAGATTACATTTTTAAACGGGGAAAGGGGGACTTGCACTTGCACATTGCATATGCATACTTCACATAGTTTTAAATTTCTGCATATCTTAACCTTGCTTGAAATGTGGCTAACTCTAACCACCCTTGTTGACATTAGATGGCCGAACCCAACGCGAACATGACCAATCTGATGATGAAACTGACCAACGCATACCTCGAGTCCCAACAGCATATCAATCACTTCAAGGCTCGAGTGGGGCATCTAGAGAGTAACGTGGACTATCTGAGACATCTTAGGGAAGCTGACCATCATGAAATAACCCAACTCAAGGCCCAAGTCGCCGAACTCCAAACCCAAGTGGTCACACTCCAAAACAAGGATAACGAACTGATGATGCAAATAGGACACTTAGGAGCTGAGCTGCTGGGCCTAGAGGCTGACATATTTCCCCCGAGCCCGAGCCCGGTGGGGACACCCATTCCTATTGACGTATCCAGCGACGAGGACGATCCCATCGAGGATGTACCTGCCTAGTCACTCTAGACTTAGAGATCCATACTGATGCACTATTACTATTCCCGTTTCGAATGCTTGTAACCCAAAATTTATTTCTTGAGTAATAAAAATACAAGCCTATTTAAATTTATTCCATACATTTTATTTAATTCTTTAACTATCATGATCAAATAAGGGAACATCCAACCCCAGACCCTGGGAACCCTAGACCCAAAAAAAAAACGAACAGATTACTGAAAAAAAAAATAATAATAAAAAAAAATTCTAAGTTCCAGAAACCTCTACTAACAGACCCCAATAAATTGATACCTATTAAAAAAAACTAATCTTCATTTAATAAAATTTTCTCCTTACAAGCAGTTATTTATTTAACATATATATACCTATTTAAATTCTACCTTGTATGCCATATCACATTAGTTTACCTAAGTTCCTTGAAGCGGCTTAGTCCCACAACGGCGCAAGTATTGTTGGGTAACCCACACACATATAGATGCGATAGGAAGGTAACAGTAAATCCAGAACATCCCAAACCATAAAATAGGCAGAACAATTAAACCATGTTTCTAAACAGCAACAAACAACTAACACAAGCCAAACACGTAACTAGGCAATAACACAACGGAAATATAAACCATGAATCCCAGTCAACAGAAACATCCTCATAAGGAGGAAACTAAACAAAGTACGTCTGATACAGAACCTAAACGGAAACGCAAACATGGAAGGAAAAACATCATTGATCAGGAGGCGGAAACTGCCGACGCATGTAGTCGTCCATCTGCCGCACATAGGCGTACATGTCGGACATGGTGGCCTGCTGCTGAGCCTGCCTCGTAGCAAACGAGTCCATACGGGTCTGGTAGAAGTCCAATCTAGTGTCTATGGCATCGTAACGAGCCTGCCCAGCTGCAAACCCGGCATCCATACCGACCCGCATCTCCTGCATCATCTGCAGCATCTGAGCCATCTCCTGTCCCTGAGGTGCCACTGCAGGAGGTGGAACTACTGGAGGAGGGGGTGGCTGCTCCGGTGGTACGACAAGGATCAAGCCGCCATCATCAGGCTGCTGGCGAAGTACAGCACGGGGAGCCCCACGACGTAAGGCGCTACGCCGGGCAGCGTAAGTCGGGATACGGTAACAACTGCCCGCTACTAGATCGTACGGATCTGTCTCCGGTGTCGTGTGAATCCCCTGCGCCGCGCACAAGCCATAGATGAGGTGGACATGGGTAATCACCCTACTCCCTCGTCCTCTCAGCATACCCCACAAGTTGTCCTCGATACAAGCTCCCACATTCACCCTACCGTCTCGCGCGATAAAGCAAATGGTCTCGTAGACGTGATCCAGGACGATGTGGCTCCGGGTGATCGGCCGGACGCGCCCTAACCATAGCTGAGCAAGCTCTCGCCAAGGGGAGTCCATCGTCGTCAAACGCAGCTCATGACCGTGCTCGAGCTGAGGAGGCACTATGGTGCATAAGGTATCCCACGCAGGAGCAAGAACACGTCCCTCAGGCTGTGGGCGAAATGCGCCATCGTCAGGCAAGCCAAAATAGACATTGATCGCCCGAGCACTGAAGTCGAGATAGCGACCATGAACCCATACCCGAGATAGGTCGTCACCCTCCTCGAGACCGCCAGTGTTGGCGATAACCTCCATAGCCAGAAAACCGGAGGCAACGCCCTCGGGATGACGTGCAAGTCCGGTCCACTGCAAATACTCCAAGACTGCACTGACCCTGTCATCGCCCAGATGATGAGGATATATGCCTCTCTCAGGGACATAAGCCATGTTTCGACGAAGCTCGTCAAAATAGAAGTCCTGGGCAGCCCTCGTCCTAAACCGAAACCTGTCGTGCCGGTGAGGACGCACCTCGTCAGGGAGACCACTGAGTCTCGGGCCCCGCTGCTCCTCGTCCTCCTCTGGCTCGCTCTCGTCGAAATCAGGTATCGCCGGAGTGGCATTGCTGGGGCCAGCCTCATCAGCAACTCGTCTCCTGGTCCTAGGAGGACACATGAGAGACGCTAAAACAACCCACAAGAAAAGCAACATCCTGCAAAACATCAAATACCAACTATAAGACTAAATTCCACACAAAAATCAAGCAGAAATATGTAAGGGACATCAATGAAGATTTCCAACGTGAGTATTCCATAAGAACATCAAATCCTATCGGTTGCTGAGACCAACCAGAAGGTAACCTCGGCAAAGGATATGCTCAAACTAGTTCCAAGACCTTTGTGGCATTTCGTCGAACACGTTATGTGCGCAATAAACCAAAACCTAGGTTACTAACAAACACACGGAAGTTGCCCACAAAACGAAACAATCACTCTAATAACAACACATCATTTCCTTGCAGCACCAAAAAACAAAGAAATGAGCTAGTAATCACACCCCAATAACAACCAAACATCAAAAACTTCATAGTCTTTCTAAGGATTCAAATCCAACAAGAATTTGCCAAAAACATAAACACATTGTGGCATAAATACAAGCAAGGCAACGAGAGTAACAACAATTACCACATACACTTGCTAATTTGCACAAATCAAGCCTAAGAATAACAAACCCCCAATTTTTGTACATAAACCCTAATTTCTAAATCTCTTCACAAATCAAGTCATTCAAAGCATAAAAATTGAAATTAGTAAGTGGATTTAGTAGATTCATACCTTGGTAAGTGAAATTGAAGCCGAAATCAAGCAAATGGGAAGGTAAGCCGCCGGATTTAGAGAGAATTGGGGGTGTGGTCTCGAATGGGAAATGGGGGAAGTGGCTCGCGCGGAGCGCGAGCCCTATTTTCTCGAACAGGGGCAGCCGCGCGCTCGCCGCGCGCTGAAGCCCCATACCGAGCGGCCACCGCGCGGGACCCGGAGGGAGTTTTATTTATTTTTTTTGATTTTGCTTAATCCCTTTTGCTATACACCCCTCACTTAACCCGAGCATACATTGACAGTGAGATACAACGACATGGGGCATCACCCGACATTATTCCTGACAAGGACAGCAGAATTGCCTCACGTCTTCTTTTCGCAAGGCTACAGAATACCCTCGGGACGTAAATACATAGGGACCATAAGGAATCCTGTAAAGAATGGGAAACCGCTTACTGACTAGCGTCCCCACCACGATTTGCTTGTATTCACGATGTATTCCACGTCTCTCAATTAAGGCAGTATGTGCACGATCCGACCCATGCACTCCAACCGGAAGAAGTCGAATTTGAGGATGACTTGAGTTACGAGGAAGTTCCGGTGCGAATACTTGACACGAAGGAGAGAGTAACGAGGCACAAGACCGTGAGAATGGTCAAGGTCCTTTGGTCCAACCACGAGACGGAGACGGCAACATGGGAGTTGGAGGCCGACATCAAACAACGTTATCCTACCCTCTTCCAAGATGAGCCGGCCACAGTTATGGGGACATAACTGTATTCTTAAGGGGGGGAGGATGTAACACCCGAGAAAAACAAATTCAAATTGTTTTGAACTACGTCATGACTTGATCCCTTCACAGGGTACGTAGGCAGCTTGGAACTAATTTCTAAGTTCAGTCGCAAAATAAACCATAAAATAAAATCATAAAATAAATCACAAAGTAAATCACAAGATCAATCGCAAGGACGATAGGAGGAGTTGGAACTAATTTAGACTAGACTAATTAGGGCACGGAAATGTTACGAGCGATAAGCCGAACTCGTAACAAGTTTAAGGTAAAGATTCCGAACCGGAGATGACCCGAGGAGTCGAGCTAACACGTAGAGGGTAGAAAACCGATAGAGGAAAGCAAGAAAAGACCCGACGGGACATGCGGACCGCCGAACCGGCCGGCCCGCGCTCAACGCGCGGCCACCGCGCGGAAGGCGGAGTCGCGACTCCAGGCCTGGCCACGCGTGCTCCGCGCGGGCAAAGGCATAGGTGCGCGTCACCAGCGCGCCAGAGGTGCTGAAGGTGTAAACTTTCCTTCCATGGCGATTTCCTTGCCAAAAATTCGACCCCTAACCATGGCAACCAAATCCCAGCCTTATGGAAGGCTATAGGACGGTAATGGGGCGTCCAACTCCCCATAATTCACAGAAACACTCAAGCCTCCCCTCCATTCTTCCTCTCCAAGTCAAAATCCCTCCGAATCCACTTTCCGGCAAGCATTCCGGCGACGACGAGGCGAAAGAAACCAAGCCCTGCCTTCTAGACTCTTGGTAAGCTATGGTATAATGTTTTAGTTCGTCCATACCACTTAGAAACTCGAAATCTAACCCTTTTCCTTTACTACGATTTCACGTCGGAAAACGAACAAAAAGCGATCGGAGAAGTTGGTCGTTCGTCGCGACCCTAGGACGTCCGGAAACCCATTCCAGCGACCCAAATCTCTAACTAAGTAAGTTAAGACCTTACTCACAAATTTTTGTGGTTTATTGTTGTTTAAAACTCGAGATCTTGACCCGTAACAAAAATCAATTTTCAAAAACCCTATTTTCGTCCAATGTCAAAAACTCGCCTAAAACCCGACCTTTGGGAATTCAAACCGAAAACTTTTCAACATAGATTTTGTTCCTAAGACTTTAATCTATCTTGTGTCCAAATTTCAGCCATTGAAATTAAGATTTGCTATTCCAAATCTTGCCGTAAACTTTCTGTGACAAACCGAACGTTTCAAACTGTTGACAGATTTTATTACTCGACTTGATGCATGTTTTTCATCCATTTTTAGAATGATTCAACTTTGCATTTCTAAACAAAGGTTGTAGATAAATGTGTCTAGATTATGCATATAAAATTTCATGGATTTTGGAGTTCATTTGGTATGTCAAATTGGTCGAATTTCAGAACTATTTTAAAACCCCTTTGGTGTCCGCGCATAAACAGTGTGTTGTGGTCGACTTTTGAGCATCTAAAATTCATTATTTCCAAATTTTTAAAACATGAAAGTTGTTCATTAATGTGTTATTTATCTCCTGTAAAAATTTTGGATCAATTGGCTTTGAAATGAATTTTTAATCGGCGTCGCACGAACCTGTGACGAAATCAGTTTTTGAGACAGAAATTCCCTTTTGTAAAGAACTCAAATTTTGACTCACTTCGAGACCTTATTTCCAAAAACTTAAAACATGAAAGTTGTTCGTGTGTGTGTTTTTGAGCTACTTGTATATTTCAGAATTTTTGGTGTAAAAATGAATTTTTAATTAAGAAATGCGTAAACTGCATCGAATCGGATTTTTCGAACTTGAGAAAACTCGAACTATGAAACGCGATATCGAATATTTTGATCACTTGAAATACGAACTTTCGAAAAATCCCGTTCACTAGGCTGAGCCGATCTTCATTCTAATCATTATCTTTTGAGACTGCCTCGTTAGTGGTCTCCTTACTATCTGAGATTGCCTCATTAGTGATCTCGCGCGCTGTGTTTTGGATCGCCTCGTTAGTGGTCGTACTATCTTTTGAGACTGCCTCGTTAGTGGTCTCCCATTGTTGTGGACTGCCTCGTTAGTGGTCCTATGTTGAGATTGCCTCGTTAGTGATCCCCGGTATGGTGTCCTCTTCTTAGTTTGCGGGATAAAATATAAAAGACTTGTGTGAGTGTTAATTACGCTTAAATCTTATTTACCATGTTTTTAAATTACGCATTTAAATTACGTCATTTAAATTATGCTTTTAAATTCCGCTTTTAAATTAAGTCCTTTAAATTATGCATTTTCGTCTTGAATAAATTAATCATGTTTTCCGCTGCGAATAAAATATGGATTTTTAAATTAATGCACGAGGGGTGAAATCTTTGGATTTAAACACATGTAACCCCTTAAATTATTAGTTAGGGATTAACTTACTCGGTATATTTTTATACTGATAAACCGTTGTCATTTTTCTTTTACAGAGTATGTCGAGTGACGCATGCATATGCACTTGGGGGAAACCATTATGGACATTTTAAATTCTGCATCGTACTGTTTTTTACCGGGTCTGTTAAACCCGAGGATTTGGCCATGTTGGCCGTGATTACTTTCCGCTGCATTTACTCTATTTATTTTCGCGCATGATGATTATTACTATCGTATTTTGAATTAAGTATTATAAATTTCCGGACTAAATCTTGAAATGTTTTAAATCTTTTACGTACCCACAAGTCTTGCATTTCCTTAGTGAGCTCGGGAAGCCGTGTCTTGCTAGAGAAATGTGGCGGTGACATCCCGGCCTGGGTTATCAAATCCGGGGTGTTACAACTTGAAGGCCCTGGAAGCTCAAGCACATGCACGTGTTCAGGCTGCTAAAAAGTTGCTCAGACAGCTTCCTGATGTGTGGTCGGATGAAGAACAGGACATGGATACCAATCCAGATGAGGAATCTGAGGACTCGGATGCAGATTCCTCTGAGGAATCTGAATGATGCGCCCTTTTGGGCAAAATATGCGCCAGAGGGGGAGTTAAGTTGATGTAACCGTTGATCGGTTCCTCTGGCATATGCACTACAACCAAGGAGGGGGAGTCTACTGAAAAAGTTCTGCTGAGGAAGGGTAACATTCGTTTTTCTTATTTTGTTTGGACTACATTTTGTGAACTGTTTCTGATTTTGCACTATGGCTTGTAATAATATGACTGTGATTATTGATGCTGCATTTTTATTGCCATGTGTTGTTTTGCTGTGAATGCTCCTAGATTAAATGGATAGGTTATTTGTACGGAGCATTAGTATAGTTTGTCTAGACATGGGAATTAATGTAATTGATAGTTGGGTGAAATGGGAAATATTTCTCCTTTTTAGTTCTTGTGTAAATATTTGGACATCGGTTTGATCAATTCATATACTGGCCCACATTCTGCCAAAAAGGGGGAGATTGTTGGGAACCAGTTTTGAGCAAATGTGTTCACAACTGATGTCTGGACTGCTTTGTTGAACCATCCCCGACAGTATTCGACACACTATTTAAAGGAAGATGTGTTGGCGAATCTGCACGAAGATCAACTCCAACGGTCAGCTGATTCCTTGCCCGGATCGTGCTCAAGAAGTATGGAAACATAGATCTCCTAATCCGGGCAACTCCATTATAAGGAAAGGGTTAAATATGGCAACAAAATCCTACCTTGAGTGGAGAGATGTTTTTCTCTTGAAATACGCCGGCCAAGGGTGGTAGAGCTCACGACTCGAATTATACATTCTCTCCCTTGTGCTATTGAAAGTATTTGCAAGAGAAAAACACATTCCTTCGGTGTTAGTGAATTCATCATTTCGAAGGAAGACATACAATCAACACTTCCTCGGGTGAATTGATCGAGAGCGTGCTACAGTGTTCTTGATTGAAGTCGACGGATTCAATCAAGGCTTTCGAGGGGTCGTCAAACTAAGAGCTTAAACGAAATATTCTAAGAAGGAGGGTCGCCAACAGGTTTCGACCAAGGGTAACTTGAAGGGGAAGCCTTCAAGAAATTGGAGCAAGGTCGGGGAGATCTTCACCAAAACAAGGGGGTGTTTTGGTTCTACAATTCAACCGCTTGGAGATTGGAGTTGGACGAGTTAAATCACTATTGTTTAGATCGAGGATCAAGTCGAAACAATTGGTGAACCTCCTGGATTGGTATCCCCTAGATGTAGGCTTGTGCCGAACTGAGTCAACAAACCTTGAGTTCGTTACTTTTACAGTTTATTTATTTTCCGCTGAATAATATCTTAAAACTGTTTAACGTGTCCACGAAAGGTGTTTGAACTAGTTTACAGGACCAGTTCATTGGTTATCCACGCAAACGGACCTAACAGACATGGATGCAATGGCAGATATACATATGGACTTGTGGCAGCTGCCCCCGAGTTCCAAATTAGCCATTAATTTTTTTTATGTAATTATATAGATTTTAACAAAATACTCCCTCCGTCCCATTCCAAATGTCCTACTTACTATTTTTGGATGTCCCATTACAAATGTCTTCTTTCTATAAATAGAAATAATTTTTCCCCTCCAACAACTATGTGGACCCCACTATATACTCACAAACCAACTCTACCTTAATTCCCGTGCCCAACAGTAACAAGACAATTGGAGTGGGACGGAGGGAGTATATTTCTTTGTTGGTAGTAATTTTATAAGAATTTCAACTTATGCAGCGGGGTTGCTTAGAGGGTGGGACTCATCATTTTCTTTATGTGGGGTTGTGTGCAAAAACGGCTACCCATTTGTTCTGTCATTTGTGAAGTGGTGTGGAAGCTGTGGACTAAGTGTGGGATGCTTTGAAGTGGAATTGATTAAGCTATTTTTTTTCTGCCCGTGTATAGATGGTCTAGTGCCAACGAAATGTGCTTTTTTTTTTTCTTTTTTTTTTCTTTTTTGGTTTTGCCTGGAATGATGCTGAATTGAAGGAGTTGGTTAAATTCCAAGTTTTCATCTAGTTTGGTTTTTTCTTCTTCTTTTTTTCCCCGCTATTTTCGCTTGCATCTTCAAGCTTCCCCATGGCCCTGTCGGAAATTTGGTGCAGGAAAACACGTAACAATGAGGATCATCCGGGGAAACATGTACTTAATGGATCAAACCTAATACTGGGTGCTAGATGATCAACATAAACGGTGCTTCGAAAGGTAATCTATGAATTTATGACGTTATTGTTAAATTATTTGTTATGACCCACATTATTTAATTAAATCAAATCGGAAGTAAATCTAATTTGATGGTAATTTGAATTGAAGGATTAGATTTTATTGGGATTATTTATTGTCAAGCAAGTAATAAAAGAAATAATTAATCCTTCACCCCTCCTCTCCAGTCGGTTAATTGTTTTCAAATTTGATTTTCAAATCGGTGCGGTTTCCTTTAAAGAGTAGTGTCTCTTCACAATAGACACGCAAAAAGCTATAAATGAAGTACGACATTCTTTATCAAATAATCAGAAAAAGGAAACTAGAAAAATAGCTCTAACCATCGGAGTTTGTACGGAGAAGGCAGGGAAGAGAAAAATAAATTGCTTTGCATAATAAGAGAAAGAAAGAAGCTACACCATGGAACCAGGTATGTAGCTTTACAACAAATCAAAGGTTATATATAAAGCATGAAACTAGGTTGAATGGTAAGGATTGATGATCTTGTGACAATTAAGTTATAGTAGATCGATTATATTTTTCTTACAATTGGTATCAGAGCATGGTTACAAATCTGACTGTTCACCTAGATTTATATTGTCGTAAAAGTGTCTTGTGCGTGATTTATGATAAGCTGTAGATAATAAGTCATCGGGTAAAATAGTTTCACGACAATTTTAATTTATTCTTTACACATTGCAAATTAAGTTATGCAATCATGTTTTCCGCATCATGTTTTCTACTGTTATTATTAATCTGGAATATGTATTTTCATTACTGCTATGAATGTTTATCTCATTACAAATAAAAGTTTCAGAATTAGTCGTTTATTATGTGTATACTTAAATGTAACAAAATGGTCTAAAATTATATGTTTGGTAGAAGGATTTGCAAGTCACCAAAGTGGCTTAGTTTAATATATTCAAACATTTAATTTTACATTGCAATGGTTCATATTTTATTGCTAACGTGATTACAGTATGAACAAACAATTGAATATGTTCATATATATCGGGAGGTCACCCAAAGGTGGACCATTGATTATAATTAATGACATTAAAGGGATTAATTTATTTAACTTAAGTAAAATTGTTGTCCAAAGATAGCATGCTTACTAATTAAGTATGATTCGATAATCCATTACTGTATACTTATTGTAGCCTCTTTGATTAATTATATATGTTTAAGTTTTGCCCAAAGGTGAACTAATATACATAATTTCAGTTTATTATTTGTATCAAAGCATTAAATGATTGAATTATTTGATGTTTCCAGTGTCTAACAGCTTGTTTGGTTTGGGAAATGGATTGGTTAAGTTTAATGGGCTGAACTATGAGGATTGGTCCGAGCAAATCTATTTTCAATTAGGTGCCATGGATTTGGATCTCGCAATGATGACAGATGAAAAGCATGCAGCCATCACTAAGGACAACACTGATGAAGAAAAGTCTCTCTATGAGGCTTGGGAACGGTCTAACCGCCTAAGTTTAACATAATTAAGACTAGATTTTTTCGCCTGCTGCGTACGAGCGTTGAACTAATATGACGATATAAAATGTGAATATAGTTTTTTTTATTACATAAAATTCAAAGTCTTTTACTTAAATAGTTTTGAATGCATGCAACCAAAACTTAAAAGGAAAACCTACTATCAGGTGGACATAATATAAAATAAATTATTTTTACTGTTAGAAAACTAAATATATAGGGTTTGCTTTCATATCTAAAATTATGAGAGCAAGTGAAAAATAAATACTCTTTAACTATTCAAAATTAGGAAAAAAAATATATATATTTTTGCATTATTAAGGTTGTCCTGTATTTTGTGTAGAGTGAGTTATTGCATTAAAGTGCAATAAATAGTTGATGTGATGTTTGTTTGAATGAGTAAAATTTTCTAAATAAGAAAATGTGACAATTGTAGTGGAACGGACAAAAATAGAAATTAGACATTTGAAATGGGATGGAGGGAATAATATTTTACTCCCTAATATGTTGTACATTTTGACTATTATCCCTAAAGTTTTTAATTATTTATACTTTTTTATTATCTTTTTATCATTTAAAACTTATAAGTATTTTGTTAAGTAATGTATTTTAAATTTTTATTGTGATTAGATTTTATGGACTTATCTTTAATTTTATAAATTTATTTTAATTATAATTACGCTTTGATTATCTGTTAATTTTTAATATAGTATTTTCAATTAGGTGTCATGGATTTGGATCTCGCAATGATGACAGATGAAAAGCCTGCAGCCATCACTAAGGACAGCACTGATGAAGAAAAGTCTCTCTATGAGGCTTGGGAACGGTCTAACCGGCTAAGTTTAAACTTAATTAAGATGACGTTGGCTGAAAATATTAAGCCTGCGATACCCAAAACAAATGATGCAAAGGAATTTATGAATAAAATTAAAGAATGCTCCCAGATGGACATAACAGACAAGTCTATTGTGGGAACCTTAATGAGCGAGCTTACAACAAAAAAGTTTGATTGGTCTCAACCCATACATGACCATGTTACCAGTATGGCTAATCTAGCAGCAAAGTCAAAGTCGATGGGAATGGATGTGAGTGATTCTTTTTTGGTTCAATTCATCATTAACTCACTTCCACAGGAGTTTGGCAGTTCCAGGTAAACTACAATACTTTAAAGGAAAAATGGAACTTAGGGTGCGTTTGGCACAGAGAATGGAATTGCAGAGAATTGAAGCCAGAGAATGGAATTGCAGAGAAAGAGAATTGGGTTAGAGAAAGAGAATTCATTCTCCTGTTTGGTAACATAGAGAATTGAACAAAGAAATAGAGCAGAGAATCAATTCTCTTGTTTGGTTTTATAAATAGAGAGTTGAAATAATTTTATTTCAAACTTATTTTTCTCAACTATACTTTATTTTTAAATAACAATGGGTAAGTTAAACATAAAAAATTACACAATAATAAACACAAATCCATTAATTAAATCTGTTGATCCAATTTTTTTACACCTCCTGGATTGCCATTTTCGTCAAAAATAGTACCTTCGTTCAAAGTAATATGGCATAACTCACAGACCTTCTCAAAAATCTTACCTGCACGCCACAAAAGTGTAGAACAAATATATTAATTAAAACCTGTTGATCAATTTTTTTTTTTAAAAAAAAGAACCATTCATATAAATAAAATTGTTGGTTCTATAATAAAAAGAACATATGCAATAAGGAAAAATACATATAAAATTATCTATAAAGCAAGCTAATTATTGGTATGCCTAGCGTTCCAATCATTAAACATTTCATCAGCAAGAGCATCTCTATTATTAGTGTAACACCCCGGTTTTTGGTCACCCAGGTCGGGATGTCACCGCCACATCCCCCTAGCAAGACACGGTTTCTCCGGGCTTGCTAAAGAGATGCAAGGCTAGGTATTGCTGAATTTAAAACATTCAAAACATTTAAAAACAGCCCATACGATATAAGTTCGAAAATAATATCATAATGCAGCGGAAAAATAGTATCTAAGTATAAGTGTTGCAGCGGAAAATGTAAATAGGGCCAACATGGCCAAAACACGGGTTAAACAGGCCCGTTTATACTAACGTCTAATGCAAGAATTTAAAGTAAATAATATTTTCCCAAAATCCCATGCATGTACGTACTCATGCTCATTCAACATACTCTGTAAGAAAAAGAAATGAAATGGCTTGGTCAGCACAACTTGCTGAGTAAGTTAACACATACATAATCGTGGGGTATCAAAGCCATTAATTAATATTAAAATAAAGCATGCAATTCAATCACAACTTAATTTAATTAGCTATCTAACATGCATAACTTAATTCATGACTCTAATCAATAACACATTTGACATAATTTTAAGTAAAGGCCATAGTTAATTTAAATAAAGCGTTAAGTAATTTAAATGGAAAATAAATAAATAATTTAAACATCCCCATTACACCCAAGATTAAGTATTTCATCGCAATCTCAACAAGTTTAGCTGGTAGTCCGGCGGCCGCAACCGTATCTGCCATACCCAGTACCACTCCAGAGCCTCGGGAAACCCATGTGGATATTCACGAGAGTGTAGGCCATATATCTCATGCCGTTTTGACAATGTATTTCAAATTTCGAGCGGGGTCACCATCGTCCATAAAGGCACGAAGTGAATAGTTAGGGGGCACCCTGCAGAGCACTCACCCCTAATTTTAATTGATCAAGTTTGTAAGGGGATTTTGTTTTCTTCAAAATTCTGATTTTACTTAATTTATTTAAAAAGAGATTACGACTCATTTCAACCCTAAAGGCTAATTTCACCGTTTCACAAGATTTTCAAGAATTGTCTTCGATAAACCACTGTTTACTCTAAAATTTATTAAAAATCAGTTTTAACTTCGAAAATTCTAAAATTCGACCAGTGAATCGAAAACACAGAGATGAACAAGTTTCGTGTTTTAGCTTTTTTGATCCCAGTTACGGAAATAGGTCAAAAATGTCAATTTTCATCAATCCAATATTCTGTCCGAATTTTATACACAGCTGTTTCGAAATTTCGAGATCTACCATAGCAAATAAACTCTAAATCTGATGAAATTTTATAGGGAACTCCCTAAGACAATTATCTACAACATTTATGTTCGGCTAAAGATCTGAATCGACCTAGAACTATCGTCAAAAACGCCTACAAGCTCGGACCTATGTTCTGTCAAAATTTCAATATCCAAATTATTTAATAGTTCGGTTTGGGGTCGGTTTCAGATATCAAAACATCATGAAAAATTCCGAAATTTTTACAGAAGCTAGATTAATGTCTTAAGAACATTTTTTGTGTTTTAAGTTTTGATGTTTAAAAAGTTTTAAGGGTTTGAAAAAATCATGCAAAAACGTTGCGCCGCTAAAGATTTCGTGTTGACAGATTTTTAAATTCTTAGTCAAATCTTTAGATTAAAAGTATTTTAAATCCTCCCAAAACCAGTAAGCATTAACTTACAGATCTTTGGTCATCCGGGTTCGTTGATTCGGAGGCGTGGCTTCCAGTCCACCGTTTATCTCCTCGGTTCGTTGGGTTCTTCGTTCTAGATCCGGTTCGGGGTGTAGAAAATAAAGAGATTACGTTAGGATTCATTTTCGAATAAAAAACGAATAAGAACTAGAGGATCAGAACTTACCACGACGTTGGAGCCTTCCAATTTTCGTCCATGACAGTCCTCTTGTTCGGTTTTGTGCCTCCGACGAATCCGGAATTAGGGTTTTGTGTGTAGAGAGAATTCGTAGAGTTTGAAAAAGTGTTCGGGGTTAATTAAGTGTTCGGGGTTAATTAAGGTCGGCCTTGGTGAGTCTTGAGCCGAAAGGAAAGCAACCGAAGTCGAAAAATCCAGATTCGGGCGAGAGAATCTTGCAACGGGCATATCTGTCCGCTGGCGCGGGGTTGGCGCGCGGCTAGGGGAAACCCCGCGCGGCCACCGCATGGTCCACACCTGGACTTCGGTCCGGGCGGGTCGTGCGATCCGTCGGACATTTCCTCCTCTCTTTCGGACTTCTATCCCTCTATGTTCTCGGATTCTGATTTCCGGGATATTTTCGGGCTCCTATTTCCTATCTTAATTTTTACTCGAGTCCGGATTTAACATTGGCCTTGAATTCTCGAGTTCATTGGTGTCGGGTTCCGGTGTACAATTTATTCGATTAAATTGATTTGAGTATTGGAACTTTAATTCCTTTTTTGATTAGATTTCATTTCTCATTTCCTTTTTTTCTTTATTTATTTATTGTATTATTTATTATTTATTTAGTTATTTATTTATTTTATGTTGCAAAATTCTCGGGTATTACAATTAGTCAATTCTTGTGAAGTCTCGACGGTAGAAATGATATTGTCATAATCGTCTCCCGGTTGTGTATGATTTAGTTGAACTCTATCATGTCATTGTTGTCCGTATGAAATTGTGTAGCAAACAAGAAACAATGATGATATGTGGCATGGACTCTATGGGATGATATGAGTTGTCGCGCAAAATAGCCCATTTAGTGTTAATCAAACCAAAGCATCTTTATATAACATTCCTTGCCGATGAATGTCTCATATTAAATAACTCCTTGGCATTCATAGGGGGCGAGACCAATCATTAAGATGGTAACGTTGTCCTTGATATGGAGTTAAAAAACCTTCACCATTTGTGTAACCGGCATCACAAAGGTAGTATGTTCCTACAATTAACCATAAAAGTTATATTAAATTAAAATACTTGATAATGCATATATAAATTGAAAATAAATAAAATCACTTACCCTGAGTTATTTTAAGACCATTAGGTCTACTAATTGCATCTCGTAGAACTCAACTATCAGTTGCAGAACCCTCCCATCCAGCTAATACATATGTAAATAAAAGGTCCCTCGTACATACTCCGAGAACGTTGGTACAAATCTCCCCCTTCCGTGTTCGATAAGGTTTTCGGTCAATAGCAGGACTTTAACCTTTGCATATGTTCCATCCAAGGCTCCGAGGCAACCCTTCATAAAAGTCAAACTTAATAAAGTCGAACATAAAAAAAGTATTGTTAACAAATCAAGTGTTTCACAATCCTTAAACCATTTCCATCTCTCGTCGGTTTAATTATCCGGCACGGGGATTTGTATCTTATAGAACTCTTTGTGTACTCGGCATACAGCATTTAAAACTAACTTGAAATACCGACTTATTGTTTCCCCAGACCGATGAAATCTATTGACCAACACCCTATTCTTTACATTATGAGCAAGTGTATTTAAAACATAGCAACTTGCTCATCCACTAACATATTTCTACTATTACTCAGTCCCCCTCTATTTTCTAAAATGTCACAGAGTATTGAAAATGCATGCCTATTTATTCTTATGTTATTCATGCTTGCAACATCACTAACATAAACCATCTAAATCATGTTCTCACGCCTATTATGGTAGCTCATTGAATAATTACTACGCAGCATTTTGGACTCAAAGGAATGAAAGAAATGCAAAGTATACATCATCCACCAACGAATCGTTGCAAACATAGCATAATATGCACCTATGACAGCCATTTGTCTATTGCGATTTGTCCTTTCTCTCAACGGTGTTCTTGCCATCTACACATTAAAATATAAATAATTGATAAGAGTATGTTCATGTGTGCCTACAGACAGTCATGCATTTCAGGAGCCTTACAAGAAAAACAAATTAAAAAAGAAAAAAAAAAAAAAAAAGGCAAAAGATTTGTGCACCCAATTGCATCATTACTTAATAAATCTGATTCAAATCTCAGAACAAATAAAAACAACTAACCATCCATAAACCAAAAGATCCCACAAAAAAAAAATATAATTTACAAGTTACAACAATGAAACTAATCACTGAAAGTAAGGAACAAAATGAAAACCACACAACAATGAAACTGATCACTGAGCCACCAACATATACAAAGTTCAACATGTGGATAACAATTTTTTCCTTGAACCTGACAACAAAATGAAGACCAATCAATGGTGTCCTTTAGAAATAAACCAAATCATAAAGACCAAATCATGTGAACAAAGTATAGCTTGATTGCTAAACTCAAAGTTCACTCAACAGAGTTCCATGAATCAAAAACATGAATGATCAAACTTGTAATTATCAAACTCAAAGTTAACTCAACAGACCAAATCGTGTGAACAAAGTATGGACTGATTGCCGAAGCACACAATTTAACCATATTTATACATCCTCCAATCTATTAAACCTATAGCCAACACAAAGAGAAGAAGAAAGCATTGAGATCCCGGTTCAAATTTTAGCTAATTATCACAAAACACATAATGCTATACTGATGGCTTTTTGCAAAACTCACACATTCAAACCAAAGCATACTTGAAGAGCTGTAACACAAAGGTTCAATTATTTATCTTTTAACTAAGGGGGCAAACTTTTCCTATTACATTGAAAAATAAGCAAATTATATAAGCCCTTAAACTCAGTGAAACCAAAGCTCTATACCAACATAACATAAATCCCTACTCCCTAAACATTGTCATTAAGCACTCTCAGGTTATCAGAAATAATTAGACAAAAAGACGCATCAATCCTCATTACCAACACACCACATACATTAGACTAAACACCAGCAAACGTGTGAGTTAAACATAGAAATAAAATGTTGCATTTGCATACCAACCAACTAAACAATCTTCCAATTTATAAATCATGAAAACACACATAAAGTAACTTTCCAATCGGACTTTATGTGTGAATGAATTAGATGCTAAGACATTCAGCTTGTGTTTGTGTGTGAGGAGAAAATCGGATTCAATAAAAATAAAAAAACAAAGGAAAAAAATCCTACTCCAGTTAATTAATTAATGATTGAAGACACTGGATTTCATATGGTGGGCTGATGTTGTTTGGAGCTGAAGGTCAAGGAATTAAAACTCCAGAAAATGTTCTATTCACTAATTGAAATGAATAAATGAATAGTAGATGCTAATTGAGATATGACAGAGAGCTGAGGTGGTAACAACACGAATGGTTAACCAATGGTGCTAGCCACATCTCCATCTCCTACATTCTTGGAAGTTGAAACTAATGAGGTTGAATAATTTTATGATCCATTCATGAGTAGTCATAACACGTACTGTAGTGTGGTATAAATGAGGTTGAATAATTTTATGATCCATTCTATTCACTAATTCAGACATGTATCTTGGCTTTCTACTCTAGTTAGTTCGACAATCTGTATGTTTTAAATTCCACTCACACAACTAACAGTCAACTGTACAAACATATTTCTGTGCTCAAACATATTTTAGTCTTAAAAGTAATTTTGCTAATAGGACTTCACAAGTACATGTACAGAAGTTTTTGTGCTACAACTGTACAAATTATGCATCCTCGATGTCACTTAATTATGCTTCAATGAATTCATGATTGAGAAACCGAAACCTATTGATTGAATTGAATAAACCCAAATCTGTTGATTGAATAAAACCAACTCTGCATTTTGCTTGATTCAACTATGAGATCTCTTATTGTATCACTTGAGTCAGTTTGGTTGTCCAGAGACACAATTTGCCATTATATTGTCTTCAGCAGAAAATAGTCTACTAGCAGAATCCAAGAATCCCCTTCTCAGAAAACAAATAAAAAACGGGAATAGAAAATCTTCATTCAAAATCCTCGAACAGACATGCCAAATCCAAGCAATCAAAATTCTACTTCTAATTAAACTATGCAACTGGACTCGAACAGACATGCCAAATCCTCATTCAATATTTAAGACTCAATAATCTAACTCTAAACAGGAATAAAAATACTCACCTAACAATTCAACAACTAAATTTCCCTAAACTGAAAGATCATACCGATTGCCGACAATAAACATTCACGAGCAGAACAAGAAAATAAAAGATCATACCAGAAGGGGCACGGTCCAGAGAGACAGAGCAGAGGGCGATGGCGCAATACGAATGTGGAAAAGTAGAAGGGGCGATGTTCAGAGAGACAGAGCAGCAGGCGATGGTGGAGAAGTAGACGGGACGACGTTCAGAGAGAGAGAGAGAGCAGAGAATCGCGAAAGTGAGCTTGAGAATTGAGAGCCACAAATCTCGGCAATTCTCCGTATTTTTTAGGGAATTGAAAGTAGAGATTGAGAATAGGTTTATTTCTCGATTGGCAATTCTCAAGCCTAAACAAACAAGGGAATTGAGCCCAATTCTCATTCTCTGGGCTCAATTCCCTGTACCAAACACCCCCTTACAAGAAATCAAAGCCATGCTCATTCAAGAGGAAGGGAGATTAAAGAAACTTAAGGAGCACTCTGTCAACCTCACTATTCATGATGAACCTGCCACCAGCAACAAAACTAAAATTAAGGGAAAGAAAGGAAAAGGGAAACTCAAAGCTAAAGAGGGCAAGATCCACAAGGAGCGTAAGTGTTATTTCTGCAACAAAACGGGTCATTTTAAGAAAGACTGTCCGAAAAGAAAGCTTTGGTTTGAGAAAAAGTACACATTTTGTTTCAGTGTGTTTTGAATCAAATCTAATTGAAGTACCTAACAATACTTGGTGGTTAGATTTCGGTGCTACTGCTCATGTATCACATATTTTACAGGGATTCCGTACGATCCAAGCCATAAAAGGAATTGACCAGTTCTTGTATATGAAGAACCGAATGAAGGCACGGATAGAAGGAATTGGAACGTAAAGATTGATCTTGAATACTGGTTATGTTCTGGATCTTGAAAATTGTTTATATGTTCCCGAGTGCGCTAGAAATTTAGTTTCTGTTGGAAGGTTGGATCATGTAGGATATAATTTTAGTATTGGAAATAATGTATTTTCATTGTACAAAAATATGTACTGTTATGGTTCTGGTACTTTAATAGATGGATTATATCGTTTTGATCTCAATTCTATCTTCAGTGAATCCCTATTTAATATCGAGCATTGTATTGGAAATAAACGCAGTGCACAAAATGAGCAATCTGCTTTTTTATGGCATCACTGGTTGGGACACATATCAAAGGAAATAATTATGAGGTTAATGAAAAATGAAATTTTACCTCAGTTGGATTTTGTTGATTGGGATATATGTGTTGATTGTATTAAAGGTAAAGACGAAACCGTACTTTAATGGATATGGTTAGGAGCATGTTAAGTAATAGTACGGTCTTTAATTCTATCTTCTTTTTGCTGGATATGGTGTAGCAGAAAGACGAAATCGTACTTTAATGGATATGGTTAGGAGCATGTTAAGTAATAGTACAATACCTTTGATTTTGTGGACACATGCATTAAAGACTGCTGTGTATCTGCTTAATAGAGTCCCTAGTAAATCAGTCCCTAAAACACCTTTCGAGTTGTGGATAGGAAGAAAGCCAAGTTTAAGGCACATTCACATTCGGGGCTGTCCAGCAAAAATAAGAATATTTAATCCACATGAAAAGAAACTTGATGCAAGAACCATTAGTGGTTACTTCATCGGATATCCTGAAAAATCTAAAGGTTATAGATTTTATTGCCCTAACCATAGTACGCGAATAGTAGAGTCTGGAAATGCTCGGTTTATTGAGAATGGACAAATTAGTGGGAGTGCAGAATCAAGAAAAGTGGATATTCATGAAATTCGAAATGAAATTCCTACATCAAATTCTTCTTCACATGTTATTGTTCCTATTGTTGCTCCAGGATCATACTGCAACAAAGGACGACATAATATTACTGCTAACAGAGAAGAAGAGCATATTTGTTATGAACTAGGTACAAATGAATCAGATGCCAATGAACAAGTGATATCGGAGGAACCACAAATACGTCGGTCTACAAGGCAAAGAAGACCAGCGATATCAAGTGATTATGTGGTTTATTCACTTGAACATGAAAATGATTTGGGCATAAATCACATTCCAGGAAGCTATGGAATGCAAGGAATCTGAAAAATGGCTAACTGCTATGAGAGAAGAATTGAAGTCAATCAATGACAATAATGTCTGGGATTTAGTAGAGTTACCAGAATGAACCAAACAAGTTGGATGTAAATGGGTGTTTAAAACCAAACGAGACCCAAAAGGCAACGTCGAAAAATATAAAGCTAGACTAGTCGCTAAAGGCTACACTCAAAAGGATGGCATTGATTATAAAGAAACCTTCTCTCCCGTTTCAAAAAAGGACTCGTTGAGGATAATAATGGCTTTAGTGGCTCATTATGAGTTAGAGCTTCATCAAATGGATGTTATGACCGCCTTTCTCAATGGTGACTAAGAGGTGGAAGTTTATATGAACCAACCGGAAGGTTTTTCAATTACTGGGAAAGAGTGTGTAAATTGAAGAAATCAATATATGGACTAAAACAAGCCTTCCGACAATGGTACACTAAGTCCAATAGTATCATTACATCTTATAGTTTTATAGAAAATACTGTAGACCAGTGTATCTATATGAAGGTAATTGGGAGCAAGTTTATTATATTAATTCTATATGTTGACGACATCTTGCTTGCTGCTAATAATATTGCCATGTTGCATGATGTAAAGAAATTCCTTTTCTAAAAATTTTAAAATGAAAGATATGGGTGAAGCCTCTTATGTAATTGGAATAGAAATACTTTGTGACAGATCAAAAGGATTGCTGGGACTATCTCAAAAGGCCTATATAAATAAAATCTTGGAAAGGTTTAGAATGGATAAATGCTCGCCAGGAATTGTTCCAATTCAGAAAGGGGACAAGTTCAATAAAATGCAATGTCCGAAGAATGATTTGGAAAGAAAAGCAATGGAATCTATTCCCTATGCATCCGTAGTTGGGAGCCTGATGTATGCACAAACATGCACCAGACCGGATATTAGTTTCGCTGTTGGAATGCTAGGTCGATATCAAGATAATCCTGGAATGGTACATTGGAAAGCTGCGAAGAAAGTTCTTAGGTACCTTCAAGGCACCAAGGACTACATTCTCACCTACAGAAGATCAAGCAATCTTGAAATCTTGGGATACTCAGATTCTGACTATGCTGGCTGTGTAGACACTAGAAAATCAATATTGGGTTATATTTTCCTACTTGCTGGGGGAGCAATTTCATGGAAAAGTGGAAAACAATCTGTGATCGCTACCTCTACAATGGAGGCTGAATTTGTGGCCTGCTTTGAAGCAACTATTCAGGCCTTATGGTTGCGGAATTTTGTACAAGGACTTGGTATTGTTGACAATGTAGATTGACCTCTAAAGATCTATTGTGATAATTCCGCCGTTGTTTTCTTTTCCAAGAACGACAAGTACTCCAGAGGTGCAAAGCATATGGATTTAAAGTACTTAGTTGTTAAAGAAGAAGTGAAAAGGCAAAGGATATCATTGAGCATATTAGTACAAATTTGATGATAGCGGATCTGTTAGCTAAGGGGTTGCCGCCCAAGACATTTATTGGTCATATGGAGCGAATGAGGATTGAAGACAAGTCCTTATTTTCATCTTGAGTTGTATGTATATATATATATTACAATCCTGCTCGTTATTGAACTAAGATTCTTAATTGAAAGTTTTATTTTTTATTATCACATTATGATGTATACTGGTAAAGCGTTTGTGATAAAATAAAAAATCATAGCACCTCAATTCATAGTTCATTTAAGTTGGGTCCATTGTAATACATAGAAGGAACCATGTTACAAGAAGACAATACATGTGACCGCTAGGATTCGATTGACTTGACTTAAATTAAGAGTTACTTGATTGATTATATGGTATGCCCATAACATGGGTCAAGTGGGAGAATGTTAAATTATTTTTTATGACCCACATTATTTAAATAAAATCTAATCGGAAGTAAATCTAATTTGATGGTAATTTGAATTAAAGGATTAGATTTTATTGACATTATTTATTGTCAAGCAAGTAATAAAAGAAATAATTAATCCTTCGGCCCTCCTCTCCAGTCGGTTAATTGTTTTCAGATTTGATTTTCAAATCTGTGCGGTTTCCTTTAAAGGGTTGTGTCTCTTCACAATAGACACGCAAAAAGCTATAAATGAAGTACGACATTCTTTATCAAATAATCAGAAAAAGGAAACCAGAAAAAATATCTCTAACCATCGGAGTTTGTACGGAGAAGGCAAGGAAGAGAAAAACAAATTGCTTTGCATTATAAGAGAAAGAAAGAAGCTACGCCATGGAACCAGGTATGTAGCTTTACAACAAACCAAAGGCTATATATAAAGCATGAAACTAGGTTGAATGGTACCGATTGATGATCTTGTGACAATTAAGTTATAGTAGATCGATTATATTTTTCTTACAATCGTTATTCATAACGAGAATGGAACAGAGTTCATGCTAATTTATGGAATCAATCTTCCTGTTCGAGCCTGTCTTGTGTTTGGATGATACATGATGCTAAAAATGCAAAATACCATTTGTTCTATATTCCAATTCATACTTAATTTATGTTTTTTTTTTTTGTATCCCCACCATTAATATATACACACAATAATTTTTACTCCAATAAACGGAACAACTCTAAATTAAAGATACTCGAAATGAAATATTTCAATGAGTAAGGAGGAATTATTTCATCTTTTCTATTTTTTCATTGTCGTCGTCCCATTTAATAAAAAATGATATGGGAACGAATTTATTATTATTATTTTAAACCATTAATGTCATGCAGTTCGTGTGTCACATTATTTTAATGCAAAACATTGTAGGAGTTAAAATGCAAAAACAATTTTTATTTATTTTTTTTTTTTTTTTGAGGAAAAAGCAACATTTTATTCCATTCAAGTCCAAAATGGTTGAGTACAAGCTACTAGCAATGAAATCCAATATCCATAGTAGTAAGAAAAGTGACTCTCTAACAGGCAGGCAGCAAGCACCCTCAACACCAACATCCAAAGCCAATTACAATCGACCTAAACACCTCCACTGCCAAGGCTGACATATCCATCACCTTCACCCTGTGGTAGCTCCTTGGAAATCCTCTTCGTTATTCTTCCCAAAAGCATTTTCGGCAGTCTGTGTCATAACTTTAGTAGCAGCAGTAGCAAACTCCATCCTTGCTCAATTACCATTCCTCAAACTCCCCATTGTACAATATAACTTTCAAAACAATAGCACTATACAGCTCCTTCTTCAATCCACTCAATTACCACTCGATCTTGAACTGATAGAGTCGCTTCCTCACCATTTATCAGAAACTATCCTACTCACAAGGTTGCAGCATCGAAAGGAGTTATAAAAGAGGGTCACTATGATATCTGGAGTTCTCAGAGGGGCCAGTGCGCTTTGAGGCTAAATCTATCAGGCTGGAATTGGTCAGGGATAAAATGTAGGCTAACAGAGGGAAGGGAATAAAATGTAAACTGGACAGGTTCTCAGATTGGTTTACAAATGGCTTGCAGGTGGTATTTGGATAGTAGTGGTAAGGATAAAAATCACAAGGGGTAAACCTATATCCCTTATCATTTTCGATACACTGAAATGAAAAGATGCAAGCTCGACATGAATGGTTAAGCAATTTCTGGAATGTCAATATGAACCCCACATTTGTACACATCAAATAATATTGGCTAATAGTAAATGATTTGATCTCACCCGGAAGAATATCAGTTGTCTTGAACTATTCATTGCAAGAGGTCTTCATTCCTACCATGTGATTTAATCTCCAACCATATTATGTACACAGCAGTCTTCAATGCTCCTTGACTTAGTCTCGGCCACCATTATGGAGAATAGCACCATTCTAATTCTCAACCATTTTCCTGAAGAAGCCATCAAGTGATGTCCATTCTTCATTCAATCCTTCACCAGCCGCCCCTCCTTTCATCTATCACTGTCCGAGTACTCTCACCAAGCTGGTAGCCCTTTCGTCTGCAATCCTCTCAGAACCACCTCTTGACTCCACCATTACCAGCCGCCCCCATTCTACCCATTGATCAGCAGCGTCGTTCCGTTCACGACATACGTACTGAAAATTCACTCTGCCCGCATGGTGTAATATCACTAAAATCGGAGGGAGCAGTGCATGTAACCTCCATCGTATTGTTCCCGGTTCCAAAACCCATCGCACCACATTGATTGGATCACATTCAAACAATAGCTTTGGTAATGGGAATCCTTGTTCCTTTATTAGCGCCTGACAAACTCTATTAATCGCCACCAGTTCCGCCTCAGTTGAATCTGTATGCCCAATGTGGTCCGAAAGTATGTATAATACCTCCCCATCATCTTTATTTCTAATGACTCCCCCACCCCTGCCAGTCCCGGGTTTCCAAAGGATGACCCGTCAGTATTGATTTTCCACCACCCCTCCCTCGGTCTCTCCCACACTAATCCCTGTCGAAGCCCCCTAGCTCTTACTAGTTTCTGTCGTGCCAATGCCATTGGAAAATTACCATCTAGACTTGCCAATCCCACATCAATATCCCCCTGCCATGCTTTCCACCAAACCCCTACTCTCCACTTAATTTCTTCCATCACTTCCCCAATATTGAAAGTCTTTTCTTTAAAAATCATTTCATTTCGTGACTTCCATATTACCCAAATTATAGCCATGCCAGTCAGCATTCATACATCCCACCCACCATGCTTTGGAATACCATCTATCCACCCCCTTAACAAACTTTTTGCATTACCCGGAATGACCCAGTGAACCCCGAACCACGCCATCCCTTGATACCACAGTTTTCCAATTTTTTCACAATGACAAAATAGGTGATCTACAGTTTCAATATCAATATTACAGATAGGACAGTTTATGTTAGGTACCTGGACATGAGCTTTCATTACAAGGTTGGCCCGGACAGGAAGAGCATCATGCATCAGCTTCCATGCAATGAATCTGACTTTTGTCGGGCATTTCATCCGGCATAGTCGCTGCCACACCCTTCTGTCCTCAATCTCTCCACTGTCCTCCAGTCTCTTCCAGCATGATCGCGAAGTGAATTGTCCATTTGCTTCTCTTAGCCAAAAAACCCTGTCTGGCAGAAATCGGTTAAGATTTTGTCCCTTCAAAACACTCATGAAGTTATTCCATTGTCCTAATTCCCAATCAAAGAGGGGTCGCCTTAATTGAATCCTCCATTCCCACTCAAATGCAAAAACACTTTTAATCTTATCGTTTAAAAAAAAAAAATGCCATACATTGATATTCTGAAATCTGGGTAATTCCATTTTCATGACAAGTAGTATTTTGGGCTTGTTTGGAAGCCGGCATATTTAATAGCATATAGCATATTCAATCAGTATATTCTCTCATAATTCTCTCTTCGAATCTGCTATCTGCTAGCGGATCCGCTGACTACCAAACATCCCCTTTATTATACATCACTCAAGAAATTCATAGGATTTTCACCTTTAAAAAAATTAATTTATAAGATGATGATTATGATAATAATAATAATAATAATAATAATAATAATAATAATAATAATAATAATAATAATAATAATTTATGATACGATAGAAAAAAGAAATTTTTTGTTGACTAGCTTAAGCAAATGTCTCGTGTTCGAGCATTTGTGTATGCAATTATGTTTTGGGACAGACAACCCTTCAAGTCCACCCAATCCTCAAGTTATTAATTTTGAGTCTAATGAAGCCTGGGGATATCCTGATATTCACCATGGAAATTTTTGGTAGGATAGAGAAATTACCTAACCTATCAATACGATGTAAGCATCCCTATTTCATATCCGGGGAAATATGGCGAGAGAGGTGTCCAGCGAGAGAGGAATATGGCGAGAGAGGTGTCCAGCGAGAGAGGTGTCCGGCGAGTCCAGCGGGAGGGCGAGAGAGGTGTCCGGCGGGTCCAGCGGAAGGGTGAGAGAGGTGTCCGGAGAGTCCAGCGGGAGGGCGAGAGAGGTGTCTGGCGAGGATGCGAGAGTGGTGATGGAGACAAGGGGAGCGGAGGGGGCGAGAAAAGTAGTAGATGTGACATGCAGGAAGGGTGGCCGGGGAGCGCACGGTCGGGACGGTAGGGGAAGGCTATTCCGTGAGAAACTCTTTGGAGTCTATGCTGGAAATCTGCCAGTGGCAATGGAAAACATTGCGATGTCAAGGAGATCGAGAAGGTGGCGAAGGTGAGGAATTGGTATGTGCCTAATAGAAGGTGGCCAGGTAATGGTTTCAAGTTTGGCTTCTTCCGATTCCAAAGCATGGGAGAGGCAGAATCCGTCATTAAGAATATGAACAATAAGATATTGATGGGGAGGGCGTTAAAGGTGAACTGGGCTCGTCCTAGTGGGGGTGTCTCCCAGGAGATAAGGGGTGGCGCTCGGGGAAAATGGGCTCAGGATAAGGGTAGGGTTTCTTCGGGGAGCTGGAGGTCAGGTCGTAATCAACTTAACATGAATGTAGCATGGAGGGATGAGAGGTCGTATGCTGAGGTGGTCAAAGGGGGTGACAAGGGGATGCACGGGGGTGCACGGGGCAGGATGGTGGACGTTGTGAAGCTGGAGGAAGTGAGGGAGAACCTGGAATGGCTTGAAAGATCATGTGTGGTCAATCTGCAAAAATTGGAAGAGTTGTCTGGCTTACAAAATTGGTTGTATAGGGAACATAGTACGTGCGAGGACGTAATATACGGGGGGGGGGGGGGGGGGTTTGATGGTGGTGGTTGTGTTTAGGTGCATTGAGTCTCGAGATTGTTTCTTGAAGGACTGCAGTGACCACCGCTTCGTTGAATGGAAACGAAAATGGACCAAAGGAGTGGGAACAAAAAAACACCTTGTTTGGGTATATGTTTACGGTCTACCGGCCATAGCTTGGAGGGAGGATAACTTCCAGAGAATTATTAAGAGATGGGGAAGGGTGGTATCTATGGATAGAGAGACGAAGGAGATCAAGAGAGTGGATCGGGCCAAAATATTAGTTGCATTAAACTCGCTGGAATGTATTCCACCGGAGATTATGATCCAAGTTGGGGAGGTGGCGGCAACGATTCGGATCGCACTAAGTTTTGATGATCCGGTAGTCGTGTCGGCAGAAAACGGAGAAGAGTGGGAGGACAGTGATCGACAGTTGGATGCGGGGAAGGCGGAGGCTGTGGGGTCGCCGGAGGAAGCAAAGGGGGGTAAGTCCGAGACAAAGGTGTCTGGGGAAGTGGAAAAAACTCTTAGTAGTATGCATGGGGTAGAGAGTCAATTGATTGTGGCGGCTAGTAATAGTGGTATAAAGCTGCAGGCATGCGTGCATGAGTTACCAGAGAATGTAAGGGAGGGGACGGCTGGGTTGATGGGCCAGATAGAAGAATTGGGCCTCGGTGAAGAAGACTTGGAAGGGAGTCGGCCCACCGTGGAGGAGCCGATTGAACTAGGGATAAATGGACTAATGGGCCGCAGCCCAAGTGAATGTAGTAGTGATAGAGTGGAGGAAGCCCATAGGCAGTCAAATGAAGCCTACAACGGCAATGAACAATTTGGGGTAAAAGGTGTTGTGGAAAGCGAGATCCTGGGAAATGCAACGGATAGGATGAAGGGAGCGGTGGCTGAATTAGGGGTGGCAGAGGGATCTAAGGGTTTGTCGAGCAGTGAAGAGGGGCCGAAGGAAATGAGGCATGTGGTGGGGGTAGAGCAGGAATCACAGACTCTGACTTTGATTGAGGCCGAGCTCGAGACACCGGCTGAACTTAAGGAGATTGAGGGAGCGTTGTTGAAGGTAATGGAGGGGAGAAATAGGCAGATTCGAAAATGCAAAAAGAAGGGGAGGATGGTTGGAGTTAGTAGCCGGGGACGTAAGGCGAAGGGGCTGTACGAGGAGGGTCGTTCAGAAGAGAATTTTGCGCATTTGCAATTTACTACAATCAGAAGTGAGGGGGTGGTAAAGCTTGTCGACTGGACGGAAGTAGAAGAAACTCTGTATCTGGCTGAAAGTTTAGGAATGGGGCTGTTAGGGAAAAGGGAAGTGGTGGTTGGTAGGGTGAGGGACTTAATCTTGCAGGAGCTGTAGATGTTTGGGGGTAGGTTGTGTTGGGTTGATATTAATATACTAAATGAAGTTGATTACGTGCAATTTGAGAGGGTTGAATGGGGGTGTTCGAAGGAGAGCACTTGTAAGGTTCTGCAAGAAATTTAGTCCGTCCGTATTATGCCTTCAAGAAACTAAGATGTCTGAGATAAGGGAGAGGTTAGTGTCCAGATTATGGGGGTCAAGAGGAGGTGCGTTCTGTTTCCAGCCGTCTATCGGTAACGCTGGCGGATTGTTAGTAATATGGGATGGGTCTCGTGGAGCTTTCAGAACTGTAGAGAAGGAGCATCACTTTATTTGGTTACTGGGAGGTTTAGTGGAGTCGAGGGGCAATTGAATTTAGTATGCGTTCATGCTCCGAACGATAGAAGGGAAAGGGCGGCTTTTTGGGAGATGCTGATCCATAAGTGTGAAACAAATAATGGAGACTTATGGTGCTTTACGGGCGACTTTAATGCAGTGTGTGAAGAAGGAGAGAGGGTCGGGATTAGTGAGGATCCCGGATCGATTGGTGAATTCAGAAACTTTATAGACCAACTGGGGTTGGTGGATTTGCCTCTAGTGGGGGGTCAATATACATGGATTGGGAGGGGCTGGAGGGCCAGCAGCAGGTTAGACAGGTTCCTAGTGTCACCTGGGTGGCTGTGTTTGGAGGGGTCGGTGGTGCAGAGGAGATGTGAGTCTGTGTTATCCGATCATTACCCGGTTAGTTTAGAGGTGGGAGACAAGTCGTGGGGTCCTAAGCCGTTTCGGTTCTACAACTATTGGATAGAGACCAAAGGTTTTTCAGAGTTGGTTAAAGAAGCTTGGGAAGAGGGATGTCAGGGAAGGGGATGTAGACTAACTGGGCGTCTTCAAGCTTTAAAAAGTCTGATTAGAAAATGGGACGGCTATGGGGCATCTGATATGGAGGATAGAATGAAGAAGCTGCTTGTGGAAGTGGAAGAACTGGAAGAACAGTTCTGGAGCGGAGGGGGGTATGCAGGGGTCAGGGAGGCATGGGTTGCTAAGAAAAGGGAATTGAAAATGCTATTACTTGCGGAAGAACGTCGATGGTTTCAGAAATCTAGAGTTCGGTGGCTAAAGGAGGGGGACCAAAACACAAAATTTTTCCATACTATGGCAGGGGTGAACAGGCGGAGGAGTTATATTAGTGCGATCAAGATAAATGGCTATCTGGTGGAGGAGCCAGCTGAGGTGAAAAGAGAGTTGTTGTTATACTTCCAGTCTTTGTTTGAGAAGAAAGTAGAAGATGTTTATCATATTGAGAACATTGGGTTAATGAGGATAGGAGAGGTAGAGAGGGATTGGATGGTCAGGAGTTTCACGGAAGAGGAGGTTAAAGAAGCGGTGTGGTGTTGTGATGGCAACAAAGCCCCGGGGCCGGATGGATTTAACATGGAATTCTTCAAAAGATATTGGGAGGTTGTAAAAGGGGATGTAATGGAAGTCTTTAGGAAGTTTGAGAGTGAAGGAACCTCACCAAGGAATGTTGGCAGATCGTTTATCACCCTGATCCCCAAGGTCTCGGATCCATTGGAGATAGGTGACTACAGACCAATTTCACTAGTGGGTAGCGTATACAAGATTGTTTCAAAAGTACTGGCTGGCCGTCTAAAGGAGGTGATTGGTAGGGTGGTGGGTGCCTCTCAAATGGCATTTGTAAAGGGTAGACAAATTATGGACGGGGTGCTAGTGGCGGCCGAAGTAATCCACTCCTCCAAAGTATCCGGACGTCGAGGTTTTGTATTGAAGTTAGATTTCGCTAAGGCTTATGATAATGTGTCATGGGAGGCGTTGTTTAGGGTGATGGAGGCAATGAATTTTGAAGCTAGGTGGATTAACTGGATTAAATCATGTATTAAATCAGCAGCAGCAGCAGTGATTATCAATGGTTCTCCTACTAATTTTTTCCACATGGGAAAAGGTCTTCGACAAGGTGACCCCCTATCCCCCTATCTCTTTGTTTTGGTGGCAGAGATACTCAATAGGATGGTGTGCAGGGTGGCTGAGTTAGGATGGTATAGGGGGTTGGAGGTTAGTGGTAATGGTCCGATTATTACACATTTACAGTATGCGGATGATACGGTGCTGTTTTGTGAAGCAGATTTCATGCAAATATTGTTGATTAAAAGGATCTTCAGGTGCCTGTTCCTTGCAACAGGCCTTAAAATTAATTTCGCTAAAAGTAAAGTGTTCGGGGTCAATTGCCCTATGGACCTTCTTACAGAGGCAGCCCGGTATCTTGGGTGTAGCGTTGGAAGTTGGCCAATGGTTTACTTGGGGATTCCAGTTGGAGGACGAATTAATGAGGTAGCACTGTGGAAGCCGGTATTAGATAAAGTGGAAAAAAGATTGGCGGGGTGGAAGAGTAGGTTGTTATCACAAGCGGGGAGGGTATGCCTAATCAAGTCGGTAATGAGTAGTCTCCCGGTATATTATTTATCAATTTTTAAAGTTCCAAAAGCTGTAGCGGATCGTCTTGAGCATCTTAAACGGAGGTTTTTTTGGAATGAGTGGGAGGGGTCGAAAAAATTGCATACGATTAATTGGGGGTTGGTTTGTGCACAAAAGGATTGGGGAGGGTTGGGCATATGGCAAACGTGCAACCTTAACAGGGCACTATTACTAAAGTGGCGGTGGAGGTTTGGGGTGGCAGATGCATTGTGGAGAGATGTTGTTAATTCTAAGTATTACGGAGGCAAAAGTATGCTAGTACCAACGGAGAGGGGAGTTAGGTCGGTGTGGGGAAAGGTGAGTAGTTCATGGGATGAAGGGGTATCAGGTGCACTAGGCAGGAAGTTTGTTATTCAAGTGGGTAATGGTGGGAAAGTTCGTTTCTGGCTGGATACCTGGACGTCCAGTGGTCAGCCGCTAAGGGATGTTTTCCCTAGAATTTACGCCCTATCAGGTAATAAGGATGGGAAAGTTGATGAGTTTGGGAAGTGGAGTGGTATTGAATGGGTGTGGGACATAAAGTTGAGGAGGCCTTTGTTTGATTGGGAGAAACAGGTATGGGAGGAGCTGATGCAGGTCCTCAATAATCAACAATTGAACAGATACATGGAGGATAGGGTGCGGTGGTTGTTAGAAAGCAGTGGAAATTTCACCGTTCGGTCCTGCTGGCAGCGAGCAAAAGTGACAAATGAAAATGCAGTGAATTGGCTTTGGCCTCGTCTATGGAAGTTGAGATGTCCGATGAAAGCTAAGATTCTCGTGTGGAAAATTCTACATGGTGCACTCCCGGTTCGTGAGCTGTTGGCGACCAGAAATTGCATACAAATGGAGAATGCTAGATGTCCTGTTTGTGAGAAGGATGTTGAGTCAACCGATCACTTGTTTTGTAGGTGCACGGAGGTAAGTGCCATTTGGTACGAAGGTATGAGGTGGTTTGGAGGCCGGTGGGCAGGGCCGGGGAAGGTGGTAAACTTAGTGGCATGGTGGTTTGACTGCCAGTGTAAAAAGGGACAGAGGGTAGTCTGGCTATTGACGGGAGTGGCTATTTGTTGGACAGTGTGGAAACTTCGGAATGATGTGGTGTTTAAAGGGTCAATATTTGATAGGAGATCGGCAATAGAGATGGTGAAGTGGAGGGTGGGGCTTTGGTGGCAAGTTGAAGGGGGAGGACCGTCTATTAGTTTATTAAGGATGGATGTAAATTTTCCAGGTAATCTGCACGGACAGGTTGGGCGTAAGAAAGGTATGTCGCGTCAAGGTATGGTGTGGGTGAGGCCCGGAGTGGGGTGGTGGAAGGTTAACACAGACGGCTCATCACTTGGGAACCCGGGGCCGGCGGGAATTGGAGGTGTTATAAGAGATGATAAAGGTGCAGTGATCTTCCTGCTCTCGGACAGCATTGGTTGGAGCGACTCTAATGAAGCGGAAGTGGTAGCAGTTAGCAGGGTGTGTGAGGCTTTAATTCGGGACCAGGGGTTTCCTATTCCTAGGATTATCTTCGAATGCGACTCGAAAAATGTGGTGCATTGGCTACGAGAGCCGAGCAAGATCCCCTGGAGATTTGTGAAGCATATGGCACCCGTGATGGCAATTTTAAATTGTGGGGGCTGTGTTATGGTGCAACATATTGTAAGGGAAAGAAATGAGTTGGCGGACTTATGGGCAAGACGGGGGGCAGCTGGAGAAGGTCGAATTGAGGGGTGGTTAGGAAGCTAGGGAAAGGAATGGATGGAGCGTTGAAGGTGGTTAGATGCCACAGCCAAGTCCGGTGATCGGATGGAGGAAAAATTAGTCCGATTAGGCTGTGGAGTGGAACCTGAACATTCTGTACAGTTCACACCGCGAAAGGAGCTGTTGTTGGTATGGAAAATGGTGATGTACTGGTTGATATGCTGGAATTGAATAAATGAAGATTTATTCTAAAAAAAAAAAGAAAAAAAGAAAAGAATAATTATGTACATATAGCGAACAATAGGGTGAATTCAGTAAGGGCACAATGCATTGTAGGGTCACTTTCGGCTTGTTGAGTACTGTTTCGTGTCGGATCCTTTGGCCTTGTCGTGTCGCGTCGTGTCGTGTCTTTTTTTGCCTTGTTTCTGGTCGGGGATGTGTTGCTGTATCATGTCTCGTTGGCTGTAGCATGTTTGGTTATGTCTTTGGCCGTGTTAAACTGTATAGTGTCCAATTCTGTTTGTGGCTCTCAGTGGCTGTATCATGTCTGGTCATGGCTTTGGCCGTGGTAAACTGTCTAGTGTCCTATTCTGTCTTTGTAGGTTGTATCATGTCTGGTTATGCCTCTAAGACTGGCTAGTATCCAAATTTGTCATTGGTGTGATGAGTTATTGTGACGTGTTGAGTCTTCTGTCGTGTCTTGTTAACTGGCTAAGGTCCAATTCTGTTTTTGGTGTGTCGTGTCGGGTCCCTATGGCTTTGTCGTGTCGTGTAGTGTGGTGTCTCTGCCTTGTTTCTGGTCAGGATTTGTAGGTACGGCTACAATATCCCAACTTGCGCTGAATGGTGTGGGCAAAACAAGGAGGATGGGAGGTAACGAGATCGTTGGGAAGGTGATGATGCTGGAAATTACGGGTGCCTGGATGATGTTGGTGCTGCTGCTCTTCTGTTGCTGGTGATGCTAACTCAAGAAATGGAGGAAGTCTCGAGTTGGTTGAGACGTGCGCTGAGGTGGAGAGTTATCGAGGAAATGCCGCGGAAACATAAACCATGGGAGACTGCAGATCTGGTATTGAGGCTGCAATTGTTCAAAATATTCCTTACCCGGTGAGTTTAAGCTGTTATATCCCCCTGCTGATTTCATGTGTAGGTTTCATTTTGACATTCCTGAAATGGCTTTATAGTTCATGTCCAGCTAGTTAGTACACTCCAGTGCATCGATATCTTAAGGGTTTTGGTTCTCTATTGGTTTACATATTTTTCACATATTACCAATTATCTCTGCTCCATCCATAATTTTCCATCACCCTATCCTCTCTTGCTTCACCAACACAGTTAATGGGAACCTCTGGGAGAGTTTGGATTGTATAGGATCCTACTTAGAACATCCCCTAGGCTGTTATCTCACTGTTTATTGAACCTGGTATGCTATTGTCTAAGCTTGGGAGTGCGGTTGCTTTTGAATGAGTTTTGGGCGGATATCTGGTTGATCTCTTAGCCCTGATATCTGGAAAGAAAGATGCAGTTTTCGTTCTATCCGCTTTATACGTTCTGGGAGGTCGGCAACCTCTAAATAGAATAGTAAAGTATAGATGAAAAAAAAAAAGAAGAGAAAAAAAAAAGGAGAAAACAGAATGATAGATCAAAAGCATGAATTAATAATAAGAAGAAGAAAAGTAGAAGAAGAACCACAGATTTCTTGGTTGTTTCAATTGGGGTAGTCTGAATTACAATAGTTGGGGTTGAGTTTCTGTGTGAGAGCCTGGTTTTCTGTGATCCCCCCATGTTGTTTTTGAATTTTGGCAGTGTATTTCTATGTGCGTATTTCCACCCTGCTGTATCTTGTCTTGAATATTGTAGTCCTTTTCCAACCTGCCCATGCACTTTTTTTATGCCGTTTTCACACACAACGAGTGTAAACCCAATTACTCCTTGATCCTTTTGAGTCGATGCATCTGGAGGTGATTAATTTAGCAGTGGAGATGTGACTATTTAAGCTTATGATTGGGTATGCCATCTTGAGCCGTCACGTGAAAGCTCCTGTGCAAATTGGGAAGTGGTGTGCACGAACAAGAATTATAGTGGTCTTCCTGTGTTCTTGTTGACATTACTGAAGATTGTAGAGTCCGGTAGATTCTTGCTCCAAACTGATAGCCGCAGGTCTATTGATGCCTCCAAGTTTTTGATTGGTTCGCTCGTATGGTACTGAATTTGGATGTCTAACTGCCAATGCCGCCGTCCGACTGCTTTGGTCTTGCACCTCTTCGATCTTATATTTTTGTGAGTTTTCGTGGGATACTGTAATCCATCAAGATGAAGTAAGCATTGTAAGGAATGACTTTCTTTGAAGATGCCAAGTTTTGGCAATGGAATAAAGCTTCACTTTCCTAAAAAAAAAAAAAAAATCAATACGATGTAAGCATCGTATAATTTTTCAATATAAGTATTTAGTTGCTAAATATCTTTATAAATACGAAATGATTTATTGATAGGTCTTTTAAAAAGAAAAACTTGCATCAATTACTTATTTAGACTACTTAGGGTCTGTTCTGCACGCAGCTTTTGGGAGCTTTTGGTAGCTTTAGCTTTTATTTTAAAACAAAAGCTCCGTTCTGCACCCTAGCTTTTAGGAGCTTATGGGAGCTTTTGGAAGCTTCTTTTTAGAAGTTACTTGTAGTAGCTTTAAAAAATAAGCTCCTAGCTTATTGTTGAGCAATTTCAATTTTATCCCAATAACTAACTACCCAATAGTCTATATTAATGTTTGTCCTTTTATGTCATTTCATACATTTTTTGACAGCTACAGCTAGTTGTACAGAACATTTAAATAAAACTGACAGCTACAGCTCTCACAGCTCCCTACAGCTTCAGCTCCCTACAGCTCCAGCTCGCAGCTACAGCTCACAGCTACAGCTCTGTGTGCAGAACAAACCCTTAAACACTGAATTAAATGAATCATGTGGAAGAAAAACTTGCATCAATTAATTATTTAGACTACTTAAACACTGAATTAAATGAATCGTGTGGAAAAAGCATGTCAGAAAATAAAATAAAATAAAATAAAATAACCTCCTTAATGTGACTTGTCTCCTACTATATGCAGAGAAAATTATAGATCGGTTTGCAATACACGCCTACTTGTATTTTAGGTAAACATTGATACTCAAGTATCGGCAAATGTGTATGCGAACCCAAACTATACAAATTACAAATGGGGTAAAGGGGAGGGATAGGGGGTCTGGTGGAAATCGAACACTCAACCATAAGGTTGGAAGTCAGGGGATCCGCCTAATTTATGAAGTTAGAAAAATAAAACTATAAACTTGGATCTATTTTGCACGCAGCTTTGGAAAGATTTAAACTTTATATCAGAATAATAACCCCATTTTTTATATTAGTTTTTAAAAACTGTAGCCGTAAATAAAGCCCTGCAAATAAATTATTTTAGATAGCGTTTGAAAAGAGCTTCCAGATTATTATAATCTAATTACTATCTTAACATAATAAATGAAAGGAATATTATCATTTTATGTTCTTTTATAATCAAATAAATTATTTTAGATAGCGTTTGAAAAGAGCTTCCAGATTATTATAATCTAATTACTATTTTAACATAATAAATGAAAGGAATATTATCATTTTATGTTCTTTTATAATTTTTATGATACGCTATTTCTACTAAAACTCATATATAACTAAAAGTTTGAACTGCTACAGTTCCCTATAATTATAGCCTACAGCTACAATTCTTCATGTAGAACATACCTTTGTATCATTTGTAGTATCACAATTAATAATTTAATGTATTTCTGTATATAGTTTAGCCCCCACCTATGAATAATTTATTGAATATTTTTTAACAATTATATATGTATTCTTCTAATGATTCGTGAAACTAAAAATAAATAGAACTGTGTATAGAAACAAAGTAAACAACTAAAATAACCAACTCATTGATCATAAATCCATGCCACTTAATAATATCCAAAATAATGATTTTCTATTCTTAGATAAACAATAATAAAGTCATTTTCACGAGATGCTATTTACACATAAATATTATATATATGTGTGTGTGAGATAAAAATCATCATATTAAAAACAAATGCAACAAGAAATTTCCTTCTTCCTCAATAAATAGGGTAGAAAGCAACATATTTCCTCTATGAAACAATCCAACATTGTTAACAAGTGTCCTGTCTTGTCCGGGGCAAGACAAGGGTGGGGATTATCATTTGGACCACCCAAATTAACACCCCACCCCCCCATGTTAGGTCACAAGGGGCCAATGGTTGGCCTATCACTACCCTAACCATTATTATTGCACATGGCATACTTGAATGGGATATGGTTACCCTTTGAAAGTGTTTGTTTGATATTTGGACAATGTTGTTAAGGGGGAGAGTACGTTCCTATGAGGGCCCATGTAATAAAATGCAATCCATCTTTCTCATATTCTTCATTTTATTTTTATTTATTTTTTTCTTCCAATGTGCTACAATCCAATGTGCTACCATGGATAGGAAAGGTTACAAAATGCAATCCATCTTTCTCATAGTCTTGATTTTATTAGTATATATAGTTTTTTTTTCCCCTTCCAATTTGCAACAATGGATAGGAAAGGTTGTGTGTTTGCGTCGGTGTAAAATCCTTTGTTTTGTTTTGTTTTTCTTTTTCTTTTCTTTTCTACATTGATGCTTGAGACAATTCACATTCAACTACCTATTTAACTTGTAGTATCACTTTTAGGTGCACACTATGAATTTCTTCTACACATATTATTAAGACTACAATAGTACTCATCAAAGATTTCCCATAAAGACAATGGGCCACAAATGTGTGGATCTTGATCGGTGTGATCAATTGTGTGAAAGCATCGACACATGTTCGTAGTAATAAGGGAAACTTGCACATAAAGTCCTCGTTTTCACTCTATTGTTGGACACGTGCCACAATTACGCAAGTTACTTAGAGGAAATGGAAACTTAGATTGGCAATTGCGAGTTGTACAAATTAATGACCACTTTTTATTTCCCTAAATATAATGCTTCGAAATCCCATTAGAGCTTCTGAGTTTTGCCTTGGAACACTAGCTCGCAATATTTGCACATGGTGGAGGACATTAATGGCATGTTAAATCTGTAAGAAAATGAACGGTTACAACAATACAAAAAGAACGTCGAGTCGAGATTGAACTCTTCCCGCAAGACGTTTATGCCCCGGTAGTGCTCCAGCAACGGCAGCACGTCCCCAAAGGTAAAACGACGAACGTCTCGACGTAGCAGCACCGCAAACGTCGACGACCGGCGAACAAAACAAAGAGATGAGGGAGTCGGGAGGAGAGAATATGCAGAAGGATGCAGAGGTTTTTTGGGTGTGAAATGCTTAATGCCTGACGCTGCTACTTATAGGAGTTGGAGAAGACGTAACCGACGACGTGTATTGATGGGGCGGTTTCAGCTGGCGATTCAAACGGTTTTCAACAACTGTTGAAATCAGAGTGGGCTCCAAAGACTGGGCTTGGCATGGGCCCAACAAATAAATTTTGTCTAAAAATATAGACAGGCCCAAAGCCCAATTACCAAGATCCAAGTCCACGGGCGCGGACGACGGCGACGGCGCGGCGCGGCTCGGGATGGGACGGGACGGGCGCGCGCGTGTGGGCTTCCCCCTGCACTTGACCAACCTGCATTAGTTTAATTGATTCTAACACGCAGAACAATATAAACTAATTCAACTCCCACTGTTTAAGCAATGTGGGATGCGCCACGTTTACCCACTCTTTAACAACCATTCAAACACACAAACGCTAGCGTTTCAACTAGCTGCACTCAATGACCCACTTCAACCACCATTTCTCACTCACCCGACAACGGTTTTGTGAAAATAGATACACTACGACAATGTACACGAAATGTAGAATTCGTATACGCTATTTAATTAACCACATTAAATATCGTCATTACACAAAATGGAGCTCAAAACCCCTTTTTTCCAACAATCCCCCACATGAGTGGAAATAACAGCAGTAGTGAATGCAATGCAAATGCAAATGCCCCGACTCCTTCTTTAAAGAAAGGTTACTGCACGGGTTTAAGTAGTTTTTGGCTTTGAACTTAAACCATATCAATATTATCGAGTATACAGGCGGAGTAGTGATTTTATTCTTGAACTATCCCCTACATCGTATACTAGTCCAATAATAAAGAATCAGTAACTTTTCAGGCTCTTTGCCCGTTCTCACGTTTGGTTCCATTCCGGGCCATGGAAACCCCCTTTGGATTCATAAGTCTCTCCTGAAGCGGCCACATTTCTACTTATATAGGTGATTCGAACAAGTATCATGTCATACTTATATGAACACACAGTTCCAGAATCATTAAGAGTCATTAAACTCAACCTCTACCACAGACAGGCATCAAACACTTCATTATTGCTTCTGAGGGAAAGGATGAAGATTATTCTTCAAAAGTGTTTTCACATTTGAAATCATACATCTTAGTTGTCCCTTTGAACCAAGTTTGTGGGATCTCCACGCATCATGGTTGGGTTGCCAATGTAATCATTAGGTGTGGGTTTTAACCCCATTCCCTCTCGCAATTTGTAAAATTGATCTCTGTTGACAACTTTTGTTAATGGATCCGCTAGGTTATCTCCAGACTTCACATAAGTTAGAGAAATCACCCCACTAGAAAAATCAATTGCTTAACGGTATGATGTCGACGACGGATATGTCTCGACTTACCATTATACATCTCATTTTGTGCCCTGCCAATAGCTGCTTGACTATCACAGTGTATCATTACTGTTGGCACAGGTTTCTTCCAACATGGAATTTCCTCGAGGAAATTTTGAAGCCATGCGGCTTCTTCACCAGCTTTATCTAAAGCTATAAATTCAGATTCCATGGTGGATCGGGCTATACACGTTTGTTTTTGTGACTTCCAAGACACAATCCCTCCAGCAATCGTGAAGACATAACCACTTGTGGATAATGAATCACTTTTCTCCGATATCCAATCGGCATCAGAGTATCCTTCAAGTACAGGAGGATATCTCGTGTAATGTAACCCCAACTCTTGAGTATATTTCAGATATCTCAAGACTCTCATAATAGCCTTCCAATGCTCACGACTTGGATTGCTAGTATATCTACTCAGTTTGTTAACTGAATATGCAAGATCCGGGCGAGTACAATTAGTCAAGTACATTAGACTACCAATGATTCTTGCATACTCTTCTTGAGCAACAGGTTCACCTCTGTTCACTCTCAACTTATCACTGGGATCCATAGGCGTCTTTGCCGGACGACTATCATAAGCGTTGAATTTCCTCAACACTTTCTCAGTGTAATGAGATTGAGAAAGAACGATCCCTTCGGGATGCCTTATGATTTTTATCCCTAATATGACATCGGCTACACCCATATCTTTCATTTCAAAATTTCTTTTTAACATGTTCTTGGTCTGATTAATCATATTCAAGTCACTGTCCATGATCAACATGTCATCTACATACAAGCAAACTATAACAAATTTGTCTGTTGTTCCCTTGTAGTAAACGCATTTATCACATTCATTATACTTGAATCCGTTTGACAACATCACATTATCAAACTTCAAGTGCCACTGCTTAGGCGCTTGTTTCAGATCATACAGAGATTTAACCAGTTTGCAGACTTTATGCTCTTGTCCTTGAACAACAAAGCCTTCAGGTTGATTCATATAAATCTCTTCATCTAGATCACTATTTAAGAACACAGTCTTAACATCCATTTGATGTATCTCAAGATTGTAAAGTGCAGCAATCGAGAGAAACACTCGAATGGAGGTGATTCTGGATACCGGAGAATAAGTATCAAAATAATTATCTCCTTCCTTCTGTCTAAAGCCCTGAACTACAAGGCGAGCCTTGTATTTATCGATCGATCCATCGGCTTTATACTTTCTTTTAAGGACCCAACGGCATCCTAAGGGTTTACAACCTTTCGGTAGATCAGTAAGCACCCAAGTGCGATTCTGCATGATGGAGTCTAACTCACTGTTTATGGCTTCTTGCCATAACGCAGTATCTGGTCGAGCCAGAGCTTCACTCACAGTTCTTGGCTCATTATCTAACATAAAAGTGACGAAATCTGGACCAAAAGTTTTAGCCACTTTGGCCCTATGGCTACGACGAAGTTCAACTGGTTCAGGAGAAACACTTCCCTTGTCAGTTTGTTTCGGCTGATCAGAGCTCGTAGCTTCATCAAACGTTCTTTTATTTGAACATTCCACTTTATCCTTGTAAGGATATGTGTCTTCAAAAAATACGGCGTTCCTTGATTCAAATATCGTTCCTTCATTTATACCAGATATTTCTGACTTATGTACCAGGAAACGATACGCGCTACTGTTAAGGGCATACCCTATAAAGATACAATCAACTGTTTTGGGGCCGATTGTAACTTGTTTAGGAGGTGGCACCTCAACTTTAGCCAAGCACCCACACACTTTGAGATATTTGAAAGAAGGTTTTCTACCTTTCCATAACTCGTAAGGCGTTACTTCCTTACCTTTGTGAGGTATTTTATTTAAAATATAATTAGCTGTTAAAACAGCTTCCCCCCATAAGTTCTGGGGTAACCCTGAACTGATCAACAAGGCATTCATCATATCCTTTAGTGTACGGTTCTTACGTTCCGCAACACCATTGGACTGTGGTGAATATGGAGCTGTAGTTTGATGAATTATTCCGGACTCGGCACACAATTCAGCAAACGGAGCAACGTATTCTCCTCCTCGATCACTCCGAATAGCCTTAATACGGCTATTCAATTGAGTTTCAGCCTCAAGCTTGAAGTTTTTAAAGGCTTCAATAGCTTCATCTTTGCTTCTCAACAGATAAAGATAGCAATAACGAGTGCTATCATCAATAAAAGTAATAAAATACTTTTTACCACCCCGAGTTTGCAAAGATCTAAAATCACATACATCAGTATGAATTAAATCCAGGGGTTTAGTATTTCTTTCAACACTTGGAAATGGAAGTTTTGTCATTTTCGCTTCAACACAAATTTCACATTTGTTTTTATCGTTGAATTCCATTCCTTTAAGTAAATTTAAATTTACCAATCTCTTTATAGCATTTTTATTTGCATGTCCAAGTCTACAATGCCATAAATTAAAACACTCAAGCAAATAAGAAGAACCTTCAATTTTATTGCCAGAAGCTTGCTCAACAACTTGGCGTTTAGCCAATACATTAAACTTGAAAAGACCATTGGTGAGATAGCTTCTACCAAGGAATTTTCCAAACTTAGTCATGATAAACTTATCAGACTCAAAAACAAGTTTAAAACCACTACTAACTAGCAGCGAACCAGAAACCAAATTCTTCCGGATATCAGGGACATACATCACATCCTTCAGAGTCAAGTTTTTGCCACTAGTCAGCCTCAGTACCACATTCCCAACGCCAACCACATCAGATGATGCTTGGTTTCCCATGTGCAGCTTTCTGCCTTCAAAAGTCCGATATGAAGTAAAGAACTCCCTGTTGGCAGCCACATGACACGAAGCCCCGGTATCAACAAACCAACCTTTAGCATCATCAATATACAAAGCTTCAGACACCACTGCACAAAGGTTGTCTTCCCAACCGTCAGGTTCAGCCTGTACCACGTTAGCGGCAGGCTTAGCAGGCTTCTTCTTCTTCGGCTTCGGGCACTGATGTGCAAAGTGCCCAACCTTGCCACAGTTGTAGCAATTCCCAGAGAACTTCTTCCTCTTTTGGCCATCGGCAACTGCTTTGCCTTTACCCGCAGCGGGCGGCTGCTTGCGTTTACCGGCCGTTTCAGTCAACTTAGCCTTAGCCTCCACAGAATGGCTCCTTAACACGGCCTTGCGGTTATCCTCCTCGATTCTGATCCGTGTAACAAGATCTTCAAGGGACATTTCCTTTTGCTTGTGCATCAAGTAGTTCTTGAAGTGTTTCCACGAAGGAGGCAACTTCTCGATCACAACCGCAACGTTAAATGCATCGGGCAATTGCATTCCCTCAGCGTGAACGCCATGTATCAGAAATTGAAACTCTTGAACTTGTTCAACTACTGAACGCCCGTCAACCATCTGAAAACCCAGATATTTGGAAACGGCATGCTTCTTAGTACCAGCATCCTCCGTTTTGTACTTCCATTCCAACTGGATCCACAATTCCTTTGCACCTTTTACAGAAGAATACACAGCGTACAAAGGATCCGTGAGAGCACTCAGAATGAAATTCTTACACATGAAATCACCGTGAATCCATTGTTCTTTGGCGAAGATCTTTTGAGGATCGGTCTCCATCTCAGACAGGGACGGCCGGCTGCTCCTCAAAAACCCGGCCAAACCAAGAGTGGTCAGATAGAACAACATCTTCTGCTGCCACGTCTTGAAATCACACCCGTTAAACTTTGACGGCTTCTCGGCCACTCTAAATGACCTTCGCAACGCCATAGGGACAGAACCCGTTGACGGCCCAACGCCCGGCACGAAGGCCGGCTCCGACTGAACATAAGTTGGCAAACTAGAGTTCAGCGGCCCACTGCCCGGTTGCAAACCGGTGTTCATGTTATTATTAAGTCCTTCGGGTGTAACCCCGACCGTTTGTCTAGAAAAGGTAAAGACGCCCCAACCGAAGCGTTGGGCTGGAACGAAACAGTTCCAAACGAGTGTCCAGAGATAAACTGTCCAGAATTGGGCAAAACATACCCGCCAGAGTTAGGCGTCGGAGACAGGGGCAGAAAGGCCGTCATTGGATCAAGCAAGTATTGATCGATAGAGCCGTTTGGGTCTGCCGTCGGCAGCGGCATCGGATGCAGCATTGCGGTTGAAGGAACGACAGTAGGTGTGGTCAGCATTGACGGCACCGCTGCGGTTGGGGTAACGACAGCGGACGCCTGGACAGACCCAGGCATGGAAACAGAGGGTGGCGGCAGCGGCGGATGAAACGTCAGTGGAGGCGGTGGCGGCAGCAGTGGAACCGTCCATTATAAACGTCTTGCGCTTGTAAGAAAATGAACGGTTACAACAATACAAAAAGAACGTCGAGTCGAGATTGAACTCTTCCCGCAAGACGTTTATGCCCCGGTAGTGCTCCGGCAACGGCAGAACGTCCCCAAAGGTAAAACGACGAACGTCTCGACGTAGCAGCACCGCAAACGTCGACGACCGGCGAACAAAACAAAGAGATGAGGGAGTCGGGAGGAGAGAATATGCAGAAGGATGCAGAGGTTTTTTGGGTGTGAAATGCTTAATGCCTGACGCTGCTACTTATAGGAGTTGGAGAAGACGTAACTGACGACGTGTATTGATGGGGCGGTTTCAGCTGGCGATTCAAACGGTTTTCAACAACTGTTCAGAGTGGGCTCCAAAGACTGGGCTTGGCATGGGCCCGACAAATAAATTTTGTCTAAAAATATAGACAGGCCCAAAGCCCACCCAAAGCCCAATTACCAAGATCCAAGTCCACGGGCGACGGCGCGGCGCGGCTCGGCTCGGCTCGGCTCGGCTCAGGACGGGACAGGACGGGCGCGTGTGGGCTTCCCCCTGCACTTGACCAACCTGCATTAGTTTAATTGATTCTAACACGCAGAACAATATAAACTAATTCAACTCCCACTGTTTAAGCAATGTGGGATGCGCCACCTTTACCCATTCTTTAACAACCATTCAAACACACAAACGCTAGCGTTTCAACTAGCTGCACTCAATGACCCACTTCAACCACCTATTTCTCACTCACCCGACAACGGTTTTGAGAAAATATATACACTACGACAATCTACACGAAATGTAGAATTCGTATACGCTATTTAATTAACCACATTAAATATCGTCATTACACAAAATGGAGCTCAAAACCCCTTTTTTCCAACAAAATCTAATACTTCTACTAATCTTTAACCCGCATAACATCGTACTAACAATATTGAAATTGTTTGAGAGTCACCAGATGATAGATATTATTTAGAAAATTTATCTAGCAAATTTGAACAGTATATATTAATATTTCAGTATATTTGATCCAGCAGATATTATACTATCACATTTGATAAAACGTGTTTGGTATCTTAATTAGCATATTATAATTATATTATAATTAGCATATACTAATATATTAGTAGTAATAGATTGTGCCCAATCTGCTCCACCAATATACTAGTTACCAAACATTCTAAAAAAGTATATTTAATGGTCAAATTTTTGCGTGAAGGTAATATAGTGGCCGACAGGTTGGCGAAGCACGGAGCGTCTATTGAGGATTTCTTCACTACATGAGCATTTTCTCCTGATTTTGTGCTCGGGGACTTGGCGGCGGATGTGTCCGGCGTGTGGATCCTCAGACTTTACTTAGCCTCGCTTTTCCTTTGTGTGAAGTTTTTCTTTTTCTATTTTGCTTTCTTGTTTTCAAGCGTCGGCTTCGCCCAAAAATTAGGGAAAAAAAAAATGTCAAATCTATTCCTCTACAGGCTCACATCCAAACATGTCCAATGGCGTGAACATTTGTACTTTTTTTTCCTTTTAATCCATAACATATGCATGTCGTTTTATCTTGCAAAATGAAATTATGTAAGTAATGCCTGTATTTTACAATTGTATTTTTTGTTAATATATTTTATTATGGGATCCTTATTTTGGTGAAAAATCAAATTTGGTGATGCAAACAAATTTGATTAGATGAAGCCACTAATATGAGGAGTAGGAATAGTGAGTGGAGAATACCCTTTTATCAATTTGTCAAGGTTCAAGTGAAGTTTGGTCCCGACTGACTTGGAACTGTGGGATTGTGACATTCACATGCCTTTTGTGGATGTCATTTAAAGGTTCTCTTCTTTTTTTCACTTCTTTCAAGAAAATTTTGGATCACAAATATGATTTTCATCTTAAATATAGTACTTCTTCTTATCTCTATATATGATATCAATATCAAATATACTAAACTTTGGATGCCCACCCTCTACTGCTTCGATTTCCTTGTATTGGGTAGTTTGTGCTTTCATTCCTCTAATAAAATCCTAGTTTGTGATAATAATTAAGTAAATTTTATCTAAAATAAAACCAAATTCACTCGTGAATTCAATCACTAACTGGGCACGCGCACTATTTTTAACTTATGAATTTTGAGTTTCATTTTTTTTTTTTTTTGAGAAACAGAAATTTTATTTCACTTCCATAGAATCCCGTCAACGAAATACAACATTTAAACACTCTGTGACTACAAGGTTGCATTCCTTATCGACGACACGCCACCGCATGAAACCGTGCCGTTTGGCCCGGTCAAGACGGGGCGGGCGTCGTTATTTTTGAGTTTCATATCAAGTCCGTTATAAAGTAGAAATGTTTGTAAATCTTTATGTTGTTGATTTCGTACTGTGCAGTTTTAAGTCTCGTTCAATACCTCTTATTCTACGACTCCTACTTATTATTATGTCCCATAGTTGTATGACTTGAATTGTTGAATTCTTGAATTGGATTGTTTTGTTAACATAGAAATGAACAAGCTAAGTTTGGTGTTATTAGTTTGCCCTGCTCATAACTAATTATGGCATATATATTATCCACCGCCTGTGTTTTGTAAGTAATTGATTTGAGTCCTTTTTTACTTTCTTCCCATCAATATACATTTTTTTCTTTTTTGTGGAGCCGAAGCCAGAGAAAAAATTAATATACATTATTGATTAGTATATGCTATACACTACAAAAATTTTCTATTTTAGCGACTTAAAATAAAATTGGTAAATTCGGTCTCTAAAGTGGTTAGCGACCAAAGTTCGTTAACTACCAAAATTTTAACTATCGCATCTGAATTTTTTCTAGTATTGACAGTCTATATATACATACTGAATATATGAATTAATTTCAAAATCTTATACTAAAAGAAGACTATTCTCTAATTCTCTGATTATTCATACCTTTTGCACTCTATCCAGCAATTATAGGCGGCTAAGTTTGGGAAAAGTCTCAACGTTTTGCATTTTGCTTTTAAAATATATATTAAAAATAGCTTAAAAATTTATATTGTAAACATTAATTTTAGTAATCTCTAAATTTTAACCATCAAACTCTAAATGCTGAACTTTAATCTCTCCAACATTTAACTTTTAAAACTCCAACCTTAAACTTTAATTTTAAGATCCAACACCAAACACCATTATTTAAAATTATCTCAATTTAAAACTAGTTTTCAATATTAATTCCAAACTCCGGACTCTAAACTACAAACTCTAAATTCTAATTTTTTGCCAAACATAGCCATAATGGGTAAGAGTTAACCCTTACGTCTTTGTCTTCATTCATCGTCAATTTGAGAATTTTAATGTGTTTCTCAATTTATATAGTGTTTTCTGCTTTATTTTTTTTTCCTTTTCTTTTTTAGCTATTGTTATATCACATCTAGAAATTTTAACAACGTTAATTTTGTAACTATTAATGTCTTTTTAAGCTAGTTTCATTCATGGATAATAAATTAAAGTGAAATTTATAGTTATCAGTTTTATTTAAATTATTCTTATTATATAGAAGCTTTAATCAATTAAATGATTATGGAGAATATGATTTGTCTAAGTGGTCAAGGTCTTACCTTCCAACCTTATAAATTTATTTATATATTTCATAAATGTCAAAAAATGAAGCATCTTTCATTGAAAAATAATACTTTTTTTTGTAAATTTATTTATATATTTCATAAATGTCAAAAAATGAAGCATCTTTCATTGAAAAATGATACTTTTTCTAGTTGTTCATCATTTAACTTTCACTAAATTTTATTGAAAGCTTGTGGAAAGCTCTTGACAAAATATGACAGTCTTGGGGCAGAACATATCTTGTGGATGGATAATGTGTAGTAGTAGTTGTAGGAAATCGTTTGGGTGCTGGCGGCCTATAGGTGCTGGCACATTCAAAAGTGATGGTTATGTGTATATGAAATGATGTGTGAGTATAAAAAAGTGATCGATGGAGGTTATGAACCAAAAACTAATAAAAAAAAACAAACTACCGTCTATACATGACTTTATAAGGCTTATACATCACTTTACAAAGGGCTACACATTATTTTTAGTGCTGCATGCACCTGCTGCCAATTATTTTGTCTTACATAAACCCGGATTGGTAGTTATATAGTATTTTATGAAAATGAAGAGACGACAAAAACGGGGGCCATAATTTGCGGGATTGCATGTGCCCGAACATGCTCTCTACCCATCAATAAAAAGATACTAACAGTTACTCCCTCCGTCCCGCGAAGATTGAAGCCTTTCTTTTGGGCACGGTAATTTAGGTAGTGGAGTTTAGTAGTTAAAGTGGTGTGGGTATTTGTGTTTAAGATTATAATGAATTTTGATACTGTTTATTGTTTAACTTTGACTTAATATTATCGTAGTGATGTAATTTGAGAAAAATATTCAAGTGTGGTCTTGTTAGAATCATCTAATCCTGTAGTTTTAGAATATATATTTTATACAATTTTTATTTGTATCAATTTTGTAATATTAAGAGTTAAAGAAATATAAGGGACTTTGTGTAGGAAAGTAATAATACATTGGAATTTGTGCAGAATAGTAAAAGTAAGTATTTTTAATGGGATTTGACAATAATTAAGATTCTAATCAAACGTATATTAATTTAATTTTTCTAAAAACGGAAAGGGTTCAAACTTCGTGGGACACCCCAAAAAGGAATAGGGTTCAAACTTCGTGGGACGGAGGGAGTATTATATATGTGTATGTATATATATATATATATATGGATTATTTTCTTAAACATTGATATTTAAGTGTTGGCAAATGTGTGTGTGAGTCCAAACTATACAAATTATAAAGGGGGTAAAAGTGAGGGATAAGGGACCGGGTGGGAATCGAACCCCCAGCCTATGGTTGGAAGACAGAAAATATGACCACTTGGGTCAAGTCTCATTCCCTCTGTACGTATACATATCAGTTACGGAGTTTTTTTTTCTTCTTCCTTTTTTTAAATATTAAAAGCAGTGAAATCAGTATTGAACATTTTATTTTATTCTATTTTATTTTTGTCAAAAAAGACATTTTATTTTATTAATTTAAAACTCGTTTATATAATATATATATATATATATATATATTTTGATTGCGTAGTAGCATATACAGGTTATAAAAGAACTAGTTTATAAAACTGAATTACGTAATTAAATGGAATTCATTTAAACAGTAAATATAAAACTGCTAAAATTCGTTATTAAGATTATTCTAAGTTTGAAATTATTTTTACATTAATAAGAATAAATGAAAGTTATATGGGTGTGGATACTCATTTTATGGGTTGTGCAGAGCGTTTTTTGTTAGCAAAAATACTAGGACATACCCTAACTATTAATTTTTGGGTAAGGCCTATCTATTAATTTGATTTAACGGTTGAAAACACATAAGAGTGTAATGGTTCAATAAATATATTAAACACTTGTACATTTTTAGAAATACTAAAAGAAACTGTTCAATATGATGAATTACACACTACAAGAAAAAGATTACCTGCACTTGGAGTTGCAAGCAGGCTGAATGGAGTTGGTATCAGCTCCAGCGACCTTGTCAGCGACCTCAGAGATGAGGTTGCTATAGAGCTGGTTACAAATTGGCCAGCGACCCCGGATTTATGAGGTCGAAAGACTCTGCGACCTCATTAGCGACCTAGGGATAGGTCGCAAAACTCCTGCAACCCACGCAGCGACCTAGGAAGGAGGTCGCTATAGGGCATTTTTTTTAAATATTTTTTATTTTTTTGTATCAGCAACCGCAAACTGCGGTCGCTAAAAAACTCAGAATAAAAAACATTTTGGATGGCCCTCAGGCTCGAACCCACACCCTCTCATAACTAGGGGTGAAAGCGGTACAGTAAATATCTAACCGATCCGATACCGTATCCGATTATATTTGAATCCGAATCCGTTTTCGACTATCTGGCCGGATATTTCAATATTCGTATTCGAATCCGAATCCGTATTTTAATATCGCATTCGTATTCGTATTCGAAAATATCTAACCGTATCCGAGAATATCCTACCGTATTCGAAAATTGATAGGATATTATCTGGATTTTAAATATGGATATCCGAATATATTAATATATTATTATTTAATAATTAAAAATGATTAATAATTATACAAGAGATAATAATTTTTTTAGGCCATGAGAAGGCACCATTTCCACTTTTCGGCCATTATTTGTTTATTTATAGATTTGGGCCACTTGAAGGTTATCGGGCTCTGATTTAGGGAAAAATGGACGGAGCGTGCAGTACACTCTCCCAATCACCGGAATTATTTAAAAAAACAATCCAAAATTTTGAAAACGTGTTAACACTTATTAGAGTTTGTGTTTTTTACAGTGTTAGTAACTTTGTTAAAGTGTAAAACCCGTAAGCTGTACCATCAAAGGAAAGGAGAGAAATCCTAATTCCCCAAATCTGTTGGAGCGAAAACCTAAGCTCGAGTGTGTAATCGACCAACAGCAGGAAGCAATTCTTGTCGATCGTTCTCCGGCACAATGGGTCTCCGGCGAAGCGACGCCAAGATGCATTTGGCCCCTCCACCGTTTTGTAAGTTCTTTGACCATGTCTCATCTATTTTTATTGTTTAATCACCAAAAGAAGTGAGTTTAGGGCTGTAAAAGTGGGGACGGTACAATGTTGGGTTGATTAAAAAAGAGACAACATGGGTAGTGGTCCTCCACCCAAAAAACTCCGAATGTTGCGTTGTTATTTAAGTCGATGCCGACAGTTTTGGGACCACATTCTTTTTTTTTGCATAGTTGATTTGTCGCTTTATTGTTGACTGACATATTTAATTTGGTGGGTGGACAGATCCGGGATGTATTTCGATAAGTTTAGTACTCCACTTAGGCGGTGAATGCATCCATACTCCATCGGCAGTGTATGCCGGAGGGAGGGAAGTGATATACGACTATGTATGCACGAAACTACTGGACTTTTGGACTCTGGAGTACCTGTTGAAACAAGAAGGATTTTCTGTGGGGGTGTGGGATTACTACATCAAGAATTGTGATGCTTTCGAATTGATTGTAGATGAGATAACGCTACAAGAGGCTGCTACAAGGTGTATCAGAGGTAGGTTGTTCCATTTATATGTTGTTGAAGGGGCGGGTAATTCCGATACTGATGGTGGATTTGGAATTGATGGAGAAGATGAGTCAAGTAGTAGTGGTGTTGGGGCTGCAGATGAACTGGAGGATGGTGGTGGATTCCAGCACGAAGAGGAGGCGGATATGGAAACATGGAGTGATGGTGATGGAAAGGATGAAGGGAATGAGAGTATACTGGAAACTGAGAATGATGCGAATGAGGGTGGAGGAGGAGGACCGGGGGCTGATTTGGATGCTGCTGTCATTGAGGATGGTGGAGAGCCATCTGTTGAAAGTGAAAACGACGGGGACGATCCGGTTGGAGATAATGAGGGGGTATTTGTGGAGAGTGAGTACGAAGAAGGGGATGATTTGGAGGACATGATCGATTCATACCATGATGATGCACCTTTGAATGCTGGAGGTGATGAAGGTTTAGGGGCTGGAGGATTTGGGCCAGGGATTAATTTAGCTGAGTTAAGTGATGGGGATGGATCTGACAATGACATGGTCACTGCCCAGGAAGATTTTGATGAGAGGTTGCAGTCAGATGATGAGAATGATGGTTCAAAGAAGGCACCGGTTTTTAATCCGAGTGAGATATTCAAGCCCAATATCACTTTGGAGATGATATTTGGGACAAGGGATGAATTTAGAAAAGCGGTGCGTTCACTTGCTATTAGAGAGCAAAGACCAGTGAAGTTTACAAGGACAACACCGAGTAGGGTGTATGCCAAATGTCAAGCAAAGGACTGCCCTTGGAAAATTTGTGCACACAAAGTGGAGCGTGCTGAGACACTCCAAGTCACAAGGTATTAGTTGTTTAATGTTCATAGCTGACTGGTTGTTCAATCATGCATTCTTCTTGTTTAATGAAAAAGATGACTTGTTAAAACCCCTCTGTTGTGTTGTTAAATACTGTTACTATGTTGTTTAAGCCCTTTTCATTGGCATTTGATATTTCTATCAGCTTTTCTGCCACCCACACGTGTTTACCGACTCATGATGTACCAATCATCAATAGCACATGGTTAAGTGAACGATTCCTGCATAAGTTCATTTCGGACCCGAAGAGGTCGGCAGAGGGATTTAGGCTCGATGCAATCAAGAAGTTGAAAGTGAACGTTACAAGACACCAAGCAATTGCTGCCAAGAAAAGAGCATTGCAGACACTTCATGGATCATCGGATTATCAGTTTACTCGACTTTGGGACTATGCAGAAGAGCTTAGGAAGAGAAATCCTGGCAGCACAATACTCTTGGGGACAGAAGATGATGGTGGGAAAACAAGGTTTGACCGATTTTATGCTTGTTTCGGTGCTTTAAAAGAAGGATGGAGAGCAGGCTGTAGGCCGCTCATAGGGGTAGACGGCTGTCATTTAAGTGGGCCACACAAAGGTATCCTATTGACAGCCGTAGGGGTGGACCCGAATAACCAACTCTACCCCATTGCTTATGCAATTGTCCCAAAAGAAAATGGGGAGAATTGGGGATGGTTTCTGGCTGTTTTAAAAAAAGATCTACAACTTGAGAATGTGAGGTACATGACATTTGTATCAGACAGGCAAAAAGGTTTGATTCAAGCAATGCAGGAGGTCTTATCTGGAGTGGATCATAGATTTTGCGTCCGGCACATGCATTCCAACTTTTGTACGGCTGGTTTTAGGGGGCTCGCGCTAAAAAATCTGTTATGGAGTGCAGCCCGTGCTGCCACAGTCCCCGAGTATATGCACCAGATGAGGAAGGTTCGGGAATATTCTGAAGGCGCGTGGAAATGGTTAAATGAAAGACCACCAACACAGTGGTCAAAGTCTCACTTTTCAGAGGGTCCCATGTGCGATATGCTGTTAAACAACCTATGCGAGTCTTTCAATTCTTGTATAAAGGAAGCAAGGGACAAGACCATCCTTACTAGTCTAGAGTGGATCCGCGAATACATAATGAAGAGACATGCCGAGAATTTGGACAAGGCAACTATCAAGTGGTGCAACAGGTTATGAAATCTATTTTTTATACAAGATAACTGCCCGAAATTTATGGCATTTTTTTTTGGGGGGGGGGGGGGGGGGGGGTGTTATGTTCCATTCTTTGTTGTTTGCTTTTATTCTTATTCTTTGCTATTCTTTAATGTTTGCTTCATATGAATAAAACTTGATCTGATTTTGTTGGTTTTGGAGCAAATATTTAGAATATAAACTTTAGTTTTCAGGTTGATTATATTAAATAGTAGTAACATAAAATTTGTGGTAATAAACATTGTGAATTCGAAGAAACATGGAGTAATCACAAATTCAGATTAATAAAAGAAAATTTTAAATGTTGACTAAAGTGGAGGCCTGGAGGAGCAATCTTCTTCTTAAATGCTATTGTAACTTGGCTGTCATTCATTTCTATTCTGTTGAACAGGTTGATATGCCCTAGGATTGCTAAGATTCTGCAGAAAAATGCACAGAGAGTGGGTGATTGCATCCCCATAAAGGCAAGTGATAGACACTGGCAAATTAGGATGATGGAAGGTGAGGGGCAATATGTTGTGGACCTTGTGAAAAGAGAGTGTTCATGTCGGTTATGGCAACTCAATGGCTATCCCTGCGTGCATGGTATGGCAGCCATCTCAAAGGTGGGAAATGATCCAACTCATTATGTCGAAAAGTGCTACTCCATTACAACATACGTAAAGGCATACCAACAACCACTTGGAGGTGTTAGCAGCGACATGTTCTGGCAACAAACATCATTCTTGCCTCCAATGCCTCCAAATTTTGGACGAGGACCGGGTAGACCTTCAAAGACAAGGAAACAGGGAGCAGAGGAGCCAAAGAAAAAGAAAAGGCCTAGGAGAAGGTACACCACAGATCCTACGAAGATGACAAGAAGGGGTACTATATCGCATTGTAGTATTTGTGGAAAGGAGGGCCACCATGTCACCACCTGCCCTGATTTACCAGATGAGATGCGGGAAGAAAGAAGACAAGCAAAGGTGAAAAACTTCATCTTGTTCATTGTGACAGTATTTCATCTCTGTCTATGATAGTAGCATAGTTTTATTTATTTATTTATTTTTTTTTTAATTTCACCGTGTCATCCATTCGCTTGTGATACTATTGTACAGGCTAAGAAGAGGAATTTTGTTGTTAGCGCTGGCACATCCAATAATGCATCTCATGCCTCGAGGAACATGGATCAAACTGAAGCTCCTCCACAAGAAGGTGGACCAGATTCTGTTGTGGTAAGTACACTTCTTGAATACTTGTTAATCTACTTTGGCAAAGATACCTTATACTTGTTAATCTACATCTGCAGCCAACAAGAAAAAGGGTTCTAAAGAAGAGGGCTGCTACTCCACAACAGGTTGCCACAAATGATGCATGTGTGGTGCCCCTCTTACCTCCGCCCAACATCTTGCCACCAAACATACCGCCTATTGAACAAGAGACTGAAGATCCCGCAGAGGAGCCGGTAATTACACAAGAACATTCCTTGAATCCCATCCCACGAATGCTTCCAGGACCGTCTCTTAAAGAGCAAATGCAGGGAGCTGGTCATTCTTCTTTTAAGAAGCCATCCCCAACAAAAGGAGGATCTTGGAGGGTGCCACAATTCTCCGTAGGGAAAAAGGGGCCTCATATACACAACCTTCAGTCAAGCAAGGCAAGTTGCAGCAAAAAGGGATGATTGTTGATGTTTGATGATCTCAATTGGCTGGCCTTTCAAGCCAAGTTTTTGTACATTTTGTAACTTGATTCAGTAAACTTGAAACTGAATATGTTTTCTACTTATAGCTTCATTGCATGTCTTGAAGCACATTTTGGATGGTACTGTCTGCTTATGGTTGATGTTTTATGTGACGGTATTATTGTTTGGATTTGCCAAATGAACATAGCTGTCAGTTAGTTTGTTTCAGCGTAGGTTTAATGTGAAAAAAAGGTTTATTTCAGTTGGGTTCTTATGTTTTTTTATTTTATTTGAATGTATCTGTTATTTGGAACCAACTGCGTTTATTTGAATCAGGAACTAGGTTTGCAGCATGAAGCAATAGTTGTCTCCCTATAGTGACATCCATTAAAGTCTAACTGGCATCTAACTGATTGCATTTCGCGATTCTAAATCCATCTGATGTCTGACGTGTCTATTTTGGCAAATTTTTAGATCATCGGATGCAGACATGAAGTTCAAAAAGTGGTCGATATATTTGTTTTTGGTTTTCATAATGATACATGAATTAGAGGTTGATATAGATTCGCCACTTACAAACCATTTGGTATGCTAGGATTTTGTGCACCAATCAGAGGTTTTCAATTGGTGTACAGGACCAGAAAAAGACTCTTCAGGCTTTAATTTATTGTTTGGTAGTTTATTTTGTTGGTTTTAAAGATAGTAATGGATTTGGATTTTAGGGGATTTGGTTTGTACATTATTTGGTTTTAAAGATTGTTCAGGACCAGTTTAAATCTTGATGATTTATTACCATGAAATTGAATAATTTTTTTTGATGATTTGTTACAGGTCTAGCATATTTGATGCCAAGGCTGGAATAGGGCTTAGCAAATCAGAGAAAAATAATCATCTGGATTTGTTACAGGTCTAGCAAATCAGAGAAAAATTGAAGAATTCTTTTTGATGGATTTGTTACAGGTCTAGCATTTAAGTATATGCTTTGAAGCTCATCAAAAAAAAAAAAAAACAGCTCATCAAAAAAAAAGTATATGCTTTGAAGTCCTCCAATGCCTCCAAAATCTCATCTGGATTCGTTGAAAAATAATCCCCTGCCAAACCAGAAATTGGTTGCTGGAAAATGGAGTTATACACATAAAGAAAAGCATCCCTAGTCAATCTTACAATGCCTAGTAACATGAGTTTAATATCTAGATACACCATACATATTCCTTAAAACAATCTTACAATACCTAGCAACATGAGTTTAATATAACCAAATCTGCATCTCATGTAGATATGCCACAAAGGTCCGAATGACCCATCCAATCTAATATGAGTTTAATATAACCTTACCAAAACACCATACAGTACCTAGCAACACACCATACAATACAACATCACCTAAACTAGTTGCATATATGTAAGTTGTGCCTGTTAGACACACCAAACGATCTCTTTGCTAAGCCACCAAATACCAAAATGCATATGGCAATCACAACATACAACAACCTTGTTTCCTTCTTCAAATGCAAGGTCTCCTTCTCAAACCGATCTCTTATCTTTTCCTCCTTTTTCTTCTCCTTCTTCAACGTGCAAATCTCCTTCTCGAGCAACTCATTGAGCTTTTCAATTGTCGCCAGTTTCTTCTCGTAAGCATCGCACTTACTCAAAAGTCCCGGCACCAATGACTGCGATCTCCGACACATCTCCTCGTCCGCCCAAACAAAAAATTGACAACCACCATTCTATGGTAAAGCAATAAGAAACTGTTAATGAACATTAACAACAAAAAACCATTCAATTGAATTTCAAGATAGAGTCCAGCATTGCCATCCATTAACAATAATAACCAATACTTTCCAACAACAATCCAATTAATAAAATCAAAACATAAAATCAAAAATCATATGTCACAAAAACCCTTCTGCTGTAATCGCACACACCTCCAACATATTGCTTACCTTCCAATTAGGGCAACCATGAAACCTCCGTCCGGCGTTCGGAGTCTTCCAACATGTTACAACCGGAGCCCTCTGTCTACAAAAACATTCAAGCGTTCTCACCCCAAATGAACTTTCGCTATTGTCGCGGATGCCATTATCTCTGGCAATCTTACAGAAGAACAAAACAAGACAAGTGCTATTTCTTTGGCTTACGGATCCCAACTTCCACGGAAGCAAACCTCTATTCCGCCATTGCTCGCCTACTCGCCTCTGTTCCAGCGTTTATTTATGCCTCCAATGACCTCGAAGGGGAAGAGTTTGCGTTTTGCAGCACAAATACGCTGCAATGGGCCAAACCGAACCCATTTAGGTGTTTTTCAGTTGGGCCATGCCGGCGCGTAGGTGATTGGGAGAGTGTATTGCACGTGGCCCGCTTCTCTTGTTACTCCGTCCATTTTGCCCTATATCAGAGCCCGATAACCTTCAAGTGGCCCAAATCTGTAAATAAACAAATAATGGCCGGAAAGTGGAAATGGTACCTTCTCATGGCCTAAAAAAATTATTATCTCATTATACAAAAATATCAAATTTTCAAAAAAAATTATAAAAATTATCCGATAATCTGTATCCGATTGAATCCGTATCCGTCATATATCCGTCCTGTATCCATATCGTATCCGTAATTCGAAATATCCGAAACCGTATTCGTATCCGGCCCATCCGTATTCGATACCAAATTCGACAAAAAAAATATGAATAATATCTGTATCCGACACTATCCGACCGTATCCGTACCGTTTTGCATCACAACCCGTTAATTCCACAATTTCAATTCCAAATTGTAGGCAAGAAGCCTCAAACCCTGGTGAAAGAGGGGAATGCATGCATTTGTGCCATTGTGCTAAGTCATGTTTCATGTTCTATATTGTAATGCATACTATATATTTATTTAAAACATAATAAACTAAATAAAATAAATTTGAAAAATAATTAAATAAATTTAGTGTTGATTTATTTAATAAATTATATTAATTATTAATTTAATAAATTTTAAGTAAATTTAATTGTTTTAATTTAATTTAATTAATACTTAATATAGTTTCATAATTAATTAATTTATTTTTATTATATACGATATAAATTTCTTTTATTAAAAAATTTTACATAATAAATTTTTTTAATAAATTTAATAAAATTAATTAAAATAAATTATTAATTTAATAAAATAAATTTTATAGAAATAAATTCTATAATAAATTCAAAATAAAATAAATATGGAATATATATAAGAGTAAATAAAATAAATATTTCAATTAAAAATAATAAATTACACGATCAAATTTAAAAATAAAGAGAAGATTCAAAGATATAATAGAATTATAAAATAATAATTATAAAATAATAAAAAATAATTATTCAATTATACTATGATATTATTATTAAAAGATAATTATTATAAATAATGAAAATGTAATAATTATTTAATTATATTATAATATTTAATTATTAGAAAATAATGAAATTATTAAAAGATATTTTAATTAAAAATTAATAAACTAAAAAAGATATTTTAGGTCGCCATTTTGCGACAAAAGAAATCCGGTCGCAGTCGCAAATTAGCGACCGTAGTTTGCGGTCGCTATTGCGGTCGCAGGTTAGCGACCTCTTTCGCGCGGTCGCATATTGAGGTCGCTAAATTGATTTTTTCTTGTTGTGACAGTCAACAGTCAAAATTCCAAAATGCTAATTAAAAGTTCAAAAAAAATGTAAGTTCATTGTTTATAAGCCAAATACTTAATAAACACAATTACTAGAAGGTCTAGGAAGGGAAAAAAAAAAAAAAACTGCAATTATGAATGCATAGACAATAATCCGTAAATAGGTAAAATTGAATCTTAATCTTATATTTCGATCATTTGATTACTCCAAGCCCAATAACATATAGCATAAGAAAACAACAAATTATATAGTTGATAAAATACATAATACTGTATTTACGATTAGGCTTTGGGTTAGGTTGAGAAATAAAATAATATATATATATATATATTTGCGGTTTATAGTTTGGTTTGGTTTATCTTTTTTTCAAACCAAACCTAAACCGCAAACCACGTTTGATATATCTCTAATATATATATGTGGGTTGTTAATGAATAGTGCTATTCCTGGAATAGTACTATTTGCATTCACTGAAATTACGATTGATGCCACCGCGTTATTCTGCTCTTTCTTCCAATATTCTTGCCTTCTCTTCATTTGAAAATCCCCATTTTCGTTTGAACCTCGTCCGTCGAACAAACGTCCTGCGTCGCCGCCGCTTCTCGATTTTGTCGCCGCTTGTTCGCACAACTCCGGCCCGCCCTGCAACCTGCTGCGCTTTCAGCCTTCAATTTCGGAATTGCAAAGCCCGATGTGCCTCCGCTCTGGTTCGTCCGTTTGCGCCGCCGTTGCCCTAGAAATCGGCGACGTCCGTCACAACTCCCCATCGGGTATTTCTTTTTATTTTCCCTTTTCTTTCTTCGATGGCTAGACTTTTTATTTCTCATTACGCACTTATCTCCCACAAATTGAAATGGCTGCTTTCTTTCGTTGCGCTTCGATGTGGATCGGGTTTAGGGTTGCCCGCGTTCGTCACAGCTCCCCATCGGGTATTTCTTCTTATTTTCCCTTTTTTGTTCTTCGATAGCTACACTTTTTATTTCTCCCTATGCACTTACGGTCTTCAGTTGTTTTCAGTTGTGGCTCCGAAATTTTTATGCTGTCCCGCCTTCGATGCGCTTCACGCTCTACAGATTCCGTGCGAAAGGTTTGCTTTTTTAGAAATTATTTTTGAATAGTTTAGATTCTGTGTACACATGCTTCAGTGGAGGTGTTGTTTTGTGAATACAAGGACTTTTGTTGAGGTTTTGTGATATTGTTTATAGTTCAGGTATTTGTTGCTTCTGTACTTAGCATTCATTGTCATTGTCATATTGGCGCTTATTGCAGGTTTGAAGAAACCAAAGTCTGTCTTCGTTCGCAAGGTTAGCTCATTTTTCCTTTTTTAATTGATGCATCTATAACGTAAATTGATGCGTTCTGTTTGAATTCTTAAAGCATTCAGCAGAACCTATCCTATAGTAATCTAAATTCTTTAAACGCCAATATGTATGGCGATCGTAAGGTTTGCTTGTGGCCTTCGTGGGCCTGTTTCGCCCTCGCCGCCGTCCTGCTCCGCCTTCGCTGGGCACAATTTTCCTACGGCGAAGCTCGCCCATGCATCAGCCCCTAATTAGATTTTACGAATAATATGACTCTAACTTTTTGTGTTACATCAGCCAAGCTTACAACATGCACTTGTCATTACATGCCCTTATGAGCATAGTTTGAGTATGCTCTTGTAAGACGCTACCCAGGTTATGTGACTTCGAACTGAGAATGGGTATGTATGAATCAAAGTTATTTGACAGTCCTAATGATGTTCTTTTTGTGTTTGGTTTAGTGCCCATCCCAATTGTGCATTCTGATTCCCATAGTAGATGATTATTAAAATTGAGTTTCTTTTCATATCGATTCTGGTTTTCATGTGAGTTGTATGTCATCTTTAAAGATTGAGTATTAATAATAATGATTCCATGGTATGTATTAATAATGGTTTTCTTTTATGGGACTGTGTGGTATGGTTAATTTGGATCGAAGCATGAAATTTGTTTTGTGTTTTTTTTTCTTATCCTCCTCAAGTTTCTTGATTATCGACATTCTCTTTTCGTTTAGTTTTCTATCAGGTTGGTTTATTGGTGCCTATGTTTCAATAACTTTTGTTGGATTTGCACCCCTAATTCATTGGCACTATTGAGGCATTTAAGTTCAATGCACAAAATTTATTTCGTCTTCCGCAGCACCTATAACAAACAGTGAACATCGTTCAAGTTTTTCATATATCTTATCTTAATGAAAACCTATTCAATTAGTTAATTGCTTGTTCAATCATGGATCAGATGATATACAAACATTAGATGATATATATTCTATTTATTTTCTTTTTTCTTTTTTTATATTTTTTTTTATTTGTTTATAGTCTTTTTCAAAGATCTTGAGGAATAGTGTTGATTGCTACAGTGTTTAGCTTGTGTAGGTACTTTGTGGTGCACTAGTGAAGAGTTTTCTGAAATACATAGATATGATTGTTGGATCAGAACTTCTTTGTCTCCAAGGATAAAGTTTGTTATCTGTTACTCGACTTTTAGGGTGACTTAATCACCTAATTTAGTGATTAGCCATTTTATTCAACGAAAAGGGACCTAATCATCTAAGTTGGACTTACAAGTTGTTTTCCCGGAATGTGCATGGATCTGAAACATTTTGTTTTCACTTGACAATCATGTAAATGAGTTACCCATAAAGAAAGGCATCTGTTGTGTCTGAATGAATGAGAATTGAGTATCGGAATGAGTTAAGGCCCTGTTTTGATCCACTTTTGATTAAGTGCTGTTAGAGTTCAGATATGTTGGGATGTACTTGTATAAAAAGCGAGAAATAGCCTTAAAAGTTGATACTTTTGCCTTTTGATTTTGGCTAGAATTTGTTTTAGAAGGCCATCCAAAAGTGCCATGAGCCCACGAGTAGTTCTTAAATCTTATGTTTTTTTGTCATTATTGATGGTGCTCACATTTGAGATCAAATGTCAAACTGAACATCCCGAATTCTATTTTGTGGAATTTCCCCACTAGATTCACTCAATTTTGTTAAGGTCTAATTTTGTAGCACGGCTTCTTTCACTGCTATAAGCTTCAATATCTCGAGTTTTTTTGCTAGCTTTTCTTCTTAATTCTTATCTCTGTAATGATTTATTGGTCTGTTTTCTGAAAATGATCTACTTTTGACAGGATCTTGGAAATATGACGTACTTGTCATTGTCGTAGTTGTTGGATATTGCTACGTTTGGTGGAAGGTAAAGCTATTATAGCGCAGTCGATTAGATATACCAATTTCTTATATTTTAGAACATCTTGTTGCGTGAATTTCTTAAATATCATATCACTTTAATAGATGAACTATATGATGGTTCTTGGTTATCTTGTTTTTCTTTTAATGTAAATACCATTCAAGAAATTTATTGGGTTTGGATACGTTAGAGCTCCTCAGTTGTTAACTTCACATTTTTAACTATACTTGCTTTGGCTGAGTGAAGTCATTCTAAAGAATTATTTAATATGCAGGTTGGAAACTTTCTGATGTTTGCTTTGGCCGAAAAAATCAAGGTTTGCAATGCTCTTTTCTGTTGATTAAGCATGTGCCCATTCACGGCGCTTAGCGGTTTCATTCAAATCTTTTATGCTATTTTTCCAATGCTTACATGTTTATACGGTTTCAATCAATTCTCGTGCGGCCATCGTTGTTTTATGTGAATTCAGTGTGCCCGCCTATTTTATGTTCGTAATTCGATGCAGAATTGTCCATGAATTCTATGCTTGGCAGTTTAATAATTATATGACTATGATGAAGCTTTATAAATGTTTCTTCATTATTGGCTTATTGAACAATTCGTCTGCTATCACTTCTGCATACATTTAATTCTTCATGGATTTATATTTTCTTCAAAAATATTTAATATGTAATGGCATTCGCAGCCCTATCAAGATCAAGCTATGCAAGGCAATGAAATATCCAATGCACAGCCTCTTCGTAAGAGTTCTCAACTTCGTCAGTTACCTGGGCCACAAGTTTGCTGATTTCTTTCTTCATATTTTCAAGTTTTATGAAAAATTTTCTATTTCTTCTTCGTTTGTTATTAGTCATGTAAACTCACTGAACAACCACGTTCTTTCTTCATAATTTCAAGTTGTATGAACAAATTTATATTTGTCATTGCTTTCTTATTAATTATATTAATATTAACTATATTGGTGAAATGGTTTCTGTTTAGGATGCAAACGATGGTGAATCCTGTCCTGTTCCACAATCTGGTCTTGAATTGCATATTGCTGCACATCGCAGTCTTGCAGCTGAGCGTCGTGCTTTCTTTATCAAATGGACCACAGGTACGTAGACACAATAATTTTCTTGCTGAAATGGACAATAGTCCAGTCCTGATCCACAGTCTGTTTTTGCTTTCCCGATTTTTCTGTTTATGGTATTTTATCTGTTATGTTTTGGAGTTAATCAGGGAGTTGCGAAGTAAGGAAGATATGTTGGGGATTTTAACACGAGCAGTGGCTAGGAGAGGCAACCTTGCATGGGTACAATTTTTGCATTTTGTTTGATTATTATCTGTTCTTAGCTTCAAGGTTTAGTTTTTAATTTCTTTTTAATTGAAAAAGGGTTTGGATCAAGGAATTCGAGTACTTTCATCCAGGAGTTTCTCTGCATCAAATGAGGTATTACTAATTATATTCATGTCTCTGGATATTGTGTTTGATCTATCCATTTTGTTTGGCTGATGGACAATCAGTGAAATTTAGCTAGAACTAAGGTTATAATGATCAATATTCTCTTTTGTTCCCTTTTCTGGGGAATTGCTAACAAAAATATCCTAGATGTATGCCAGTACCTGGAAATAACAATTGATCACTTTTATTGTTCTTGGATAACAACACATCGCCTAGAAAAGCTGTGAAAATCGTATGATGGAAGAACAAGACAACCCACCTGAGCATGTATTTTCGGAAGCTGGTGCGAGCCGTGAACAGCGTGTCAGCAGTCGTGCAGCTCGAGCAGCCCAACAACAAGCGTTGCAAGGAGCAAGAATGCAAGTTGCTGCACAATCCAGCTGCAGCCAGAAACTTAGGGCAGCCGGACATTGTGAAGCAGGCCAGGTGTGCCTTCATTAAATTGCATTTGTTTGACATTTTATTTTATGGATGATGAAAAACCTCCTGGAAACCTTTTAAATGGCCTGCTGTTTGTGTGGCAGTTCATACAATTAACAGGATTCATTTATTTGTGCCTGATAATAGCTTCATATAATTTATAACAGTATGCAATAATGTGGAATTTGTGTTTGTTTTTCAAGTGTTGTGCGATGGGCTGTAGGTTCCTGGAGACTATTCTGCAGTAGCCGGGTTTCATACTAGGTTTCTTTTTGGGGGTTTATATTCTTTATTGGAGGTTGGAAGGAAACTGATAGGATCATGTTTCTGTTTCCGTTTCATTAAGATTACGTAATTTTGATTAGATTATTTTGATTGATTAGATGAATAATGTAGTGTTGATCATTGTCTTGAATTTGGTAACTTGAAGTTCTTTGTACTAATCGCGAGCATACCATTTACGTAGTTTACATTTCATCCATTTACGAATCACACTTGCACGATCCAAACACGAGAGCTTTTATGTTCAATCTGAACAAATTTTCAAAGAACATGAAGGAAGCTCAAAAGCCTTAGGGGAGCTCTGGCATTTGTTGTGCTAACAAATGCTTGAGAATGCAGTCTTCTATTTTTCTAGGTGCTTTTACATTGTCTGACTCTTCTTCTATATGCTACAAAAGTGTGCTCCATGTTTTCAGGATTAGAAATATGGAGAATCCAAAATGACACGTCGCAAACATATTATATGGACTATCTGCTAATCCCCTAACCTATATTGCTATCTGCTTTATGGGAGCACATGGCAACATCCATTGACAGGTACAACCAGATGCATGGGGTTTGGAATTCTGAATGGAACTTCCATTTGGCTTTTCATAATTCTAAATATTATTTATCTTAATTCTGTATGGGACATATTTATTCAGGTTTATTATTTTCCTGGTTTTTTGGATCTTGATCCACCATTGCTACTATGTTCTTGCTTTTTAATCTATTGATTTAATGTGTGTTTAACTGTTGTCTTCTTATCATGTTCCCTGCTTCGGTTTAGCCTCCCAACCACAGGTGTCTGTCTTCCCAAGTACAAAGTGCACGGTCCTCTTTGAGTTATATTCACCAGATTCCAACTTTTATTCAAGGTATACATTAATTTTTTAATTTTCTGACTACACTGCTTTTTTTAAGTTCAATACAATGATTGTGTTCGGCATTTCTGTCTTGCCAGTTAGCTTCATCTGTTTTCAAAAGAATCAACAATACCGACTAAAAACTATGAGTTTAAATTGATGAGATTCACTAGGATTCCAGGAGAGGTTGCGTTGCCTGGAGGAAAGTGGGAGGAGGGCGATGCGAATGACGCAGAAATGCCACTGAGGGAGGCGAAGGAAGAAATTGGATTGGAGCCTTCAACCGTCGGAATCGTAATCGTTCTTGAACCCTATTACACAAAGGTCAGAGCTTTTGCGATCACTATTAAATTTTCTATTGTTGTATCCTACATCGTTCCCTTAATACGGTAAATTTGCAGCCGTCTTTAGTTTCTGATGTACTTCTGTAGGATTATGTTTCATTTTGTCTCTAGGTAGTCAGTTCAAGTTTCATGTTTTTTCCCAAGAATAGGCATGGTTTGATCTGGTCTGGAAGATTTGACTCTGTTGGATTTTAGTTATAACCTTTTATTGCCATGGATTTTGATATCTGATGTATTTTTTTGAATTATGTGTAAAGGCTCTTTCAAATGCTTATGCAAAACTTTCTGCCTAAATGGATCCTTATTGATTTTGCAAATTTGAAATCTGTTGTCGTTCAATTTCTTTGTAGCGAAGTCTTATTGTCTTTCCGGTTGGTGGAATATTGTGGGACAAGAATGGTTTTAACCCTGTTCTGAATACTAATGAGGTGAAATCTGTGTTTGATGCTCCCTTCGAAATGTTTCTGAAGTTTTGGTTTGTGTAGAAAGTATCTATTTACCTTTTCATGCTTTGCATTGGATCTTTCTTTGATCTACTTAGCACAGTATTTTCTATTATAGTGTGCAGGATAAAAATCGAAGAGAAGCAAAGGGAGAGTTGATGGGCCATAAATTTGATGTTCATCTCTTTAGTTAACAAACCGAGAACAGGACATATGTAATATGGGGTCTGATTGCTGCGATTTTGATCAAAACAACATCAGTTGTATTTCAACAACTACCTATTTTTGAAGAGCGCAGACCTTTCTTTTGGGGCTGAATTTTAATTTTAATTTTAATTTTGTTATTCCGAAGTAGCATAATTTTAATTTTGGAAACTGGGATGCAGGGAGAAAGGCGCGGCAATGGTGACGAAATTGGGGAGCAACGTTGAGTTCTGTGAAGTTGACATCAATGATATTAAATCATTGGAAGTAGCTTAGAAAGGTATGCAATTCTTCAACTTGATAGATAGATCAACAATATAAGTATTCAAATCAGAGTCATTTTGGTAGTTTCAGTTAGTGCCTTTGGTTAATCATCTGTTAGCACTGTGTAGATGTGGATCTCGTTGTTCACACTGCTGGGCCATTTCTGTAGGCTGAAAAACCCATTGTGCTTGAGGCTGCAATTCAGAACAAGGTGAGATAAAGGTAATGAAGATCATGGGTGCGACCTTAATTCTTTGTTCATTGATTTCTGAAGTCCTGCAAATAAATGAGTTTGATTTTGACTGTTTTCTACTCAACAGACTGCATATATTGATGTTTGTGATGATACAGGCTATGCGTTGTGTTCTAAATCCTACATGAACAGAGCACTTGATGCGAATGTTCCAGCAATAGTAACCGGGAAATCTATCCAGGCGTCAATAATGATGCAAACCCCTTGCAACTTTCTGTTATTTAATATGGATTCAAACTGCTGCAAATTCCTTCTTGAAGAGGTACATGCAACCCATTTAGCAATCTGGATTCATATATGTAGCAATTTTATTTACAATTCTTATTTTCATTTTTTGTACTTGTGATAGTTGCTTCTTTTACTTGATAATTAAATTACTATTTCACGAATGTTAATGAATGCACAAAGGTTGATGGTGCTCTCTATTGCAGTATGATTGTTTTCTATTGCATGTAGTATGATTGTTTTCCATAGTGAAATCATTAGTTCCCTTAGGTCTTTATACTCTGTATATATAAACTTGGAAATTATTTATTTCTTTATCTTCAATGCCATCCTCTTTATATAAACTTGTGCTGCCTTCTCTAGGACAGATGAAGTGGTGTTGCTATATTTCTCTCTTTACTATTATGTCTGAAATATCTTGCTTAGCATAATTCTGTTTCTTACCCAATCTGTCTTGCCACTGGAAACCTTAAACGGCATACTATGAATATGCAATAATGTATGTCATTCCAAATCCAGCTTCTAATTCGACAATCGCCCCGCGCGGCGTCGCGCGCGCTCCACGAGTTCTAGTATATATATATATATATATGTGTGTGTGTGTGTAAACCAAACCATTGATTTTAATACAGTTTGGTTTACGGTTCGGTTTGGTCCAGACCGTACTCTGAACAGTCCTAGGGCCCAATACACCAAACATGCCTAAATACCACTGGTCAACCCCGGGATTGAGGGTCAATCCAATGAATCGACCCCAAGCTATAGTGTTCCGCATAGACGACCCACGACAGAATAAAGTTGCACCACCCCAAGATCAGCATCCCAAGCAACATCTGTCCGATAATGGTACCAGAGGAAGGATGTACCGAGCATGTCGGAGACAACGCAATCCCGAACAAAGAAGCATCGAAATACTCGCAGGGCCTGTCCGCACCAAGGAAATTAAAGGAATGAGGGATGAAGAATCGCATCCGAATGATGTCCGTTACATCCTCAAAAGATGTCTTTCCGTGAAAGGGCACCAACACTTGTATAAACAGACAAATTGTATGCAGAAAAAGGGTGACATACCAACAAACAAAATCTACATTTCTGCACATGTGTATTTTTAATAGTCTTTTATTTTCCTTAATGCTTTCTTTACAAGCTTTCTCACACTTAAATTCCTTTATTTCACAATGCTCTAGCTCATAACACGCCTTGTGATAGTCCTTTTTCCCGCTTTCGGTCTTGAAAGCACACAAATAGAGGATTAAAGGTTACCATAGATGAGTGATAACAGTTTGGCAACCACAATGGGAGACATAACTCCTCAAAGTGATGTAAGATCTTCGCTCTATAATTTTAGAACTCGCAAAGTTCCTAGATCAAGAGGGGGAGATAAAAGCCAACGAAAACATTTGAGACTTCAACAACTCAGGGAACCAAGAAATGGGTGGTTCAGGAGATTAAACAAACACAACCATTGTCCCTACAACAGGAACGATATTGCTGGCGTTTCTCCCGAAGAATCAGAATGGCAATATCAGGGCCAACGAACCAACCTTCCTTCATAATGGAAGAGTCAATGTTTGAAAGGCTAGCCGTAATGATGGACACCATCCTTGCCAAAAGAATAGAACGCACATTGGTTAAAACACTTATTGGGACACGAATCTCCTGGGTAACAATGTGACAACATCTATGACACCCATCATGCTGCCTAATCAAGGGAAGTCCTATCCCTCATATCCTCTAATGGGATCAAGGGTTCCTCATTTGGCAGGAACAAGTTTTATTCAAAACCAGCCGCCGAATATGAATATACGCGGGCCATCCTTTGGGATACCAGCGATGTATGGACATCGACTAGTAAACAACCGTCAGGAGGACTAGAGCAAACTTTCCATGCCCCTCTTCCCATACATGATCTCCCTCCGATTAACACTCCAAGGAATGATCAATCGGGTGATAGTAAGGTGAATACACACTCCAATCAAGGGCGACACAATGTCTCGATTGGAATCCCGAATCCACGGGGACCAGGGGCGTTCCATCCCGTTATCCCGAGTCAACGTGACTCGGGGGACAATACCTCCACTTCCCCCAATATTTGGCGAAAATATTCCCCAAGAAAATAATGGCGGAAAAGAAGGATTTCAAAATCCATCACATCGCCAACAAAATCAGGAAGTCCGTGTACCTAATAGAATCTCTCCGGATGATCTTCCACCTCCACCATTGTTAGTCTCGGGCCAGACCGAGCCACAATGGTTGCATATGGTAGAATATCATTTAGCAACTACATTGCGAAGATTGAGATTATATATTCCTGAGACAAATAGGCATGTTTATCAAATGCCTTGTCTGCCTCACGTGTTCAAAAATAACCTTCTACTATGCAGAGCCCGCATACCAGATTTTTTCATATTCTCGGGTGAGGATGAGACAGCCGCAATGGAATATTATGGCCGGTTTATTACCCAACTTGGGGAGTTAGGCCGAAACCATAGCATGGGCACTCAACACGGGAACTATAAATTCACTATAAGATATAAAGTCATCATAATTTATTAAGTCAAAAAACTTATTTGTTCAATCTAATTATGAATATTGAGGCTTTTTGGTTATAAACATATACTATCAGGGAGCATATAGCATATTTGACCGGCCAATATGCATATTTGATAAGTATCATATTTGCATCAATATGCTAGACTTTGAAGCATATTGGAGAGCATATATCATATTCTAAATTTTACTTATTAAAAATATGTTATATGATCATTGATATTTGCTATCTAACAAACATATTTTATTAAATCTGCCATTAATATGTGCTGGTCAAATCTATCTTAATATCTGTTACTCAAATCTGTTAGTCAAATCTATATATTATTAAAACCATTAGTGGTCAACCAAGTCAACATTTAATGTGATGTCTCCATTCTAAATTTTCAATTTTCTTAGATTTTTGCATTTTCTATTAATTAAATTTAGATTTTTGTATTTGTTATTTATTTACTATTTATTTATGCCAAAATATTTATTGATTTGGATATGGAAATCATCATTTCCATTTTTAAAAAGATATGAAATTTTCAATTTATATGGAATTCTCACAATTACCAATTTTAAAAGATTTGAAATTTGAAATTTTGTATATGTGCATTTATTTATATTAGATTTTCATTTTTTATTTATTTATATTAGATTTTTGCACTTTTTATTCCAACAATTTTTACTTTTATACAATTTTCAGTTTCTAAAAGATATATATTTTTAACTTATATGGAATTCCAACAACTTTTAGCTTTTAAAAGATTTCAAATTTCAATTTTGCATTTATTTATTTATTTATTTTAGATTTTTTCATTGTATTATTATTTTAGATTTTTGCATTATTTATTTATTTATTTTAGATTTTGCATTGTTTTAGTTACATAATTTTTAGTTTTAAAAATATATGAAATTTTTAATTTATATTGAATCGAGATATGGTTTGACACATTGTTATTAATTAGTTATTTTTTTATTCGAAATGTCAAAAAAGAAAAGCGAGACATAAATAATGGGATGGAATTAATCAGAGGGATGTGATTTCCATTTTTGGATCATAATCAGAGGGATCCGCATGTAGTGGCTCAAAATTGTAAATGAAAATATAATGGCTAAAATCTGAAAATTGATCATCCCGATGGCCTAAATAAATTATTATCTCTAAAAATAATTCAAAACGATTATAATTTTTTTAAGGAAAATGTGAAAATTCACATTATTTGGATAATTAATTTAAAGTAAATTAATTATTTTTATAAAGCATATTATAAATAAAAGAATATGATGTATAAAGAGTTATTGGAAGTGCAAATAAATCCATCAGTAAATAAAGAAAATTTTATTTTTTAATCTATTTTTTAAGAAATATTTCATTAGTCTATATTTTAACAGATTTGTAATTGACGGAATAACAAATATAAATATAGCTTTATTAGGAATTGAAAGGCTAATTGCTGCAAATTATATAAGTTTGAAAATTTTCTCTGGAATGCCGATACTGAATAAAGTTTAACGTCTGAAACATATAATCTATTGATATTAGAACATACATATTATAATAAGGAAGAAATAAAGGCGAGTCATGCTAAGCTACTATCTTTCTTGATTGATAAACATAATAATGTTTATAATAAAATAATGATGTAGTTGATAGTGATGACGTTTGATTTTCTTTTCTTTACGTGCTGGAAATGATAAGACATTTGTCAATAATTTATCTTGAAAATATTATGTATAGCCCTTCGTGGAAGAGGTGATATGGTGCTGCCTGTAGCATCCAGTGGACTGCATATTTTAAATTTTGTATTCAACTATATTGTGACGAGAATTCTACCTGAAAAAAACTTACTTCATAAAATTATTTAACCTCTCTTCTCAATAAAACAAAACTCATTATTTGGGATGAAAATTCTTAATTGGTAGAATGATTATGAACCAGTGTGAATTAACCAAATTCTCCATTTGATTTCAGAGGAAAAAATTCCCATCTCACAGGTTGTTTTACTATGACTATTTAAAAAAAAACTCAATGTCAATTTTTAAAGGAAGTTGGGCTTTATTTTCAAAACAAGTTTTTACCCGTGTCAGTAATATGCTGCAATATCTCGTGTCACTGGAAAGAGAGAATTCGAAGTAATATGTAATTAAGATGGATTAACTTAAGATACTACAAGAAATATTGTTTACAATGATAATTATATATGACAGAATTTGCACAACAAATATTTCATATACGCGATGGTAATTGATCTTGGAGATGTACAATTAGTTGTGACATTTCCAGACGATAATTTTATAAAATATACGGAAGATCATATAGCGGTATTTGTTAAGAGTACATATGCAAATATGAACTGCAGCACTTCAAATCCAGATATTTTTAAAGATTATATTATACTAACCCATATCAATGATTGCTCATACGATCAATGATTGCATCATGGAACATATATCTACAAATGAAAATGTATATATATCAATTCTAACACTATTTATCAAGATGATGAAATCATAAGTAAAGCCAATGAATTATTTTCACTGGAATACCTAAACACAATCAATTATTCTGGATTACCAGAAAATATATTTGAATGAGGGTTGTATAGTGATGCATCTTAGGAATATAGATCCATCAAATAAGTTATGCAATGGAAGTAGGTTGATCGTAACTAAGATGCAGAATCATATAATTGAGGTGAAATTAATTTTCGAGAAACCATGAAAATAGAAAATTCTTTATTGGTAGAATAATTATGAGTCTATCTGATTTAATCAAATTCCCCGTTCGATTTCAGATGAGAAAATTCTCACTCACGATTTATTTTGCTATGATTATAAACAAAAGTCAATGTCAATCTTTAAAGAATGTTGGACTTTATCTTCCAAAATCGGTTTTTAGCCATTAACAGTTACGTTGCAATATTTCATGTCATTAGCAAGATGTGACTTAAAGTATTAATATATAATTAAGAATGATTAACTCAACATACCACAAGAAATGTTTACAATGAAATTTATATATGACAAAAAATTTGCATAATTGATACTTGATATAGGTGATGGTAAAGTTGTTATTTATTTTGGAGATGTACAATCAGTTGTGCATTTCCATATGACATTCTTCTAAACTCTACGGGCGATCCTATAACGGCGATTTTTTATAGTACATATACAAATATAAACTGCACTACTTCTAATACAAAATTTTTTAAGGATAGTGCTATACTAGCACTTACCAATAAGATTTTCAACAATGAAATTTTCAGCAAATTGCGGAGGAATTTTTCATATTATGCTTAATACTTATATTTAAATTTTGTTTTATTTCAATTTAAATTTCAAATTAAATAAGAATATTATTTTAATAATTATTTTTGTTGATATCTTAAGTTTGTAACGGATAAGCTACAGAAGCTAAAGAAGACGGTATAATATGATTTCTTTGTTAATTTAAAAATTAATTAAATTATATTATCATATACTCCTCTTTTGAATATATATAAAATCATTACATATTTTTCATTACTCAAAATACAATTTATTATTAATTTGTATAATATAAATATAAATATTATATAAAATATATAAATATGTCCGTCGAGTCTCGACGGGTTACTTGCTAGTTATTATATACTAGTTATTATCTGCTTACATTCAAATAATCCCAGTATCTTTTTTTTTGTAAACATTGACACCTATATGTCAGCAAAGGTGTGTGAGAGCCCCAGCCACACAAATTACAAAGGAGGATAAAGGGGAGGGATAGGAGTCGGGTGGGAATTGAATCCCCCAACCTATGGTTGGAAGGTAGGGAACATGACCACTTAGGTCAAGTTCCATTCCCATCCCATTATCTATTTTTTTGGAGGAACCATTAAATGCCTGGAAAATGAGTGATGGGAGCCCATGACACACAAATTACAAAGAAAACAAATGCGATGAATAGTGGGCCGATGGGGATAGAGGTTGGGAGTTGGGAGACTTACCACTGGAGTAAGTCTCAACCCGCATCCCATTATCTATTGTATTCGATATAAGGAAGAATATATTTTTTTTCTCAATTTTTTTTTATAACTGGCTTCGGAAAGTCAACAAATTTACTTTTTTAGTGCCACAAATATAATAAGAGAGGACTTATTTGGTCTAACCTTAACATGTTTAATTACACATATAGCACCTTTAATCAAGCATTTAAGACTGCCCATGTGTTGACCTTATTATATCCTATTCATTTCCCTCAACCGAATATTATTTTACTTTTAAAGAACCTAATTTTATATATGACCATTTGTATATATAAGTATTGTTTTTCCTAATATGAGAGTGAGTATTTGGTCAAGTGATTAATTCTCACGGTTTTTAATTTTATGATTGGTGGTTCGATTTATCACCTGATTCATTATTCCTTCATTTTATCAGTTTGTAATTTAATTGACATGAGTTTCCGCCACTCCATTAATCTATAATTTATAAAATACATGCATAATACAACAATAAGAATATCTATAATTCTATAAAATAAAGTCGGAGACGGCAATATTAATTGTATTTATGAGACAACAATTATAAAATTGATGAACGGCCTGTTTCTTAGACTATACATAAAATGATGAGGTTAACATGATTCAGAGGTTAAGAGACAAATCGGATAGTAAAATTAATTATATTTATAATTGAATAATATATATGCTAATTAAGTGAATTCAGGAATGTAACATCGACAAAGCTTATATTTAGTTATACAAATATTCAATGATTGATATTGTACCTAATTTAATAATGGAGTAATATAATTTAATAATGATTAACTTTATTATTCTATTTAGTTATACAAATAATTATTTTAAAAATTTATAATGGACGAATATCTTTGCGCAGAGTTTTTTCATATTTATAATGATTCGATTTTATGTTCACATATTCGTATCATAATGTATGGGATTTTGCACCCATGATGTATAAAATCAAATGTGGCATATATAAATTCGGTTTTGAGCCTTTGTGTATGCAGAATTTTGTTTTGGGATAGAAACTCTTCAATGTCCACCAAATCCTTACAGACTTAGTCTTGACCCAATATGACCTGCGATACCAGTATAAGCCAAAATTTGTGGTATACTACAAATTAAACAAAAAAAAAATGGTCAAGAGTTTGTTGGCAATCTCAATAGCATTAAATTCAAGGGACAATTGGACACATGGATCACCACATTTTATGGTGCTAATATCTCACATGGTCATGTTTTTTTCACATCCTCATGATCCTATTTCACAAACCCCAACAAGTACTAGATTGTCCTCAATCAACTCCCCCCTTGGACTAATTAGACACCTTTTGCAGAAAATAACACACATTAAGCTATCTAATTGAAAAATATTAAGTTCAATGTTAATTAATTTAATACATTCTAATAACAAAATATATGGACTCGGTTAGTGTGTTCAATATAAGAAATTTAATATTTGCTGAAGTGTTGAATTACTAATCAAAAGTATTGAATTGTCGTTCAAAATGTTGAATCTATATTTTATATATTACTTAGTTAATGTTTGAAAATATTTATTCAGCATTTTTGAGTGTATATTCAGCACTTATAAGTGACAATTCATCATTTAAGCAAATAATAAATCTGCATAGGAACTTATTCCCCAATATATGTATTTATGAAGAAAAATTACATTGGAAGTAAACATGGAAAAAATTGTTGTTATCTATTGAAAAACATAAACTAACTTACATATTTGAAAAATTATATTTGCTCAAAGTGACTTAAATTTTGGACTGAGTATACTTTGCATACTTTTTTGTAAGCAATATTATTATTGTTGTTGTTATCATTGTTGTTATGATTAGAAGTTAAATGTAAAAGGGCAATTAAAAATGACAGTAGTTGCAACTACCATTCAAGTAAAAATTATTGCAACTACAATGAAAATATTAATACAAATTAGATGTAAAGTGGCGAGTACAAATAGTACAACTAAAATGTAAGTAAATTATTGCAAGAAAGGAAAAATAAGAAAATCAAATTATATTATATATAGTTGATGGCAATCATCAATAATGATGTACAAATATGCCAAAGGGGCAAATTAAGAACAAATTTAGGGCAAGTTAATTGAACTAAAATGAAGAATGAGAAATAATATATGTTCGAGAATATTATTCCCTATAGACTTTAGCCTGCATCTGATGATACGGCCAAATTTATTTAACAAGTTTTTATCATACTCTATTAGTTAAATTATATATTATAAAAATAAACTTCAACCAATACATAAATGTTATCCTAGCTAGTGTGTTTACTAAAATATAGTGTAGGTTCAAATAATGTATTCATTTCCGAATCCCTATAGTCAAACGATTCCAAATACTCATTTTTTTTTCATTAAAGTAAAATAAAATAAAATAAATCAATTTAATTAAAAAATGGGTAGAAAAACATAGTTGAGGGAAATGCATGTGGCTCGTGGGACCTGATAAAATTGGGCAGTTGGTAGTTCAATTGGGACAAATGCATGTGCAGGATTGTCCCTCTAAAGTGACCCTTAAAGGTATGTATGTATATTTTGATTCACTATTTTGTGGCTCTCCAAACTTGTCATTGTAAAAAAAACTTGTCCTTTTCTTACATGTAATAAAAATATGGACCTTTACATTTCCCATACCTCCTCTATATAAATCAAGAATTCTTTCTCCTCATTTTGCACTAAGCTCTCGAGTACCTCTTATATCTATAAACCTTTCCCATCTTTCTCCCTTTTTGTCTTCTCTCCTCAATGGAGGCTTCTCTACTTTCCATGGTTTCTCTAAGTTTGCTCTTCTCATTCGGGTTTTTGCCGGGAATCCGTGGCGATTACGGGGGATGGCAGACCGCCCACGCTACATTCTACGGTGGTGGTGATGCTTCGGGCACAATGGGTGAGCTCAATGTTCTGTTTTTTTTTTTTTTTTTTTTTGTGACAAGGGTTGTCTAATTTTCATGGTGCTAGAAATGTTTTCAATGTTGTGAGTTTGTTTTCTATAAGAACCTTGTACTTCAAAATGGCTTTAAAGCATTTGTTATGGGTAGTTTGAACATTTAGACCAAAAACCAACTTTTTAAAGGCTATTCTTTTAGGTGGGGTGTCCCACCAGGCCCAAATTAGTTCATGAATATTTATTAGGTGGACACAAATCTCTTACCTATTGCTAAAGGACATGACATGCCTAACATGTAGTGTTTGGACTATATGAATGTAGGAGGTGCTTGTGGTTATGGCAACTTGTATAGCCAAGGCTACGGTACAAACACTGCAGCATTGAGTACCGCTTTATTCAACAACGGCTTGACTTGTGGAGCTTGCTACCAATTAACATGCTCGGGTGACCCTAAATGGTGCGTCCAAGGCACCATCCAGGTCACCGCAACCAACTTCTGCCCTCCCAACCCATCCCTCCCTAACGATAACGGTGGATGGTGCAACCCTCCTCGCCAACACTTCGATTTGGCTGAACCGGCCTACTTGCAAATTGCTCAATACAGAGCTGGAATCGTTCCGGTTTCTTTCAGAAGGTATATTATTACTGGATTCCCCTTCCTAACAGCAGCTTGAGCGAGCTTTCAGGAGAATTCGTTTCCTAAAAAAAAAAAAAACATGATCTTACATTTAATCTATTAAATACTACTACTTATGTAGATGTGTAAATCAATGAGCTTTAATTAACTTTGTCTATTTTTACAGGGTTCCTTGTGTTAGAAAGGGAGGAATAAGGTTCACGATTAATGGACACTCCTACTTCAACCTTGTCTTGGTGACCAATGTTGGAGGGGCCGGAGATGTCCACTCTGTATCGATCAAGGGATCGAGGACCGGGTGGCAACCGTTGTCGCGAAATTGGGGCCAAAACTGGCAAAGCAATGGGTACCTCAACGGCCAAGCCCTCTCATTCCAAGTAACCACAAGTGATGGCAGAACTCTTACAAGCAACAATATTGCTCCTGCTGGCTGGCAATTCGGACAAACATTCGAAGGAGCACAATTCTAAATATATGAAAGAAAAAAAGGAAATAGTCATTTAGTAGCATGATTCAGGCATGGGATTGATTGATTAGGAAAACACTGAGGGCTACAAGAGGAGCTGTGGTGGCAAACATTGCACCCGCTTATATTATAGCCTCAAATAATATATATATATAAGTGTGTGAAAAATACTACTTATCAAATTAAATGTGTATGTATGTAGTGAAGTTATAGGGATGATTTTTGCTTTTTTGTCCTAATGTTTTGGGATTTTGTAATTGGGAGAGGCATTCATACATATGGTGGCTAATATTGGAAGAAGCCACTGTGAATGGTTGTCTTGTTCAAGCTTGTGAATTGAGAATTTCCTGATTAATTCAAGGAAATTATCTGGATTGGTGGTGATTGTGGGATTCAACATGTTACATGTATCATCTTTTTTATATTAAAGGAAGTTTTTTTTTTTTTTTTTTACTTTTATACTATTATTTGTCAAATTAAATACATTGATGTTTTATGGTAAGGTTTCAAAAATAATAATTATAATATACTGTATCTCTTAATTCCTTTTGGATATACTTATAAACATTCAACAATAGTATTAAAAAATTAAACAACTAAAGTATGAGATTATTGAACAAACATTGTGAACTTCAAAAAATCCGACTGTGAACTCTAAGTCCTCTATGGGGACATCAGCCATTTATTTAGCAAGAAGAAATATATGCCATTTTTTAAAATAAGTAATGTATATTCAAGAATCAGGATTATAGCCTTTCTAATTTTATTGTTTAATTTTAAATAACATAGTCCATTGCATTTCTAATCAATCTTAGCTAGTTTGAATGGTAATAACACGGTAATTGATTAAGTAAGTTGATCATAAATCTCTAACCCAAATAAATCACTTTATTTATGGATAGCAAAATGTGAAGATTGTATTGTCCCATAAAATTTTTGTGATGATCCAATATGATTGGTGATGTCACATATAATTTCTGTGATGCTTATGACACTTATGCTACCCTATTACATTATCTCACTTTTCACTTCCATAATCTTATCACTCCATTCTAAGGGCATCTCCAATAGCCAACATCAAACTCAAACTCATTTTACAGTAAATGTCACATCAAACAATAATTCATCTCCAACCATTTAGGCCATCTCCAACCCACACCTCTATTTTGCAGTTACACTATCTCTATTTTACAGTTAGATTTACAGTTTTCCACTATCCATCTCCAACCCACAACTCTAAATTTCCCTCTACAATAGAATATTATATTCCATTTTGATTCCCTTTACTATTCATATAATATTACATTTATCAATTATATTAATACATATTTTAAATATATATAACATATTTAATTTTTATATTTAAATTATTTAATTAAAAATAATAATTATTTTGTATTTATATTTATGTACATTAATAATTATCATATTAAAATTATTTTTTAATATTAATTTAATTTTTTTAATAATGAATAAAATTTTAAATTATATTACAAAAACAAAATTTAAAAACAAACAATTTATTAAACACATTTCATAACTCATAATACATTAAACATCATAACTCATGCGTTCTTCCCACAAATGTTCAATCAAAGCATTACGAAGTGATATATGTGCATCTTTGTCCTTAATTTTCTTAAATCGGGAAAGAAATGTCTGGAATTGATCGAGTCCTTCATTCACAATTTCAACGTCTGGGATAGGAACTTCTCTTGCTTCATCGATGGGTATATTAAGATCCCGCTCATCCTCAATTATCATATTGTGCATGATAATACACGCAGACATTATATCATGCAAATCATCCTTGCTCCAATATCGGGAAGGATTTGCAACAATTGCAAACCGGCTTTGAAGAATTCCAAACGCCCGCTCGACATCCTTCCTACACGACTCTTGTTTCATTGCAAAATACCTCTTTTTTTCTGTGCGAGGATCGTGAATAGTTTGAACAAGTGTTGCCCACTTTGGATATATTCCATCCGCGAGGTAATAACCCATATCGTACACTTTTCCTTGGATGACATAATGTGCTGGTGGAGCGATGCCTCTAGCCAGATCTGCAAAAAGATGAGATCTTTCCAAAATATTTATATCATTATTGGACCCTGGCATACAAAGTACGCATGCCATATCCAAAGATCGTAATCCGCAATAATTTCAAGGATTATTGTCAGTTTTCCACTACGTCCCGCATATTGCCCTGCCCAAGCAGTTGGACAATTTTTCCACCTCCAATGCATGCAATCTAGAGAGCCTAACATCCCTGGAAATCCACTTTGTTTACCAATATACAGTAGTCTAGCAACATCATTCGGATTAGGAGATCTCATATATTGGTTGGAAAATATTTCAACGATTGCACGAGAAAACCTTTTCACACATTCAATTGTAGTTGACTCACCAATATTTATGTATTCATCGACTGCATCCGCCGGCATTCCGTATGCCAACACCCGAAAGGCAGCTGTAACCTTTTGTAGAGTGGACAAACCCGGTCTCCCAAGTGCATCTATACGTTGAACGAAGTACTCGTCGTGGCTTCTTAAAGCTTCAACAATACGAAGAAATAAATTTCGAGACATCCAAAAACGTCTGCGAAACATCTCTTCATTGAAGGTTGGAGTTTCAGAAAAGTAGTCATTGAAAAGTCGTTCGGCAGCTCCTTCTCGATCACGATGGATTACTCTACGCCCACGAACTGAACCACCATGAACATTTGTTGAATTTTGGGATGCTAGTAATGCCCCTATTGCAAGATTGTTGTGTTGCATCTGTTGAAGTAATCTTTGTTGGAGCTCTTCAAAGTCGTCATCATCATCGAAGATGTGATTCATTATCCTAAGATTTTTTTTTAATCAGAATACAATGAAAATTTGAATGTGTAATTCTAAACAAGATGTCTACCTTAAATAGAGAAATTGAATATTTTCTAGAAAGAATACGAGCCATTGGATTTATGCTTTCAATCTGAACCATTAAATGTGTCGGTATGATCTTGACCGTTAATGTGGAATATTATTTAAAAAGACATAATCTGAACCATTGAATGTGTCGGTAGGATCTTGACCGTTGATGTGGCATCCAATTCAAACGACTCGATCTGAACCATTGGATTCATTCTTTAAATCCAAACCATTAGATTTGTCGGTAGGATCTTGACCGTTGATGTGGCATCCAATTCAAACGACTCGATCTGAACCATTGGATTTATTCTTTAAATCCGAACCATTAGATTTGTCGGTAGGATCTTGACTGTTGATGTGGCATCCAATTCAAACGACTCGATCTGAACCATTGGATTCATTCTTTAAATCCGAACCATTAGATTTGTCGGTAGAATCTTGACCGTTTGATTTGTGAGAACTTTACCTATAAATAAGTTCTAGTGGAATAGACTCTACACCTCCCACATTCCATTTACAACATATCTTTCAACCATATACTCTCCTTTCTTTCATTTATTCTCTATGGCAAGCTCAAGAAATGCCAATTACAGCATTGATGAAGATAAACAACTCTGTCATGCATACATCGAAATTTCCCAAGATCCTGAAATTGGCATATCCCAAAAAAAAGAAATGTTCTGGCAACGTGTTACTGATACATTGAACCTACAAAAACCCAATAAATCTGTTCCGGATAGAAGCTGGCGTTCCGTTGAGAGCCGAATGCAGACCATCTTGGCGGCCACGGCGAAGCTTAAGTCTTGCATCCAACAAGTCGAGTATATGAAACCAAGTGGTATCTCCACAAATGAGTTGGTAAGTTTAGATATGTATTTGACAATCTGTTTTCATGTATGTCAATAAATATTCTAAAACTTTAGTAAATATGCAGATGAACCGAGTGAAGGAGCTGATGATGATGGAAAAGAAGTATGCCAAAGGATTCAAATTTGAGCATGTGTGGGATATTATGAAGGATTTCGAAAAGTTCTCTTGCAAGGCCCAAAAATCACGATGTGAAGATTTTTCAACTCAATCACTCAGTTCAAATACCCCGATGCCCGAATCTCCTATGTCACCTCCCTCAATTCCTTTTTATGTCAATTTAACTGATGGTAGCGACAGTGGATCTGGATTTGGATCTCAACGCCCTTTGGGTGTTAAAAAATCTAAACTGAAAAAGAAGAAAGGTGAAGATATTTCTGTTTTTGTTAATTCATTGTTGGAAAGTAATAAACAAATGCAGGCATATTATGAGGAGACAAAGAAATCCCAAGATCGGAAGATTGCTGCTATTGAACAGGCGAATGAGTTGGCCAGGAAGAAGCAAGATCAAGAAACCATGTTGATTGATCCAATGACAATTTCCAATCCCATCCGACGTATGTTCATCCAACAATCACAAGCCGAAATAATGGAGAGAATGCGTGAGCAGTCTTCATCCACTCCCAACACTAATTTTGGCTTTCAAAGAGACATCGGGGGTTCCGGATCTGGCCATGATTTGGGAGATTATTAATTTAATTTATTGTATTATGTTTTAATTAATTTATCACTACATTTTTATCTCATTTCAATTTAAATTTAATGTTATGGTATTTTAATCTAATGATTTTTATTTTATTATGTTTATATTAAATTTAATATATTAAAATAAAAAATATAAACTTAAACTTTAAAAAAATAGAGAAGAAAGAAAATAATAAAATAAAATAAAAATAAAAAAATTATAAAAAAATAAAACAAAAATGAAAAAAAAATAAGATCAAATAATAAAGTAAATAAAAAAAAGAAAAAAAATAAAGTGGATAGCGGCGACGAACAGTGCACCGCAAATTGCGGTGCACTGCAAATTGCGGTGCACTGTTCGGGAACGCCAAAAATGGCGTTCCCGGCCGCCATCTTTGCGGGCGCGTTGGAGCGCCCGCAAACGCTAGTTTCCCCTCCAACGCCAAAAATGGCGGTGCGTTGGAGGTGGTCTTACACTAAACTCAAACTTAAAAGAATATTCTCTATATATTCTTTTCCATACAAACTTATTTATCTTTTCAATCATACCCTTCATTTCTTATAAATTATACATTAACCTCACATAAATTCAATACAAATTTCAATAATGTTGGAGGATCCGATGTTGATTTAGATGACTATTAACTTAATTTTCCGTTTGCGTAGTTATTTAGTTGTTTAATATTGTACATTTTTTTTAGTATTTGAGATGTGTTATGTTTAATTATATTTTCATATGCTAATGTAATTTTTTTAATGATTGCTAAGATTGTACTAAAACTTTAAAAATTTAGTTATCTTTATGTTTAAAATTTATTTTATAAAGAAACCTTAAAATTTCTAATCTAATTAAATATAAAATTAATTTAATAAAAAATTATATGAAGTATAAAATTATCAAGCATAATACAAATTTAGATTAATATTCAACTTGCAACAATTGGAGGGATGAAATTGCAATTAATTAAATTGCAAAAAGTGATATAGGTTTATGAATAGTAAATACTCAAAGTATTTACTATTCATAAAACTCAAAAAACCTAAAATAGGTTTGATTTTAAGGTATTGTTGGAGAGAAGATGCCACCCCATTTTGGGTTTTAGGGGACCATTGGAGATGGTCTAAATGAATTGCATTTTATCTAATTTTGTGCATTCCAGAAAGAAATTTACCATAAATATTTCTCGTTTCCTTAACACTTTCACTCTGCATTTAATGCAATTTAAATATATTTTTAAAATTTTTAATAACTCAAATTATATAAAAATATAAATTATAAAATATTAGTATTACTATATTATTTAATTATTATACTTCATCCGTTCCTAAATAAATGCAACATATCCACATTTTACGCAATCCAATGCACATTTTTAATCCGTAATAACTCAAATTCCACACAAGTAAAAATTATGCAAATTTGATATTCTAAATCTATGCTATTAGACGAATCCAACAAGATCTCACTTGACTATATTTTATCTTATATAATTGTATTAAAAAGTCGAGTCAAGCTACTCAATGAACAGTGACAAAAGTCAAAACGTGCAAATAAAAAAGAACGGATGTAGTATTTAAAAAATTTATCATTTACACAATTTTTAAGAAGAGGAAGAAGAGTGTCAATTTGGACACGAACACAAAAACGAACCCGACTGACATGAAAAATTTTAGGTTTGGATTTAGTCATTTTAGGTTTTTTTTTTTCAAATGAGGTCGATCCGAACTCCGACCTAAAATATTATTCCATCTGCTTAACCTGATACGAACACGACCCGAAACCTTAAATTTTGTCAATTTTGGCTATAACCCGAAAAAACGAACCCGAATGATACGAAAAATTTCAAATTTGGGTTTAGTTCTTTTGTATTTTTTCCAAAATCAGCTCGACCTAAAATCCGATCTAAAATATTATACACACGACCAAAACTTGAAATTGACAGTGCTTTTTATTTATTATTTACTCTGATATTTTTTCCCGTTTATTAGTCTCCAACTCAAAATTTGGATCAAAAAGTAACTAATGAGTTCACTGTGTTCTCGGATCATACGTAGTTTCTCTTGTGAATCCATCCTCAATTTACGCATTTCTAGAAGATTCCTCAAGAGGGATTACCGTGGGGTTATTGTTGGAATTCAACAATCGAACAGGCCTTTTTCCGTCGTTTCTAGCCGGAGGAGCACTTGCAGAGTCGGGTCGCCTGTAGCCGTTAGGTTTTCCACGATGTTCGGTGGTGGTGGAGAGCATGTGGTTGAATTTCCGCTGCCTCCTTCCAGTGTTGTCAAGATTCAAAAGGGCGACATCACTCGGTGGTCCGTTGATGGTTCCTCCGACGCTATTGTAAAATTTTCACTCTTTAACTGTTTACGTTTCCGTTTGTCATTTCTGAAACAGATTTGGATGAAATACAGAAAATAAGATATTGTTTTAACTAGGGTTTGATTTAACCCCGAATTGTGAAAATAAAATTGAATTGAAATTCACTTTATGATAAATAGTGCAGTGATGGGAAGGTTTGTTCAGTCTTAAGGAAAATTGAATCGAACCATTGATGTTTGATAGTGGTGCTTTTCAGGAAGTCTTAATTTAGGATGCGTGTGATCAGAGTTTGTTTCACCATGACATTTCGTTGTGTTCCCTGTGCTAGTATTGTGTGTAAGTTGTTAATGTATTGCGAATTTTATCATCCTACCATCCAGGATTGAAGGTTAGAATAAATAGATAAATGCATCATAGAATGATGGAAGTCGTGGGGGGGGGGGGGGGGGGGTGGAAAACAGTTTAGATGAATGTACGGATACACCAAATTAGATAAATACGTAACTCATGCATTAGATGAAATGCAGAGAGATGCTTAATATGGTTGGGTCACATGTGTACATAGGGAAGACACTAGAGAACTGTGATGATGATAATATTCAGTTTTCAAGTTCAATAATGTAGACTAATCATTACAGTAAATTAACTTTGTTATGTGGTTTTATCCTTTTAATTTGGTAGGATAATCAAATTATTATAGGTGTAATTATTCTTTTTTTTTTTTTATTTCCTTTTTGAACTTTCCACATCCTCACTATATAATGGATGGATAATTGTTATCTTTCTGAACAGAGTGAAGTAATTCTTTTCACTTTACTACCTAAGTATTTTAATTATGAAAACGGAGCTGTGTGGATTGGGATAACATAACATCCAGTAGATAATTCAAATTGAATGGTGATATAAAATTGGCTATTAATTGGCGTCATATCCTTAGTTAATGCATTCATAATAGTCAGCATCAAACGAATTGTGTCAAGTCACTTTGTTTTAGGAGCAAATTTTGTGATGGATGCTTGATAGCTTCAGTGTTTTAGCAATGAATCATCTAATTGTTTTATGTTATGTTATTTTTTAATGTCTAGCTTCATTGTAGGTCAATCCAGCCAATGAACGGATGCTTGGAGGAGGTGGTGCAGATGGAGGTGATTCTCTCTTTCTCACTGGTTTTCTAAGTAATACACATTTATTTATCTCATTTTGCTCTTCCAGCCATACATCGAGCAGCTGGTCCCCAATTACTTGCAGCTTGCTACAAGGTTCCAGAGGTAAAGCCTGGTGTCCGCTGCCCGACGGGAGAAGCTAGGATTACTCCGTATGTGATCCTTGTTGTAATAAAAGATATGCATTTTTATGGTCCATATTTTTTTACTGGCATTGTAACAAATTTTGTTAACTTGTTTGGTATGTGTAGAGCCTTCCAATTGCCAGCTTCTCATGTGATTCATACTGTTGGGCCAATTTATAGTGTTAGTGATAACCCTGAAGCCTATTTGAGGAATGCATACAAGTACAAACTTTGGCTTATTCTAATCCTTATAATGCGTTTTGATATAGTTTAATTTTCATCTTCGTTGTTTGGCATTTGTTACAGAAACAGTTTGGCTGTGGCTAAAGACAACAACATAAAGTATATTGCATTTACTGCTATATCTTGTGGTGTCTATGGGTATGTGTCCATGAAGTTACTATAATTTTCTAATGAAAGTGTAACTGTCTCTATTTAAATAAATAGCTACCTGGTGTTTTCTTTTGAATTTGTTATCTATTAAACCATTGTGCGCTTTGTTTAATTTCCTTGTCTCAAGATCTACTTCTTTTCTATATACCTTAGCTTGCTTTCTTATGAACTCTTGTTTAAATATCCGATTCTGCAACTGAAACAATCTTGTGAAATCCCACATTCATTCTAATTATCAGATAGGATATGTAGCGATTGTATAGTATATGAACTGCATATATATATATATGTAAATATGTATATACGTTTTTTACTGTTCAAAATATATGCCACACAAACACACATGGGAATCCATATAATATGTTCTTTTGGAAAACTGACTGCTGTACTTTTCTGTCACATGCTCTGTGGTTGTAGATATCCATTCGACAAGGCTGCCATTGTGGCTATCTCCACAGTCAAGGAATTCGGAGGTGACTTGAAAGAGGTAAGTTAATTCATTATTCTAAATTATCGGTTGTGTCTGAGACATCATTGCTGCTGCTTTGAATGTCATGTTATCTGCAATGGCAATGGAGCAGTTCCATCTGCTATTATTCTGTGTGTAATTTTTCAAACGAGAAAGATTATGATCTGTGAAAAAAGAAAGAAAGAAAAATTCAAAGTTGAATTACTCAACCTTATGATGCATGGGCTTTGCTGCATATAAATACTTCCATGACAAGTAGGTGTACAGGATGCGGCATGATAATTGTTTAAGGTGATTACAATCCATTAATCCCCCATTCACCAATAATTTCATTATTCATAAAATTCGAGGCAGCTTTTCACTCTTCCTGTTTTGCCCCCCACTGCTTTGTTATAAGAATCAAGAATGTGTTGTTTTGTAGTACGTGACTGTTACCAAATAACAATATTTTAGTATTTAGACAAACTGTCTTGAAAATGTGCTAAGAGCTATAGTAAACTGGCCATTATTTGTCAATGGAGGGAGTATTATAGAAGTTGACTCTTATTTCATACTTCCTCCGTTTTTGAATAATTGGAACATTTAGGTATATCACGCAATCCGATGGATATTTTTAACACTTAATATCTCAAATTGTGTAAAAGTAAAAATTATAAGAATTTGATATTCTAAAACTACGCAATTAGACGAATCCAACAAGATCTCACTCGACTATATTTTATCTCATATAAATGGGTTAAAAAATTGAATCAAAGTTACTCGTACTATTCATTTGTTTCAATTTTAGTGAAACGGAGGGAGTATTACACTTCTGTCTTATGATTTGGGATACGCTATTACTCAATGATATTTACTCATACTTGTCACTTTCACCTACTAAATTCATCTCCTCCTGATATTTAGTCAATGAAAAGCAGTCAAACTATTGTTCTGTACTTCTGTGTGAAACTCCTGAGTTCTGAGTGTGAATCATAGTTTCCTGTATGGAATTTTAATGATTTCCCTAAGTAACCACTTTGGTATGCTTCTGAGCATGCCATACTGACACTAATTAACCACACCAGCAGAAAGGGCCCAAGTCTAATCTATATTTTATGAATTAACTGATTGTGCAATCGATTTTATAGCTTCATTAGTCCTCAACCTTGGGCTTCATGTGAATGATGATGTAAAGTTAATATCAATGTATATATTTGTATGTATGCATGTAAATTGTGGTTTCCAGACTATCTTCGGTTAAAACACAAAACTGAAAAAGTCTTCCTCCTCTTTCCCGAACACATGAATTCACATTTCACTTTGTGTTGCCTTTCAGGTACACTTTGTTCTATTTTCAGATGAAATTTACGATGTTTGGGTTGAAAAGGCAAAAGAGTTGTTACAGAATTGATAATATCCAGCATGCCCTTGAGCAGCATTCCCCATTCAGCATATGAAGACGATGATGGTAATAGAGATAAGCTTTATCCTCTTCCTCTTTCTCAAGCTCAATCCCACACTCTCATTTTCTTCTGAGTTTTGATGAGGTTGACAGAGTGCGACTGCTGGCTTTCTTCTGTTGGTGAAACAAAACATTAGCACATATATATAGCCCTCTCTGTGATTTGCCATTTTTCCTAAGTATTGGTGTTGGACAAAAACCCCTGGAAATGTAAACTGGATTTTTTCAGCCACCACAATATTAGTCTAGGAAGTGAGGTTGGGGCAAGGTTCTAAATTGTAGTAATGACTTTAATAATGTTTTTCAGACCCAGTGCTAAGGTTTAAGGTTTTTGTTGAGTTATTTCAAACCCTGGGTTTGGCTCAAGAGTTCTCCCCACAATTGGAGAGGGCAATCAAACAAGGCCTTAGTTCTTTTCCATGGAAATGAATAGAAAAGAAGAAAACTTGCCTACACTTCTCAAACGTGGAAACCAGAGAACTGAGAACTGAGATGTGTAGGGATCTTGGGTGAAAATGGGCTGCTAAGAGCAATTCCAACCGTACTCCAAACCCAAACCCAAACTCAATATATGGTGTAAATTCTTTCCAACCGTTCTCCAAACTCAAATGCAAAAACTAAAAAACGCAAATACAAATGCAAATTTGTGTTTTACTGTAGGATGTGACATTTAAACCATTTTCGGTTTGGGTTTGGTATAATCGGTTGGAGATGATCTAAATTGTTGTGGAAATTTACACTGTTAGGTAAAAATATGACTCCATTTCACTGTGTAAGGCACCACCATAAATCTATTTTTCAATTAAATTTATAGTTTTTTTTTAAATTAACCAACAATCAACTTTAAATTTTCCTATATTTAAAATATTTCATTTCTTTTTGGATGAGGACTTGGCCTATAGTATTCTAGTCCATGACTTTCAATTTTATGATTGATGGTTCGTTTCTCCACCCAGTCATCTATTCCTTATCTTTATCCTTTTGTAATTTGTACGGTTTTGGCTCACATATAACATTGCTGACAATGAGTGTCAATGTTTGCCAGAAAAATATATTTTATTCTTTTTGGGGAAGCCGAAGATTTCATTTTGATTCATTTTACTATTCATTTATTTTTTATTTACAATTTATTAAATTGTACGTAGTAGTATATGAAGTATTTATTTAACAAGATATATTACTGTTGGGCATGAAAATTAAAATAGAGTTGATTGGTGAGTATGCGATGGGTTCTACATAATTTTAAGATGTGATAATTATTTCTATTTTTAGAAATAAGATGTGTATACTGAGACATCAAAAAATAGTAAACAAGACACTTTAATTAGGACGGGTGTAGTATATGTTATATTTAATTTTAATAATTAAAATATTACTTAAAATGCATCATTTTTTAATGGTTTATTGTTATTGTTATACATAACTTTAATATGCATTGGATTCATTTGAAGAGTATGTGATAAAAATGCATTGAAGACTATGTGATAGAAATACATTGGGAATGAGATATTGGATATGATTGCTTTGGGAAAAAAAAAACTCATTTAGTCCCATAAGTTTTTTCAATTTTCAAAACCATTCCACAAATATTGAATTAGACGATCAATCCTGAACTCGGTTTTTTCGCTAATTTTCGCCGAAGCCGTCCCATAACTATCCTAATGGATGGATGGGTTCGACAATGATTAGGGTAGTTATGGGATGGGTTCGGCGATGATTAGCAAAAAAATTGGGTTCATGGACGGGTTGGGCGAAAATTATGATAGTTATTGGACGGATTTATGTAATTCGATATTTGTGGGACTATTTTAAATTTTTTTTAAATTACGGGATGATATATATTTTTTTTTTCCGGATTGCTTTTCGCAACATGACATGTGGTAAGAATATGTTAGCACATTGGAAGTGGAATACGGAACATCATTACTTTGATTTGTCTATCATGTAGGGGTGAAAGCGGTACGGTAAATATCCGACCGATCTGATGTCGTATCCGATTATATTCGAATCCGAATCCGTTTTCGACTATCCGGCCGGATATTTCAATATTCGTATCCGAAACCGTATTTTAATATCTGCATTCGTATTCGTATCAGAAAATATCCGACTTTATCCGAAAATTGATAGGATATTATCCGGATTTTAAATATGGATATCCGAATATATTAATATATTATTATTTAATAATTAAAAATTATTAGTAATTATAAAAAAATATCAAATTTTCAAAAAAGATTATAAAAAATTATCCGATAGTCTGTATCCGATTGAATTCGTATCCGTCATATATTCGTCCTGTATCCGTATCGTATCCGTAATCCGAAATATCCGAAACCGTATTCATATCCGGCCCATCCGTATTCGATACCGAATTCAACAAAAAAATATGGATAATATCCGTATCCGACACTATCACACCGTATCCGTACCGTTTTCATCCCTACTATCATGTCATAAAATAAACTGAATTCCTTGAAAGACAATTGAACATATTGGGAGTGGAAATGAAGAAATGCATTGGATACCATTGAACCTTATATTAAAACTTAAAATCATTATTTTTATTATTAAATTATTATTAAATTAAAACTTAAAAATAAAGAAAGAAAAAGGGGAAAAAAATGGGAAGGGATAGCGGGTGAATAGTGTCCCACTATTGTGGAGCAACGCCACATGTGGCGTCAGAGGCAGATCCAGAAAAATTCCACGAGTAGGGTTAAGATTCAACTATAGAAGAAAAAGAAGACGTAGATATAATAAAAATTGAAGAATAAGAAGACTGGAGAAGTAGAGAGTGTGCACCGCACAGAAGAGGTAGGGCTAGGGCTGAGGAATTTGACTTATGTATAATTTTAATTACGATAACATTAGATCAATCAATGAATAGTATCAAAAGTCAAAATGAGACACAATTGTTGGGATGGAGGGAGTATAAGTTTTGTTTTCAAATTTGGGAGAGGAGCCGGAGCCCACCTCAACTTTTGGCTCGGTCTGCCTCTGTTTGGGGTAGGTCTGTCCTTGGAACTCCTCCTCCTCCATTCTCCTGTCCTCCACCAATTGGGTGGGTCTGCCCTTGCAAATTGCCGGAACCCTTGAAGATGCTTTGAAAAATGGAGTATAGAGGTAAGATTTTTAGAAGATAATTTTTTAAATTGAATCTAATTTTATAAACAATTTTCTAAATAGATGTTCAAAATATGATTTGGGGTTTTAAAAAAGGCACTTTATTAAAAAGATACTATTATTGAATTTTCATATTAATGTTTTTTTTTAAAACAACTATTTTATGTTTGGATTTTTACCTCCTATATTTAATTTATTTCAACGTTTTTTTTTTTTTTTTTTTTTTTTTTTTGCGAAGTCAAAACCAGAGAAGTTGGTGATGAGAGTCCATGTCACACAATTTACAAAGGGATATAAAAGGGAAGGGATATGAGGACGGCTGGGGATCGACTCCCAATCATAAGGTTAGAAAGCACCACTTGGACAAGTTTTAATTCACTTCAAAATTTTATTTTGTAAACTTTAATGTTATTGAATAATATTTTACACAACTAAGAACAACAGTTGGTTTGAATTATTATGGATTTTATCATGTTTAACACCAAAAATATTAGGTTTACATTTAAAGTCATAAACCATAACAAAATTTTATAGTTTTTTAGAAGAAGAGTTCATTTAAAAATAATCAAATAAAGTTCTTGATAAAAATATCAAGGACTAATTACTAAAATAGATCATGAGAAGGCACTTTTTCTAATTTTGAGCCATTAAAACTTCATTTTTGATTTAGGCCATTAGAAACCAACTTTGACCAAATCAAGGGCATTTAGACTTCTCAAATTACCATTGATCATACCAACTGTAACACCCCGGATTTGGTCACCCAGGCCGGGACGCTACCGCCACACCCTTCCAAACAAGACCCGATCAAATCGAGCTTATTTAAAAGGATGCTAAGGCTTAAGTTGCATCATTAGCTTAAAATATTTAAAAACCATTCAAATAAGCTCGAAATTTAATCAGAGTATAACTCACATAGTAATAATAAATAGTGCGGAAGCAAAAATAAACAGGGCCAAAACATGCGGCCAAAACCAGAGTCCAAGTCCAATTAAAAATAATTAAAGTGCGACAAGTCTTTTCTTTTAAATGGAAATCCCATCCCTCCATGCGATGCTTACTCTGCAAAATCTGAAAAGAAAATAAAACAACAATTTATCAGTACGAAGGTACTGCGTAAGTTAATATATAGCACAACGAATTTTAAAAGTTTTTAGGAGAGTATACAAAATAATATATTTATTTAAAAAGCCGAATAAATAAATTAATTTAAAATCTCTTACACATAATCCACGAATATTTTACCAATGTTAGTTATGATCGAGGACACCCAATATGACCTTGGGAATTTACACCCACAAGGCCTCCATTAACATGATTCTAGGCCTAAGCCCTTTCGAATCAACCCACCTCTGGGACTCGTACCCACGAGGGATGTGAAAGCAGTGACCCTATACAGACCACTCCGGAGCCCTAGATAACCCATACGGATACATCTAGGAGTATAGACTCTTACTAACACGAAACCATAATATCATTTGCGCCGTTTTGGCCACAAAAAGAGGGGGCGGCCCAACGAGCTCACGCCAAGTGCACTTACCCTCTAAAACATGGCATCCCACTCGATCAAAACTTCCAAAGTTTAAAATCCACATTTTTATCATTCCATAATATTCACCACATATCCAGATTTCATATACATCCAAAAACCGAGTAACAATCGACTCTTAGTTCATCGAATATTCAAAATATCATTAACTGACCAAAAGTGACATTGTAGCAGTTTCTGAAATCGCCTTTAAAAATGCAGTAAACAAATTTTAAAAATTCTGGAAAAATTACACTGGCTAGGAATCATCAAAATAAGCATTTTTCATAGAAATAGCCGTCTCAAAATTCGGACTCTAAATTGGTCATTTTAATCGATTACAGAAAGCTACTGATTTACAATTTCTCATGCTTCAGTAAATCCGACCACAGTGAGTTCAAAAATTCATAACAATTTCATACGTACTCCAAAAATCATGAAATTTTACAGGGATGATCTACACATATTAGAACAAATTTCATGAAGACATCAAGCACTAAAAACGATCATAGGCGAGAGTGATTCGAACAACAAAACTGACTACATACATTCATCAAAACTGTCAACATATATGCAGAAAATACCAGATCGAATTTGGATGACCAAAACATGTCCAAAAATTATAAAAATTTACAGAGAGCATCTTTAGAACATTAGGAACAAGTTTCATTTTGGAGAGATTTTCTAAAAACGATCGGATCATGGTCGAATTCACAGAACAATAAAATTGGTCATAGGAAAACCCTATTTGACAGATTTTATAAGAAAGAGAGATCATCCCATATCTCGAGTTATACTCAACCAAAACTCCTAAAAATCGACGTGCACAATACTAACTTACTTGAGATGAGTTTAGGATCGAAATTCCCCTTGGTAGAATCCCCGAGATCGTCCGGAACAGCCCCACGAATCAACACCTCCCTCCGATTGAATCTATTTTGGAGTTGTCGAAAGAAATCTTAGTTCTAGGGCAACAGACTCGAATCTAAAACCAATGGAATGAAGTAGAACTCTTACCTAACCTTAGAAGAATGGATTGGATCACTTGAACACGTCCAAACTCTCTGCCAAGTGAAGCACAACTCAAGAACTTCACCAACACTCACTATGAAACTTCTTAAGTGCAAATGGGTGGAATGGAGGCATGACTAGGGGTATTTATAGAGGTGGGGAGTAGCCCAATGACTGTCATAGGATGCTAGGGATGTGAGGGGACGAATTTAGCTCCATAACCCCTGACTTAACTCCCTCAACCCTCATCCAAAACCCCCACTACTCCACATGACTTCATAGGATTCCCTCAAGTGATCATATAGCCTCATAACTGATTTGTTGGGGTCTTAATGCACCCAATAATCATTGTCAAGCACCCCACAACGTCCCTCAATGCTTGAAATTCGAATTGGAGTCGTTTGGAATCGCCCACCACCGAATTCATGACATGAAACGCATAGGGCGTTATGAGTTCGCCATAACAGCAGGGTGGCGCGCTGGTGGCGCGCACCGCGCCGCCACCGCGCGGCCACCAGCCTGCGATTTTTTTTTTTTTTAATAATATTATGATTTTTTAATCTCTTAAAAATCATAATATGAATTATCCGAGATTGTTGGGATAATTCGATACATCTATCTCGAGTCGCGATTATCCGAAATATTTAATTCTATTCTCTCGGAATTATTTCGATTTCGATAAATAAATCCAAATTCGTAAATTTCGGATTTTTCGGGTATTACAGTCTACCCTCCTTAGAAATCAACTTCGTCCTCGAAGTTGGGTCGCACTCAGACTGATAGTAATGCATATAATAATTCGCACACATAAAATATTTGAGGTTTGAAAATTAAATTCTTACCTCGGTGCGTGACGACTCTCTGCGGGGTATCACACCAACTTTTGATTTATTATACTTTAACCCCAACAGTTGACTATCCAACTTTTAGCCTTATTCCCCTTTGACCCCAACTTTAGATTTTCATTTAATTTAGTCCAATAACAGCCCATCATGCTTCCGATAATAAAATTAAGCACTAAACTCCATACCTTAGGTTTGAGCGCCTTGCTGTCGGGTTTCTCAAGCTCCGGGATTTTACGGACTTCCTCCAACCACGCAACCGCAACCGATGGTTCACCAATTCTTGTCTCCTTCAGCAGCAAACAACACAATCATATTTCGTTTCCTACCTTAGGATGTAACAAGGTTTCGGGTAAAGGGTTTTAACTTTGTATCGAAATATTTAGAATATTTGGAAGCCTGGATTTTATTTAATAAATATTAAAAATATTATTCAAATATAATTTCCCCTAATGGAGAAGACAGACACTTAGCTCCTCATAGAGGAAGCAAGACTCTTGGGGATGCACCCCATACTGTAACAAACACAAAAAGGAAAATTTGCAGAAAGGGAATATTACAAATATTTTGAAGAGTTGGGAGGATTTTTCGATGCCTTCCATCTGCTTTAAACTTCTCCATTTATAGTCGTCCGCGGACTTCAGTCAGTGATTCTAAACATTCTTTAATTTATTGTGACGCCACTGCGTTCGTCACTTGCTTTGGATTCTAGCTAGTTACATTATTATCTTGTTGCATTATTGTCCTTGGGTGGCATCTTTTTTTTGTCAACTTTCCACCTTCTCTTGGCGGTCACTTACTGCCAACGACTCTAGACTTTCTTTGTCGGCTTCCAATTATGGGGTATTGCCGACACCTCTTTTTCTCTTACATCCAGTTGTTCTTACTTTGGCTTGTGAAAGTTTTTTGGACGTTTCTTCCCTTTGTCTTGTTCGGATCCGGATTTCTTCTGGGTTACCCGGATTTTTGTTCCGAATAGGGGGGTTTCCTGTTCTGCACAATATGGGCATATATGATTATCCCATTAGCCAACATGCATCATGTTGCATGCCTTTCTTTTGGTAGACTCAGTTGCTGGTAACTTATTTTCCCAGATGAGTAACATCTTCTTCTCAAAAGTGGTTTCCGCAAACTCTGTGCTTTTTCCTGTTAAAGAATTAACCAGGAACGATCCATTTAAATTGTTTGAGAATATTTTAAACAGATATTTAACATTTTCCATCTCGGTGAGACAGACCCAAAATCCACATACTCGTCTGGTGGAGATCTCATCTTCACTGATGGAAGATACCGATGGTGCTTTATCATCAATGGACTTGACTATATTGAATCCTATCATATCAGGCCTTTGTAATTTAATAAAATGAAAGACCGGGTATGAACCTTTTCCAACGATTTCTGGTGCTGCTGAAATAAACTTAAGCTCCAGAATATCTCCTCTATGGAGGTGCGGGTTGTTCTGCCATGATTCATGCACCGCGCTGCTTATCCATCCTGGAAGTTTTTCTATTTCCGGGAATCTTGGTGATTAGTATGAACAGATGCTAATGATCCAAAATCATACCACTTTCGGACCTCTTCTGGCTTCGATCCCTCGAGCATCCAGACCTGTTGTATCTTTCGGATGTTTCAATCACTGTCTTGCTAGGGTTAATTCCCATTTTGGAAACCAGCTGTTCCCATTTTCCTTGGTAGTCCAGCCAAGCTGTAGATAGGACCTTCTCATCTCAATTAACCTTAGAGGTGCCTGTCATTGGCCTAAGGTTAATTTCTTCCTCTTTTACCCCAGAGGCAATGGGTTGACTTGAACTTTCGGAAATGTGACTTTCCTCTTGCTCAACATTTTTGTCGGTATCCGACAATAGTTCCTTTGAAGCAGTGCTTGAATCTGCTTCTTCATATGTGACCACCTTAGCTTTTTGGGCACATTTCTCTTTGTTTACCAGGGAAGCTGACGCTTTCCTGATTGGCTCTTGTACCGATTCTCATAGCATTGTCATTGCAATATGGGAGGTTCGCATATCATTGCGGACCATGTCCACATCGCTCTGCTGCATTTGGCCAGTTGTCTTTGCATTGATATCCAGCTGTCCGAAATGCTTTGATAGCTCCTCAAGATTTTGTCTGAGATGCCTAAATCTCGTAATGATGGAATCTGCTTCAAATGCTTCCATCTCTCGTCAAGAAATCTGCAAGAACATTTTCTTGAGATTTTATAACATCAATATCATAAGTATAATATTGACATTCAACTTGCCATCTGATAGTACGAGCTTTTTCAATTTTTTTATTCAAGTTTATTTTTAGAAAAGTTCTAACATTAGTATTATCAACCGTTAAAATATATTTCTTTGCAAGTAAGAATAAAGGTCATTTTTTAAATATTTTCCATACTGCAAAGAATTCCTTTTCGTTAATGTGCCAAAGTTTGGCTTGTTGTTCAGTGAACAATCCTCCTGTGTATCTACAGGGTTCTTGACCCGCAGTAGTTTTTCTCATGAGCACTCCTGCCCATTGATGGGTGATTTTCACTACTCATATTTTACCACAAGCGGATGGTTGTCATCAAGTAATAAAAACCGGTGAATAACCGATTCGAACCAAAGGGAATTTCAGAATATTATTTCATCCCGGAGAAGATTTTAGTTGTTTTTAAGTTCATTAATTATATTTTATATATTTTAAAAGAGTTTGATTAATTCTAGAGATGATTAAATTAAAATAGTGACATTAAATTCAAAATAAAGCAAGTTAAAATTTTAATTAATAAAAATATAAATGGGAGATGCTTGTAATATTTTAAATATTGCCATCTTTATATAAAATAGAAATTGTATATTGATTTAGCATTTTCCAATGTCTAAAAAGATCAATTTCTTAAAATTTAAATATTTTATAAAGATTTACAAAAATATAGTAATCTACTAATATTCAAATTATGCTTAAACGGACTTCATGGAAGCTGATTAAATTATCTAACATTCTGCAATCATTATTCTAGGCCTAAATTTAAGTCTTTCCCAAGCATACAAATTTTCCTATAGCAATTAAAAGGCACATTTCATTTTCCAAATCATTGTGCACATGCTAGAACCCATTTTTAATGTAATTTATTCCCAATTCCTGTACTAAAATATTAATTCTACTTTTTATCTCCCGATTTAACAAAGCAGAAATCACAGAATTAGGCTCTAACATTTAAATATGCAGAATAGTGTAAATAATCTAACAGATATGGTAAAATAACAATAAAATCTGGTAAACTGGATTTAATTAATAATTTTAAGATGCAGACAGATCAGAATTATTGCCAGATTACTAAAAATAGAAAACACAGATTGATCGACCAATTTAGGGCTTTAGCAGATTAACAATTTGTATAGCAGATTTGGTAAAACTCAGAATGTCGATCATTTTGTAGGCGTCTAACATATAATTCTAATACAGATTCACATACCATAGCAGATTAATCCAATTTAATCGATCCAAAAGTAGATTAACACCAAACATGAAATTTCACTTCTACCATTTATGCAGAATGGCGCTCAAACTAGATTAGGCATAATCTGATATTTTAATCATAATTCCAGATTCCAACATTAAACAACGAACATTATATTGCTTCCATAAAAGATAGGTTCATACTTCAAAAGTGATTCTGAACTCCCGTTCTAGATCACTCGTAACACGAACATTACAGAAATCCTTCAACAAATTTGAAACATAATAGCAGATTACATTTAGAGGCAAATTCATAACATTACAAAGCAAGAAAAAGAATGGCAACACCTAGAATAGGAAGAACACGCCAGAACATCGTTCCTGATGCATTCCTCCGGCATGATTATGTGTTTCCGGCCTTCTTCTCCCATTATTTTATGTTTGCAGAGAGTATTTTGTCGAATATTATAGTCTGTCTGATGAAAAACCGAGTTCGGGAGGTTAGAAAACTGCCCAACCGCGACGGTGGCGCATAAAGTGGCGCTCCAGAGAGGTTTCAGGCGCCACCAAGCAGCTGCGGCGCATCCTGACGATTTCCCAATTTTCTGATTGCGGCGCATAATGTGGCGCCTGGAGGGTGTTTTAGGCGCCGCCAAGCACGTGCGGCGCATCCTGAAGCTTTTCCATCCGAAATTTTCCTAAGTGTTGATGCGGCGCCTGATGTGGCGCTCCGGGGTCTTTTCCGGCGCCGCCATGCCTATGCGGCGCATCCTGGGCACAGTCCAGTGTTGAAAAATCCGAATTTGACATCCTTTATCCTCCGAACATCTTTCTTTCGTCATTTTATTGCCTGAAACATCATTGCAATGTATTAGATTTGCCAAAGTCTTATTAAAGAGCATAAAACATAGTAGATTGAACTCAAACAAGCTCAATTTAACCATAATTATTAATATTTACAAACCACATGAAATATAAACTAAAAAGCATTAAAATAGGGTCACATGCATGCAATTTAGGTTCATTTTAACACAGTTTAAGCTCATTTTAATGTGGTTGCACAGGGTGCATCAACATCCTCACACTTAAATATTGCTCGTCCCTTGAGCAATGAGATCAATTAACACATCAACTTGCCAATCAAGATAATAAAGATAAAGTCTCTAAGTTCTGCCGAATCATAGATTTCAACAACAAAATGAGATAAAAAGGGTTCAAAGTTTAATGTACTAGAGCTAGGCAAATTGATATGCATCAGATATGAGAACCAGATACCCAAAGCACTTACAATACAGAAAACAAGTTAATTATACATAGCACTTAATATGGGAGAGTGAATAATGTAAATATGTTTTTCTATTCCAGTCTTCAAATATGCTCAATCCATGGCTAGGTTTCACTATATTCTAGACACTTTGGCTGAGTTGTAGACGGTTGAATTCCAAAAGCTACTCATGTCACCGAATATGTGCCAGTCATCCAGTCAAGAGTTTATGAATTTTTATTTAATTCCCCTTTTGAATATATTATTCTCTTTTTTTTTTGATCTTGCATCCTTCAATATTTTTTCTTTTTCTTTTTGCAAGATTTGAGTACTATATTTTTTTTCAAATGTAGGGGTTTTATTTGGCTTTATTTTAATTAAGCATTTAAAAAGACTTGGAACGAGCATATTTATATATAAATAATGATAACTCTCCACATATTAAATAACTAGTCTAATTAATCAAGTAATTTTCTGCAAGGTAAATAGAATTATCATCGATAGTTCAAACAACTTGCATAACAGTTTAACAAAATCTAGGACTTTAAACTAAGAAACCTAATACTCATTAAGTTGTAAAATCGGATTAAAGCAGAACATTTAGACTTATTTGGATTTTCTCCAGATTGGCAATAATGTGATAATCTCTAGATAATAGCACCACTGGGAAAATACAATTTAAATTTAAAATAATTAATATGCCCTTATTATGCATGTACCATTTTATTCAAAGCATAATAAATAGTAAAATAAAACTAAATCAAGCTCTTACCACATACTTCATGCAAACTGATAACATAAAACATGAAAATGTCACACCTGGGGCATTAAGATCTTAGAAATTCTTTCACCATCATGGATGTCCCCTTTTTGCTTGTTTCTTCATGGCATATCCTGTTTCTTTATATATTTATATGGTATTTACTCATACAAAAGATAATCATTAGAGCACATGGTAAATTATAAATTAAAGTAATTAAATTCCATTCATAATTTATTTAAATTCAGATTTTTATCATTTTAATATTTAAATTTCAGATTTTTAATTTTTATTAGCTCTTTTATTGATTAAATAAAACGGACAGATTTAATTAAAATATTAAATTTTATAAACTTACCAAAAGCAAAATACCAAAAGTTCTAGCAACTATTACATAAAGATGCTAATTAAAATAAGCAAAATATTACCAAAATTAATCTAATCATTATAAATTAAATCAAAAAAGGGAGCAATCCTATCTAATAAAAAATCTAGATTTCTAAAGATCCATCCGAATCAGCTACTTCATCTTCCCTAGGATCATCATCACCATCTGTAGAACTCGAATCAGTAGGAGGAGCATATCGATCACCTAAACTTTCAGACATGAAGTGCTCAAGTCTGGAAGAAAGTAGTGCAAGCTGTGTCTGTGTACTATTCTCCTTCTTCTTCATCTCGGCTCTAAGCTGATGAATCTCATAAGTCATCCTATTAATTGCAATATCTGCAGGCTCTGCCCTAGTACCAGATGTACTAGGTGTAATACCCGAGAATTTTCCAACATAAAATAAATACAATAAATAAAATAAATACAATAAATAAATAAATAAATAAAGGTAAGGAAATGAGAAATGAAATTTAACTTAAAAAGGAATTAAAGGAATTTAATTAAATAAAGATAAATAAATTGTTACACGTGTACCCGACACCAATGGGCTCGAAAACTCGAGTCCAAACATAAATTTAGATCCGAGGGAAATGACGATACGGGATAGGAACCCGAAGATGGCCCGGAAATCGGAATCCGGGAGCATAGAGGGATAGAAGTCCGAAAGAGAGGAGGAAAGGCACGACGGATCGCACGACCCGCCCGGACCGAAGTCCAGGCGTGGGCCGCGCGGTGGCCGCGCGGTGAAAGGCCAATTGGCGCGCCACGACCGCGCCACACGACAGATTCGCCGGTTGCGAGATTCACTCGCCCGAATCCAGATTTTCCGACTTCGGTTGAACACCTTTCGGCTCAAGACTCACCAAGGCCGACCTTGGACGTCCCTAGGTCGCGTCTACCTATAAATAACCCCTCTTGAAAGCCCCGAACACTTTTCAAAACATCTATACTCTCTATACGTTCGAAAACCCTAATCCCGGAGTCGTCGGAGGCACGAAACCAAGGCGAGGACTGTCGCGGACGAATTCGGAAGATCTCTAACGTCGTGATAAGTTCCGATCCGATCCTTGTTCCATATACGATTCGAAAACGAATCCTAACTTCCTTCTTTTTCTTCTCTACACCCCGAATCGGATCTAGAACGAAGAACCTGACAAACGGAGAAGATAAACGGTGGACTGGAAGCCACGCCTCCGAAATCGACGTTCTTGGATGACTGGAAATCTGTAAGTTGACACTTACATGGTTTGGGAGGAATTAAAACACTTAAATCTAAAAGCTTAATCAAGAATTTCAAAAATCTGTCAACATGGGATTTTTACCGGCGCAGCGATTTTGTACGATTTTTCCGAACCCTTAAAGGTCTTCAAATGAGAAAACTTAAAACACGAAAAACGTTCCTAAGGCTTAGATCTATCTCCTGTAAAAGTTTCAGAATTTTTCGTGATGATTTGGTATCTGAAATCAACCCGGAACCGAACTGCTTAAATTTGAATCTTGAATTTCTTGACAGAACTTAGGTCTGAACTTGATGACATTTTTGACTAGGGTTCTAGGCCGATTTAGATCTTTAGCCGAACATGAAAGTTGTAGACAAATGTCTTAAGAAGGTCTCTGTAAAATTTCGTTAAGTTTGGAGTTGATTTGCTATGGTAGATCTTGAAAATTTTGAACTGCTGTATGATAAATTCGGACAGATTAATGTTTCTACGAAAATTGATGTTTTTGACCTGTTTCGGTACCTCGGATTGAAAAATTTAAAACACAAAAGTTGTTCATCTCGGTGTTTCCGAGTGAGTGGGAAAGTTTCAGAAGTTTTGGACTTAAATCTGATTTTAAATTCATTTTAGAGTAAACAGCGGTTTACCGGAGTCAAATCTTGAAATCTTGTTGAAACGATGGAATTAGCCTTTAGGGTTGAAACGAGTCGAAATCTCTTTTTAAATAAATTAACTGAAATCAGAATTTTTGAAATAAATTCCCTTACAAACTTGATAAATTAAAATTAGGGGTGAGTGCTCTGAAGGGTGCCCCCTAACTGCTTCACTTCGTGCCTTTATGGACGATGGTGACCCCGCGCGAAAATTGAGATATGATATTGCCAAAACGGCATGAGATATATGGCCTACACTCTCGAGATGTCCACATGGATTTCCCGAGGCTCCGGAGTGGTACTGGGTATGGCAGATACGGCTGCGGCCGTCGGTTTCTGGCTAAACTTGTCGAGATCGCGATGCAATCGTGAAACACTTGAAATTACTAAATCGGGGATGTAATGGGGAATTTAAATTAAATTGGTTTATTTATCGTTGTCGTTTAAATTGTTAAATGCTTTGTTTAAATTAATTATGGCTTTCATTTTTAAATTGTGCTAAATGTATTATTGACTAGTGCCATGAATTAATTATGCAAATTGGTTAGATAATTAAATTAAATTATTTATGGTTTATTCTTATCATGCTTTTATTTAAATATTAAATTAATGGCTTTTAAACCCTACGATTATGCATGTGTTAACATACTCAGCAAGTTGTGCTGACCAAACCGTTTATTTTTCCTTTTCCTTACAGAGTATGTGGAATAAACATGAGCACGCTCATGCATGGGGGGAATTATACTTTGAGAAACTTTTTTTTAAATTCTTGCGTTAGACTATAGAATAAACGGGCCTGTTTAACCCGTGTTTTGACCATGTCGGTCTTATTTACATTTACGCTGCAGTATTATACTTAAATATTATTTCCGCTGTATTATGAGATTATTATTTTCAGGCATCAACCGTTTATTTGCAAATGTTTTAAATATTTTAAATACTGAAATACCTAGCATTGCATCTCTTTAGCAACTAGATCTGATATAGCGGTGCATCCATCAAAGTAGCAACAACTCTTTCATTTTTCTTCCCTATGTAGGCAACTTTCATTTGCTTCCCAAATATCTCCTTTAAGATCATTTTCTCCAACTCTGGTCCTTCTTCCTGTTCATAAATAGGCTCATGGAAATTTTTCTTCTTTGTAGCCGGACAAGAGACATCCTTAGTTCCATAAAGTTCATTAATTATGGCAGGACCATATGGCACAGGCACTCCCCTAATCCATGAAGTAAAATGCTCATACCGGGAATTGCATAGGAATTGCCTAGTAAGCTCCCATGAATAAATTCAGGCCGGATGCTCAGCAAACTTCATCCATCCTCGACTCATCAGAGCATCATGAACCAAAACTCGCTCCATGTCATCTTCAGTGAATCCTTTGTCTTGGATAATCCATCTTTTCACCATTCTTTGATAGTAAGAATAGGCCTGTTGATTTATAAAGATCGCCGGATTGAAAGTGTCTCCAGTTAGTTCCTCCAGAGGGGGTGTATCATCCTTCCTATTATGACTTTTTCTCTTGGTTTTAGAACCACGTGGACCCTCCGATGAAACTTCTTCTGGAGATTCAGCATCATCTTCCTCTTGCTGTGGATCATCCTCTTCTTATTGAGCAGAATAAAAGGGAACTTCATTTCCGTCCACAGAATCAGTAACCAATAAGTCATTCATGAGCATATCTTCAGTACCCACAGCAGCCGGCTCCGGATCAGGTTCCCTAATAACAAGTGGCTATGATGGAAGAGGCTCCTTGGCTTTCTGTTTCTTTCCAACATTGTTTTTCTGGGTTATTTTTCTCTTTGGTCTCATGATGGCAGAATTCGGGAAGAAGGAATTGATGTTAGAAAGCTAATTAAACTGAAAGAGAAGAGAGTGGACAGATTGGGTAGGATGGGTGATGACCGATCGTTCTTCTCTTTTTAAAGAGAGTGGATATCTTGATTTTGTTGAGATAGGGAGTGATTGATTCAATCTAGATCCAAATATACACTAAACATACGATTTGGAGTCAGTATAATGCTGTTTAGGATCTCAAAAATCGATTAGATATGATTTGAATCTTTTGGATTCGCGGATTTTTCAAAAATTCACGTCGGTGGCGCCGAATGTGGCGCTCCGAGGCTGATTTAGGCGCCACACAGTGTGCATGGCGCATCCTGAAGAGAAGACCAAATCCGTGGCGCCCAACGTGGCGCTGGAGAGGGGATTTAGGCGCCGCACAGTGTATGCGGCGCATCCTGAAGCAAACTTGGAAAAATTCTCATTTTGCGGCGCATAACGTGGCGCTTCAGAGAAGATTTAGGCGCCGCAAAGCACATGCGGCGCATTCTGGAAAAACTTAGAAAATTTTCTAAGTTTCCCGGCGCCAATGTGGCGCTGCAAGGCCCATTTAGGTGCCACACAATGCGTGTGGCGCATTCTGTGCCAAATTCGGGCAGAATGTATTTTTCCTAAGTTCATCCCCATGATGTCCAACATCTCCAAATCAATCAACAGTACCAATCCTACTTTTTCTACACCTTAATCATGTCCAAACAAACTCCATTGATCTTTTTACCAGTCCAAAACAACTCAATCTAACATGCTATTGGCAAGAGTTACTTTATTGAATTTAAAAGCAAATAGAAACCTTATAAGCTAAATACGAACTATAAAATGCTTCATAAGATTCAAAACAACTAAAATAAAGCAATTGACATAGTAGTAATAGAGTTCAAAACAGTGCAAATGAAAGTAAAAACACTAGAATGTAGCAAGATGAAGATCATAGAGACAAATACATAGGCCTATCAATACATGTCATCTAGAACGATCAAAAGCCTATCTATATCTCATCCCTCAATCAGAATCATCGTCTTCATCATCCTCATTGTCTCCTACTTCCTCCGATGCATCTCCAGCTTCATCATCCTCAGCCTCATCATCATCTCCATCCTCATCACCATCACCCGAGCCCACATAGTCCTCATCATCATCATCATCCTCAGAAGGTGTCTGAGGAGCAACGTATCTCTGTCCTATACTCTGGGACATGAAATACTCCAGTCGGGTTGCGTGGTAGGCCTGGGCTCGTGCATTCTTTGTAATTTAATCACTCAAGATGTGATGCCTCTGAGCCGCTAGCCTCATCTGCTCAGTCATCGTATTCATCCAATTTTGCTGATTGGTCATCATAGTCTGCTGGTTCATCAGCAATGTCCTAGCCCACTCGGGCTCTCCCTGATACTGCTGTGACTGCTGAGACTGAGTCCTACCTCGCCCCCTACCTCGGCCACCTCGAGTACCTCGAGTGGACTGTGATGGAGCCTCAGAATGCTCCTGGCTACCCTGTGATGGAGCAGGTGGTGGTGACTGCCTAGGTATCTGCCTGGGGAGTGTCATAGGCTGGCATCTAACACCGGGTAACTTGAAATACTTAGTAAACGGAATAGGAGGCCTCATCTCCCAATCCCTCTCAAACTGGTCCATATTCACCCCTGCTTTGGCACATAGAAGCCAAATCAAGCTAGGGAACATGAGGGCTGACCTCTTTGACACCCCCGGTGTCTGCCTCAGCTCAAGTGATATAAGCTCTCCAATATTAACTGGGCTCCCCATCTTAATACAGTATGGCACATATAAATCCAGGGCAGTGGGTCCTTAAGTATGAGTAGAGGGACTCAACCTAGATCTATAAAACATAAGGAGCTGATACATAGGGGCGTCCATCCTAGGCCCGTTCAACTTGCTCGGGTCACCACCATAAATGAGGATGTCCTCCTGGCCCTCAAACATAGACATCAGTACCATCTTCTTGAAATCATCCTTATCCTCAGCCCTCATCACAGGCTCCCAAAAGTCTCTGCCATATGGCACATCAACTACTCCAAACACCTGATTGATGTGCTGTGGAGTAATAGGAATAGTGACTCCAAATATCCAGGAATCCTCCTCCTCAGTATTGGCTAAAAATAGCCTAGTCAACTCCCATGAAAACGAGCCCGGCGTATGCCTCACAAATCTCTCCCAGCCTCGGGACTGAATGGCATCTCTCAGCAGGGGGTGCTGCAAATCTCTCTCAGAAAAACCTCTATCAGGAATGATCCCCTTCTTGTGGAACCTCTTGTACAGCTCATAGGCCCTAGCAGTCCTGAATACTGTGGCATCAAAGATGCCCTCGTTGACATACTGTAACTCAGGCACATAGGTCCTGGGATCATACCTCTTCTGCTTTCCCCGAGTAGTCTGCTCTTCCTGCTCCTCTTCCTGTTCAATTTCAACCTCAAATTCCTCCTCCCCACAGCCTCAGGAACAGGCTCCTGAATAGTCAATGCAACTGATCTTCCTCTCCTAGGCCGAGAGGAAGTAGAACTCGTGACAGGTGCCTTCCCCCGAGAGGCTCTAGAAGTGGCCTGAGAGTGATCAGATGCCTCAGGCTGAACCGGCTGATCAGGCTGATTGACCTCCTGCTGGTCATCAGTGGGTGCAGTAGTATGCCTCGACGAAACACTCTTGGACTTACTCTTCCTGAAATAGGAGAGAAGTCCCTTAGACTTAGAAGCACCTCCTGACCCCTGTGGTGGATCCATCTGTCTCAGATTTTTCGTACAGAGTCTGCGATTGTCAAATACATACTCATCAGGAATAGGAGTAGGAATACTATCCGGTGACTTTGGATCATAAATCCCCATCCTCCCTTCGGGCATTGGTATATACCTATATCCCGATTTCTTAGGGAGATTTGAAGGATTATACATTATTTCAGTACCTGGTTGTACAAAAAATCTGGGTTAGTATCACATATATGCATTGTTACACGTGTACCCGACACCAATGGGCTCGAAAACTCGAGTTCAAACATAAATTTAGATACGAGGGAAATGACGATACGGAATAGGAACCCGAAGATTGCCCGAAAATCAGAATCCGTGAGTATAGAGGGATAGAAGTCCGAAAGAGAGGAGGAAAGGCACGACGGATCGCATGACCCGCCCGGACCGAATTCCAGGCGTGGGCCGTGCGGTGAAAGGCCAATTGGCGCGCCACGACCGCGCCACACGACAGATTCGCCGGTTGCGAGATTCACTCGCCCGAATCCGGATTTTCCAACTTCGGTTGAACACCTTTCGGCTCAAGACTCACCAAGGCCGACCTTGGACGTCCCTAGGTCGTGTCTACCTATAAATAACCCCTCTTAAAAGCTCCGAACACTTTTCAAAACATCCATACTCTCTATACGTTCGAAAACCCTAATCCCGGAGTCTTCGGAGGCACGAAACCAAGGCGAGGAATATCGTGGACGAATTCGGAAGATCTCTAACGTCGTGGTAAGTTCCGATCCGATCTTTGTTCCATATACGATTCGAATACGAATCCTAACTTCCTTCTTTTTCTTCTCTACACCCCGAATCGGATCTAGAACGAAGAACCCGACGAACGGAGAAGATAAATGGTGGACTGGAAGCCACGCCTCCGAAATCGACGTTCCCGGACGACTGGAAATCTGTAAGTTGACACTAACATGGTTTGGGAGTAATTAAAACACTTAAATCTAAAAGCTTAATCAAGAATTTCGAAAATCTGTCAACATGGGATTTTTACCGGCGCAGTGATTTTATACAATTTTTCCGAACCCTTTAAAGTCTTCAAACGAGAAAACTTAAAACACAAAAAATGTTCCTAAGGCATAGGTCTATCTCCTGTAAAATGTTTAGAATTTTTCGTGATGATTTGATATCTGAAATCAACCCGGAACCGAACTGCTTAAATTTGAATCTTGAATTTCTTGACAAAACTTAGGTCTGAACTTGATGACATTTTTGACTAGGGTTCTAGGCCGATTTAGATCTTTAGCCGAACATAAAAGTTGTAGACAAATGTCTTAAGAAGGTCTCTGTAAAAGTTTGTTAAGTTTGGAGTTGATTTACTATGGTAGATCTTGAAAATCTTGAACTGTTGTATGATAAATTCGGACAGATTAATGTTTCTATGAAAATCGATGTTTTTAACCTGTTTTGGTACCTCGGATTGAAAAAGTTAAAACACGAAAGTTGTTCATCTCGGTGTTTTCGAGTCAGTGGGAAATTTTCAGAAGTTTTGGACTTAAATCTGATTTTAAATTCGTTTTAGAGTAAACAGGGGTTTACCGGAGTCAAATCTTGAAATCTTGTTGAAACGATGGAATTAGCCTTTAGGGTTGAAACGAGTCGAAATCTCTTTTTAAATAAATTAAGTGAAATCAGAATTTTTGAAATAAATCCCCTTACAAACTTGATAAATTAAAATTAGGGGTGAGTGCTCTGCAGAGTGTCCCCTAACTGCTTTACTTCGTACCTTTATGGACGATGGTGACCCCACGCGAAAATTGAGATATGATATTGCCAAAACGGCATGACATATATGTCCTACACTCTCGAGAATGTCCACATAGATTTCCCGAGGCTCCGGAGTGGTACTGGGTATGGCAGATACGGCTGTGGCCGCCGGTTTCCGGCTAAACTTGTCGAGATCGCGATGCAATCGTGAAACACTTGAAATTACTAAATCGAGGATGTAGTGGGGAATTTAAATTAAATTGGATTATTTATCGTTGTCGTTTAAATTGTTAAATGCTTTATTTAAATTAATTATGGCTTTCATTTTTAAATTGTGCTAAATGTATTATTGACTAGTGCCATGAATTAATTATGCAAATTGGTTAGATAATTAAATTAAATTATTTATGGTTTATTCTTATCATGCTTTATTCAAATATTAAATTAATGACTTTTAAACCCTAAGATCATGAATGTGTTAACTTACTCAGCAAGTTGTGCTGACCAAACCGTTTATTTTTGCTTTTCCTTACAGAGTATGTGGAATGAACATGAGCACGTTCATGCATGGGGGGAATTATACTTTGAGAAACTTTGTTTTTAAATTCTTGCATTAGACTATAGAATAAACGAGCTTGTTTAACCCGTGTTTTGACCATGTCGGTCTTACATTTCCGCTGCAATATTATACTTAAATATTATTTCCGCTGCAGTATGAGATTATTATTTTCGAATTTATATTGTATGGGCTGTTTGCAAATGTTTTAAATATTTTAAATACTGAAATACCTAGCCTTACATCTCTTTAGTAAGCCGGAGAAACCGTGTCTTACTAGGGAGGTGTGGCGGTGACATCCCGACCTAGGTGACCAAAAACCGGGTGTTACACTAGGTATATCAGGATGATGAATGGGTGCTCCACGAGGTGAAGTAGGGTAAGCAAGCTCTGCACATCTTACTCCAGGCTTGGTATAGAACTTCTTGAAAGAAATAGGAGGCTTTGGTTTCAAATCATGAGCATAGGCCTTCAAATCCACTCCAGCTCTCTCACAAAGTGCCCAAATAAGTGCAGGGAATCCAAGTACAGTCCTTGCAGCATCAGATAGTTGACTCGGCGTTACCGGTGGTGGTATACCCGCTTGTGCCCGTTGCACTTCAGCATTTCCTAATATTACGAGAACTTCCTCGACAGTCCTTAGACGCTCGTCCATATTGTTGGGAACATGAGGCACTCGCCCTCCTACGTTCTGAGGGATCTCATTATTGTTTGGTGCGTTGGGGAGGTCAGCGTTAGTGTTGTTTGGTATTTCCTTTCTCGATTTTCCCTTATGTGCCATTTTCTGTTATCAACACACGTGAAAGTAAGTTTCTAATCTAAGGCACGTTAGCGTTCAAGAAAATCTGTAAGATAGGATTGGCAAGAGGCGATAATGTATGGGGCACGCTAAGCTTAGGTGATCAAGTTCTAGGACTAGTGCAAAATTAGTCTTAAGCAAGCGCTCCTAAATAAAGGTCATGTCGGATTCTAAGATAAGAGTATTATTTAGCATTGATAATTCATAAAAAAAAGAAAAAAAATTTAGCGCAATATTCATGGATGTATGCAATGCAATGCAATATTATCCCAACCCCGAAATTATTTTATGCGTCTATCTAAACTTGTCCGAATAATTTATATGTATTTTCCCATGGGTTTTTAAAATAAGACTTGAACCATGGAAATAATACTTTAAAATTTAAAATAATTACAATAGTAGTAAAAAAAATTTCTTTGGGCCCCTATATTGGGCTAAAAATAAAAATAATATTTTTAAAATATTTCCGGGCTCTGATACCACTTTGTAACACCCCAGATTTGATAACCCAGGCCGGGATGTCACCGCCACACCTCCCAAGCAAGACACGAGTTCATTCGAGCTCACTTGAGAGATACAAGGCTAAAGGTATTTCAAATTTAACTTAAAGACAAGCCCAAAAAGATTTATTTTAAAATTTCATAGTATAATTCACACAAAATAAAGTAAGTCGTAGCGGAAAATTTAAAAATGGGCCGACATGGCCAAAATGCAGTGGGTAATTTAAGTCTAACAAAATACAACATTAACATTTACTAATTTAGTTCCCGAGCCCCAATATGCGTGCATGCTCATGTCATTTCTTCATATTCTGTAAAAGAAAAATAAACAACAGGTTTTATCAGTATATAAAATACTGAGTAAGTTAATTCCTAACGTAACGATAAAGGGGTTTTAAAAATTATTTAATTAATTTAAAAATTATACTTTTACTCAGGCTTAATTGGAATATTAAAAATTCATAATCTTACTTGCGGCGGAAAAGCATGATTAATTTATTCAAGGCGAGAATACAAATTTAAAGGACTTAATTTAAAAGCGTAATTTAAAAGCGTAATTTAAGAATGTAATTTAAATGCATAATTTAAAAATATAGTAAATAAGACTTAAGCATAATTAAACACTCACACAAGTCTTTTATATTTTTATCCCGTAAACTAAGAAGAGGACACGACACAAGGGAGATCACTAACGAGGCAATCTCAATAATCATAACCAGATAGCCGGTGAACCGGCGGCCGTAGCCATATCAGTATTGACTGCCGTTTTGGCTAGCCATGTATTTCGAATACCATTCCGGCAAGTCGTGTATATCAACTGCCATTTGGCAGGCGTGTATATCAACTGTCGTTTTGACAGGCATGTATATCAACTGTCGTTTTGACAGGCATGTATATCAACTGCCGATTTGACAGGCATGTGCACAATTGCCATTTTGGCATAGTAAGGAGATCACTAACGAGGCAATCTCAGATAGTAGGGAGACCACTAACGAGGCAGTCTCAAAAATGTTAGCATGAAGATCGGCTCAGCCTAGTGAACGGGATTTTTCGAAAAGTTATATTTCGTCGTATACAAACGGTTTCGATATCGCATTTCATAGTTCGAGTTTTCTCAAGTTCGAAAATCCGATTCGTCACGGTTTGCGCCTTTTTAAATTAAAAATTCATCTTTCAATTAAAAATTCTGAAATTTACACAGTAGCTCAAGAACACCCATACGAACAACTTTCATGCTTCGAGTTTTTTTGGAAATAAGATTCGGAAGTGTATCAAATTTCGAGTTCTTTACAAAGGAAGAATTCTGCCCAAGAGACTGACTCGAACACAGTTTCGTGCAACGTTGATTAAAATTTCATTTCAACTCCAATTGATCCGAAATTTTTACAGGTTGTAGAAAACATCTTAATGAACATCTTTCGTGTTTTAAGATTTTGAAAATAATGAGATTTTAATCATTCAAAAATCATCATCAAAACACTGTTTACGCGCGGATTTGAAAATCGAGTTGAAACAGTTTCTGAAATCGTCCGTTTTGACATATCAAATGAACTCCAAAATTCATGAAATTTTACACACATAATCTAGACATAATTTCCTACAACTTTTGTTTAGAAAAGCAAGTCTAATTCATTCTTTAAATGGGTGAAAAATATGCATCGAGTCGAGTCATAAAAACTGTCAGGATTTCAGATTTGGCGATTCAACTTTTGACGACCTTTTTGGCATATCAAACGTGGTTCAAAAATTATGAAATTTTTCAGAGGTAAACTAGACACAATCATCTACAAACTTCGTTTGTATCACGGGGTTCAAAACTGACTGGATCAATTCAAAAAACGCTCCTCAATTTTGACTACATAATCTGTCCACCTTTCCATTAAATCACAGTCTGCTTCCGAGGGTTTTTGAGTATGCAAACGTTAACGAAAATGCGTGAAATTTTACGGACACAATATCTAGACAGATAGCTACAACTTTTGTTTTTACATCAAAGTTTAATTTTGAAGTATTCCATTAGAAAAACGCCAAAAAATTCAACACTCAAATCTGTCAACAGTTTCGGTTTTGAAAGCAAACGCAGAGTATACCAGATTCGATTTCGGGGGTCAAATGTTGATGAAAACTCTTGAAATTTTGACACGATCTAGATTATGATCTTAGGAACAAAGTTCATGTGCGGAGTTTTTCGTTTCGGATTCTCGAAATAGGATTTTTTTTTACGGGATTTCAGAAAATGCACGGATTGGAGTTTTAAGTCCGATTTTTACGTTTTTGTTTAGATCTATTGATTTGTTCGATTTTAATCACCCAAAATTGATACGCAAGGGAATCAACTTACAGTGTTAGAGTTTAGGATCGTCACAGGGCTCTCTCTGGTTGTCTAGGGTCGCGACGAGCGGGTATCTTCCACCGATCTCCTTCTTCTTCGCCCTCGAAGTGAACTCGTAAGAAAGTTTCGATGGTTAGGTTCGAATTTACTACATTATAGATGAATACAAAACTGTACAACACCTTACCAACGTCCTAGAAGGCAGGGGGCTTCGTCTTGATCGTTCTCTTGGCCGGAATCCTCGCCGGAAAGTCGTCGGGAGGTCGAAACTTGTGTTTTCGGTTTTTGTTTGAAGGTGGGGATGGAGTGGGCGGCTGCAACAGGTTCTTGGACGCCCTAGGAGCTGCAAAATTGATTCATAAAGGCTCCCCAAACCCTAGACGCGTTGCCATAGCCGGAGCTCCCCCAAAAAGGTAAGAAAATCGCCCCGAAAATGGAATTCCCGCAGTCTGCTCCCTGGAGCGGTGGTGGCGCGGTTTCTCCCTTAAAACCGCGCGGAGGCCGCGCGGCTCCGGCCTGGGCTGCGGCCTGGGCCGGGCCGTGCGATCCGTCGGGCCTTTTCTCCTCTCTTCCGGACTTCTGTGCTTCTACGTTTTCGGGCTCGATTTTTCGGGTCGTTCTCGGGTTACGATTCCTATCTTAAATTTATTTCGACTCCAATGAATTTCATATTCGAAATCTTGAACCCGTTGAGTTTGAATCCGTCGGCTTGAATTCGTCGTCTTTCGACTCCCGTGTAATAATTTATTCGATTAAATTATTTCCGACTTCACGGGTTTGTGGAATTAAAATTCTTTTCCTTCTTGAATTTAATTCCAATTCTTTTAACTCGATTCATGGAATTTCTTCGGGCTTCCTTTCCCTCTTTTATTCCATTTTGAATTTTTGAATCTGTCGGCGTTTCATTTCCGAGCAATAATTTATTGTAATAAATTATTTTCTTTTCGGAAATAAATTTTTATTTTGCTGTAAAAATCCCGGGTATTACAGTGGTGCTCCGGGGTCTTTTCCGGCGCCGCCATGCCTATGCGGCACATCCTGGGCACAGTCCAGTGTTGAAAATTCCGAATTTGACATCCTTTATCCTCCGAACATCTTTCTTTCGTCATTTTAATGCCTGAAACATCATTGCAATGTATTAGATTTGTCAAAGTCTTATTAAAGAGCATAAAACATGGTAGATTGAACTCAAACAAGCTCAATTTAACCATAATTATTAATATTTACAAACCACATGAAATATAAACTAAAAAGCATTAAAATAGGGTCACATGCATGCAATTTAGGTTCATTTTAACACAATTTAAGTTCATTTAAATGTGGTTTCATAGGGTGCATCACCCATCGAAAATCATTGGCATCTGTATAGACTACCAGTTCATCCTCATCTTGAGGTTCGCGAGTTTCGGCAAGCAATTACAGACTTGCTCTAGTTCACGAATTCTCTGTGTATGGATTTCTTTCCATTTCCATCTAGAGCTTTCAGTATCTTTCAGGAGTGGTCTAAAATCCTTTCTATATTTTGCAAGGTATTTTATAAACATACTTGCAAAATTTACAACTCCCAAGAAACTCTGAAGTTGTTTCTTGTCTTTTAATATGTCAGGAAAATTGTGGATTTTCTCCACAATTTGTTCATGTAACTCTATCCCTGCTTAATCAATTTGAACTCCTAAGAATTCAATTTTGTTAGCAGCGATGATAGTCTTTTTCTCAGAGAGTACAAGACCTTCCCTGTGACATGCATCTGAAAATATTTCAATGTGTTTAATATGCTCTTTAATATTTTGAGATGCAATCAGAATGTCATCTATGTAGACGAACATAAAATCTAGATAATCCTTAAATAGATTATCCATCTTTCTTTGGAATATCTGAGGGCCATTAGAAAGCCCTATGCGCATAACATTCCAAATATATTGCCCTTGTGGGGTGGAGAATGCTGTGAATTTATGCGACTCATTCTCCATCTTAATCTGATAGAAACCAGATTTGCAATCAAATTTAGAAAACACTTTAACACATTTGATGCAATCAATTAAGTGTTCTCTACTCGGAATGTAATAACCATCAAACTGTATTATTTTATTAATACCTTGATAGTTTATTACCAACTGGGTTTACCTCTGTTTATTTCATCGTGGTTTCTTACCAAGAATCCAGGGCTACTATAAGCTGAGACTCCAGGCTCGATGAGTTTAAGATCGATATGCTCATTCATAATTTGCTGCATATCTTTCTTATCCTGCATATTCATTAAGATGGGTTTGTATCGAACATATTCATATTTATATTGTTCTTTTACATGTATTGTAGCTTCGATCTTGTTTTTATCCCACCATGCCAGAGGATCCTCGTTAAAGTTTATCTCTTTTGACATTTTCGAGGGACAATTTAGTTTCCTCATCAATGTCTAATGAAGTTATATTCAATGACTTCATTTCCTGCATTGCTTATTCGAGGTTTATAATTTCCTCAATGGAAGCTTCATCAAATCCTTGCTGTCTAAAAGACAACAAAGCCTTACCAAACTTTCTTTTATCCTGCATTTTTGTGGGTTAGTTTAACATCATCACCACGTTTGCTGTGAAATAATATAGGCATTATCCTATTGAATGCCTTTTCTCTGCGCAACACATGTATCTCATTTCCACAAATTGTGGTAAATATTAACAAATTTCTTTTGTTATCTTGAATATATTTTGTAAAGGATTGTATGAAATTATCTCCTAACAAAATATCTGCTCCTGTATCATGAAAGTAAATAGGAGGCGTTTTTACCTTATACCAAGGTGTACCAAATGCTCCTCCAATCATGATATTGGCCTGTCGAATACCCTTATTTAGTACTAAGATTTTTTGGGAAAAATCTCTTCCTGCAATAATGGGTAATGATTCCATAGCTTCGCTAGGAAAAACTCCTAGTTTTGCTGTGCAAATACCTAATACTGAATCAATAATGGGTAAGTATTCCGACTTATATTGTTCGTATATTATCCCTACTGAGATATAAATAGAAAATGGACTTGTCATTTAATTCTGATGGTATGACCCTTCAGATTGAATTCTATTCCATTATCTTTTCTTACCCATGGTTTATGATTTTCGAGAAAACTTAATCCCAAAATCATAACCCCATTGTCTTTTCCGGCGGTGCCTAAGACTCTGATTTCGTATCCCGCTATTTCAATTGTTCCTTCATAGGTTCCAATTGATGGCTGCTGCAAGTAGTATAAGTCATCACATGGAAAACGGTTAATCTTTTTAGTGATGTCAAATATTACTCGTATTTCTTTCCATCCTTCAGGGCATTTAATCTTTGTATTATCTACCCCAATTGAAACTTTCATTGGCTCGGGTATGGGCTCGTCTGAACGTTCTTTTTGACGTCGTTGTCCCCGTGCTCCTTGCTGCTGAGCTAGTTGAGCCTTGGGATGAACTCTTCGTCGTTCCCGTTCTTTGTCCAGTTTTGTATGTTCTGGCCTTGCTCTTGGACCACCATGCTCTTCTTCTTCGGAATGGAGGTCTTCTGAAAGTCCTACTGTGTGAGCCTCGAATCTTCTTCATTCTTCTCTTTTCTTCTGATTCTCCTATAATTATTGGAAAATCGTTATTTTCACAGCAAAGAGGGGTTCTTTTTATTTTACCTCTTAGTCTCTTGATGTTCTTTTGGGGTTGCTGCCTGTTGACACCATTCTCTGAGCTAATCCCTTAAGAAGGACATTCTTCGGGCTATTGAGTCCATTGTAGCAGGGGGTACTGTGTATGATTGGATCAACATCTCTCTCCATGGGCAATAGATCTTTGGAAAGAACATGGGACATGCTACTTCAGCTGTCATCTTACTTCGAAAATAGTATTTACAAAACCAGTAGATATATTCGTCTACTGCGCAAATACTTTTTAACTCCATACCCAATAGTGCTTGGGTATAGACATTGATTTTTTCGGTTCTCGGTTCTTCAAAATAACCATCTCCTACAAAATGGGTTTTGAATAAGAGGCCAAATCTTTCGCAGATTGTGCTTTTTTATTCTCCTTCAAGTATTTGCTCCTTTAAAGCCGCCGTGGAGTTTTTCCAGCCCAACTTTGCCGATCCTTCGAGACTTAGCTCTATTAGTCTGACAAAGTTTTCTTTATCGAGATCCAGAGTGGTTGTTGCAATCTTCATTGAAGCTACCCATTCGTCGATCAGATCTTCGATGTTTCGGAAGTCGATAATGTCGAGGTTCAGTGTCATGCCATATGGATTTAATGGTTGTAACATCGTCTTGGCCCACGGTGTGGTTTCTGGTGCTCTACTTAGGTTCCGTCCTGGGTTTCGTCTTGCATTGAGACGCACCTCAGGATACCTGTTCATGTGGAAGTCTGTACTTTCTCTCATTGGGACATCAGGTGGTCCATCGTGTGTCACGTTGGATCCTGATTCTTCCGCATAACTCAATTGAAGAACTTCATTGGGTTTTACATTGACTAGATCCATAATCCCTAGTTGGGAAAATGATTCCGCAAGTTCTTGTAGATCAGATAGATCTACCCTAGAAACACTCATTCGATTATTTTCAAGAGATCAATCATCAGTTCTTCTTGTGATTTCTGCTTTGGGACCATGGTTGCTTTACCTTTTTGGTGTGAAGCTTGTACTGGTCCAAATGCATCTCTAATATTTGCTTGATTATTCTTGGAAGATCCAGAAATATCCTTCTGCCTTTTCTTGATATCCAAAATGTCAAATTTCAGATTCAAAATTTTCTACTTTAGATCTTGAAATAATTTCAAGATCTCATTTGTTGTTTGATTCAAGTTATCAATTTTTCCAGGGAAAATCAATATCCGATTACCATAATCTTGAATCATTTTTTGAATTTCCTTTAAGTCCTTTGAGAACTTAGAGCTATCCGGATCAATTTCTTTCCAGTCTGTTCCTCTCATTTTTAGGAAAGAAATTACTTTTAATAATATCTTGTCTATGGACAAGTTCAAAAATTTCCTTTGGAAATTTCTATTTTTTATTTCTAAATTTTGGAAATAACTCGTAGGTTCCAAAGAATTGAATCCATAAAATAATTAAATCTTCACTATTAAGAGATAAAATATTATAAATAATATAATTAATATGTTCTTCAATAAAACCTAGGCTCTGATACCAATTTTCAAGCGCATTGTGTGTCATTTATATAATAAAAAATTACGTATATTGAGAAAGGACTAAAGTAAATGAAGTCAAACTTTCCTGTGGTTTAAATGAAAGAAAGAAAAACTTGTTAAGGTCAGTTGACTTTTCAAATAAGTCATATGGCCTAAATTCATCCAAGTTATGTTTCTGATGGCTTATTTTCAGAAATCAAATTATGATGGCCTAAAAGTGGAAATGACTCCTTCTGGTGATCTTTTTAAACATTAGCCCAAATATCATATGCAGTCCTTTTAAGGAAACAGATTTTATTAAAAATAACAAATATCATAATTTTTTTATATAGCAATTTTATTTGTTTATTAAAGATATCATGTTATACCAAAAAATACTATAAATTTCATAGAATAATAATATCCTTTTGTCCGTGAATACATCCGGAATCGACTTCATGATCTGGTACCTGGCTTAGCCCCAATGGCCAAAGCACCATACCGTATGGCTCCAACAGAGTAGTGGGAGCTTAAGGCTTAGGAATTGTTAAACAACGGGTATATTCAACCTAGCAGCTTACACCGGAGTGCATAAGTGATACTTGTAAAGAAGATGACAGGAGTAGTGTGCGTGTGTGATGCAAAAAATGTATTGAAAATAGCTCATACTATTAGTTTGTGGTATGTGCATCTACCCCGCCGACAATATTTAGAGTAATACATTATCTATCTGTTGTGCAGAAAATGGGGTATTACAGTTGGTATCAGAACTAGTAAACCTTTATCTTGAAATCGGTGAATACATGTGGTGACCAAGTGTGGGATTGCATATAGGCTGAATCTTCTTAGGTCTTTTCTGTTGGGTGTACTTGACGTGATACTTCCTGGATTATTGAACTTGTTTATATTCCTAGGAAGTGGCCAATGTGCTATATAGGTGGATTTATGGATATTGATGATATTGCTACTTTATGTAGATGGGCGGGTGAGCTCCAGGATTGATATTTCTACCAGTTTGCCGTAATTGACTTGTGTTAAAGATTCAAGGCTTGTAGCCCAAATATGTTATTTATCCCATGCTTGCTTATGTTGCTTCCATTGCTTATGACTACAGATGTGCTGGTTTTTTTGTTTACGTTGCTTTGTATTAGTAAGCTTGAGCTGAGTGTTGATCAATAGTTAGGCGAACTAGTGCAGCAGTAGTGTCACGAGAATGTTCGTAAATTTTTGGAGCGTTACAGGCAGAGAATCTTGTGCTCAATCGGCGTAAATGAAAAACTGAAGTTTTGGGCTATGTCAGGTGCCACCCTTCGTGGTGGCAGGCACCTGTTTTGAACTTTATGCTCCCTCTAAGCATCCAAAGGATAGAAAAATTTTCGAGACAAAATATATCTGCCTCATGCGCTCATGTAAAGAGAGGCGGCCAAAATGGGTAAAGAGCGGCGCGCCAAAGATCCAAACATACAAAATTTCACTATAATAACAATCTATCCAAGTTCATCTACACAAAATTTCTCTACGCCATTCGTCCATAGATTCCATGTTTGGTGGCAGCCGTGTATGCATACCAAATTCTAACAAATGTTAAATGAAATATTTTAACATAAACAACTATAGAGGAAAAGAACTACACTCAACCTCCTTGCTGTAAATTTTTTAGTTTTTATTATTTGTCGATATTTTCACGTCAACGTTATCAAAAAAAGAAAAAAGCTATAGAGGGAGAGAAAAAGAAAATATCAGAAGTGTTGAAAAGTCTTAACGTGAATGTCTGCAGTAGCACTTTATGACCATTACTACCGCCTTCTTTGATTATAATTGGTAGACAATATGGTGCAGTCATAAAATGTGGCCATTAATACGGCTGTAATGAATGCGTTTTGTTTTCATATTGCAATGAAATGCCTATATATATCATCTTGTATTGTATTGAGGGATATAAAACAGAAGAAGAAATCAATACTTGTTTCCTTGCATTTTCTCTCCATCTATCTTCATTTACTCAATTTGCCTCTCTTTCTCTCTCGTGTTTATTGCCCTCCATTCCTTTTATTTCTCATTCATTATAATATTTCTACAATCAGAATACATAAAAACACATTACCCCACATTTATATATATACACTTATAATTATACTATATAACACGTTATCAGCACGAGTCCCCACATTTATATATATACACTTATAATTATACTATATAACACGTTATCAGCACGAGTAGACTCTGCCCGGATTACCAGAATTTGAGGTATAATTTTTATTCCAAAATTTTCAATAAGATTATGGGTAACCTTGCAAAGCAGGAATTTGCTCCCTTAACCGTTGAAGGAAGCAATTATATGTCCTGGGCCCGAGATGTGAAAATGCATCTTACTTCAATGGGTCTGGAAGATACTACTGCTGAAGGCAAAAATCCCAGCCATCAAAATCAGGCAAAAGCCATGATTTTCTTGTGCCATCATATTGAAGAGGCACTTAAAATGGAGTACGTGACTGTGGAATCCCCACTGGCATTGTGGGAAAAGTTGAAAGAAAGATATGATAATCTTAAAAAAAAACGGTGCTTCCAAAATCCCTTGATGACTGGACAAACCTGAGACTTAAGGACTTCAAAACAGTCCGGGAATATAATTCCGTTGTGCTCAAAATTACGGCCCAATTGCAATTATGTGGGCAAAAGATATCTGAAGAAGAAATGCTTGAAAAAACGTATTCTACGTTTCATGCTAAAAACTCAGTATTGAGTGAGACATACCGTCAAAAAGGTTTTCAGAGATATTCTGATCTTATCACCTGCTTATTATTGGCTGAACAAAACAGCCTATTGCTGTTGAGAAATCATGAATCTAGGCCCGCAGGTGCAAAACCGTTCCCTGAGGTGAACGCGGCTCAATCATCGAAATATGTGCGTGATCGTGGGCACTTTAAAAATCAAAATGATGATCGTGGCCAAAATCGGTATCACAATCGAGGCAGAGGTGAATCATCTCGTCAAAATAATTATCGAAATAAGCCTCGATTTGAGCAAAATTGCAGATATGATACCAGAAGGCCTTACAAACCACAACAAAGAAATTATGCAAGAAAGAATAAACAAAATGATGAAATTTGTGATCGTTGTGGAATTAAAGGCCATATGGCTCAAACATGCCACACAGCTAAACACTTAACTGAACTGTATCAGGCCTCGAAACGAAAAGAAAGACCAGGTGTTGAAGCACACCATAATGTCCACGATGATACATATGATGATATATTAAATGATAATATCACGCACCTGGAAGCTGATGATTTTGTTGAGCCAGATACTACTAATAAATAATATATTATATAGCTATATATATTTTGTACTTGTCTTTTATAATTTCTGTTGAATATAAGTAATGATATCTTGTACTTCCCTTTTTATTATCCATGTATAATATAAATATGTTTTGCATTAATAATATTTATATTGTTGATGTTTAATAACCTTCTTATATTCTTGTAAAGAAATGGATGCTGGAAATTCAAAAGTCGGAGATGATATCTGCCTCATTGACAGTGCAACAACGCATAGTATTTTGAAGAGCAAAAGCTATTTCTCCAATTTAAAATTGGAAAAGACCGCAGTGAAAACTATAAGCGGTAATGCAAAATGCATTGAAGGCTCCGGCAGAGCTGTTATATTTCTCCCTGAAGGGACAAAAATGGCGATTGAAAATGCCTTGTTCTCATGCAAAGCTCGAAGAAATTTACTGAGCTTCAATAATATTCGAAAAAATGGATATCACATTGAAACTTCAAAGAGGCAGATCACGAGTATCTTTTGATAACTCGAATTGAATATGGCAAAAAATTTGTGAATGAAAAATTGCCATGTTACTCCTCTGGCTTATACTATACAAAAATATGTGCCGCAGAAATACATAACCTAGTAGGCTTGAAAGCTACTAGTGAATTTATTACCTGGCACGATAGACTTGGGCATCCTGACAGTGTAATGCTAAGGCGAATTATTGAAAATTCAAATGGTCATACATTGAAAAGGCAAATGATATTGAACCCAAATGAGTTCAATTGTGCAGCTTGTTCACAAGGGAAATCGATAACCAGATCATCTCCGGTAAAAGTGGGAATTGAATCTCCTACATTCCTAGAAAGAATTCAAGGCGATATATGTGGACCTATTGATCCACCGTGTGGACCTTTCAAGTACTTTATGGTACTAATTGATGCGTCATCACGCTGGTCACACGTTTGTTTATTATCATCTCGCAATTTGGCATTTGCAAGGTTACTTGCACAAATTATAAAATTGCGAGCACAGTTTCCAGATCATCCGATAAAGAAAATACGCCTTGATAATGCTGGAGAATATACATAACATGCATTTGATGATTTCTGCATGTCGATTGGAATTACTGTTGAACATCCTGTGCCTCATGTGCACACACAAAATGGTCTGGCAGAATCATTTATTAAACGATTGCAATTAATTGCAAGACCCTTGTTAATGAAATCAAAACTCCCCGTTTCTGCTTGGGGACATGCTATATTGCATGCAGCAACACTTGTGAAAATAAGGCCGACAAGATATCATAGCTACTCCCCTACACAAATTGTGTTTGGAAAGGAGCCCAATATATCCCACTTGTGAATTTTTGGGTGTGCGGTTTATGTACCGATTGCGCCACCACAACGCACAAAAATGGGACCTCAAAGAAGGTTGGGCATATATGTCGGGTATGAATCACCCTCGATTATTAAATATCTTGAGCCAAAAATGGGTGATTTATTTACTGCAAGATTAGCAGACAGTCATTTTGATCAAACTCAATTCCCGACATTAGGGGGAGGAAATGATAAACTGAAAAAGGAAATATCTTGGCAAAATCCATTTGATTTCCTTGATCCTCGTACAAGGCAATGCCAACTTGAAGTTCAAAGAATTGTGCATTTGCAGGGAATTGCAAATCAATTACCCGATGCTTTTAATGATGCTGCTAAAGTTACAAAATCATATATAAATGATGCAGCAAATGCACCAACCAATATAAATGTTCCAGAAGGGCATATTCCGAGTGAAATGAATCTACTGCACGCCTGAAGCGTGGTAGGCCTTTGGGTTCCAAGGATAAAAATCTACGAAAGAAGAAAATTATCCATATATGTGATAAATCAATCACCGATGATACTCCCGAAGGAGGAATTGATTCAAACCCCCAAAAGGTTGAACCTGAAAATATTCACCCAGAAGAAAATGAAGTTATTGAAACTTCTTTCAATTATATCAATACTGGAAAATGTTGGAACCGAAAAGAAACAAATATTGATAATGCTTTTGCATACAACGTTGCACTCGATGTAATGGAAAATAACGAGGATCCTGAACCAAGATCAGTTGAAGAATGTCGGAAAAGAAATGATTGGCCAAAATGGAAAGATGCGATTCAGTCTGAACTAGATTCATTGAATAAACGAAAAGTATTCGGCCCTATTGTCCAAACACCGAAAAATGTGAAGCCTGTTGGCTACAGATGGGTGTTTGTGAGAAAAAGAAATGAAAATAATGAAATTGCCAAATATAAGGCAATGCTTGTAGCCCAAGGTTTTTCACAACGACCAGGAATTGATTTTGAGGAAACATATTCCCCAGTTATGGATGGAATAACATTCAGATATCTAATGAGTCTAGCAGTACGAGAAAATCTCGAAATAAGGCTGATGGATGTTGTTACTGCATATTTATATGGCTCATTGAAAAATGATATTTATATGAAAATACCTGAAGGTTTTAAATTACCTGAGTCTTGCAACTCAAAACCCAGAGAAACTTATTCCATCAAATTGCAAAAATCATTGTGCGGACTCAAGCAATCTGGCCGAATGTGGTATAACCGCCTCACTGAAAGTTTAATAAAAGAAGGTTATACAAATGACCCTATCAGTCCTTGTGTATTTATAAAGAAAAATGGGTCAGAATTTGTAATCGTCGCAGTCTATGTTGACGATTTAAATCTAATTGGAACTCCTGAAGAGTTAAAAAAGGCAGTCGAATATCTGAAAAAGGAGTTCGAAATCAAAGATTTCGGGAAAACGAAATTTTGCCTTGGCTTACAAATTGAGTGTAACACCCCGGATTTGGTAACCCAGGCCGGGATGCCACCGCCACACCTCCCTAGCAAGACACGGTTTCTCCGAGCTCACTAAAGAGATGCAAGGCTATGGTTTTTCAGAATTAAAAATATTCAAACAGCCCATCCATATATAATTTAAAATTAATACATCAAAGTTGCAGCGGAAATATAAATTGTGCAGCGGAAATAAAGTATGAGGGCCGACATGGCCAAAACACGGGTTAAACAGGCCCGTTCATGCAAATTCTAGTCTAACGCAAAATTTAAAATATAATGTAATCCCCAAAAATTCCCAGTATGCATATGATGATGCATATTCTTCAACTCTGAAAGAAAAAGAGGATAAATGGTTTGGGTCAGCAAAAACGCGCTGAGTAAGTTAACACATAGCATGGGTTAGGGGTTTCAAAGCCTTTAATTAAATTTTATTAAAAACATTTCTTGTAGGTAATTCACAATTTGAGTTAATCATCCACTATAAATAAATGGCATGATTTAAGACATGAATAATGCCGTAAGTAAGTAAATAAAAATTTGAGCTTTTAAAAATTCTCCCCGATACGCCACCATCTCAACAATGTTTAATTTAGCCGGCAATCCGGCGGCCGCAGCCAATTTCATAAAATCTGAGCTTTTTAATATATTTCCCGTTACGCCATCATCTCAACAATATATCATTTAGCCGGTGATCCGGCGGCCGCAGCCGTATCGCATTTCAAGTACTTCATTGGCCATCTTGGCACAGTTTCTCATGTCTCATGTTTCAAGTTTATATTTCAATCCCATTCGGCAAGCATTATATTTCAATTGCCTTTCGGCAAGCAAGATATTTCAATTGCCTTTCGGCAAGCAAGATATTTCAATTGCCTTTCGGCAAGCAAGATATTTCAATTGCCTTTCGGCAAGCAAGATATTTCAATTGCCTTTCGGCAAGCAAGATATTTCAATTGCCTTTCGGCAAGCAAGATATTTCAATTGTATTTTATCTCAAAGGGATTCCCAATCATTTAAACCTTAAAGGCTAATTTCATGTTTCGACAAGATTTCAAGATCTCTCAAGTTTAAAACCGATCGATGTCACAGTTTACGCCTTTTTGGTTTAAAAATCCATTTCTTAGGCGATTGATTTGAAATTTGTACATCATCTCAAAAACATCCCCACGAACAACTTTCGTGTTTTAAGTTTTTCGGAAAAACGATGGGAAGCATGTCAAAAATCAAGTTTTCTACTCAAATAGTATGCTGTCAGGATTCAGGTTTGACACCTTTCAAAGATTTGACTTTTTGACATATCAAATGGACTTCAAAAATTCTGAAATTTTACAGGCACATACTAGACTTGATTTGCAACAACTTTTGTTTAGAACTCAAAGATTGGTTCGGGCTAGAAATGATAGGAATAAGCTCCTCAAGATCGGTTATGAAATCTGTCATCCTTTGACAATTCCTAAAAACGCAGAATATGTCCGATACGATTTGGGGTATCAAAACTTGATGAAAATCTTTGAAATTTTTACACAATATAGCTTAAGCTTTTAGGATCAAAATCTTAGTTTTGAGTTTTCAGGTTTGAACACTCGAAGTAATAGAAATATGCTCATCAAGTTTGATTATGAAATCTGTCAAGGTTCTTGACATCGGTTCTAACGCAGATCGGATTGGCTCGAGTTCGGAGGCTCAAATCTCAACGAAAAATTCTAAAAACTTACAGTAATATTCCAAACTCATAGATCTACAATTCTTATGTTCAACACCAATCCTAGATCGGCCTAGATCCAAGGTCAAAATAACCAACAAGTTTGAATAAAGAATCTATCACCACTTCAAGATCTAAGTCGATAGCAGGTCTGTTCATGGTCGTTCTCGGATATCAAAACACGATGAAAAATTATGAAATTTTTACAGTAGCTAGATTAATGTCTTAGGAATGTTTTTCATGTTTTGGGTTTTTCCGTTTGAAGACTTTTAAGGGTTCGAAAAATTCATACGAAAACGCTGCGTTGAGGGTTTTCTCTTGTTGACAGATTTTTGTTAATTTCCTTGAGTTGAATCTCTATGTTTGGTTGCATTTTAAGTCACCCAAAACCATAGTAAGGTTAACTTACAGTGGGGATGATGTTTAGGAAGTCACGGGGTCGTCCGGAATCCACGGGATGTCACGAACGAATCTCTTCCACCCGATTTATTCTTCCCTTGGCTCCGATTTGTGTTCGAATATGAAGATTCGTAAGTTAGTATGATGTTTATGATCTTAAAATCATAAGGAAACTTGAATAACATCTTACCAACAATCCAAAGCCTGCAATCCTTGATCTACACACTTCCTTGGTTGGATTTGGTTGCCGGAAACTCGTCGGAAAGTCGCCGGAAGTTCGTCGGAAGAGTGTTTGGCTTTTGGGAGAGTTTTTGGAGAGTTTGGGGTGAATGATTGATGAAAATGGCTGAGAATGGGGATGGGATTGATTACATAACATCCAAAAAGATGCCACACCCGTGATAGATCAAGATTCCCACCTTTGGGACCCAAAAAATGGCAAAAAGTCCCAAAAACACATAAATCCCGACTGCTACAGTAGCATGCTACAGTAGCGTGCTACAGTAGCATGCTACAGTAACTTTTTTTTTTTTTTTTTTTTTTTTTTTTTAATTTTTTTTTATATATATATATATATATATTAAGATTCTTATCTTAAAAAAAATCATAATGTGGGAATTTTTGTGATCTTGTAAGTCATACATAGCTTCAAAAAGGAATATATTCTTTATTTGAAAATGACAAGATATGATTAATATTCCACCCTACAATTTCAAACCATAGTCAAATTATTCCCAATTATATTATGGCATTCTAGAATAATTCATAAAAAAATATGGGTAGAATGATTAATCAAGGATATATAGAAAATAGATAATTCTCATTATAATTTAAACATGTAAATATATACATGTATATACATGTGTACATGTTTGGAAAGATTATTTCAAGACCAAGGTATACATGTGTATATAAACTTGTATATGGATTTAAAATATTCTATGAACCATATACTTATTACACTTGATATTGAAATCCATATATTTATTTGAAAAGACAAATATATATAATTTTTTTAAAGTATGTTTTGTAGAAAATAATATACTAATCTTTAAGCACATATTTGAACATATAAATATATATAGATTTGATTAAAAATCTACTTAGTGAATTGATCAAAATATATGTATTCATACATATATATCGGGCAATTTCTATGGTATTACAATCTACCCTCCTTAAGAATCAACTTCGTCCCCGAAGTTGCGCCCTCACTTTCTTTTGGGCTCAATTTAATGTTGGGGTATCTCCATCTACTTCCTTAAGGATAAACGTCTTTCACAAGAAAATAATTCCATTCCTTTGAATGTGAATTAAATTTCTCGGGTGTTACATCCTCTCCCCCTTAGGAATCAACTTCGTCCTCGAAGTTGTGTTTCGGCTTTTCTCGCGCTAAGAGTTATGGTCCTTTTGTTTACTTGGGATACAAACTATCCGGGTTTCAAAAATAAATGCTTATGCATTCTTACGGGGTATTACATCCTCCCCCCCTTAAGATTACAGTTATGTCCCCATAACTGCCTATGTATTATTCACAACCATGTTTGGGTACCATCGCATATGATCCTTCCTCAGTATTCTTCTCGGTGTCATTCTAGAAGCACGCGAAGATGAGTTTTTAAGTGATCAAGATCTAGGACTAAGGCAAAGTTAGTCTTTAGCAAGCGCTCCTAAGTCAAGATCATGTCGAGTTCTAAGGTAGGAGTGTTTCTTCTTACCGATAATTCACATAAAGAGGGTTAGTGTAAATATTTATGTATGCATATGCATATGTGATCCCCCCAATAAAAAAAAATTTATGCATGCATTTATTTATCCATGGGTTTTAAAAATAAATTTATTCCATGGATAGGTTAAAATAAGGATAAACAGTTTGGGCCACTATATTGGGCCGAAAGAAATAAATTATTTGGGCTTTAAATAAAAACAAGGCTATTGGGCCAAAATAATTTCTTGGGCTTCAAAAAAATTTTGGGCTAAAAATTTGGGCTTTAACTTCAAAATAATAATTGGGCTCTTTAAAATATAATAGTTTCAAAATAATCCGGGCTCTGATACCAACTTTGGTATCAGATATTTTCTTTAAAATAAATAGCTTTAAAATAATCTGGGCTCTGATACCAACTTGTAACACCCCGGATTTGGTAACCCAGGCCGGGATGCCACCGCCACACCTCCCTAGCAAGACACGGTTTCTCCGAGCTCACTAAAGAGATGCAAGGCTATGGTTTTTCAGAATTAAAAATATTCAAACAGCCCATCCATATATAATTTAAAATTAATACATCAAAGTTGCAGCGGAAATATAAATTGTGCAGCGGAAATAAAGTATGAGGGCCGACATGGCCAAAACACGGGTTAAACAGGCCCGTTCATGCAAATTCTAGTCTAACGCAAAATTTAAAATATAATGTAATCCCCAAAAATTCCCAGTATGCATATGATGATGCATATTCTTCAACTCTGAAAGAAAAAGAGGATAAATGGTTTGGGTCAGCAAAAACGCGCTGAGTAAGTTAACACATAGCATGGGTTAGGGGTTTCAAAGCCTTTAATTAAATTTTATTAAAAACATTTCTTGTAGGTAATTCACAATTTGAGTTAATCATCCACTATAAATAAATGGCATGATTTAAGACATGAATAATGCCGTAAGTAAGTAAATAAAAATTTGAGCTTTTAAAAATTCTCCCCGATACGCCACCATCTCAACAATGTTTAATTTAGCCGGCAATCCGGCGGCCGCAGCCAATTTCATAAAATCTGAGCTTTTTAATATATTTCCCGTTACGCCATCATCTCAACAATATATCATTTAGCCGGTGATCCGGCGGCCGCAGCCGTATCGCATTTCAAGTACTTCATTGGCCATCTTGGCACAGTTTCTCATGTCTCATGTTTCAAGTTTATATTTCAATCCCATTCGGCAAGCATTATATTTCAATTGCCTTTCGGCAAGCAAGATATTTCAATTGCCTTTCGGCAAGCAAGATATTTCAATTGCCTTTCGGCAAGCAAGATATTTCAATTGCCTTTCGGCAAGCAAGATATTTCAATTGCCTTTCGGCAAGCAAGATATTTCAATTGCCTTTCGGCAAGCAAGATATTTCAATTGTATTTTATCTCAAAGGGATTCCCAATCATTTAAACCTTAAAGGCTAATTTCATGTTTCGACAAGATTTCAAGATCTCTCAAGTTTAAAACCGATCGATGTCACAGTTTACGCCTTTTTGGTTTAAAAATCCATTTCTTAGGCGATTGATTTGAAATTTGTACATCATCTCAAAAACATCCCCACGAACAACTTTCGTGTTTTAAGTTTTTCGGAAAAACGATGGGAAGCATGTCAAAAATCAAGTTTTCTACTCAAATAGTATGCTGTCAGGATTCAGGTTTGACACCTTTCAAAGATTTGACTTTTTGACATATCAAATGGACTTCAAAAATTCTGAAATTTTACAGGCACATACTAGACTTGATTTGCAACAACTTTTGTTTAGAACTCAAAGATTGGTTCGGGCTAGAAATGATAGGAATAAGCTCCTCAAGATCGGTTATGAAATCTGTCATCCTTTGACAATTCCTAAAAACGCAGAATATGTCCGATACGATTTGGGGTATCAAAACTTGATGAAAATCTTTGAAATTTTTACACAATATAGCTTAAGCTTTTAGGATCAAAATCTTAGTTTTGAGTTTTCAGGTTTGAACACTCGAAGTAATAGAAATATGCTCATCAAGTTTGATTATGAAATCTGTCAAGGTTCTTGACATCGGTTCTAACGCAGATCGGATTGGCTCGAGTTCGGAGGCTCAAATCTCAACGAAAAATTCTAAAAACTTACAGTAATATTCCAAACTCATAGATCTACAATTCTTATGTTCAACACCAATCCTAGATCGGCCTAGATCCAAGGTCAAAATAACCAACAAGTTTGAATAAAGAATCTATCACCACTTCAAGATCTAAGTCGATAGCAGGTCTGTTCATGGTCGTTCTCGGATATCAAAACACGATGAAAAATTATGAAATTTTTACAGTAGCTAGATTAATGTCTTAGGAATGTTTTTCATGTTTTGGGTTTTTCCGTTTGAAGACTTTTAAGGGTTCGAAAAATTCATACGAAAACGCTGCGTTGAGGGTTTTCTCTTGTTGACAGATTTTTGTTAATTTCCTTGAGTTGAATCTCTATGTTTGGTTGCATTTTAAGTCACCCAAAACCATAGTAAGGTTAACTTACAGTGGGGATGATGTTTAGGAAGTCACGGGGTCGTCCGGAATCCACGGGATGTCACGAACGAATCTCTTCCACCCGATTTATTCTTCCCTTGGCTCCGATTTGTGTTCGAATATGAAGATTCGTAAGTTAGTATGATGTTTATGATCTTAAAATCATAAGGAAACTTGAATAACATCTTACCAACAATCCAAAGCCTGCAATCCTTGATCTACACACTTCCTTGGTTGGATTTGGTTGCCGGAAACTCGTCGGAAAGTCGCCGGAAGTTCGTCGGAAGAGTGTTTGGCTTTTGGGAGAGTTTTTGGAGAGTTTGGGGTGAATGATTGATGAAAATGGCTGAGAATGGGGATGGGATTGATTACATAACATCCAAAAAGATGCCACACCCGTGATAGATCAAGATTCCCACCTTTGGGACCCAAAAAATGGCAAAAAGTCCCAAAAACACATAAATCCCGACTGCTACAGTAGCATGCTACAGTAGCGTGCTACAGTAGCATGCTACAGTAACTTTTTTTTTTTTTTTTTTTTTTTTTTTTTTTATTTTTTTTTATATATATATATATATATATATTAAGATTCTTATCTTAAAAAAAATCATAATGTGGGAATTTTTGTGATCTTGTAAGTCATACATAGCTTCAAAAAGGAATATATTCTTTATTTGAAAATGACAAGATATGATTAATATTCCACCCTACAATTTCAAACCATAGTCAAATTATTCCCAATTATATTATGGCATTCTAGAATAATTCATAAAAAAATATGGGTAGAATGATTAATCAAGGATATATAGAAAATAGATAATTCTCATTATAATTTAAACATGTAAATATATACATGTATATACATGTGTACATGTTTGGAAAGATTATTTCAAGACCAAGGTATACATGTGTATATAAACTTGTATATGGATTTAAAATATTCTATGAACCATATACTTATTACACTTGATATTGAAATCCATATATTTATTTGAAAAGACAAATATATATAATTTTTTTAAAGTATGTTTTGTAGAAAATAATATACTAATCTTTAAGCACATATTTGAACATATAAATATATATAGATTTGATTAAAAATCTACTTAGTGAATTGATCAAAATATATGTATTCATACATATATATCGGGCAATTTCTATGGTATTACAATCTACCCTCCTTAAGAATCAACTTCGTCCCCGAAGTTGCGCCCTCACTTTCTTTTGGGCTCAATTTAATGTTGGGGTATCTCCATCTACTTCCTTAAGGATAAACGTCTTTCACAAGAAAATAATTCCATTCCTTTGAATGTGAATTAAATTTCTCGGGTGTTACATCGAGCATTTGGAAAATGGCATATTTGTTCATCAATCAGCTTATACCCTAAAGGTATTGAAGCAATTTCGAATGGATTATGCTCATCCGCTAAATAATCCAATGGTCGTTCGGGCACTTGATCCTGCAAAGGATCCATTTAGGCCAAAAGAATATGGTGGAGAGCAACTTAGCCCTGAAATGCCATATTTAAGCGCAATTGGCGCTTTAATGTATCTCGCAAACAGTACGCGACCTGATATCGCGTTTGCAGTCAATTTACTTGCAAGATTCAGTTCTTGCCCTACTCAACGACATTGGAAAGGCATAAAGCATATCTTTCGCTACCTCCAAGGAACAATTGATCTTGGGTTATTTTACCCAAAAGACTCTCGACATGAGTTAATCGGCTATGCTGATGCAGGTTATCTGTCAGACCCACATAAAGCCAAATCTCAAACAGGCTATATTTTCATGTGTGGCGGAACTGCTATCTCTTGAAGATCAATGAAGCAGACTCTAACTGCTACTTCTTCTAATCATGCCGAAATATTAGCAATCCATGAAGCAAGTCGAGAATGTGTGTGGTTGATGTCAATGACTCAACATATATTGAAGAGTTGTGGTTTAGTCATTGAACCACAAATGCCCCCAACAATTTTATTTGAAGATAATTCGGCTTATAAAGCTCAGTTAAAAGGGGGTTATATCAAAGGAGATAGAACAAAGCATATTTCACCAAAATTCTTATACACTCATGATCTTCAAAAGAATGGTGAAATCGAGGTGCAACAAATTCGATCAGAAAATAATTTAGCAGATCTATTTACCAAGGCATTGCCGACTGCAACATTCGAGAAGCTCGCGAAGAAAATTGGAATGCGACGGCTTCGAGATTTAAAATGATGTCCAAATCAGGGGGGCACTGGATACAAGAATATTGTACTATTTTTCCTTCACTGGGATTTTTTCCCACTGGGTTTTTCCTAGTAAGGTTTTAACGGGGCATATTCTTTGTATTAACGACATTCAAGGGGGAGTGTTGAAAAGTCTTAACGTGAATGTCTGCAGCAGCACTTTATGACCATTACTACCGCCTTCTTTGATTATAATTGGTAGACAATATGGTGCAGTCATAATGAATGCGTTTTGTTTTCATATTGCAATGAAATGCCTATATATATCATCTTGTATTGTATTGAGGGATATAAAACAGAAGAAGAAATCAATACTTGTTTCCTTGCATTTTCTCTCCATCTATCTTCATTTACTCCATTTGCCTCTCTTTCTCTCTCGTGTTTATTGCCCTCCATTCCTTTTATTTCTCATTCATTATAATATTTCTACAATCAGAATACATAAAAACACATTACCCACATTTATATATATACACTTATAATTATACTATATAACAAGAAGAGTATATATGGAACTTGGGAAAAGGAATGTTGTATGTAATTTTCAACGTTTTTTCTTTTTCCTTTTTTTTAAAAAAACAATATATATATTTTGAAGGTGGTCAAAAGTAAGTTTTGAGGTAAGATAATATCTTAATGAGTTAACTGATGTAAGCCATATTTTTTCTATTATAACATGAAAAAAAAGAAGAAAAAAAAATCATTTTGAGGTTAGAAGTTTCAAATGAGACGGCTTGCAAATTCGATGTGCTAAAGAACAAAAGGTTTAGTTCATCCACCGTTTTTAAATAGTACTCCTACAAGACAAAAAAATAGTCGACGCAATTATTTCACCCCTTTTTAGGAATATTTTTATTTATCGATATATTCCAGTTTTAGTATATATCATCAACAATACTACAGTTGTTGATGGTCAACAATGCATGTGCCCACAATTGAATGTCTATTAGTACAAAAGTTAGACACGTTTCTTATCTACCAGAAGGAATCAACTTGAATATCTCATTTTATCGCAATGCCTGATACGTTTTTTATGAGATATTTGTCTATATATATACTATGTACTAGTCTGGAATCCATGTTGAAGTAATAATAATAAAGCTTCTCTCTCGTTCTTTGTTTTCCTTCTTCTAGTATATCTATATGTTTATGTTATACAATATATATAACTAATAGCTAATAACTTATTATCAATATTTTACAACACGTTATCACCACGAGGAGACTCTGCCCAGGTTATAAGAATTTGAGGTATAATTTTTATTCCAAAATTTCAATAAGATTATGTCTAACCTTGCAAAGCAGGAATTTGCTCCCTTAACCGTTGAGGAAGCAATTATATGTCCTGGGCCCGAGATGTGAAAATGCATCTTACTTTAATGGGTCTGGAAGATACTATTACTGAAGGCAAAAATTCCAGCCATCAGAATCAGACAAAAGCCATGATTTTCTTGTGCCATCATATCGAAGAGGCACATAAAATGGAGTACGTGGCTGTGGAATCCCCACTGGCATTATGAGAAAAGTTGAAAGAAAGATATGATAATCTTAAAAAGACGGTGCTTCCAAAAGCCCGTGATGACTGGACAAACCTGAGGCTTCAAGACTTCAAAACAGTCCGGGAATATAATTCTGTTGTGTTCAAAATTACGGCCTAACTGCAATTATGTGGGCAAAAGATTTCTGAAGAAAAAATTCTTGAAAAAACGTATTCTACGTTTCATGCTAAAAACTCAGTATTGAGTGAGCAATACCGTCCAAAAGGTTTTCAAAGATATTCTGATCTTATCACCTGCTTATTATTGGCTGAACAAAACAGCCTATTACTGTTGAGAAATCATGAATCTAGGCCCGCAGGTGCAAAATCGTTCCCTGAGGTGAACGCGGCTCAATCAGCGAAATATGTGCGTGATCATGGGCATTTTAAAAATCAAAATGATGATCGTGGCCAAAATCGGTATCACAATCGAGGCAGAGGTGAATCATCTTGTCAAAATAATTATCGAAATAAGCCTCGATTTAAGCAAAATCGCATATATGATACCAGAAGGCCTTACAAACCACAACAAAGAAATTATCCAAGAAAGCATAAACAAAATGATGAAATTTGTGATCGTTGTGGAATTAAAGGCCATCCGGCTCAAACATGCCACACAACTAAACACTTAGCTGAACTGTATCAGGCCTCGAAACGGAAAGAAAGACAAGGTGTTGAAGCACACCTTAATGCTCACGATGATACTTATGATGATATATTAAATGATGATATCACGCACCTTGAAGCTGAGGATTTTGTTGAGCCAAATAATGTTGCTAAATAATATACTTCATATAACTATATATTCTGTACTTCTCTTTTATAATTCCTGTATAATATATGTAATGATATGTTGTACTTCTCTTTTATTACCCATGTATAATATAAATATGTTTTGTATTAATAATATTTATATTGTTGATGTTTAATAACCTTCTTATATTCTTATAAAGAAATGGATGCTGGAAATTCAAAAGTCGGAGACGATATCTGCCTCATTGACAGTGCAACAACGCATAGTATTTTGAAAAGCAAAAGCTATTTATCCAATTTAAAATTGGAAAAGACCGCAGTGAAAACTATAAGTGGTAATGCAAAATGCATTGAAGGCTCCGGTAGAGCTGTTATATTTCTCCCTGAAGGGACAAAAATAGCGATTGAAAACGCCTTGTTCTCACGCAAAGCTCGAAGAAATTTACTGAGCTTCAATGATATTCGAAAAAATGGATATCACATTGAAACTTCAAAAGATGCAGATCACGAGTATCTTTTGATAACTCGAATTGAAAATGGCAACAAAATTGTGAATGAAAAATTGCCATGTTACTCATTTGGCTTATACTATACAAAAATATGTGCCGCAGAAATACATAACCTAGTAGGCTTGAAAGCTACTAGTGAATTTATTACCTGGCACGATAGACTTGGGCATCCTGGCAGTGTAATGCTGAGGCGAATTATTGAAAATTCGAATGGCCATACATTGAAAAGGCAAATGATATTAAACCCAAATGAGTTCAATTGTGCAGCCTGTTCACAAGGGAAATTGATAACCAGACCATCTCCAGTAAAAGTGGGAATTTAATCCCCTACATTCCTAGAAAGAATTTAAGGCGATATATGTGGACCTATTGATCCACCGAGTGGACCTTTCAAGTATTTTATGGTACTAATTGATGCGTCATCACGCTGGTCACACGTTTGTTTATTATCAACTCGCAATTTAGCATTCGCAAGATTACTTACACAAATTATAAAATTGCGAGCACAGTTTCCGGATCATCAAATAAAGAAAATACACCTTGATAATGCTGGAGAATATACATCACATGCATTTGATGATTTCTGCATGTCGATTGGAATTACTGTTGAACACCCTGTGCCTCATGTGCAAACGCAAAATGGTCTGGCAGAATCATTTATTAAGCGATTGCAATTAATTGCAAGGCCCTTGTTAATGAAATCAAAACTCCATGTTTATTCTTGGGGACATGTTATATATATTGCATGCAGCAGCACTTGTGAAAATAAGGCCGACAAGCTATCATAGCTACTCCCCTACACAAATTGTGTTTGGAAAGGAGCTCAATATATCCCACTTGCGAATTTTTGGGTGTGCGGTTTATGTATCAATTGCGCCACCACAACGTACAAAAATGGGACCTCAAACAAGGCTGGGCATATATGTCGGGTATGAATCACCCTCGACTATTAAATATATTGAGCCAAAAACGGGTGATTTATTTACTGCAAGATTTGCAGACTGTCACTTTGATGAACTCAATTCCCGACATTAGGGGGAGGAAATGATCAACTGAAAAAAGAAATATCTTGGCAAAGTCCATTTGATTTACTGAAAAAGGAAATATCTTGGGAAAGTCCATTTGATTTCCTTGATCCTCGTACAAGGCAATGTGAACTTGAAGTTCAAAGAATTATGCATTTACAGGGAATTGCAAATCAATTACCCGATGCTTTTAATGATGCTGCTAAAGTCACAAAATCATATATAAATGATGTAGCAAATGCACCAGCTAATATAAATGTCCCAGAAGGGCATATTCCGAGTGCAAATGAACCTACTGTACGCCTAAAGCGTAGCAGGCCTTTGGGTTCCAAGGATAAAAATCCACAAAAGAGGAAAATTATCCATATAGGTGATAAATCAATCACCGATGATACTCCCGAAGGAGAAATTGATTCAACCCCCGAAAAGGTTGAACCTGAAAATATTCACCCAGATGAAAATGAAGTTATTGAAACTTCTTTCAATTATATCAATACTGGGAAATGTTGGAACTGAAAAGAAACAAACGTTGATAATGTTTTTGCATACAACGTTGCACTCGATGTAATGGAAAATAACGAGGATCCGGAACCAAGATTAGTTGAAGAATGTCGGAAAAGAAATGATTGGGCAAAATGGAAAGATGCGATTCAGTCTGAACTAGATTCACTGAATAAACGAAAAGTATTCGGCCCTATTGTCCAAACACTGAAAAATGTGAAGCCTGTTGGCTACAGATGGGCGTTTGTGAGAAAAAGAAATGAAAACAATGAAATTGCCAAATATAAGGCAAGGCTTGTAGCCCAAGGTTTTTCCCAAAGACTGGGAATTGATTTTGAAGAAACATATTCCCCGGTTATGGATAGAATAACATTCAGGTATCTAATGAGCCTAGCAGTACGAGAAAATCTTGAAATGAGGCTGATGGATGTTGTTACTGCATATTTATATGGCTCATTAGAAAATGATATTTATATGAGAATACCTGAAGGGTTTAAGTTACCCGAGTCTTGCAACTCAAAACCCAGAGAAACTTATTCCATCAAATTGCAAAAATCGTTGTATGGGCTCAAGCAATCTGGCCGAATGTGGTATAATCGTCTCAGTGAAAGTTTAGTAAAAGAAGGTTATACAAATGACCCCATCAGTTCTTATGTTTTTATAAAGAAAAATGGGTCAGAATTTGTGATCGTCGCAGTCTATGTCGACGATTTAAATTTAATTGGAACTCCTGAAGAGTTGAAAAAGACGGTCGAATATCTGAAAAAGGAATTCGAAATTATGGATTTCGGGAAAACGAAATTTTGCCTTGGCCTACAAATTGAGCATTTGGAAAAATGCATATTCGTTCATCAATCAGCTTATACCCAAAAGGTATTAAAGCAATTTCGAATGGATTATGCTCATCCGCTAAATAATCCAATGGTCGTTCGGGCACTTAATCCTGCAAAGGATCCATTTAGGCCAAAAAAAGATGGTGAAGAGCAACTTGGCCCTGAAATGCCATATTTAAGCGCAATTGGCGCTTTAATGTATCTTGCAAATAGCACGCGACCTGATATTGCCTTTGCAGTCAATTTACTAGCAAGATTTAGTTCTTGCCCTGCTCAACGACATTGGAAGGGCATAAAGCACATTTTTCGCTATCTCCAAGGAACAATTGATCTTGGGTTATTTTACCCAAAATACTCTCGACGTGAGTTAATCGGCTATGCCGATGCAGGTTATTTATCATATCCACACAAAGCTAAATCTCAGACAAGCTATATCTTTACTTGTGGCGAAACTGCTATCTCTTGGAGGTCAATGAAGCAGACTTTAACTGCTACTTCTTCTAATCATGCCGAGATATTAGCAATCCATGAGGCAAGTCGAGAATGCGTTTGGTTAAAGTCAATGACTCAACATATATTGAAGAGTTGTGGTTTAATAATTGAATCACAAATGCCCCCAACAATTTTATTTGAAGATAATTCAGCTTGCATAGCCCAGTTGAAAGGGGGGTTATATTAAAGGAGATAGAACAAAGCATATTTCACAAAATTTTTCTACACTCATGATCTTCAAAAGAATGGTGAAATTGATGTGCAACAAATTCGGTCAGAAAATAATTTAGTAGATTTATTTACCAAGGCATTGCCGGCTGCAACGTTCGAGAAGTTCGTGAAGAAAATTGGAATGCAGCGGCTTCGAGATTTAAAATGATGTCCAAATTAGGGGGAGCACCGGATACAAGAATACTGTACTCTTTTTCCTTCACTAGGATTTTTCCCACTGGGTTTTTCCTAGTAAGGTTTTAACGAGGCATATTCTTCGTATAATAGGGGAGTGTTGATAGTCAACAATGCATGCGCCCACAATTGAATGTCTATTAGTACAAAAGTTAGACACGTTTCTTATCTGCCAGAAGAAATCAACTTGGATATCTCATTTTATCTCAATGTCTGATACGTTTTTTATGAGATATTTGTCTATATATATATACATTGTACTAGTCTGGAATCCATGTTGAAGTAATAATAATAAAGCTTCTCTCTCGTTCTTTGTTTTCCTTCTTCTAGTATATCTATATGTTTATGTTATACAGTATATATAACAAATAAGCTAATAACTTATTATCAATATTTTACAACAATAGTAAGTATATTGTTGCCTATTTAAATTGGGGTCGCTAGAGAATAATAGATTGGAGTAAATTTTGCGATAAAAAATGTTTAATGTAAAATTCACTTCATACTTCTGGGGATGGGATTTACGACTCTCAATCTATAGGTTGGTGTTCGATTCTTCACCCGTCCCCCTATCCCTCTCCTTTATCCCCCTTTATAATTTTTGTGGATTGGGCTCCCACACACATTTGCCGACACATAAGTATCACTATTTACCAAAAAAAAAATTCACTTTATACTTCTAAGGGATAATGACCAAATTCCCATTTGGTCCAGAAAATATTTGAATTACCTTAATTGTCCTGTAAGTTAACTGTTCATAACTAAAATAGTCTTTTTATCATATTTATACCTCATAACTTATATTTTATTACAATTTGACTCCAAAATTATAATTCTTTGTTTAGTTAGTTATTTTTTTCAGTTTAAATCCACTTTAAACGACCCAATGCTTCCAAAAATTAAATAAACATCAAATAAATAAATATATATTATAGAAATATAAATACATATGTTATAAGGACTACACTTCACAAAATATACATTTTTTGGGCAAGGCTAATAATTTTAAAAGTGTAGAGACCAAAAAATAATTTCCCAACATGCCCTCAGGACTAAATTGGTCGGAAAAATGAAAGTTTGGACAATCTCGGTAATTCAAAAACTTACAGGACCATTTTGATTACGAACAGTTAACTTATAGGACCATTTCAGTAATTCAAATATTTCTAGACCAAATGAAAATTAGGGATAAGTTACAGGAACAATTTAGTCATTATCGTATACTTCTAATGGTTAATTTAAATATTATATTTTTATATTATAAAAAAGTAATTTTATTGCTTAATAATTAAATATATCTGTTTAAAATTAAGCTATGGTTGTGGCTTGACCTTAATTCGGATATCCACCAGTCATTGTTTATTCATTAATTTCCCTTTTAATTAAGTTGATTTGTTCATGAAAGAGCACTCGATAGTTTGTGCTAGGCATATTTGGCTGGCATTACAGGTGGATGGATATCCCGGATGATTTAGCTACTCTTGATCGGAATAACGACATTCGTCATTGGCTTGCGGCCATGTTCAAATTTTTTGACAGAACATTCATGGCCGGAGTTTGGACCATTTTACGGGAAAGGAACGCGAAAATATTTCAGGGTTCTACCGCCACCTAGCAGATTGTTGTCCGGCGCGTAGAGGCTCTTCAGATTGAACTAAGGGATGCAAATTCTAAGCTCGAGAAGCTCCCTACACTGCAGCGGTTTGTGTGCTGGAATATGGGGTCTTGGAAGGGGATTTTTTTACACTCGGATGGATCTTTTCAGCTGAGAAAGGTGAAGCGGGTTATGGCGCCGTGCTTAGAGATTGTGCAGGTCGATGGCTGGAGGCGTCTCTGGCTACTTGGGAAAAATAATTGTCCTCCAAGCGGAACTCGCAGAAGTACTATTTGGGTTACAAATGGCCTAGACTTGGGATTATGGCTTTATATTGTTTTTCTGATTCTCTTGCTGCATTAAGATCAATCAACTCCCATCAGGTTGATAATCCTTGGGTTGCACCAATTCTTTATAATATTCGTGAGTTGCGATCGCATTTCAGTCATTGTAATTTTGGACATATCTTGAGAGAAGGTAATGCGGTGGCGGATGGTCTCGCAAAACTGGGTGCAAACAGTGCATTATTCTTCACTACTTGGGCGTTCTCCCTGACGAAGTGAAGCATTGTAATACCCTAAGAGAGTGTATGGAAGAATAGCTTAAAAGGATTGAAAAATCTACTCGTGTCAACAAGGTGCACCTTTCTTTTTTGGTGACCATCCCATAAGAACTCCACAGTTAAGCGTGCTTGTTGTGGAGTAGTCTTAAGGATGGGTGACCTCCTGGGAAGTCTCCCAGGGTGTGCGCGAGTGAGGCCAAAGCGCACTGGAAAGAGTTTTGTTCACATGTGGGGCCAGACTTCAATCCCGAAAGAAGCTCGAAGGCACCTCCGGCTCCATAGCAGGCCGGGGTGTTACAGAAATGGAATCAGAGCCAACCTGCGACCGCGCGCTATGCTGGGAGTACCAGTCAGGCGTCTAGCGGGGCAAAGATCCTGAGGGACTTTGATTAGGCGATCGAGGCGCAACGAGGATGTTGCGTTCTCAAGTGGGGGAGATTGTAATACTGTAATACCCGAGAATTTTCCAACATAAAATAAAACAATAATTAAATAAATAAATAATAAATAAAATAAATACTATAAATAAATAAACAAATCCAGCAAATAAAAGAAATAAATAAAGATAAGGAAATGAGAAATGAGATTTTTACTTAAAAAGGAATTAAAGGAATTTAATTCAATAAAAGGATGGATAAATGGTACACCAAAATCCGACACTAATGAACTCGAGTATTCGAGTCCAAAACATCCAACTAGACTAAGAATAAAATTAGAGAGAAAGTATGAACCCGAATATACCCCGGGAATCGGAATTCGGGAGCATAGAGGGATAGAAACCCGAAAGAGAGGCGGAAAAGCACGACGGATCGCACGACCCGCCCGGACCGAAGTCCAGGCGAAGACGGCGCGGTGGCCGCGCGCCCAATGGGGAAAACCGCGCCACGACCGCGCCACATGACAGATTTGTTTGTTGCGTGAATCTCTCACCCGAACGCGGATTTTTCGACTTTTGGTTGAACAACTCTCGACTCCAGACCTTTAGGTCGGTTTTGGACGCCCTAGGGATTGAGAATTATATAAATAAGCCCTTGGGAGCCCCGAACAAGTTTACAAAACCCTACAACATTCTATACGTTCGAAACCCTAAATCCGGAGTCGTCGGAGGCACGAAACCAAGACGAACGCTGTGGGACGAGTTTCTCTACAGATCTCCATAGTCGTGGTAAGTCTCGGTCCAATCTTTATTCAATAAACGATTCGAAAACGAATCCTAATTATCTCCTTTTTCTTTCTACACCCCCGTATCGAATCTAGATCGTAGAACCCGACGAACGGAGAGGAGAAACGGTGATCTGGAAGCCACGCCTCCGAATTGGACATTCCCGACGTTCATAGACACTGTAAGTTAACCTTACATGGTTTTGGGAGATTTTAAAACATTCGAAACCTAAAAGATTTGACAAGAATCATAAATCTGTCCACTTTTGTTTTCCTACCGACGCAACAGAATTGTTGAATTTTTCCGACCTTTAAAACGAACTCAAACGAAAAACTTAAAAGACGAAAAACGTTCCTAAGACTTAGACCTAGCTACTGTAAAAATTTGAGAATTTTTGGAGTTGATTTGATATGTGAAAACCCGTTGAAACCGAACTGTTTGAACCTAGTTCTTGAAATCTTGGACAGAACTTAGGAATGATCTTGATCACGTTTTTGAGATAGGATCTAGGCTGTTTTAGATCTTTGGCCGAACATGAAAGTTGTAGATAAATGTCTTAAGATAATCCCTGTCAAATTTCATTAAATTTGGAGTTGAATTGATATGGTAGAAATTGAAATCTTTGAACTGTGATGTGTTAAACGCGGACAGATTTCTTCTTATGCGAAAATTGGCGATTTTTACCTACTTAGGTATCTCGGATTGAAAAAGTTAAAACACGAAAGTTGTAGATCTTGATGTTTCCGAGTCAGATATGAAATTTTGGAACTTTTGGAATTAAATCTGATTTTAGACGAATTTTGGAGTAAACTGTGATTTACCGAACGAAATCTTGAAATCTTGTTGAAACATGGAATTAACATTTAGGGTTGAAACGAATTGAAATATTATTTCTAAATTAATACATTGGAAGGCAGATTTTAAAAACTAAATCCCCTTACAAACTTGATAAATTAAAATTAGGGGTGAGTGCTCTGCAGGGTGCCCTCTAACGATTCACTTCGTGCCGTAATGGACGATGGTGACCCCGCGCGCTATACTTGAAATGTGATATTGCCAAAACGGCGAAACTTAGAGCCTACACTCTCGTGAATATCCGTATGGGTTTCCCGAGGCTCCGGAGTGGTACTGGGTATGGCTGATACGGCTGCGGCCGCCGGGCTACCGGCTAAACTTGTTGACATCGCGATTTCTATCGTGAAACTTGAAATACCAAATCGGGAATGTAACGGGGATTCTAAATTAAATTAAACTAGATTAAATTATATTGTTGTCCAATTAAATTATTTAAATGCTTTATTTAAAATTATGGCTTTTATGATTAAACCATGTGATATGTGTTATTAAATAGAGCCTGAGATAGATTGTGCTATATGATATGGATTATATGAAATCAAATATTATGTTATTATCGTGCTTTTGTTAAATTATTAAAGTTATGGCTTTTAAACCCTACGATCATGCATGTGTTAACTTACTCAGCAATTTTGCTGATCAAAACCATTTTTATTCCTTTCTTTACAGAATATGTGGAATGAGCATGTGTGAGCACGAATCATGCATGGGATTTTGGGAACTTTTATTTTGCTTTTAAATTTCGTACTTAGACTATATTATGAACGGGCCTGTTTAACCCGTGTTTTGGCCATGTCGTCCCTTTTTATATTTTCCGCTGCGATACTGTACTCAACTAAATATTTCCGCTGCGCTATGCTATTATTAATTTTGAATTATATTGTATGGGCTATTTTGAATGCTTTAAATGTTTTAAACACTGCAATACCTAGCCTTGCATCTCTTTAGTAAGCTCGGAGAAACCGTGTCTTACTAGGGAGATGTGGCGGTGACATCCCGACCTGGGTTACCAAAAACCGGGGTGTTACAAGTTGGTATCAAAGCCCGGCTATTTTTAAACTATTATTTTTAAACCATTACTATTTTTAAACTATTATTTAAACCATTATTATTTTTAAACTATTATTTTAAAACCATTATTATTTTTAAGCTACTATTAATATTTTGACTATTATTTTAAATTTTAAATTTTTATTTCCATGGAGAAATTTTATTTTAAAACCCATGGGAAAAATATATATGGTGCATTAAATTATTATTGGGGGGAAGTATCATTTGCATATGCATGTTGCATCTCTGCTATGAACTTAGAATCTTTGCGAAACTTGAACTTAGAATCTTTGCGAAACTTGAACTTAGCATCTTGGCGAAACTTGAACTTAGAATCTTGGAAACTCGAACTTAGAATCTGGGCGAATTGAACTAGAATCTTGGTGAATATTAACTTAGATCTCTTGCTTGCGCTAGATGGCTAGTCAAGACATGATGCAGTTGTTGGTCAGGATGATGAGTGTTCATCTCGATTCCCACCAGACCCTAGAGCAGATGAAGTACCGTATGGCTCAATTGGAGGCCAATTTACATCACATGGGCAACTTGAGAGAGGCGGATCATCACCGCATAAACCAACTCGAACGCCGAGTCCAAACCCTCACTACACAAAACTTAATACTAAAGGAATACATCGATTCCCACGGGCAAGACTTAAACACTATCTTTGACGACCTACTACCGCCGAGTTCGGAGGAGGAAGATCCGGAGGAAGATCCTGCTACCCCGCCGAGAGACGCCATGAGGCACTAGAGATTCTATTGTTAGACACCGTTTTACTAGAAAAATATTTCTACTTTTGTACTAAAATTTCTTATGAGGAAATAAAATGCCGATTTATTTTTTTTTGAAATCAAAACAAAACAAAACAAAACAAAATAAAATGAAACCCCAAAGCAGACGATGCTTCTTAATCCGAACAGAGCACCACGTGCTAAATTACTACACACATATACATTCATAGAAATTGCTTAGACCATATGCTAAATTCATCAGTCCGAAACTATCCTATTTGTACCAGAATGGCACCCAGAGGAAGAGGAAGGACTCAAACCGCTCCCCAAACCACCACTGAAACTCCTACGGAGACACTACCAAACGTCACTGAACCGATTCAACCTGAAATGGAACAACCCCAAGGTGCGCAGGACGCCCCCGCACCGAACAATGTGGGCGATCGTCTTAGGACGATAGAGGAAGTGTTGATTGCGCTCGGAAACGCGCAAGTCAACCAGGGTCAAGCTGCGGCGGTACCTCCGCCCCAAGCTCGCCCTAACTACCTAGCGATGGTGAATCCCTACCAGCCGCCCCACTATGCTGGTGAGGAGGATCCAGCTAAACTGGAGGAATGGATCCGGACTTTTGACAAGCTGCTAGGAGCGGTCAAATGTCCGGAAGGAGAAAGGGTACATGTCGCTTCGTACTACTTGGGAGGCGAAGCTGACGACTGGTGGCAAGAAACGCAAGCCAAACTGACCGAAGATGACGAGCCTTATTCGTGGATGGAGATGATGGAACTACTCAGGGATCGATTCTATCCCTTGAGTACCAAAGCTGCCATGTACGAGGAATTCCTGTCACTGAAGCAAGGAAGCCAAACGGTGCAAGAATACTACACCCGCTTTAAGGAGCTGGTGAGGTTCGCACCAAGGCTAGTGCCTACTGATGCGGAAAAGGCACAGAAGTTCGAGATGGGACTGAACCTGTCTGTGCGCGAGGTGATCGCGGGGGTACACTACCCCGATTTGCAAGCCGTATACGATCGCGCTGTAGCGGTAGCACGCGTGCAGCAGCTGAAAAGAAGGGTGAGTGGGGAGTCCAGCAGGGGTCCTCAAGACAAGAGAAGTCGAGATTCACGAAACGAGAACAACACTGGAAGGAACGAGCAGCGCAGAGGGTCGAATAGGCCCCAACAAAACAACACTGGGAGGAGGTTCAATCAAGAAGATCCGGTACCGCCTTGCCCGCGATGTGGACGACCACATCTGGCAAGGGGATGCCCGCAACAAGGCGCCTGTTACCGATGCGGTCAAATGGGTCACGTTCGACGGGAATGTCGAACTAGGCTCGAGAACATAACGAAGAGGGACGATTTGGTCGCGGGGCAAGAACAGCATCAAAACCAAAACGGGCGAAACGGGAATAACCAAGGGTACAGACCCCCTCAAAATAGGCCGCAAAACCAGAACCAGAACCAACGACCTCCGCCCCCACAGAATCAAAACCAGCAACAAAATCAGCAGCCGAATGCGAATCAGCAGGGCAATCAGGGACGCCCTATGGGGAGGCTGAACGTGGTAAACCAAGCGGACGTGCCTGCGCAAGGAGAAGTGATGGCAGGTACATTTCACGTTTTGAATACACCCCTTAGAATTTTATTTGATTCCGGAGCTAGTTGCTCAATTATTGCATCAAGGATAGTGCCTGAGTTAGATCTACCTAAGTGCGAGAGAATTAGCTTAGGAATTCAATTGCCTTCTGGAGAAGTAGTGTCTTGCTCTAAACGATATAACGGAATTCCTATAGTGATAAAGAACGTAGAATTCTTCGCGAACTTGGTAGAATTTAACTTAAGAGACTTTGACATCATACTGGGGATGGATTGGCTATCCCAGTATAAAGCGGTGATCGAATGCCAAAAGCAAAAGATCACCTTGTCAAAAAGTAGGGGAAAGAGAGTGATCTTTTACTTTCAGCCCCCTAAGAAAAGTAACAAAATCGTTAGTGCACTTAAACTAAGTAACTTGATGCGTAAGGGGTATGAACTATATGCGTGCTATGTGCACAACCTTGAGGCGGAAGAGAACAAGGTTGATAGCATACCAGGGTAAGAGAATACCCGGACGTGTTCCCTGAAGACGTTCCAGGCATGCCACCTGAGAGAGATCTTGAATTCACGATAGATCTCATTCCGGGGACAGAGCCTGTCTCAAAAGCTCCGTACCGGATGGCACCACTGGAAATGAAGGAGTTAAAGGAACAACTCGAGGAACTATTGGAAAAAGGTTACATAAGACCGAGTACGTCCCCTTGGGGAGCACCGGTTTTGTTTGTCAAGAAGAAAGACGGAGGACTACGTCTTTGCATAGATTACCGAGGACTAAACCAAGTGACCATTAAGAATAAATACCCCCTACCGAGAATAGAGGATCTGTTTGATCAACTGAAGGGAGCTTCAGTATTCTCGAAGATCGATTTGCGATCTGGGTATCATCAACTGAGGATCGCCGAGAAGGACATTCCAAAGACGGCATTTCGAACGCGATATGGCCATTACGAGTTCACAGTGTTATCTTTCGGGTTAACCAATGCTCCGGCCATGTTCATGAATCTCATGAACAACGTGTTCCGAGAACTATTAGACCAGTGTGTCGTAGTGTTCATCGACGACATCCTGATCTACTCAAAGAGCGAGGAAGAGCATGCAAAGCACTTACATCAAGTGTTAGAAATCTTGCGAAGAAATCAGCTATACGGCAAGCTGTCGAAATGTGACTTCTGGCTGAAAGAAGTGGCATTTCTCGGACACATAGTATCCGCTGATGGGGTATCAGTGGATCCGGCAAAAGTTTCTGCCGTAACTGAATGGGCAACTCCGAAAAGTCCAACGGAAATAAGGAGTTTCCTTGGATTAGCCGGATATTATAGACGATTTGTGAAGGACTTTTCAAGGATTGCACGTCCTTTGACCCAGCTACTAAAGAAAGGAGCAAAATACGAGTGGACCGAAGCTGTGAGATTGCGTTTCAAGAGCTGAAGAAACGACTCACAACCACACCCGTATTAACACTACCATCAGAGAATGGTGACTTCGAAGTATATAGCGATGCTTCGAAGGAAGGTTTAGGTTGTGTCTTGATGCAAGACTCGAGAGTCGTAGCCTATGCATCACGCCAACTAAAACCTCACGAGGAAAATTATCCGACACATGACCTGGAGTTGGCAGCGGTCGTTTTCGCTCTGAAGATATGGAGACATTATCTTTATGGGCGGAAGTGTCGAATGTTCACCGACCACAAGAGCTTGAAATATATATTCACTCAGAATGAGTTGAATTTGAGACAGCGAAGGTGGTTGGAGCTCATTAAAGACTACGATTTAGAGATAGCATACCACGAGGGGAAGGCGAATGTGGTAGCCGATGCCCTAAGTCGGAAAACCCAACACGTGACAAACTCGTTGGTAATTCCGCCGGCATTGTACATGGATTTGGCAAGATTGGAGTTAGAACTTGTGCATCCTGGCACAGTGAGAGAAACGGTCAATGCCATGGTCGTAGAAACTCCAATATTAGACGAGATTCGACTCGCTCAACCGGGCGATCCGAAACTCGAGAAGATAAAAGAGTATATTGCCGAAGGAAAGGCAATAGGATTTGCTGTCCACGAGGATGGAAGCATCCGTTTTAAAGGTAGATGGTGTGTGCCTCTTAAATGTGCCGAGTTGAAGCAAAGGTTGATGGAGGAAGGGCACAACATGCCATACTCCGTACATCTCGGAGGTGACAAGCTATACAAAGATCTGAAGAAGATCTATTGGTGGCCGGGAATGAAGAAGGAAGTGGCAAATTTCGTGGCGAGATGTCTCACCTGCCAAAAGGTTAAGGCAGTGCGACATAAACCCTTAGGATTGATGCAACCACTAGAGATTCCAAGTTGGAAGTGGGATAGCATCTCAATGGACTTTGTCTCGGGATTACCCCGATCACCTAAAGGCATGAACAAGATTTGGGTGATTGTGGATAGGCTAACGAAGACAGCCATATTTATCCCAATGAAAGACACGTGGACTATGGACCAATTGGCCCGAGCCTACATTGATAATGTGGTACGACGACATGGAGTACCACACGATATCATTTCCGATAGAGACAGTAGATTTGTCTCTCATTTCTGGACGGAGTTACAAAAAGCTCTCGGTACTCAAATCAAGATGAGCACCGCATTCCACCCGATGACGGATGGACAAACCGAGAGAACAATCCAAACACTAGAAGACATGCTGAGAGCATGCGTGTTGGAATTCAAAGGGAATTGGGAATCTCATTTACCCTTGATTGAGTTTTCCTATAATAATAGTTACCATGCTAGTATCGGCATGGCACCTTTCGAGGCGTTGTATGGACGAAAGTGCCGAAGCCCTTTGAGCTGGGAAGAAAACGATAAGTCCGTGGTAGTGGGACCACAACTTATCGAAGACATGGCTCAACAAATCAAAGTGATTCAAGGGAAGATGGAAGCCGCTCAAGACCGTCAAAAGAGTTATGCCGACGTGAGACGACGAGACCTAGAATTTCAAGTGGGAGATAGAGTCATGCTAAAGATATCACCCATGAAGGGGGTGATGCGCTTTGGCAAACGAGGGAAGTTAAGTCCACGATACATAGGACCTTACGAGATTCTAGAACGAGTCGGAACTCTAGCCTACCGATTGGCTTTACCGCCACACTTAGATAGAGTTCATAATGTCTTCCATGTCTCGCAACTAAAGAAGTATGTGCCGGACCCGACACATGTACTTCAACCGGAGATAATTGAGCTCGATGAAGATTTGACTTATGAGGAAGTCCCAGTGCGTATTCTCGATACTAAGGAACGAGTAACGAGGAACAAAACCATCAAAATGATCAAGGTTCTTTGGTCAAATCACGAAAGTGAGACGGCAACTTGGGAAGTAGAATCCGATATGAGGGAACGATACCCGACAATCTTCCAAACCGATTCCGACACAGTTATGGGGACATAACTGCAATCTTAAGGGGGAGAGGATGTCATACCCCCTAATTTTTCGTGCATTTTTGTAAACTTTTGAACTACGTTATGGCTTGATCCCTTTACCGGGTACGTAGGCAGCTTAGAAGTTTAATTCTAAGTTCAGTCACAACATAATAAAACAAACACAAGACCTTAGCACGAGACGAGAAAAGCCGAAACACAACTTCGAGGACGAAGTTGATTCTTAAGGAGGGTAGACTGTAATACCCGAGAATTTTCCAACATAAAATAAAACAATAATTAAATAAATAAATAATAAATAAAATAAATACTATAAATATATAAACAAATCCAGCAAATAAAAGAAATAAATAAAGATAAGGAAATGAGAAATGAGATTTTTACTTAAAAAGGACTTAAAGGAATTTAATTCAATAAAAGGATGGATAAATGGTACACCAAAACCCGACACTAATGAACTCGAGTATTCGAGTCCAAAACATCCAACTAGACTAAGAATAAAATTAGAGAGAAAGTATGAACCCGAATATACCCCGGGAATCGGAATTCGGGAGCATAGAGGGATAGAAACCCGAAAGAGAGGCGGAAAAGCACGACGGATCGCACGACCCGCCCGGACCGAAGTCCAGGCGAAGATGGCGCGGTGGCCGCGCGCCCAATGGGGAAAACCGCGCCACGACCGCGCCACATGACAGATTTGTTTGTTGCGTGAATCTCTCACCCGAACGCGGATTTTTCGACTTTCGGTTGAACAACTCTCGACTCCAGACCTTTAGGTCGGTTGTGGATGCCCTAGGGATTGAGAATTCTATAAATAAGCCCTTGGGAGCCCCGAACAAGTTTACAAAACCCTACAACATTCTATACGTTCGAAACCCTAAATCTGGAGTCGTCGGAGGCACGAAACCAAGACGAACGCTGTGGGACGAGTTTCTCTACAGATCTCCATAGCCGTGGTAAGTCTCGGTCCAATCTTTATTCAATAAACGATTCGAAAACGAATCCTAATTATCTCCTTTTTCTTTCTACACCCCCGTATCGAATCTAGATCGTAGAACCCGACGAACGGAGAGGAGAAACGGTGATCTGGAAGCCACGCCCCCGAATTGGACATTCCCAACGTTCATAGACACTGTAAGTTAATCTTACATGGTTTTGGGAGATTTTAAAACATTCGAAACCTAAAAGATTTGACAAGAATCATAAATCTGTCCACTTTTGTTTTCCTACCGACGCAACAGAATTGTTGAATTTTTCCGACCTTTAAAACGAACTCAAACGGAAAAACTTAAAAGACGAAAAACGTTCCTAAGACTTAGACCTAGCTACTGTAAAAATTTGAGAATTTTTGGAGTTGATTTGATATGTGAAAACCCGTTGAAACCGAACTGTTTGAACCTAGTTCTTGAAATCTTGGACAGAACTTAGGAATGATCTTGATCACGTTTTTGAGATAGGATCTAGGCTGTTTTAGATCTTTGGCCGAACATGAAAGTTGTAGATAAATGTCTTAAGATGATCCCTGTCAAATTTCATTAAATTTGGAGTTGAATTGATATGGTAGAAATTGAAATCTTTGAACTGTGATGTGTTAAACGCGGACAGATTTCTTCTTATGCGAAAATTGGCGATTTTGACCTACTTAGGTATCTCGGATTGAAAAAGTTAAAACACGAAAGTTGTAGATCTTGATGTTTCCGAGTCAGATATGAAATTTTGGAATTTTTGGAATTAAATCTGATTTTAGACGAATTTTGGAGTAAACTGTGATTTACCGAACGAAATCTTGAAATCTTGTTGAAACATGGAATTAACCTTTAGGGTTGAAACGAATTGAAATATTATTTCTAAATTAATACATTGGAAGGCAGATTTTAAAAACTAAATCCCCTTACAAACTTGATAAATTAAAATTAGGGGTGAGTGCTCTGCAGGGTGCCCTCTAACGATTCACTTCGTGCCGTAATGGACGATGGTGACCCCGCGCGCTATACTTGAAATGTGATATTGCCAAAACGGCGAAACTTAGAGCCTACACTCTCGTGAATATCCGTATGGGTTTCCCGAGGCTCCGGAGTGGTACTGGGTACGGCTGATACGGCTGCGGCCGCCGGGCTACCGGCTAAACTTGTTGACATCGCGATTTCTATCGTGAAACTTGAAATACCAAATCGGGAATGTAACGGGGATTCTAAATTAAATTAAACTAGATTGAATTATATTGTTGTCCAATTAAATTATTTAAATGCTTTATTTAAAATTATGGCTTTTATGATTAAACCATGTGATATGTGTTATTGAATAGAGCCTGAGATAGATTGTGCTATATGATATGGATTATATGAAATCAAATATTATGTTATTATCGTGCTTTTGTTAAATTATTAAAGTTATGGCTTTTAAACCCTACGATCATGCATGTGTTAACTTACTCAGCAATTTTGCTGATCAAAACCATTTTTATTCCTTTCTTTACAGAATATGTGGAATGAGCATGTGTGAGCACGAATCATGCATGGGATTTTGGGAACTTTTATTTTGCTTTTAAATTTCGTACTTAGACTATATTATGAACGGGCCTGTTTAACCCGTGTTTTGGCCATGTCGGCCCTTTTTATATTTTCCACTGCGATACTGTACTAAACTAAATATTTCCGCTGCGCTATGCTATTATTAATTTTGAATTATATTGTATGGTCTATTTTGAATGCTTTAAATGTTTTAAACACTGCAATACCTAGCCTTGCATCTCTTTAGTAAGCTCGGAGAAACCGTGTCTTACTAGGGAGATGTGGCGGTGACATCCCGACCTGGGTTACCAAAAACCGGGGTGTTACAAATACCCTAAGAGAGTGTATGGAAGAATAGCTTAAAAGGATTGAAAAATCTACTCATGTCAACAAGTGCACCTTTCTTTTCTGGTGACCATCCCATAAGAACTCCACAGTTAAGCGTGCTTGTTGTGGAGTAGTCTTAAGGATGGGTGACCTCCTGGGAAGTCTCCCAGGGTGTGCGCGAGTGAGGCCAAAGCGCACTGGAAAGAGTTTTGTTGACCTGTGGGGCCAGACTTCAATCCCAAAAGAAGCTCGAAGGCACCTCCGGCTCCATAGCAGGCCGGGGTGTTACAAGCATCTCCTAGCGGCTGATGCAACTGGCACGTGGTTTCCTCGTCGTTAGTTTTTGATGTTTTGCTTTATTTTTATTTTCAATTCTCCTAGCCTAGATAGGCTGCCAAGAAGAAAAAGAAAAACAAAAAAAAAAAAAAATATGCAGTCATGTTTCACAAAAATTCCAAACCAACAATACTCTCTCCATTCCTTTTTAGCACTATTTTTTAGAGCCTAAAAAGTATTTCAAAATAGTTGTCACTTGTTGTAATATCCCACATCGGTTGGAGAGGAAACAAAGCATACCTTATAAGGGTGTTGACATTGCTCCCTTGTAGACATGTGACAGGCCCAAGCTAATATATAAAACCCTGTATGCATTGTTTGAGCATGGTCTCAACAACCTGCAAACCACAACCAGAGGCGAACACAAAATAGAGTGCGGAAATAAACATAAGAACACCAAGAATTTGGTTACCCAGTTCGATCCACTGATCTACATCTGGGGGATCCAAGCCAGGTTTTCACTAGATTCACACAAACGATTGTATCACACATCAATACACCTTACACATCCTTCCATTCCGGTGAACTTCTCTATCTAATCAACCTAGACTAGAGAAACACATGGGAGCATCAACTATCTACCCAAATGCAAGCAATTCACTAGCAGATGTTAAGGTGGTGTTTGGAGAATCCTAGCTACTCAACAAATCAAGCGCGATGGGGATAGAAACACATAAAATATGCACTATCTACCCAAATGCAAGCAATTCACTAGCAGATGTTAAGGTGGTGTTTGGAGAATCCTAGCTACTCAACAAATCAAGCGCGATGGTGATAGAAACACCTAAAATATGCACAGGTTGTGTTTACAAAGAATGAATCCAAAAATGCCTAAACACAAACCCAAATTCCCATTGAAATGCAGCAGACACAACAACTAAAGCTATACCAATTGTAGAGAGGTTGTTGGTGTCTTCTGTAAACAACGAACTTCAGGGGAATTCTTCTTCAGCTCCCAAATCGCCATAATCTCAGCTAAGAATCTGAAAAATGCTCTGTAAATTGAGTTGTGATTGCGGCAGAAAACCTCACAAATCCCTCAAGGACGAAGACAGGTATTTATATGGGTTTTAAGGCCCATCCAAACCCTTAAAAGCCTGCTAAGGGAAAATTCCACGTTATTGTACTTTTCTGTGCTTTTTCAGTGAAGAGAAACATTCGTTGTTGGCACGATGTTGCAACAACAACAAATTTAGCGAACATCTTCACAATACTAAAGATATCCCTAACAATCTCCCCCTTTATGGAGATGATCGGGCCAAGTAGTCAAAACAGTGGAAGAAGCACAGAAAGAATCTATTCAGATCAAATGAGCATCATAAACCCAATATACGTTCATGCCATGAAAGATAGGAGCAGAAGAAGAGTAGGCATAATGAAGCATCAGATATAATCCCATAGCCAAATAACAAGGCATCCAAAAATATGCCAGAAATCCATATTCAAATCCATTAAGTACAGACCAGAATTCCAGAATATCAAAATAGAGCAAAGTCTGAAAGATTTAAAAGTTGTTCCAACATCAGTAAAACATCAGAGTCCTGCTGTCCCTATCCACTGTAACTCCCCCTTACTTGGCAGATCAAGGAGTGCCTTCAGAATCATCCTCCCCCTTAGCTGGAGCATCAAAGGAATGTCGGAGAAGGGTGATCAGCTTGCGAACCTTCCTTTTGAGTCCCATTTGCCTATCATTGAGAACACCCAACTCTTTCTCAACCTGTTGCAGCTCACCTCGAATGTGATCGACCAAGGTAGGGCCAAGCTTCTGAGGACCGAGTTTGAAATCATTGTGCAGGCCCTTAAACTTGTCAGAGGGTAGATGTTTCTTGACCTTAATAAAGGTTTCAGTGGGAGCAAGCAAGTGCCAAGAGTTGGCAAACAAGGTAATAAGAGCAGGATATGGCAATTGAGTGTTCTTCTCAATTTTGTCACGAGAAAACCTCAACATATGCTTAATGATCAGGTAACCATAGTTGAGAATTTCAGGACATTCATCAATGGAGTACAAAAGTTTGCCCATAAGAGAACTAAGCTGGCTAGCATTAGAGGTAGACAGGAAGTTTGAAGCACCAATGCGAAAAAGGCAATTAAACTTCATGGACAAATCAGAGGGACTCATAGAACGTCTTCCAAAAGCATATTTCTTAGAGGCATAAATAGTGGAAGCAATAGTAGCTAACTCAACATTTAGCAAATCAAACGGATTAGCCATATCAGTGTTGGTAGGAAGTTCCAACAACTCATGAAAAACAGAGGGAGTCAGATCAATCAATTCTCCACGAAGGTAAATTTTACAATACCAAGGGGAAACAGGATCAAGGAAATCATGATGCAAGTTAGCATAAAACTCACGAACAATAGTGGGGAAATATTGTTTAAGAGCAGTAGCCCAAACAGAGAGATGCTTTTTCTCCAAGTATTCAGAAAATCCAATTTGGTCATAATAAGGGTGCACATAGCATTCCTCATAAATGAAACCACGAGAATTTAGGGTTTCTGTGGCATACCTCTCTCCATCGATTGAGAAATAGATGTGAGAATGAGCATCGGATTCCTTGAGGACGGGGATAGACTTCTTCTTCTTAGGAGCAGTCTTCTTAGACTTCTTCTGAGGAGGTTTGGACAAAGTAGGAGCAGCCTTGCGTTTCCCTTTCTCACGGACTTGTCTCTGAATTTCATCAAGAGGTGTATCATCTGGATCCACCTGAGTTGGTTGTTCTTGCAAAGTCGGAACATCAAGGGCAGGAGAAGTACCAAAGGGAACCTGCTGAGCAGTCCCAGAATGAATCGGAATGTTGGATTGAAGGTCCAACATCAGTAACCCTTCACCAGTGGCAACAGCAGTAGGCGAAAGAGGGGAACTAGAGCCAGGGAGCACTGGGATGGAAGGAGACGCGTCGGGAACAGGGACCGAAGGGGGGGGCGGACTTCCAGAACCCGATTGAGGGTTTTCTGTTGTTGGAACACCCGCTGTTGGATCTGTTCAGGCCGAAGGAGTCTCAACATGCTCCTGTTGAGTTTGAAGGGTAGAACCCTCCTTGGCGGCAGTATCAGACGCCTTGGTTGCATCGTCAGGATCAGCAACGAAGTAAGAATCAACGGCGACATCGATGTCATCTTGAGCATCCTCAAATTGATCCTCTCTGGGAGACTATTCTGCAGCAAGACGTGCACGGTAGATGGAATCATCCACGGCGAGCGGCTGAACATCAAGAACTTTGTCTGGGTGTGAGGACGAGCTGGATTTCGACGCCATTGTGAAAATATCAAAATTTCGAACGGAGAAATGGGGAGGAACTTGCAGAGCCGAAATAGGGAGAGAGAGAGAGAGAGAGAGAGAGAGAACGGTTGCAGTGTAATGATAGTGGAGGGGAAACCGTCTCAATCGGTTAAAAGCAATCCCCTAGGCCTGGGCCTGGGCCAGAAGAATTTGTACCAGAAAAACAGTGGCCCACCCGAAGGAGCTCATTAGTGAGAATAACAGAGGCCCAAACTGCGCCTCAATAGCTCAAAACTAGAAGAATCCAAGCTCTTTGTTAGGATGTCCGCAAGTTGTTCCAATGACGCTAGATGATGAATCTTGCAAAGACAATCTTCAACTAAATTTCGGATGAAGTGAAAACGGATGTCTATGTGTTTACTCCGATTATGCTGCACTGGATTCCTGGCTATATTGATGGCATTGGTATTATCACAGTGAATAAGAAAATCATCCAAGGAGATACCATAATCAAGAAGCATCTGTCGCATCCAGATTAACTGATTACAGCAATGAGCAGCAGCTATATATTCGGCCTCAGCTGTAGAAAGAGCAACTACATTTTGCTTGCGAGAATACCAGCTGACCAAGTTCTGACCTAGATAAAAGCAACCACCAGTGGTTGATTTGCGGTCGTCGGAACAACCAGCCCAGTCAGAGTCTGTATAACCAATTAACTCTAGTGAAGATCGTTTAGAATACCAAAGACCGAGTCCAGAAGTTCCCTTGATATATCGAAGAATCCTTTTCACAGCACAAAGATGGGACTCTTTAGGATCAGACTGATACCTGGCACATACGCCAACACTGAAAGAGATATCCGGGCGACTAGCAGTTAAGTACAAGAGACTACCAATGATGCTGCGATACACTTTCTGGTTAACAGAAACCCCAGATTCATCTTTAGTAATCTTGTCATGCTGTCCAAGGGGTGTTCGAGCAACCTTGCAATCCTCCATCTTGAATTTCTGAAGCATGTTACCAACATACTTCTCTTGATTTAGAAAAATGCCATTAGAGGTTTGCTTAACTTGTAGCCCTAAGAAAAAAGTGAGCTCTCCCATCATGCTCATTTCAAATTCAGTCTGCATAGACTGTACAAAGGAATCGCGAAGATCATTGGAGGTCGAGCCAAAAACAATATCATCGACATAAATCTGTGCGACTAACAAGTGGTTGTTTGTACATTGTACGAACAACGTCTTATCAACAGTGCCGCGCACATAGCGTTTATCCAGAAGATATGTAGATAGACGTTCATACTAGGCACGATGAGCCTGCTTTAAGCCATAAAGAGCATGCTTAACCTTATAAACATGACCAGGATGATCAGGACATTCAAACCCAATTGGCTGAGACACATAGATGTCTTCCTTGATGTACCCATTCAAGAATGCAGTTTTAATGTCCATTTGATACAATTTAAAACCAAGAGAGCAAGAGAAAGCTAGTAATAACCTGACAGCCTCCATGCGAGCGACAGGGGCAGAAGTCTCATCATAATCCAGACCCTCAATCTGTGTAAAACCTTGGGCAACAAGGCGAGCTTTATTATGAATGATCTTCCCATGCTCATCAGTCTTGTTCCGAAAAACCCACTTAGTACCAATAACATTTACTCCTGCTGGTTGTTCCATCAACTCCCAAACATCATTGCGTTTGAATTGGAGAAGCTCATCCTGCATTGCAGCTATCCAAAACACATCTTTTAAAGCTTCATTAGCATTCTTAGGTTCAATGGATGAAACAAAACAACTCATAACATGAAAACACATGTTTGCCAATTCAGAGAGATTGAGTAGATGACCTCGAGTTTGTCTTGGGCCAGAGGGATCACCAATAATATCACCTTGAGAATGATATTTAGGAGCTCGTGGACCACGTTTTGGACCTCTCCTTTTGGGAGAACCTGGAGCAGATGGTTATTCACCCGTTGTGTCAACAACAAGATCAGCCTCTTCAGAATCAGAAACTTCAATAGGATCCGAGGGAGGAACCACTTCAGGAGTTGCAATAGAAGGAACGAGAGGAACAATATGAAGTGGATCATCTTCATCATCACGGGTAGGATCAATACCTGCAGAGGGATTAGCATCATCAAAGATAACATTTACAGTTTCAATAACCTTTGAAGTCCTCTTCAAGTAGACACGATAAGCCCTTGAGTCCACTGAATATCCCAAGAATATAGCTTCATCGGATTTCGAATCAAATTTTCTGATGGTAGTTCGATCCTTCAAGGCATAGCATACACTTCCAAAAATATGAACGTGAGAAATATTTGGAGTCTTTCCTCTCCAGATTTCATAGGGAGTGGTGGTAGTCTGTGGACGCATATACACACGGTTGATGATGTAACATGAGATGTTGATGGCTTCAGCCCAAAAACGCTTCCCTAGAGTGCTGGCATGGAGCAGAGAACGAGCCATCTCCTGTAAAGTCCGATTCTTCCTTTCGACCACACCATTCTGCTGTGGTGTGTGAGGAGCAGAAAACTAATGCTAGATCCCAAGGTTGTTGCAGAGTTGTGCAAACAACTGATTCTCGAACTCTTTTCCATGATCAGAACGGATATGTGCTATTCTGAGATCCTTTTCAGCCATGATCTTTAGGGATAACTTAGAAAACACCGAAACAGCTTCATCTTTGGACTTTAAGAAATCAACCCAAGTGTAACGAGAGAAATCAATCATCAACACACACAAAGATATACCGCTTACCACCAAGGCTTGGAACTTCTGTAGGTCCCATCAAGTCCATACGCAACAGCTCGAGACACCTTGTAGTCTGAATAGTATCCACTACTTTATGAGAGGAGTGAATCTGTTTACCCTTAGCACAAGCACCACAAATTGTCTTGTCTTTGCTCCGTAGTTTGGGCAACCCGCGAACAACACCAGACTTGCTGAGTTGTATGAGTGACTTGTAGTTCATGTGCCCACATATTTGATGCCACAGTCGAGCAGTGTCAACCTCAGATAGAAACGCTGAATCCATGGCTGGCTTTAAGACATAGCAATTGTTAGGGGAATGAACTCCTTTAATAACACAATTATAAGATGGATCAATAACCATGCAGTCTTCATCAGTGAAACCCACAAAGAATTTTTCATCACAAAGTTGACTTATGGAGATAAGATTGGTAGATAGATCAGCAACATAATAAACGGTAGTTAGAAAGCCCATATTTGCACCTTTCGCTTTCCCATAACCACAAATCTTACTACGAGCCCCATTACCATATAGAACTTCCCCGCAGTCAGACTCGACATAATCTATGAGAAATTCTTTCTTACCAGTCATGTGACGAGAGCAACCACTGTCAAAATACCACCTACCATCATTAGGTCCTTTTTTAGCAGAGAGTACAACTAAGCACATCTTAGGAACAATTTTGGACTTGGGAATCCACATCATGGTAAGTTTGACCTGTTTCTGTAGTTCAAGAGATGGCCAGACAACGGGTCGACCACCAAGAAGGTCTCTGGATAACTTCAAACAGAGTTGGGCTAAATGACCTTGAAGTCTACAGTAAGGACAGCCTTGCTCTTCTTAGGAGACTCTGTACGAGCAACTTTCTCAGGTTCTTTGGATATACTAGCTTCAAGAGTACCTGCGCGCACAAAGGTAGTTGCAGATTTCTTGTTAGACTGTGTATTACGCCTGTAGCCAATACCTTCTCTATTGGAAGGAGATTTCCCTTGAGTAATTATCTCGTCAAGTTTGGTTTTCCCCTTGACCATGCCTTCAAGCCTTTGGGTCTTAGCAGATAGAGCAGCATTATCTTCCAATAGGGTATCCCTTTCAGTAGACACAACAGTCAGAGATTGCTTAAGTTCTGGGATTTCTGCATCTTTCTCATCAATGAGAATCAATAAATCTCCCTTCTGACTAAACAGCTTCTTATTCTCTGTAACAGCACATGCGTGATCCTCTTTCACACTTTCAAAAGCCACAATGAGTTCTTCAGGATCATACTGACTGGCTTCACTATCGGATTCATGAGACTCTGTACCAGACAGATGTTCAGACAGAGTGTCATCGGTTGTTCGGACAACATCTTTTACAGTGAAAGCTATCATTTCTTCATCTTCACTGTCACCTTCTTCCTCCTTAGAAGTGATACTTATCTCATCATCACTTAAGGTAGCCTGAAGAGCTTTTCCAACTCTTCTCTTTGCAGTAGGACACTCGGAGGCCTTGTGGCCAACGCCTTCACAATCGTAACACTTTAGATTTTTGAAGTTGTCAGGTAAGTCCAGCTTCTTGTATATCTTCCTTTTGTCATGGGAACCATCTGACTTGTTCTTGGAAGGTTGTTCACGAGATGATGAAACACCTCGCTGATAACGACCCTTATCATATTTCTTATAATTCAACTTCTTGGCACGCTTATCCTGCAACATCCTCGACAGTTTCTTGGTTAGATATGCATTTTCTTCATTGTCAATGCACTGAATCTCATTCTCACCCTTGAAAGCCAGATTGCGAGTAGGTTCTTCTTCCAAGTAGTTCATTTCAAAGGTCTGAAGTGAACCAACTAGAGCTTCAACAGTCCTGGGCTCGAGCATTCTTGGCTATCTGGTCAGCCAAGAAATGGTGCCTTTGAGCTGCAAGTAAGGCATGCTCATTCACTGTGTTCAGCAAGTTCTGCTGGTTTATCAATAAGGTCCTAGCCCACTCCGGCTCTCCCTGATGCTGATATGACTGCTGTGAGTGCTGTGGCTACTGTGGCGGAGCTCTCCCTCGTCCTCTACCTCTGCCTCTACCACCTCGTGTACCCCGGGTGGACTGTGAAGGAGCCTCAGAATGCTCCTAGCTAGCCTGTGAAGGTGCAGGTGGTGGTGACTGCCTGGGCAACTCCCTGGGAAGTATCATAGGCTGGCATCTTATGCCAGGCAGCTTGAAGTTCTTCTTCCCAAATGGAATAGGGGGCCTCATCCTCCAATCTCTATCAAACCGCCCCATATTCACTCCTGCCTGAGCACAAAGCTGCCATATCAAGCTAGGGAACATAAGAGCTGACCTCTTAGACACCCCCGGTGTCTGTCTCAACTCAAGTGATATAAGCTCTCCCATGTTGATCGGGCTCCCCACCTTGATGCAGTATGGGACATACATATCCAGGGCAGTAGGTCCAGAGGTGTGAGTCGTAGGACTCAATCTAGATCTGTAGAACATGAGAAGCTGGTACATGGGTGCATCCATATCAGGCCCATGTATCCTACTCATGTCATCATCATCATACGTGAGGACATCCTCCTGACCCTCAAACATAGACATCAGTACAAGCTTCTTGAAATCCTCCCTATCATCGACTCTCATCACCGGCTCCCAGAAATCTCTGCCGTAGGGCACATCCACTACTCCAAATAATTGGTTGATGTGCTGAGGAGTGATGGGTACTCTAACTCCAAAAATCCAAGAATCCTCCTCCTCAGCATTGGCTAGAAACAGCCTAATCAACTCCCACGAATATGATCCAGTTGGGTGTCTCACAAATCTCTCCCAACCCCTGGATCTAATAGCATCTCGGAGTAGAGGGTGTTGTAAATCTCTATCTGAAAATCCCCTATCAGCGATGATCCTCTTCTTGTGAAATCTCTTGTACAGCTCGTAGGCTCTGGCACTCCTAAATACAGTGGCATCGAATATGCCCTCCCTGACATACAAAAAATCGGGGACATAGGCTCTGGGATCTTGCCTTTTTGGTCCTCCCCTTGCCGGTTGCTCCTCCTGCTCCTCCTGATCAACCTCCTCATCATCTTCCTCCCCACCCACAGCCTCAGGGACAGGCTCCTGTATGACTAATGCAGCAGATCTCCCTCTCCTAGGTCGAGAGGAAGTGGAACTCGTGACAGGTGCCTTCCCCCGAGAGGTTCTAGAGGGGGCCTGTGAATGATCAGATGTCTCAGGCTGAATGGACTGATCAAGCTGGTCAGGCTGATTGACCTCCTGATGTCATCAGCGGGCACTGTAGTATGTCTCGAAGATGCACCACTCTTGAACTTGCTCTTCCTAAAATAGGAGAGAAGTCCCTTGGACTTGGAGGCACCTCCTGAGCCCTGTGGGTGATCCATCTGTAGCAAATTTTTCGTGCGGAGTCTGCGATGTTCAAAAATATGCTCATCAGGAATAGGAGTAGGAATGCTATCCGGTGACTGTGGATCATAAATCCCCATTCTCCCCTCGGGCATGGGTATATACCTATAACCCGATTTCTTAGGGAGGTTCGGAGGATTATACATTATTTCAGTACCTGGTTGTACAAAAACTCTGGGTTAGTATCATATATATGCATTGCCTCCCATCCTCACACTTAAGTTTAAACCAAAGGTTTAACTTAAGTGTTAAGTATAAAGCAAACATATACATCAACCTAGAATGTGGGATTTAAATAACTCAATGACCAAAATGTTGTATATTAAAAATTGTGAATCCTAAACTTTGTTTAAATATACCATCCATTTTATTCTAAAGTTTAAAATTCATGTTTAAACATGTCTTTTTAATAAAAACTCTTTATTCTATTAAATTTTCAGATTTAATAAACAAAAGCAACCTAAATTATTAAACTAGTGCATTACAAATGGTTTAAATTAATATTTAAATCCATTCCAATTTATTCATATGATAAATTAACCTATTTTAATTAACTAAATTATAAATAAAAGAGTTTTTATCAAAACATGGTTCAATTAACTCACCTTATGAAAAACATGGAATTTTTGACATGAGAACAACTTTATATTCTTAATATAACTAAAATGACATGTTCTAGTGATGTTTCATCCATTTAATTAATCAAAAATGCCATTTTAATTAATTTAAAATAATTTTCAGATTTTAAAATTCTCAAAATCCCAAATTTTAATGTTAATCCAAAAATTTTCACATTATGCATTCAATCCATGTTCTACAACACTTGTTCATGTTTAAACTAAAATTTAGACAATCAAAATCAAATTTTATCCCACATTCTACAAAACCCAAAATTCAAGTAACAACACCAATACCAAAATTAATGCATTCCAAAGCACTAGAATATGATAATAATTGAATTAGGATAGCCATTCTTACCTAAATTGAAGGATTTGAGCACTTTGGAGTAGAATCCCCAAACTTGAAGAACTAGGGTTGAAGAACCCTAATTTGATTCAAACAAAGCAAAATTTGGGTTTTGGAATGAGAATTTGAACAATGTAGATGAGAATTGATAGGAAGAAACAAGAATTGGAAGAATTTTTACCGAAGTGGCGCAAATGTGTCGCTTGGAGGAAGAAGAATGGCGCACGGGAGAGAGGGAAGAAGGGCTCTCGGTTGAATTTGAGGAAAAATGAGGAGAAGAGGTGAATTTTGGGATAAAAATCCCGTTCCAGACCCGGGTCAGGGACCTAGACCCGCCGGGTCATGCGCCACAATGACGCATCAAGCATGATTTAGGCGCCGCACAGGCTGTGCGGCGCATTTTTGGATCAAGAAATTTTCTAAGGCTGAAAGTGGCGCCGAAAGTGGCGCTCCGGAGTGATTTTATGCGCCACCATGAAGGTGTGGCGCATAACCTGACCAAAATTTTTCAGGTTCAAAATTGGCGCATAAAATGGCGCCTTGGAATGATTTTAGGCGCCACCAAGAAGGTGTGGCGCCTAAACTGAGTCTGTGACACTCGAATTTCAGCTCAAACTCAACCAAAATGATAGTTTATTTAATCCCTAAGGGTTAGTAAGTCAGATTTAACATATATAGACTCCTCAAATCCTTCCGGATCATAATTCTCCTCAATTAAACCAACTAGTCCATATAGATCCTCCTCCTTAACTCATCACCGAGTCAAAATACACATGTCAAGATCAATTCTCCAAGCACACACAAATCCATCATTTCTCAATATTTTGCTACTTATTCTAATTCATAGGCAATGTCCTACTCAATTTATTGAACACATGCAATAAACATAACATAAAATTCAAACAACATAATTAAACTAAAAACACATTTAAATTAAATTAAACAAGAACAATAAAGCAAATAAAAGCACATAAACTATAAAATGCAAAATATTTTTGTCTTTTTCTTCCATTTATATTTTTTATTGGTTTTTATAAGTTTAATAAATAAAAACTCAACATAATTAAAATGCAATGCAATTACTTCAATAAGCAGATTTAAATAACCAAAGGCTTAACATTAATTTGTTCGATGAATTTAACTTCATCTCCAAAATAATGTTTAAGTCTTTGACCATTTACAGTGAATTCTCTTTCATCTTCAGCTTTTAAAACTACTGCACCATTATCCAATACTTTAACAATCCTAAAAGGCCCTGACCACTTTGTCTTCAATTTACCAGGAAACTGCTTAAATCTAGAATTATATAGAAGCACTAATTGTCCAGCTTCAAACACCTTAGGCCTAAGCATTTTATCATGATAAAGCTTTGTTCTCTCCTTATAAATTAGAGCATTATCATACGCTTGACGTCTAATTTCTTCTAATTCAGTAAGATCTATTTTCCTTTTTTCTTGAGCCTCTTTAAATTCAAAATTCAACTTCTTCATAGCCCAAAGTGATTTAAACTCAAGTTCAAAAGGTAAGTGACAAGCTTTACCATAAACCAATTTAAAAGGAGTCATACCTATAGGTGTTTTAAAGGCTGTCCTATATGCCCACAATGCTTCATCTAACTTAAAAGCCCAATCTTTTCTAGATTTTCCTACAGTGGCTTCCAAGATCTTTTTAATCTCACGATTAGTGACTTCTACTTGACCATTGGCTTGAGGATGATAGGGTGTTGTTATCCTATGATGAACGTAAAATCTAGATAACAATTGATTAATAACCCTATTGACAAAATGAGATCCACCATCACTAATGATTGCTTTAGGCACACAAAACGAGTAAAGATTTGCTTTTTCAGAAATTTAATCACTTGTTTAGCATCATTTAAAGCACATGATTCAGCTTCTACCCATTTTGATACATACTCTACAGCAACAAGAATATACAATTTCCCATTAGATGGTGGAAATGGACCCATAAAATCAATTCCCCACAAATCAAACAACTCAACAGGCATAATTCCTTTTAGTGGCATTTCATCTCTCTTAGTGATATTACCAGCCCTTTGACATACATCACATTTTTGCACAAATGATCTAGCATCACGATAAATATTAGGCCAATATAAACCACCTTCGAGTACATTATGAGTTGTCTATTTATTCCAACATGTCCTCCTCCAAGTCCTTCGTGGCAAGCCCTTAAAACTTTTTCAAAATCCTCATCAGGGATGCATCTCCTTATGATTTGATCTGAACAGAGTCTAAACAAATAAGGTTCATCCCAGATAAAATATTTAGCATCAGTTTTAAATTTTTGCTTTTGGCTATGCCATTTTAAATGATCAGGAATTACACCACATGCTAAATAATTAACAAAATCAGCAAACCACGGATCAGAGGAAGTGTTATTTATTAAATACAAATTTTCATCAGGAAATGCATTATTAATTAATCTTTCTTCCCCTTTTTCATGCTCCAATCTAGATAGATGATCAGCTACAGGATTTTCATCTCCTTTTCTATCTTTAATTTCTAAATCAAATTCATGTAACAATAATACCCATCAAATTACTTGGTTTAGCATCTTTCTTTGCAAATAGATATTTAAACTTTTCACATGCATAAACAACATATAAAAGTTCCTTTTCAGCGGTGGCATAATTTCTCTGTGCAGAATTTAAAGCCTGACTAGCATAATAAATAACATGAAGTTTCTTATCCTTTCGTTGACCCAGTACTGCTCCAACAGCAAAGTCACTAGCATCGCTCATGATCTCAAATGGCAAACTCCAGTCAGGTGGCTGAATAATTGGTGTTGTCACCAATGCTTCCTTGATCCTATTGAACGCCTCAATACACTCGTCAGTAAAATCAAACTCGACATCCTTACATAGCAGCTTAAACAGAGGCAATGCAATTTTAGAAAAATCTTTTATAAACCTTCGATAGAATCCAGCATGTCCCAGAAAACTTCTCAAAGTTTTTAAATTATTAGGGGTGGAATTTTTGCAATCACTTCTACTTTAGCCCTATCAACTTCAATGCCATTTTTAGAAATCCTATGTCCTAAGACAATACCTTCATTAACCATAAAATGACATTTTTCCCAATTAAGAACTAAATTTGACTCTTCACATCTAATCAGAACTTTTTCCAAGTTAATTAAGCACTTCTCAAAATCAGACCCGAATACAGAAAAATCATCCATAAATACCTCAATGCATGTCTCAATCAAATCAGAAAATATAGACATCATGCATCTCTGAAATGTAGCTGGAGCATTACACAAACCAAATGGCATTCTCCTATATGCAAATGTACCGTAAGGACATGTAAATGTAGTTTTATCTTGATCCTCAGGTGCAATTGGAACTTGATTATAACCAGAATATCCATCTAAAAAGCAATAAAACTCATGACCAGCTAAACGCTCTAGCATTTGATCAATAAAAGGCAAGGGAAAATGATTTTTCCTAGTCTTATCATTCAATCTCCTATAATCAATGCATACACGCCATCCAGTAGTAGGTCTAGTAGGCACTATTTCACCATTTTCATTTCTAATCACAGTCATACCTCCCTTTTTAGGTACTACTTGAGCTGGACTCACCCACTGACTATCAGAGATAGGATAGATAATACCTGCATCGAGTAGTTTAATCACCTCTGATCTTACAGCTTCTTGTAGATGTGGATTCAGTCTCCTTTGGGGCTGTCTCACTGGCTTGTCATCCTCCTCCATATAAATCCGGTGTGTACACAATGCTGGACTCAGTCCCTTGATGTCAGCTATCGTCCAACCTATTGCTCTAACATGCTTACTCAACACTTGGGTTAATGCATTTAATTGATCATCATTTAATTTATTACTTGCAATAACAGGTAAAGTATCATTCTCACCAAGAAAAACATACCTCAAATGTGATGGCAGCTCCTTCAATGTCAATGTAGGTGGCTTTTCAACAGACGGGACTAACTTGGATTCTTCTATCGCACATGTTACTTGCACAGGTAATCCTCCCTCACACTTACTTTCAGCTAAGTCCTCACAACTCTCCACTAAATGCTCAAATTTCCTATAGGGATCATGTCTAGCAAAGAACTCTCTCTCAATCACCTCATCCTCCTGATAGATAGCTGTAACTCTATTACACGGGTAGGTGTCAGAACTAGCGTATTGTGTTTTAGTTGTCTTAGAAATGTCAAACGACACTTGTTCATTACCTACTTTAAGTGTAATTTTACCATCATCCATATCAACCATAGCCCTACCAGTTTGCAGAAATAGTCTACCTAAAATCAGAGGTATATCAATGTCTTTTTCCATATCAAGAACAAAAAAGTCAACAGGGAAGATGAAGCTCTCTACTTGAACAGGAACATCTTCTACAATGCCTAAAGGAGTCCTAATAGATCTATCAGCGAGCTGTAGCTGCATCCTAGTAGGCTTCACAACTCTGACTCCTAGTTCTCTAAAGACATGTAAAGGCATCAGATTAATACTAGACCCGAGATCACACAGAGCTTTGTTGAATTCTTTAGTGCCAATAATGCACGGAATAGTATAACTCCCAGGATCTTTTTGTTTAATAGGTTGCCTTCTTTGTAAGATTGCACTGCATTTCCCTGTCAGTTCTTCATCATCAACACTCCTCTTTTTTGATAGAATTTCTTTTAAGAACTTAGCATACACAGGCATTTGTGCAATGGCATAAGAAAAAGGGATATCAATTCTTAAATTCTTAAAGACTTCTAAGAATTTGGCATAATCTTTATCTTCCTTAGCCTTTTTAAGACGCTGTGGATATGGAATAGGTGGCTGATATGGCTTGACCGGGACAGTTGACTTTCCCTTATCCTTACTCTGTTCAACTCTGAGTTTCTCACTCTCCTTAGGCTCATCAGTGTTTTTATGCTGGCTTTCTTTCTCTGTATCCTCACTTTGATTCATCTAAGGTAGGGTAAGGATTAGGTAATTCCTTTTTATTCCTTAAAGTGATTGCTTTACACTGCTCTTTTGGATTAGGATCAGGCATGCTTGGTAGTGTTCCTTGCTGTCTATTTGAGGTATCCCTAGCAATTTGACCAACTTGAACTTCTAAATTTCTCATTGAGGCTTGCATTTGCTGAATTGTTTGTTGTTGAGACACGATTGTGCTCATTAACTCTTTTAAATTGACCTCATCACTTCCTTGGTTTTGTTGCAGCTGTTGTTGAGGTTGAAAGTTCCTAGGCTGTTGGTTAGGGTAAAAAGGTTGATTCTGATTTCTGTTCTGATTATAGTTTTGGTTCTGATTTTGATTTTGATTTTGATTTGGGTAATTTTGATTTTGGTTTTGTGGATAAGGTTGACGGTTGTTTTGTGGGTAGGTGTTTTGTTGAAATTGAGAATTTTGATTTAGATAGAAATTTTGATTTTGAGGACGGTTTTGATTGTAATTCTGCTGCCTATTTCCCATGTAGTTCACATCTTCCACTTGTTCCTCAGTCCCCTCACACTGCATAGTCTTTTGAAGTCCTTGATCAAGCAGGTGACAGGCTGATGACTCGTGAGGTCCATGACAAATACCGCATCTCACAACTTTAGCTTGACCTTTCTTGAGTGTAGAAACTTCCCTCATCAAAGCATCTAACTTAGAATCAATAGCAACTGCCTTTTCTACCTCATAGATTCCTCCTTTTGTTTTATTTCTAGCATTTTTCTTACCAGGAAATTTTTTCATGTTAGAAATCTTTTTCTCTATGATTTCCTTAGCTCTAGAGGGTCCTATACATAGAAAAGAATCTCCAGCTGCTGCATCCAACAAATTCCTCCAATGATCAATCAACCCATTGTAGAAGAAGTGCATCTGCTGTCAGTCTTCAAAGCCATGATTTGGACATCTTGCCAATAAAGTGTTGTACCTATCCCATGCTTCAAGTAAAGTTTCACCCTCATCTTGCACAAATTCTTTGATTTTTTCTTGCAATTCAATAACCTTGGATGGTGGGAAGAATTGTTCTAAGAAGGCTTCTAACATTTTATCCCAAGTAGTAACATCCCTTAATTGAAGTGAGTTGTACCAAGTTTTAGCTTTATCTCTGAGTGAAAACGAGAACAATCTCAACTTAATTTCATCACTGGTAACACCATTTATTTTCACTGTGTCACAATAGTCCAGAAAGTTTCTTATGTGTTCTACAACATCATTAGTAGGCGCTCCATTATATTGATTAGCTTGAACCATTGTGATTAGTGCAGGCTGAAGGGTAAAGCTTAAAGCATCTACATCTGGCCTTGGAGTTCTATTAAGCAGATTTCCACTAGTTCCTTGTAAGTGTTCTTCAATGGTCATTTCAGCTTGATCATCGTGCTCCAAATCACCACCGTTACCTCCATTATTACCCTGATTATCATTATTAATCGCTGTCATGTTTAACCTATTGAACTGAGCAACTAATTGTAATACCCGAGAATTTTGCAACATAAAATAAATAAATAAATGAAATAAATACAATAAATAAAATAAGGTCAGAAAATCAATAAATAAATTTAATCGAATGAGAAATGGAATTTAAATTAAAAAGGGAATCAAAATTTCGAGAACCCGGGAAGCCGAAAATAATTTAGTCAAACAAATGGTCACACGTGAACCCAACATTGATGGACTCAATAACTCGAGTCCAAATGTAAATTTAGATCCGAATAAAATTAAGATAGGAGTTTTGTAATACCCTACATTATTCTAAATATATTTTAAATTAATCCATTTATTTATATATTAAAATCATTTTATTACGTGTGTAATTACTATACGCATAATTATTAATTAACACTTTATTTTATAATAATAATAATAATAATAATAATAATAATAATAACAAAACAATCTATATATACACATAACAAAATAATTGGAAACAAATATTTAGTCTATATTTATTAATATGACAAGATTCACTCTATTTTTAGTATATTGTCAAATCCAATATGATAGGAAAAGATTTGGAATAAATCTTTGATTCTAAATCCCTAAATCTAACGCCGATTACTCTTTCAAAATTTAATCTTCTTCATCTATTGTGCTATTCAAATCAATTCTATGTACACAAAAAAAATAAAATAGAAGGAATTAATAAATAACTACAACAATATATATTATATAGCATATCTTTAAGATGATATGCAATATATATTATATATTTAATATATGGGTAGGATATCTAGAAGATAACAAGAAGATAGTTGGAGTAAATCTTGGGAAGATTTAACTTCCAATTTTGCCGACCCTTCACCCATTTTTAAACAACATTCCCATCATCTTCATAGGGGGTTGCTAAAAAAAAGATTTATACGTACAAAAAAGAAAAAAAAAGAGAAGAACGAAGAGAATAGAAAAAAAAATACAGAGATTAGATCGTTGAACGACTTCGACGGAGAAGAAGGCACCTTGGATGAGATCCAACACTCCACAACCGTAGGTTGGTGGTGAGAAGGAGGGAGAATGGAGGATCTCGGAGGGAGAACGAAGGACGTGGAAGCCACGCCTACGAACTTGACGAGCCGGACAATCCAACATAGGTAAGTTAATACTTACATGGTTTTGGGAGTAATTAAAACACGGAACCTAAAAGCTTAATCGAATCTTGCGAAAATCTGTCATTGAGTGTTTTCTACTGGCGCAACAGTTTTGATGAATTTTTCCGAACCTTAAAACGACTTCAAACTGTAATACCCGAGAAATCGCCATCGAAAATTTAAATCTAAAAATAAAGAATTGGATTTAAATTATTAAAACCGAAATAATTCCGAGAGAGCGGAATTTATTATTTATCGGAAGATAACAACTCGAAACGAGTTTATCGAATTGTCCCAACAATCACGGATAATTCCCACATTATGATTTTTATTTTTGTAGATAAGGAATCTTAATTTTAAAAAAAAAAAAAAATAAAAAATAAAAAAAAAAAATAATTAAAAGTTACTGTAGCATGTGCGGCTACTGTAGCACTACTGTAGCACTACTGTAGCAGCACATGCTATTGTCGGATTTTGGCCCTTTTTGTGCCCAAAATTCATCCCCATCCCCATTTTTCAGCCATCCTCATCAATACTTCATCCCTCTTCACTCCCAAAATTCTCCCAAAACCAAAGTACCTTCCGACGACTTTCCGGCGAACTTCCGGCGACTTTCCGGCAACCAAATCCGACCGAGGAAGTGTGTAGATCAAGGATCACAGTGCTTAGATCTTTGGTAAGTAGTATCTTAGGTTCTCAATCTCGTTTTTCCTCTCAAATCCCCAATCTAACTCTTGAATCGTTGATTGCAAATACGTTCGTGGCCAAAGTCGGGAACTTTGCATTTCGTAGATCCGTTCGTAGGTGTTTGGACGAATCAAGAACACAATCTTTGTAAGTTAACCTTACTATGGTTTTGGGTGACTTAAAATGCAACCAAACATAGAGATTCAACTCAAGGAAATTAACAAAAATCTGTCAACAAGAGAAAACCCTCAACGCAGCGTTTTCGTATGAATTTTTCGAACCCTTAAAAGTCTTCAAACGGAAAAACCCAAAACATGAAAAACATTCCTAAGACATTAATCTAGCTACTGTAAAAATTTCATAATTTTTCATCGTGTTTTGATATCCGAAAACGACCATGAACAGACCTGCCATCGACTTAGATCTTGAAGTGGTGATAGATTCTTTATTCAAACTTGTTGGTTATTTTGACCTTGGATCTAGGCCGATCTAGGATTGGTGTTGAACATAAGAATTGTAGATCTATGAGTTTGGAATATTACTGTAAGTTTTTAGAATTTTTCGTTGAGATTTGAGCCTCCGAACTCGAGCCAATCCGATCTGCGTTAGAACCGATGTCAAGAACCTTGACAGATTTCATAATCAAACTTGATGAGCATATTTCTATTACTTCGAGTGTTCAAACCTGAAAACTCAAAACTAAGATTTTGATCCTAAAAGCTTAAGCTATATTGTGTAAAAATTTCAAAGATTTTCATCAAGTTTTGATACCCCAAATTGTATCGGACATATTCTGCGTTTTTAGGAATTGTCAAAGGATGACAGATTTCATAACCGATCTTGAGGAGCTTATTCCTATCATTTCTAGCCCGAACCAATCTTTGAGTTCTAAACAAAAGTTGTTGCAAATCAAGTCTAGTATGTGCCTGTAAAATTTCAGAATTTTTTAAGTCCATTTAACATAACAAATGAACTCCAAAAATTCTGAAAATTTACAGACACATACTAGACATGATTATCTACAATTTTTGTTTAGATCACAAAGATTGGATCGGAGTAGAAATGATAGAAATATGCTCATCAAGTTCGGTTAAGAAAACTGTCAACCTTTGAAAATTCTTTAAAACGCAGAATATGTCCGACTCGATTTGGGGTATCAAAACTTGATGAAAATGCATGAAATTTTACAGAGGTATTCAAGACTCATAGATCTACAACTTTTATGTTCAACACCAATCCTAGATCGGCCTAGATCCAGGGTCAAAATGGCTAACAAGATTGAGAGTGAAATCTGCTCAAGTTGTAAGATCCAGATTTAATGCTCTTCGGTTTTGGGTCGGTTTCAGGTTTCAAAACCACATGAAAAATTCCAATATTTTTACAGAAGCTAGACCTAAGCCTTAGCAACACTTTTCATGTTTTGAGTTTTCATGTTTGAGCAGCTTTAGAGGTTTGAAAAATTCATACGAAAACGCTGCGTTGAGGGTTTCTCTTGTTGACAGATTTTAGAGTTTTTAAAACTCTATGTTTGGTTGCATTTTAAGTCACCCAAAACCATAGTAAGGTTAACTTACAGTGGGGATAATGTCTAGGAGGTCACGGGGTCGTCCGGAATCCACGGGATGTCACGAACGAATCTCTTCCACCCGATTTATTCTTCATTTGGCTCTGATTTGTGTTTGAATATGAAGATTCGTAAGTTAGGATGATGGTTATGATCTTAAAACCATAAGGAAACCTGATTTACATCTAGGAGTATAGACTCTTACAATCACTAAGCCATAATAACCATATTTGCCGTTTTGGCTACAAGAGGGGGCGGCCCAACGAGCTCCACCAAGTGCACTTACCCTCAAGAAATAATTAAAGCATCCCACTCGATCATATCTTACAAAGTTTCAAAACCATACTTTTACACTTTACAAAATCACACATGTCCAGATTTCACATATTTCCAAAAATGAGAGTCATTCGACTCATAGATCATCAAAATACACAAGTACGATTTACCGACAAAAATAGTCCTTTGGGCAGTTTCAGAAATCGCATATGGAAACTTAGCAAATCATTTTCAAAAATTCCGAAATTTTTACAGGAGCTAGAACACACCCAAATGAACATTTTTCATAGAAATAGGCTTCTTCAAAATCGGACTCTAAGTCACTCAAAAAAAATCATTTCAGAAACTTGTTTTCAAAAGGGTGCAAAGACCACTGTTCATCCGACCACAGCTTACTTAAAAATCCATAACAATTCGAAGGTTGTTCCAAAAATTCTGAAATTTAACAGGAGTAAACTAGACACATAGATAAACAATTTTCATGAAGAAGTCGACCATCAAAAATGACCATAGCTAGGAGAAATATGAACTACAAAACTGAACATGCTAGGAATTTGAATCTGTCACCACACATAGCAGAAAATACCAGATCCGTTTTCGTCGACCAAATCAATTCCAAAAATTATGAAAATTTACAGACATCATCTTTAAAGTATTAGGAACATTTTTCATTTAGAAAAGTTTTCCCAAAAACGAACGGATCTAGACGAACAAAGATGAACAAAAGAAACTATCCTGAAGAAACCCTAAATCACAGATTTGACAAGGAATGGATTTCGAGTTGTATCTCCATGAATACTCAACCAAAAGCTCTAAAATTTGAAAGGCACAACACTAACTTACCATCTATGAAGTGGTATCAAGAAATTCTCAAATCCAAGCCTTTAGGATGTCCAAAGTCCACAACCCCATTGCTATTCCTCCACAAAGCTAGGTTTTGGACACATGGAGAGAGATTCTTAGTTATCTACCCAAGGATCTCAATCTAAACAAGATATGTGAACTTAAAGACATCCTTACCTACTGGATGAAGAGATTGGATGTTGAAGAAAGCCTTCCTTGCTTGACCAACTAGAAGAATACTCATAAATCCCACCAACACTTTCTCAAGTTTTTTTCTAAAATTTGCAATGATGGGAGTGGAATCCAAATGGCTGCCTTTGGTAGCTAAATGAGGGTATTAAATAAATTCTCACAAGACTTCTATCCACCCTAGAGTGTTATAGGAGTCACAAGTCACATGGAGACACAAGTCACAAGTCACAAGTCACATAGGAGTCACATGCACAACCTAACAAAGTTGGCACTCACTATGGTATATGTCCAAAGACAGAGATGCTGGGACTAAATGGCTTGGCCAAAAATTCTAAAATTTGACGTGCATAATCTAGACACAATTTGGAACAACTTTTGTGTTGAACACTTTAAGTGATTCCCACTGTAGGTAGGTCAAATAATTCGATTCTTATAGCTAAAAATTTCTGTCAGCTTGTATCCTAATGGTAATGGTGTGAATGACTTTATCACTTCATAATTCAATCCTTATTACTCTAATTGTGGCCCCAATACCTTATAATAATAATAAGAATAATATGTATATATATTTATATATATATACTAAAATAAAAATTAAGTGATCTTGTAAGTTATACATAGCTCCAAAAAGGAATATATTCCTTATTTGAAAATGACAAGATATGATTAATACTCCACCCTACAATTTCAAACAATAGTCAAATTATTCCCAATTATATTATGACATTCTAGAATAATTCCATAAATAAAAATATGGGTAGAATGATTAATTAAGAATATATAGAAAATAGATAATTCTCATTATAATTTAAACATATGAATATATACATGTATATACATGTGTACATGTTTGGAAAGATTATTTCAAGACCAAGGTATATATATGTGTATATAAACTTGTATATGGATTTAAAATATTCTATGAACCATATACTTATTACACTTGATATTGAAATCCATATATTTATTTGAAAAGACAAATATATATATAATTTTTCAAAGTATGTTTTGTAGAAAATAATATACTAATCTTTAAGCAAATATTTGAACATATAAATATATATAGATTTGACTAAAAATCTACTTAGTGAATTAATCAAAAAATATATATTCATATATATATTTCGGGCAATTTCTATGGTATTACAATCTACCCTCCTTAAGAATCAACTTCGTCCCCGAAGTTGCGCGACTTATTGATCGCTTGATTGATTGCGATTGTATCATTGTGTTTTGTTGTTTGATATTATTTGGGATACATAATATTCGGGTTGTTACATCCTCCCCGCCTTTACCCGTTCATGCAAGTCACGTAAAATAAATAATTAAGTGTCCAAAATGATCCCCCAATGAGTGATCATGCTCCGTACTCTGTAACAGAAAAAAAAATGAACAACGGTTTTTATCAGTATTATAAAATACTGAGTAAGTCAATCCTTACATAGCAATAAAGGGGTTAGATTTTTAATAATTAAGATAAAACTTTTTGCCATGCATAAAAACATTTTATAAAAAAAAATGTGATTATAATTGCATACTTTAAAGACACATTTAATTTCATAATTAAAAACTTAAGCATGGGCAATTATTTAAGACATGATTTAAAAACATGAATAATGCCGTAAGTAAGTAAATAAAAATTTGAGCTTTTAAAAATTCTCCCCGATACGCCACCATCTCAACAATATTTAATTTTAGCCGGCAATCCGGCGGCCGCAGCCAATTTCATAAAATCTGAGCCTTTTTAATTTATTTCCCGTTACGCCATCATCTCAACAATATATCATTTAGCCGGTGATCCGGCGGCCGCAGCCAATATCAATAGTATCATTTAGCCGGTGCTCCGGCGGCCTCAGCCAATTTCATAGGTATCATCTCATTTAGCCGGTATTCCGGCGGCCGCAGCCGATTCGCCATACCCAGTACCACTCCGTCGAGCCTCGAGTAACCCATACGGATACACTCGAGAGGGTAGGCCGTTGGTCTCTTGTGACCAAATACGCCATATCCAGTACCGCTCCGTCAAGCCTCGAGTAACCCATACGGATACACCCGAGAGGATAGGCCCAAAAATATAAGATGCCGTTTTGGCAATCTTTCGCGCGTAATAATCATTGCCGTTTAGGCACAAAATGAATAATTAGGAGGGCACCCTGCAGAGCACTCACCCCCCAATGTAACCGATATCGTTTCAACTTTAGTGTAACGGGATTTCCAAAAATATATCTTTATCATATAACAAGATTTCGATCGTTTGTTTAGAAATTTCAAAATCTCACAAGTTTAAAACCGATCGATATCACAGTTTACGCCTTTTCAGTTTAAAAATCCATTTCTTAGGCGATTGATCTGAAATTTTCACAGTAGCTCAAAAACATCCCAATGAACAACTTTCATGTTTTGAGTTTTTCGGAAAAATGATGGGAAGCATGTCAAAAATCAAGTTTTCTACACAAATAGTATACTGTCAGGATTCAGGTTTGACATCTGTCAAAGACTTGACTTTTTAACAGGAGTAAACTACACAATTCGAAGGTTGTTCCAAAAATTCTGAAATTTAACAGGAGTAAACTAGACACATAGATAAACAATTTTCATGAAGAAGTCGACCATCAAAAACGACCATAGCTAGGAGAAATATGAACTACAAAACTGAACATGCTAGGAATTTGAATCTGTCACCACACATAGCAGAAAATACCAGATCCGTTTTCGTCGACCAAATCAATTCCAAAAATTATGAAAATTTACAGACATCATCTTTAAAGTATTAGGAACATTTTTCATTTAGAAAAGTTTTCCCAAAAACGAACGGATCTAGACGAACAAAGATGAACAAAAGAAACTATCCTGAAGAAACCCTAAATCACAGATTTGACAAGGAATGGATTTCGAGTTGTATCTCCATGAATACTCAACCAAAAGCTCTAAAATTTGAAAGGCACAACACTAACTTACCATCTATGAAGTGGTATCAAGAAATTCTCAAATCCAAGCCTTTAGGATGTCCAAAGTCCACAACCCCATTGCTATTCCTCCACAAAGCTAGGTTTTGGACACATGGAGAGAGATTCTTAGTTATCTACCCAAGGATCTCAATCTAAACAAGATATGTGAACTTAAAGACATCCTTACCTACTGGATGAAGAGATTGGATGTTGAAGAAAGCCTTCCTTGCTTGACCAACTAGAAGAATACTCATAAATCCCACCAACACTTTCTCAAGTTTTTTCTAAAATTTGCAATGATGGGAGTGGAATCCAAATGGCTGCCTTTGGTAGCTAAATGAGGGTATTAAATAAATTCTCACAAGACTTCTATCCACCCTAGAGTGTTATAGGAGTCACAAGTCACATGGAGACACAAGTCACAAGTCACAAGTCACATAGGAGTCACATGCACAACCTAACAAAGTTGGCACTCACTATGGTATATGTCCAAAGACAGAGATGCTGGGACTAAATGGCTTGGCCAAAAATTCTAAAATTTGACGTGCATAATCTAGACACAATTTGGAACAACTTTTGTGTTGAACACTTTAAGTGATTCCCACTGTAGGTAGGTCAAATAATTCGATTCTTATAGCTAAAAATTTCTGTCAGCTTGTATCCTAATGGTAATGGTGTGAATGACTTTATCACTTCATAATTCAATCCTTATTACTCTAATTGTGGCCCCAATACCTTATAATAATAATAAGAATAATATGTATATATATTTACTAAAATAAAAATTAAGTGATCTTGTAAGTTATACATAGCTCCAAAAAGGAATATATTCCTTATTTGAAAATGACAAGATATGATTAATACTCCACCCTACAATTTCAAACAATAGTCAAATTATTCCCAATTATATTATGACATTCTAGAATAATTCCATAAATAAAAATATGGGTAGAATGATTAATTAAGAATATATAGAAAATAGATAATTCTCATTATAATTTAAACATATGAATATATACATGTATATACATGTGTACATGTTTGGAAAGATTATTTCAAGACCAAGGTATATATATGTGTATATAAATTTGTATATGGATTTAAAATATTCTATGAACCATATACTTATTACACTTGATATTGAAATCCATATATTTATTTGAAAAGACAAATATATATATAATTTTTCAAAGTATGTTTTGTAGAAAATAATATACTAATCTTTAAGCAAATATTTGAACATATAAATATATATAGATTTGACTAAAAATCTACTTAGTGAATTAATCAAAAAATATATATTCATATATATATTTCGGGCAATTTCTATGGTATTACAATCTACCCTCCTTAAGAATCAACTTCGTCCCCGAAGTTGCGCGACTTATTGATCGCTTGATTGATTGCGATTGTATCATTGTGTTTTGTTGTTTGATATTATTTGGGATACATAATATTCGGGTTGTTACATCCTCCCCGCCTTAAGATTACAGTTATGTCCCCATAACTGCCTATGTATTATTCACAACCAGGTTCGGGTATCATCGTATATGATCCTTCCTCAGTTTTCTTCTAGGTGCCATTCTAGAAGCACGCGAAGATGAGTTTCTAAGTGATCAAGATCTAGGACTAAGGCAAAGTTAGTCTGAAGTTGGCGCTTCTAAGTCAAGACTCAAGTCGAGTTCTAAGGTAGGAGTGTTCCTTATTACCGATAATTCACATAAAAAGGGTTAGTGTAAATATTTATGTATGCATATGCATATGTGTCCCCCCAAAAAAATTTTACGCACGCATTTATTTATCCATGGGTTTTAAAATAAATTTATTCCATGGATAGATTAAAATAAGAATAAAAGGTTTGGGCCACTATATTGGGCCGAAAGAAATAAATTATTTGGGCTTTGAATAAAAATAAGGTTATTGGGCCAAAAATAATTTCTTGGGCTTCTTAAAAATTTTTGGGCTAAAAATTTGGGCTTTAACTTCAAAATAATAATTGAGCTCTTTGAAATAGTAGTTTAAAAATATTCCGGGCTATGTAAAATAATAGCTTTAAAATATTCCGGGCTCTGATACCAACTTTGGTATCAGATATTTTCTTTAAAATAAATAGCTTTAAAATAGTCTGGGCTCTGATACCACATTGTAACACCCCGGTTTTGGTAACCCAGGCCGGGATGCCACCGCCACACCTCCCTAGCAAGACACGGTTTCTCCGAGCTCACTAAAGAGATGCAAGGCTATGGTTTTTCAGAATTTAATACGTTCAAACAGCCCATTCATAAGTAATTTAAAAATACTACATCAGAGTTGCATCGAGAATATAAAGTACGCAGCGGAAGTAAAGTGTATGCAGCGGAATTTAAAATATAGGGCCGACATGGCCAAACCACGGGTTAAACAGACCCGTTCATGCAAGTCACGTAAAATAAATAATTAAGTGTCCAAAATGATCCCCCAATGAGTGATCATGCTCCGTACTCTGTAACAGAAAAAAAAATGAACAACGGTTTTTATCAGTATTATAAAATACTGAGTAAGTCAATCCTTACATAGCAATAAAGGGGTTAGATTTTTAATAATTAAGATAAAACTTTTTGCCATGCATAAAAACATTTTATAAAAAAAATGTGATTATAATTGCATACTTTAAAGACACATTTAATTTCATAATTAAAAACTTAAGCATGGGCAATTATTTAAGACATGATTTAAAAACATGAATAATGCCGTAAGTAAGTAAATAAAAATTTGAGCTTTTAAAAATTCTCCCCGATACGCCACCATCTCAACAATATTTAATTTTAGCCGGCAATCCGGCGGCCGCAGCCAATTTCATAAAATCTGAGCCTTTTTAATTTATTTCCCGTTACGCCATCATCTCAACAATATATCATTTAGCCGGTGATCCGGCGGCCGCAGCCAATATCAATAGTATCATTTAGCCGGTGCTCCGGCGGCCTCAGCCAATTTCATAGGTATCATCTCATTTAGCCGGTATTCCGGCGGCCGCAGCCGATTCGCCATACCCAGTACCACTCCGTCGAGCCTCGAGTAACCCATACGGATACACTCGAGAGGGTAGGCCGTTGGTCTCTTGTGACCAAATACGCCATATCCAGTACCGCTCCGTCAAGCCTCGAGTAACCCATACGGATACACCCGAGAGGATAGGCCCAAAAATATAAGATGCCGTTTTGGCAATCTTTCGCGCGTAATAATCATTGCCGTTTAGGCACAAAATGAATAATTAGGAGGGCACCCTGCAGAGCACTCACCCCCCAATGTAACCGATATCGTTTCAACTTTAGTGTAACGGGATTTCCAAAAATATATCTTTATCATATAACAAGATTTCGATCGTTTGTTTAGAAATTTCAAAATCTCACAAGTTTAAAACCGATCGATATCACAGTTTACGCCTTTTCAGTTTAAAAATCCATTTCTTAGGCGATTGATCTGAAATTTTCACAGTAGCTCAAAAACATCCCAATGAACAACTTTCATGTTTTGAGTTTTTCGGAAAAATGATGGGAAGCATGTCAAAAATCAAGTTTTCTACACAAATAGTATACTGTCAGGATTCAGGTTTGACATCTGTCAAAGACTTGACTTTTTAACATAACAAATGAACTCCAAAAATTCTGAAAATTTACAGACACATACTAGACATGATTATCTACAATTTTTGTTTAGATCACAAAGATTGGATCGGAGTAGAAATGATAGAAATATGCTCATCAAGTTCGGTTAAGAAAACTGTCAACCTTTGAAAATTCTTTAAAACGCAGAATATGTCCGACTCGATTTGGGGTATCAAAACTTGATGAAAATGCATGAAATTTTACAGAGGTATTCAAGACTCATAGATCTACAACTTTTATGTTCAACACCAATCCTAGATCGGCCTAGATCCAGGGTCAAAATGGCTAACAAGATTGAGAGTGAAATCTGCTCAAGTTGTAAGATCCAGATTTAATGCTCTTCGGTTTTGGGTCGGTTTCAGGTTTCAAAACCACATGAAAAATTCCAATATTTTTACAGAAGCTAGACCTAAGCCTTAGCAACACTTTTCATGTTTTGAGTTTTCATGTTTGAGCAGCTTTAGAGGTTTGAAAAATTCATACGAAAACGCTGCGTTGAGGGTTTCTCTTGTTGACAGATTTTAGAGTTTTTAAAACTCTATGTTTGGTTGCATTTTAAGTCACCCAAAACCATAGTAAGGTTAACTTACAGTGGGGATAATGTCTAGGAGGTCACGGGGTCGTCCGGAATCCACGGGATGTCACGAACGAATCTCTTCCACCCGATTTATTCTTCATTTGGCTCTGATTTGTGTTTGAATATGAAGATTCGTAAGTTAGGATGATGGTTATGATCTTAAAACCATAAGGAAACCTGATTTACATCTAGGAGTATAGACTCTTACAATCACTAAGCCATAATAACCATATTTGCCGTTTTGGCTACAAGAGGGGGCGGCCCAACGAGCTCCACCAAGTGCACTTACCCTCAAGAAATAATTAAAGCATCCCACTCGATCATATCTTACAAAGTTTCAAAACCATACTTTTACACTTTACAAAATCACACATGTCCAGATTTCACATATTTCCAAAAATGAGAGTCATTCGACTCATAGATCATCAAAATACACAAGTACGATTTACCGACAAAAATAGTCCTTTGGGCAGTTTCAGAAATCGCATATGGAAACTTAGCAAATCATTTTCAATAATTCCGAAATTTTTACAGGAGCTAGAACACACCCAAATGAACATTTTTCATAGAAATAGGCTTCTTCAAAATCGGACTCTAAGTCACTCAAAAAAAATCATTTCAGAAACTTGTTTTCAAAAGGGTGCAAAGACCACTGTTCATCCGACCACAGCTTACTTAAAAATAAATAACAATTCGAAGGTTGTTCCAAAAATTCTGAAATTTAACAGGAGTAAACTAGACACATAGATAAACAATTTTCATGAAGAAGTCGACCATCAAAAACGACCATAGCTAGGAGAAATATGAACTACAAAACTGAACATGCTAGGAATTTGAATCTGTCACCACACATAGCAGAAAATACCAGATCCGTTTTCGTCGACCAAATCAATTCCAAAAATTATGAAAATTTACAGACATCATCTTTAAAGTATTAGGAACATTTTTCATTTAGAAAAGTTTTCCCAAAAACGAACGGATCTAGACGAACAAAGATGAACAAAAGAAACTATCCTGAAGAAACCCTAAATCACAGATTTGACAAGGAATGGATTTCGAGTTGTATCTCCATGAATACTCAACCAAAAGCTCTAAAATTTGAAAGGCACAACACTAACTTACCATCTATGAAGTGGTATCAAGAAATTCTCAAATCCAAGCCTTTAGGATGTCCAAAGTCCACAACCCCATTGCTATTCCTCCACAAAGCTAGGTTTTGGACACATGGAGAGAGATTCTTAGTTATCTACCCAAGGATCTCAATCTAAACAAGATATGTGAACTTAAAGACATCCTTACCTACTGGATGAAGAGATTGGATGTTGAAGAAAGCCTTCCTTGCTTGACCAACTAGAAGAATACTCATAAATCCCACCAACACTTTCTCAAGTTTTTTCTAAAATTTGCAATGATGGGAGTGGAATCCAAATGGCTGCCTTTGGTAGCTAAATGAGGGTATTAAATAAATTCTCACAAGACTTCTATCCACCCTAGAGTGTTATAGGAGTCACAAGTCACATGGAGACACAAGTCACAAGTCACAAGTCACATAGGAGTCACATGCACAACCTAACAAAGTTGGCACTCACTATGGTATATGTCCAAAGACAGAGATGCTGGGACTAAATGGCTTGGCCAAAAATTCTAAAATTTGACGTGCATAATCTAGACACAATTTGGAACAACTTTTGTGTTGAACACTTTAAGTGATTCCCACTGTAGGTAGGTCAAATAATTCGATTCTTATAGCTAAAAATTTCTGTCAGCTTGTATCCTAATGGTAATGGTGTGAATGACTTTATCACTTCATAATTCAATCCTTATTACTCTAATTGTGGCCCCAATACCTTATAATAATAATAAGAATAATATGTATATATATTTATATATATATACTAAAATAAAAATTAAGTGATCTTGTAAGTTATACATAGCTCCAAAAAGGAATATATTCCTTATTTGAAAATGACAAGATATGATTAATACTCCACCCTACAATTTCAAACAATAGTCAAATTATTCCCAATTATATTATGACATTCTAGAATAATTCCATAAATAAAAATATGGGTAGAATGATTAATTAAGAATATATAGAAAATAGATAATTCTCATTATAATTTAAACATATGAATATATACATGTATATACATGTGTACATGTTTGGAAAGATTATTTCAAGACCAAGGTATATATATGTGTATATAAACTTGTATATGGATTTAAAATATTCTATGAACCATATACTTATTACACTTGATATTGAAATCCATATATTTATTTGAAAAGACAAATATATATATAATTTTTCAAAGTATGTTTTGTAGAAAATAATATACTAATCTTTAAGCAAATATTTGAACATATAAATATATATAGATTTGACTAAAAATCTACTTAGTGAATTAATCAAAAAATATATATTCATATATATATTTCGGGCAATTTCTATGGTATTACAATCTACCCTCCTTAAGAATCAACTTCGTCCCCGAAGTTGCGCGACTTATTGATCGCTTGATTGATTGCGATTGTATCATTGTGTTTTGTTGTTTGATATTATTTGGGATACATAATATTCGGGTTGTTACATCCTCCCCGCCTTAAGATTACAGTTATGTCCCCATAACTGCCTATGTATTATTCACAACCAGGTTCGGGTATCATCGTATATGATCCTTCCTCAGTTTTCTTCTAGGTGCCATTCTAGAAGCACGCGAAGATGAGTTTCTAAGTGATCAAGATCTAGGACTAAGGCAAAGTTAGTCTGAAGTTGGCGCTTCTAAGTCAAGACTCAAGTCGAGTTCTAAGGTAGGAGTGTTCCTTATTACCGATAATTCACATAAAAAGGGTTAGTGTAAATATTTATGTATGCATATGCATATGTGTCCCCCCAAAAAAATTTTACGCACGCATTTATTTATCCATGGGTTTTAAAATAAATTTATTCCATGGATAGATTAAAATAAGAATAAAAGGTTTGGGCCACTATATTGGGCCGAAAGAAATAAATTATTTGGGCTTTGAATAAAAATAAGGTTATTGGGCCAAAAATAATTTCTTGGGCTTCTTAAAAATTTTTGGGCTAAAAATTTGGGCTTTAACTTCAAAATAATAATTGAGCTCTTTGAAATAGTAGTTTAAAAATATTCCGGGCTATGTAAAATAATAGCTTTAAAATATTCCGGGCTCTGATACCAACTTTGGTATCAGATATTTTCTTTAAAATAAATAGCTTTAAAATAGTCTGGGCTCTGATACCACATTGTAACACCCCGGTTTTGGTAACCCAGGCCGGGATGCCACCGCCACACCTCCCTAGCAAGACACGGTTTCTCCGAGCTCACTAAAGAGATGCAAGGCTATGGTTTCTCAGGATTTAAAATATTCAAACGGCCCATTCATAGATAATTTAAAGATAATACATCAAAGTTGCAGCGGAATTTAAATATAGGGCCAACATGGCCAAAACACGGGTTAAACAGACCCGTTCATGCAAGTCGTAATTAAATGCAGGGATTTTAAATAAAGATTTCCCCTAATGTTCCCATGTATGCATATGACGATGCATATTCTTCGTACTCTGTAAGAAAAAGGAGATATATGGTTTGGGTCAGCAAAAACGCGCTGAGTAAGCTAACACATAGCATGGGTTAGGGGTTTCAAAGCCTTTAGTTAAATTTAATAAAAAGATTTCTTGTAGGAAAATGATTTGCAAGGCATAAAGACTTAAAAACCTTAAATATTTTGTTCTCCCGTTACATAACCATTTCATCAATATATCATTTAGCCGGTGATCCGGCGGCCGCAACCAATTTCAAAAGTATCATTTAGCCGGTGATCCGGCGGCCTCAGCCAATTTCAAAAGTATCATTTCTCAAAATATTTTTCGTTTCTTTTATAGTTCACCATTCACCAGGGCTCTTGTGACCGCAATCCTCATAACCAATATTTCCGCAGGAAATCATACAATCGCCCTTGGGGAATCTAACCCGCAAGAACTCAATACATCCTGGGGAATCTAACCCGCAGGAATCAACATACAATCGCCCTTGGGGAATCTAACCCGCAAGAACTCAAATACATCATTGGGAATCAAACCCGCATGAATCATATTGATAACGTCAAACTTGGTCACAAGTCCCCAATGTTTCTAAAGAATTCTTTTACAGAAAATGTTTTTATTTGGTGTAACGGGATTTTTCAAAAGTATAGATATATCGTAATTCAACGTTTCGATCGTTGTTTAAAAGATTTCAAAAATCGATCGATGTCACAGTTTACGCCTTTTTGGTTTAAAAATCCATTTCTTAGGCGATTGTTTTGAAATTTGTACAGTAGCTCAAAAACATCCCAACGAACAACTTTCGTGTTTTAAGTTTTTCGGAAAAACGATGTGAAGCATGTCAAAAATCGAGTTTTCTTCAGAAACAAAAAGCTGTCAGAATTCAGGTTTGACGACGTTAAAAGATTCGACTTTTTATCATATCAAATGGACTTCAAAAATTCTGAAATTTTACAGAGACATACTAGACATGATTTCCAACAACTTTTGTTTAGATCATGAAGATTGGTTCGGGCTAGAAATGATAGGAATAAGCTCATCAAGATCGGTTATGAAATCTGTCATCCTTTGACAATTCTTAAAAACGCAGAATATGTTCGATACGATTTGGGGTATCAAAACTTGATGAAAATCTTTGAAATTTTTACACAATATAGATTAAGATCTTTGGATCAAAATCTTAGTTTTGAGTTTTCAGGTTTGAACACTCGAAGTAATAGAAATATGCTCATCAAGTTCGGTTAAGAAATCTGTCAAGGTTCTTGACATCGGTACTAACGCAGATCGGATCGGCTCGAGTTTGGAGGTTCAAATCTCAATGAAAAATTCTAAAAACTTACAGTAATATTCCAAACTCATAGATCTACAATTCTTATGTTCAACTCCAATCCTAGATCGGTCTAGATCTAAGGTAAAAATAACCAACAAGTTCGAACGAAAATTCTGTCAAGGATTCTAAGATCCAGATTTGATACTCTTCGGTTTTGGGTCGGTTTCAGGTTTCAAAACATCATGAAAAATTCTAAAATTTTTACAGTAGCTAGATTAATGTCTTAGGAACACTTTTTATGTTTTGAGTTTTATTGTTTGAGCAGCTTTAGAGGTTCGAAAAATTCATACGAAAACGCTGCGCCGGGGGTTTTTCTTGTTGACAGATTTTAGAGTTTTTAAAACTCTATGTTTGGTTGCATTTTAAGTCACCCAAAACCATAGTAAGGTTAACTTACAAAGATTGTGTTCTTGATTCGTCCAAACACCTACGAACGGATCTACGAAATGCAAAGTTCCCGACTTTGGCCACGAACGTATTTGCAATCAACGATTCAAGAGTTAGATTGGGGATTTGAGAGGAAAAACGAGATTGAGAACCTAAGATACTACTTACCAAAGATCTAAGCACTGTGATCCTTGATCTACACACTTCCTTGGTCGGATTTGGTTGCCGGAAAGTTGCCGGAAGTTCGCCGGAAGTTCGCCGGAAAGTATTTTGGCTTTGGGAGAGTTTTGGGAGTGTTTTTGGGTGAAGAAATGAAGTAGATGGGTGATAATGGGGTGTTGGGGGTGTATTTTTGGCATTAAAGGGACAAAAATCCGACAAGGGATCGGCTGCTACAGTACCCGCACGTGCTACAGTACTGCTACAGTACTGCTATTATTTATTTAAGACATGATTTAAAAACATGAATAATGCCGTAAGTAAGTAAATAAAAATTTGAGCTTTTAAAAATTCTCCCCGATACGCCACCATCTCAACAATATTTAATTTTAGCCGGCAATCCGGCGGCCGCAGCCAATTTCATAAAATCTGAGCCTTTTTAATTTATTTCCCGTTACGCCATCATCTCAACAATATATCATTTAGCCGGTGATCCGGCGGCCGCAGCCAATATCAATAGTATCATTTAGCCGGTGCTCCGGCGGCCTCAGCCAATTTCATAGGTATCATCTCATTTAGCCGGTATTCCGGCGGCCGCAGCCGATTCGCCATACCCAGTACCACTCCGTCGAGCCTCGAGTAACCCATACGGATACACTCGAGAGGGTAGGCCGTTGGTCTCTTGTGACCAAATACGCCATATCCAGTACCGCTCCGTCAAGCCTCGAGTAACCCATACGGATACACCCGAGAGGATAGGCCCAAAAATATAAGATGCCGTTTTGGCAATCTTTCGCGCGTAATAATCATTGCCGTTTAGGCACAAAATGAATAATTAGGAGGGCACCCTGCAGAGCACTCACCCCCCAATGTAACCGATATCGTTTCAACTTTAGTGTAACGGGATTTCCAAAAATATATCTTTATCATATAACAAGATTTCGATCGTTTGTTTAGAAATTTCAAAATCTCACAACCTTCGATCCCTTGTCGGATTTTTGTCCCTTTAATGCCAAAAATACACCCCCAACACCCCATTATCACCCATCTACTTCATTTCTTCACCCAAAAACACTCCCAAAACTCTCCCAAAGCCAAAATACTTTCCGGCGAACTTCCGGCGAACTTCCGGCAACTTTCCGGCAACCAAATCCGACCAAGGAAGTGTGTAGATCAAGGATCACAGTGCTTAGATCTTTGGTAAGTAGTATCTTAGGTTCTCAATCTCGTTTTTCCTCTCAAATCCCCAATCTAACTCTTGAATCGTTGATTGCAAATACGTTCGTGGCCAAAGTCGGGAACTTTGCATTTCGTAGATCCGTTCGTAGGTGTTTGGACGAATCAAGAACACAATCTTTGTAAGTTAACCTTACTATGGTTTTGGGTGACTTAAAATGCAACCAAACATAGAGTTTTAAAAACTCTAAAATCTGTCAACAAGAAAAACCCCCGGCGCAGCGTTTTCGTATGAATTTTTCGAACCTCTAAAGCTGCTCAAACAATAAAACTCAAAACATAAAAAGTGTTCCTAAGACATTAATCTAGCTACTGTAAAAATTTTAGAATTTTTCATGATGTTTTGAAACCTGAAACCGACCCAAAACCGAAGAGTATCAAATCTGGATCTTAGAATCCTTGACAGAATTTTCGTTCGAACTTGTTGGTTATTTTTACCTTAGATCTAGACCGATCTAGGATTGGAGTTGAACATAAGAATTGTAGATCTATGAGTTTGGAATATTACTGTAAGTTTTTAGAATTTTTCATTGAGATTTGAACCTCCAAACTCGAGCCGATCCGATCTGCGTTAGTACCGATGTCAAGAACCTTGACAGATTTCTTAACCGAACTTGATGAGCATATTTCTATTACTTCGAGTGTTCAAACCTGAAAACTCAAAACTAAGATTTTGATCCAAAGATCTTAATCTATATTGTGTAAAAATTTCAAAGATTTTCATCAAGTTTTGATACCCCAAATCGTATCGAACATATTCTGCGTTTTTAAGAATTGTCAAAGGATGACAGATTTCATAACCGATCTTGATGAGCTTATTCCTATCATTTCTAGCCCGAACCAATCTTCATGATCTAAACAAAAGTTGTTGGAAATCATGTCTAGTATGTCTCTGTAAAATTTCAGAATTTTTGAAGTCCATTTGATATGATAAAAAGTCGAATCTTTTAACGTCGTCAAACCTGAATTCTGACAGCTTTTTGTTTCTGAAGAAAACTCGATTTTTGACATGCTTCACATCGTTTTTCCGAAAAACTTAAAACACGAAAGTTGTTCGTTGGGATGTTTTTGAGCTACTGTACAAATTTCAAAACAATCGCCTAAGAAATGGATTTTTAAACCAAAAAGGCGTAAACTGTGACATCGATCGATTTTTGAAATCTTTTAAACAACGATCGAAACGTTGAATTACGATATATCTATACTTTTGAAAAATCCCGTTACACCAAATAAAAACATTTTCTGTAAAAGAATTCTTTAGAAACATTGGGGACTTGTGACCAAGTTTGACGTTATCAATATGATTCATGCGGGTTTGATTCCCAATGATGTATTTGAGTTCTTGCGGGTTAGATTCCCCAAGGGCGATTGTATGTTGATTCCTGCGGGTTAGATTCCCCAGGATGTATTGAGTTCTTGCGGGTTAGATTCCCCAAGGGCGATTGTATGATTTCCTGCGGAAATATTGGTTATGAGGATTGCGGTCACAAGAGCCCTGGTGAATGGTGAACTATAAAAGAAACGAAAAATATTTTGAGAAATGATACTTTTGAAATTGGCTGAGGCCGCCGGATCACCGGCTAAATGATACTTTTGAAATTGGTTGCGGCCGCCGGATCACCGGCTAAATGATATATTGATGAAATGGTTATGTAACGGGAGAACAAAATATTTAAGGTTTTTAAGTCTTTATGCCTTGCAAATCATTTTCCTACAAGAAATCTTTTTATTAAATTTAACTAAAGGCTTTGAAACCCCTAACCCATGCTATGTGTTAGCTTACTCAGCGCGTTTTTGCTGACCCAAACCATATATCTCCTTTTTCTTACAGAGTACGAAGAATATGCATCGTCATATGCATACATGGGAACATTAGGGGAAATCTTTATTTAAAATCCCTGCATTTAATTACGACTTGCATGAACGGGTCTGTTTAACCCGTGTTTTGGCCATGTTGGCCCTATATTTAAATTCCGCTGCAACTTTGATGTATTATCTTTAAATTATCTATGAATGGGCCGTTTGAATATTTTAAATCCTGAGAAACCATAGCCTTGCATCTCTTTAGTGAGCTCGGAGAAACCGTGTCTTGCTAGGGAGGTGTGGCGGTGGCATCCCGGCCTGGGTTACCAAAACCGGGGTGTTACAAGTTGGTATTTGTGTAGAAAACTTGATTTTTGACATGCTTCCCATCATTTTTCCGAAAAACTCAAAACATGAAAGTTGTTCATTGGGATGTTTTTGAGCTACTGTGAAAATTTCAGATCAATCGCCTAAGAAATGGATTTTTAAACCAAAAAGGCGTAAACTGTGACATCGATCGATTTTTGAAATCTTTTAAACAACGATCGAAACGTTGAATTACGATATATCTATACTTTTGAAAAATCCCGTTACACCAAATAAAAACATTTTCTGTAAAAGAATTCTTTAGAAACATTGGGGACTTGTGACCAAGTTTGACGTTATCAATATGATTCATGCGGGTTTGATTCCCAATGATGTATTTGAGTTCTTGCGGGTTAGATTCCCCAAGGGCGATTGTATGTTGATTCCTGCGGGTTAGATTCCCCAGGATGTATTGAGTTCTTGCGGGTTAGATTCCCCAAGGGCGATTGTATGATTTCCTGCGGAAATATTGGTTATGAGGATTGCGGTCACAAGAGCCCTGGTGAATGGTGAACTATAAAAGAAACGAAAAATATTTTGAGAAATGATACTTTTGAAATTGGCTGAGGCCGCCGGATCACCGGCTAAATGATACTTTTGAAATTGGTTGCGGCCGCCGGATCACCGGCTAAATGATATATTGATGAAATGGTTATGTAACGGGAGAACAAAATATTTAAGGTTTTTAAGTCTTTATGCCTTGCAAATCATTTTCCTACAAGAAATCTTTTTATTAAATTTAACTAAAGGCTTTGAAACCCCTAACCCATGCTATGTGTTAGCTTACTCAGCGCGTTTTTGCTGACCCAAACCATATATCTCCTTTTTCTTACAGAGTACGAAGAATATGCATCGTCATATGCATACATGGGAACATTAGGGGAAATCTTTATTTAAAATCCCTGCATTTAATTACGACTTGCATGAACGGGTCTGTTTAACCCGTGTTTTGGCCATGTTGGCCCTATATTTAAATTCCGCTGCAACTTTGATGTATTATCTTTAAATTATCTATGAATGGGCCGTTTGAATATTTTAAATCCTGAGAAACCATAGCCTTGCATCTCTTTAGTGAGCTCGGAGAAACCGTGTCTTGCTAGGGAGGTGTGGCGGTGGCATCCCGGCCTGGGTTACCAAAACCGGGGTGTTACAAGTTGGTATCAGAGCCCGGAATATTTTAAAACTACTATTTTAAAGAGCCCGGAATATTTTAAAACTACTATTTTAAAGAGCCCGGATTATTTTTTTAAAACTATTATTTTCAAGTATTATTATTTTTAAAGTTATCATTTATAAACTAGTAGTATATTTCAAAGAGCCCAATTATTATTTTGAAGTTAAAGCCCAAATTTTTAGCCCAAATTTTTTTTAGAAGCCTAAGAAATTATTTTGGTCCAATAGCCTTGTTTTTATTTAAAGCCCAAATAATTTTCTTTCGGCCCAATATAGTGGCCCAAACCTTTTATCCTTATTTTAACCTATCCATGGAATAAATTTGTTTTTTTTAAAACCCATGGATAAATAAAGGCATGCATAAAATTTTTTTTTTTTTGGGGGGATCACATATGCATATGCATACATAAATACACTAACCCTTTTTATGTGAATTATCGGTAATAAGAAACACTCCTACCTTAGAACTCGACATGATCTTGACTTAGGAGCGCTTGCTAAAGACTAACTTTGCCTTAGTCCTAGATCTTGATCACTTAGAAACTCATCTTCGCGTGCTTCTATATCATAAAAAGGCACCTAGAAGAAAACTGAGGAAGGATCATATGCGATGATACCCGAACCTGGTTGTGAATAATACATAGGCAGTTATGGGGACATAACTGTAATCTTAAGGGGGGGGGAGGATGAAATACCCCGTAAGAATGCATAAGCATTTATTTTTGAAACCCGAATAGTTTGTATCCCAAGTAAACAAAAGGACCCTAACCCTTAGCGCGAGAAAAGCCGAAACACAACTTCGAGGACGAAGTTGATTCTTAAGGGGGGTAGACTGTAATACCCCAGATTTTTATCATCGTCCAAAGGAATAAAATTTATTCCGATCAATGTCGAAATATCTCCGAGAAGAAGAAAATAATTTATCACAATAAATTATTGCTCGGATATGAAACGCCGATAGATTTAAATTCAAAATGGAATAAAAGAGGGAAAGGAAGCCCGAAGACATTCCATGAATTGAGTCAAGATAATTGGAATTAAATTCAAGAAGGAAAAGAATTTTAATTCCAAGAACCCGTGAAGTCGGAAGAAATTTAATGATACAATCGCAATCAATCAATCGATCAATAAGTCGCGCAACTTCGGGGACGAAGTTGATTCTTAAGGATGGTAGATTGTAATACCCGAGAAATCGCCATCGAAAATTTAAATCTAAAAATAAAGAATTGGATTTAAATTATTAAAACCGAAATAATTCCGAGAGAGCGGAATTTATTATTTATCGGAAGATAACAACTCGAAACGAGTTTATCGAATTGTCCCAACAATCACGGATAATTCCCACATTATGATTTTTATTTTTGTAGATAAGGAATCTTAATTTTAAAAAATAAAAAATAAAAAATAAAAAAAAAAAATAATTAAAAGTTACTGTAGCATGTGCGGCTACTGTAGCACTACTGTAGCACTACTGTAGCAGCACATGCTATTGTCGGATTTTGGCCCTTTTTGTGCCCAAAATTCATCCCCATCCCCATTTTTCAGCCATCCTCATCAATACTTCATCCCTCTTCACTCCCAAAATTCTCCCAAAGCCAAAGTACCTTCCGACGACTTTCCGGCGAACTTCCGGCGACTTTCCGGCAACCAAATCCGACCGAGGAAGTGTGTAGATCAAGGATCACAGTGCTTAGATCTTTGGTAAGTAGTATCTTAGGTTCTCAATCTCGTTTTTCCTCTCAAATCCCCAATCTAACTCTTGAATCGTTGATTGCAAATACGTTCGTGGCCAAAGTCGGGAACTTTGCATTTCGTAGATCCGTTCGTAGGTGTTTGGACGAATCAAGAACACAATCTTTGTAAGTTAACCTTACTATGGTTTTGGGTGACTTAAAATGCAACCAAACATAGAGATTCAACTCAAGGAAATTAACAAAAATCTGTCAACAAGAGAAAACCCTCAACGCAGCGTTTTCGTATGAATTTTTCGAACCCTTAAAAGTCTTCAAACGGAAAAACCCAAAACATGAAAAACATTCCTAAGACATTAATCTAGCTACTGTAAAAATTTCATAATTTTTCATCGTGTTTTGATATCCGAAAACGACCATGAACAGACCTGCCATCGACTTAGATCTTGAAGTGGTGATAGATTCTTTATTCAAACTTGTTGGTTATTTTGACCTTGGATCTAGGCCGATCTAGGATTGGTGTTGAACATAAGAATTGTAGATCTATGAGTTTGGAATATTACTGTAAGTTTTTAGAATTTTTCGTTGAGATTTGAGCCTCCGAACTCGAGCCAATCCGATCTGCGTTAGAACCGATGTCAAGAACCTTGACAGATTTCATAATCAAACTTGATGAGCATATTTCTATTACTTCGAGTGTTCAAACCTGAAAACTCAAAACTAAGATTTTGATCCTAAAAGCTTAAGCTATATTGTGTAAAAATTTCAAAGATTTTCATCAAGTTTTGATACCCCAAATTGTATCGGACATATTCTGCGTTTTTAGGAATTGTCAAAGGATGACAGATTTCATAACCGATCTTGAGGAGCTTATTCCTATCATTTCTAGCCCGAACCAATCTTTGAGTTCTAAACAAAAGTTGTTGCAAATCAAGTCTAGTATGTGCCTGTAAAATTTCAGAATTTTTGAAGTCCATTTGATATGTCAAAAAGTCAAATCTTTGAAAGGTGTCAAACCTGAATCCTGACAGCATACTATTTGAGTAGAAAACTTGATTTTTGACATGCTTCCCATCGTTTTTTCCGAAAAACTTAAAACACGAAAGTTGTTCGTTGGGATGTTTTTGAGATGATGTACAAATTTCAAATCAATCGCCTAAGAAATGGATTTTTAAACCAAAAAGGCGTAAACTGTGACATCGATCGGTTTTAAACTTGAGAGATCTTGAAATCTTGTCGAAACATGAAATTAGCCTTTAAGGTTTAAATGATTGGGAATCCCTTTGAGATAAAATACAATTGAAATATCTTGCTTGCCGAAAGGCAATTGAAATATCTTGCTTGCCGAAAGGCAATTGAAATATCTTGCTTGCCGAAAGGCAATTGAAATATCTTGCTTGCCGAAAGGCAATTGAAATATCTTGCTTGCCGAAAGGCAATTGAAATATAATGCTTGCCGAATGGGATTGAAATATAAACTTGAAACATGAGACATGAGAAACTGTGCCAAGATGGCCAATGAAGTACTTGAAATGCGATACGGCTGCGGCCGCCGGATCACCGGCTAAATGATATATTGTTGAGATGATGGCGTAACGGGAAATATATTAAAAAGCTCAGATTTTATGAAATTGGCTGCGGCCGCCGGATTGCCGGCTAAATTAAACATTGTTGAGATGGTGGCGTATCGGGGAGAATTTTTAAAAGCTCAAATTTTTATTTACTTACTTACGGCATTATTCATGTCTTAAATCATGCCATTTATTTATAGTGGATGATTAACTCAAATTGTGAATTACCTACAAGAAATGTTTTTAATAAAATTTAATTAAAGGCTTTGAAACCCCTAACCCATGCTATGTGTTAACTTACTCAGCGCGTTTTTGCTGACCCAAACCATTTATCCTCTTTTTCTTTCAGAGTTGAAGAATATGCATCATCATATGCATACTGGGAATTTTTGGGGATTACATTATATTTTAAATTTTGCGTTAGACTAGAATTTGCATGAACGGGCCTGTTTAACCCGTGTTTTGGCCATGTCGGCCCTCATACTTTATTTCCGCTGCACAATTTATATTTCCGCTGCAACTTTGATGTATTAATTTTAAATTATATATGGATGGGCTGTTTGAATATTTTTAATTCTGAAAAACCATAGCCTTGCATCTCTTTAGTGAGCTCGGAGAAACCGTGTCTTGCTAGGGAGGTGTGGCGGTGGCATCCCGGCCTGGGTTACCAAAACCGGGGTGTTACACAAACAGAAAAACATAAAACACAAAAAACGTTTCTAAGACATAGATCTATCTACTGTAAAAATTTCATAATTTTTCATCGTGTTTTGATATCCGAAAACGACCACGAACAGACCTGCCTTTGGTTTAGATCTTGAAACGGTGGTAGATTCTTAGTCCGAACTTGAGGTTGATTTTTGACTTAGATCTAGACCGATTCAGGATTGGTGCTAAACATAAGAGTTGTAGATCTATACGTTAAGAACACCTCCGTAAATTTTCAGAATTTTTCGTGATGATTTGATATATGAAATCCACCCGAAACTGAACTGCTAGGATGTGGATCTTGAAATTCTTAACAGAACTTAGGTCAGAACTTGACGACGTTTTTGACTAGGGTTCTAGGCCGATTTAGATCTTTAGCCAAACATGAAAGTTGTAGACAAATGTCTTAAGATGAACTCTGTAAAATTTCATTAAGTTTGGAGTTGATTTGCTATGTTAGATCTTGATAATCTTGAACTGCTGTATACGAATTTCGGACAGATTTAGGTTATGACGAAAATTGATGTATTTGACCTATTTTGGTATCTTGGATTGAAAAAGTTAAAACACAGAAGTTGTTCATCTCAATGTTTCTGAGTCAGTGGTAAAATTTCAGAATTTTTGGACTTAAACTCGATTTTTTATGAATTTTGAAGTAAACGGTGGTTGACCGAGTCAAATCTTGAAAAATCTTGTTGAAAAGGATTTTAAATGATATCGGAGCGGATAGCGTCCTGAAATAGTATATTTTGAGAAACTTACTAAATTTGAGCGATTGGCCTTTAAGGCTTAAATGAGTGGAAACTCCTTTGAGATAAAATACATGAACATACATTTTCGAAATCCCGTTATAGCTAGTTTGAGCTTTCTACGTAGAGGGTGAGTGCTCCATCGGGTGCCCCTCTAGCTTTTTGCTTCGTGCCTTAACGGACGAGAGTGACCTATTGTAACATCCCGAATAATTAGTTCATGATTAAATTAATTTAATTGTGATTAGTTAGTCAAATGGGCATAAATAATTAAATTGAGTGAGTGTATAATTAATTCAAGAGCCCAATACATTCAATAAGTTGGTAATGGGTAAATGGATTAAGAGAATGAAATGGAAGCCCAAGCCCACTCCATGGCCAAGACCCAACCCACAAACTCGGCCCGGCCCACCTTCTAACTCCTTTAATTGAATCGGGTGTTGGAGAAATTAGGCATTCTCTTCAATTGCTCTTTCCCGTCAAAATGGAGAGTAGAAATTAGGGCACTTGGAGAGGAAGCTAGCGACTTGGAGGAGAGGGAAGATGGAAACTCCGGCGGGTTGGAAGCTCGATGGTGGCGGTCAGGGAGCCCCAAGGTATGGTATCTCTCATCCTTCCTCTTTCTCTTCTCTTGTTTGAACATTTGGGTTTTTGGGGGAAGCATCGGGCTTTCCATTTTGTTGGAAGTTCTGGATGCTCGTCGGAGGAGAGGGGGCGTCGCCGGAGTTAGGAAGGAGATGGGGACGGCGGGGTGGCCTTGGATGGTGGAGGCGACGTCGCGTGGTGGTGCGACGCCGAAGGAGCAGCTGCTGCTGCTGTGCAGCGGCGAAATCGCCGCTGCTGCTGGCGGTTGCCGCCGGCGTCGTGGTGGGGTGTTCGACGTGGTGGTGGTGTCCGGCGTGGTGGTGTTCCGGCAGTGGTGTGGTGGTGTTGGGTGTTCCTCTTTTCTTGCTTATTGTTTTACTAATGGTTGAGTTATTTATTTGGGGATTTCATCATGTGTTGGGCAAATATGGATTGTTGAATTATTTAGCCTTGTATGCTTATGAATTTATTAAATTAATGTTGTGTGGTATCGCTTGTGCAATTTATAAGCTTGCTTGGTAGTTGTTGGAATGAATTTGTTGGGAACATTGGATATGTGTAAATGTCGATAAATTGGATTAATTGTTGAAATTGAGAATAGTGAAATTGTGAATTTGGGGATTCATGGATTTATGTGTTGATTTGATTTTAGTTGGGAATTATTGGGAGTATGTTTGATTTGAGTATTGAATACGTAGAGATTGGGTGCTTGAAATGTGCTAGTTAGAGTTAAAATGAATTTAGTTGACTGTTGATTTTGGAGAACTTGATTTTAAGAATGTGATTTTCTTTAAGTAGATGTGTTATTGAGAAGTGAAGATGAAATTGGTGTTTCATTTTTATAGATCTCTATGCATGCTTGATTGAGTTGTGACTTATGGCTTTTGGAAATTTGTGGGCAAGATAAGGATTATGTTGAAGTTGTTTAAACTTATGTGTTGTGGAATTGATTAGTTAATATTTTTAAAATCATGGCGGAAGATTTTGGTGACTAAATCCACATTTATGATCTTGTTTAATGATTTTTGTTTGGCTATTTAAATGTTGTTAATCCTATGTTGGTAATATGAAATCATCGATGTTAGTTAATCTACTTAACTAATATTATTGGTTGGTCGGACTGAATTGATTAAAAAGTAGGGAATTGACTATTTTTGATTAAATGGGCTTGCTTGCTAGAATGTGTTGGTGTCAACTGGTGGGATGGAAGCAGGGGGGTTGAAGGTGAATGTTGGTTTGGAGGAAGGAGTGGACTAGTGTGTTGGCATTGTTGTGGGAATTAATTTAATTCTTATGGTTATATTTTGTATAGGGAACCACTATGGAGCCATTTGAAGAGTGAAGACATACAAAAGAAGCTTTGAAGATCTGTGATAAGGCAAGGTTTAGAATAGCAAATTAGATAGGGGTTAGGAATAGACTAGTATAGTCTATGTTGCCTTAGTATTGGGAACTCTCGTGTGTACGGATTCCCTGCGTATAATGAGGATGCCTTAGAATTAGGCTAGAACTGTTCACGAATATCTCACTAATTATTATGCTCATAATCTGGAACTTAGTCTGCGAATAGAGAAGATCTACCATGCCTTAGTTTAGGATGGAATCTTGCATTGCTTCTATTTTGATGTTATGAGTTGAGTGCCGATACGTGGGACTTGGCACACCCCTGATTATACTAAACTCGCGATGAGTTGCTTATCTTGTCATGATGCGTTGATTTGCGTATGGACATGTGTTGATATGATTATGAACTTAAATTATGCTTTTGAGGATAGTGGGTATCCTATGTTTACGAGTCGGTATCCGATTGGGCATAGTTAATATCTTATCCTGAGCATTGAGACTGATAAGGATTGTATATCCGTAGTCTGGAAATTTGGCTGTTGCATTTAGGATAGATAGACATCTTAGGTCATAACATATCATCTCATCATTCATCATTCACTTTATCTTCAGTGGTTGAAGCACCGGTATGGGACGGTGTGATGTTTACTTTCTGTATTTATTTTATGTCCTTAATTATCGTTATCATTATTGTTATTATTATTATTATTATTATTTGTATAGCATAGTGTTATCATTATTGTGCCCCGTTTCCCCTGCTATATCTATTCCTTGCCAGTACGTTGTACTGACACCTTGTTGTTGTCTGTTTTTATAGATCTTCCTACGGATAGCGCAGAGCACGATGATGGGGGTTCGGGTTGAGCGGACTAGCTAGGCTGCATCCATTATATTTATTGTTTAGAATAAATATTATATGCTCTTGCCTGATCTTTGATGAGAATATATGTTATTCCTTAAATGTGAGCGGTTGTCACATATGATTTACTTATTGGGTATTTCTGGTATTGGATGTGTGATCATGTCATTATATTATTTCAGGGCTTGTTGCCCGGATATGCCATGTACTGTTCCTGGGCTATGTAATGTTTTTGTTGGCATTTATATTATTGTGATACAGGTTTGTATTTATACCTCGCTTCGTATTGACTATCTAAGCTGAGTGATCAACAGTTTAGAATAGTTAATACGGCGGTGGCGTCACGAAATGGTTTTAAATTTTCGGGGCGTTACAGTTTGGTATCAGAGCGGGTTTGCTCTATTATGTGTTTAAAACTTGATAAAAATATGTGGTGAGGTGTGCGGGGATTGCATATAGGATAGGTTTGCATTGTCATATGCTAGTTAGATTTATTCTTATGCTGTGGTATCCTGTTTATATATTGCGCACCTTGTGGATTCGAGCCATGGTTTGCGAGATAACTATGGACGAATAACAAGGATATCCCAAGAGATCTATTCTTTAAATTCTGTTAGCAACTTGTTTATAAGTTGCTGATTAATTATTTCTATTATTACTACTGCTTGCTTGGTGATTCTGTGAGCTTATTATATTGTGATAATGTATGGAATCTGTTGTTAAGGTAAATTGCAGGTATTGAGCAACGGGACACGTAAATCCATGCCATGCGGATATGTGATGATGATCCATTGTCGGCAGATGATTAAAACATCAAGAGAATAATATCTCAGACATCTTTAAATCTTAAAGATATTTATGGTAACTCATCCGGTTGTAGCGATTGACGGATTTAAGATGACATTTAACTCGAGACATCGAATTTAGTACACCGCAGAGATTAATAGGATGCGTTGATGCGAGTTAATGGCGGACGGCGCAATGCTCGTAATGCTGATATATATATATATATATAATTATTTATTTATTGGATATGCTTTATTTTTCAATCCTTTCATTTCATTTTCTTAATTATGAGAAAGTGAATATCTATACTATTTCCGTTGTTTCTTGAAGATCCTACTGTGTATGTTTCAGTACCAGTTCTTCTCTCCGAGTGAACTCTTTTGGTTGTAGCATCCACTGCCAAATCACTCTTGAGGCCATCTGAATGGTTCTCATTGATACTCTGTCAGCATTGATATTCTTTCCGCCGTTCCAATATTTTAAATAGTTCGAGTTTCATTTCAGCTACACTGATATGTGTAAATGCATTTATCTAAATTCTTCAAACTTCTCTATCGTTCTCCAAAATTCTATGATAACTTTGCCATCGACTTCCTTACGTCTTCTCGAAGTTCTTGTATATCCTTCGGAGTCCGCTATTTCTTCCTCGTTATCATTCGCCATTCTTGGTTCATGCTACTATTCATTTCTACCCGAAGTAGAGTAGTTTCTTACCGGACATTCTTGTTAGTACCTTCTATTTTCTACTGAATTATTATCCCTTTCATAAATCGAGGTCTCCGTCAGTCAGTATGATTTCTTTGCTAACCCGTATCATCTCGTTTTGGTTCACTTATTTAATTATATTTGTTCCATTATAGAATAGCATCCTTGTCTATATCTTTATTTCCGCGGTATATTTTCTATTCATCTTAGAAACCTATACACTTATTATCTACTTGACACCCTCCCAATAACTTAAATTCTCACTATTTCCGATTCTTTTTCACCAACATTGGACTGTTATCTACTTCGCGAATTCCTTTTTAACTGAAACTGAATTGTTTCACTCTCGGTCTATTTGTCTGTGTTGTTCTACTACGCGATGACGTTTTCGGCTCGAACTTCTAGTACGGAAATTGATAAGGCTCATGCAAGGCCTACTATTTTCTACTATCTTCCATTCCAGTATTATACTTGAGGGTGATCGAGTGTGTTTTAATGCATCTTGATAACCTATTTCTAATTGCACTCGCTCTTCAACTTTTTAGTTGAAGTACTCTTTGCTAATATAAAAACATCTTGTTGTAAAATAAGGTGTTTTACGTATTTGTATTCGTTATGTGCTCCGCAAACAACGATTTTAGTTGTTCGCATCCTTTCCTCTTGTATCGGGAGATTTTGACTCTCGATATAATTCAGAATTTACCATACTTTTAGTAATTTGATCTCACTTCCTTCTTTGTGATGGAGATTGTTCGTTCTTTTTGTGATGCATATCTATCCCAAGGCGAGAAATTCTTTGAAACTGCTAAGGTAACATTGCACTTGTGCAATTGCCATAAGGGATATGAAGCAAAAACATCCAACAGTGCAAAGTTGGGAGCGACTGGTTCAAGATGTAAATGGACTATCTGGAGCAGAACTCAGTCCTAACACAATCCAATTAAATTCTCTGGGAGTAGTTAGCTATTTCAACAGTTAGGAATTGTGTAATAAATCCTCGGAAGGGATGGAATCTCGGAATGCCATAAAGACTAACACTACGTGCTGTAGATTGAGATGGCTCACGGGGTAAAATTAACTGAAGTTGGGATCGTTAAGCATGGTCATTGAGTGGATTGTATGAAAATTTTCAACGTTTCAATGAGAAAACACGAGACCGACGAGATAATTGTGTGATAGCATGCAAGGAACAGAAGCTTCAGGCCAGCATGATGATTGTATTCTAGTAATCCTGAGGCATGATGTTAAAAGTGTGAGAAGGAAGACGATATGAGCGTGAGACTCGCAGGTTACCAATAGACGGTGAGCTCATTTAAAGACAATATATCTAATTGATTTTCTAAAGTCGATTGAGAAGTAGAGAAAAAGGCTACTGCTTGTAATGGGATGTCGGATCTAATAAAGAATTTTATTGACTTGATCCGAGTTTGTGAATTAGTTTCTTATGCGAGTGGGGAGAAACATCCGATGATGTTAGATTCCTCTTACGATAGCCAACACTGTTAGAGTGCTAAGTTGGCATCATCTAAGAACTAATTTATAGTCAAGTGATGAAAACTCCATCAAATGAGTGGCTATTCAAAATTAGAAGAGTAGAGTTCATAACTCTTCAAGAGACGACCAGACTTGTCGAAAATTATCAGAGACAGGCTAAAGAAGAGACTCCGAACAAACATAAGGTTATGTGGTTCTGAAGAGGTAAAATTTGGAACTACAATCAGATTGTTGTCTAATTCATGTATTTTATATACGTGAAATAAAGAGAATTGGAAGTCGAGCTAAACAGAGCTCTAGGTAATGCAATCGCCTAGAAGCATTAAGAGGATGAGGAATGCGATCTACTACTAGAGTCCTCAGTTGGAGGCTATAACATACATGATGTGTTTCCCATATCTCAATTGAGGGAATTGGTATATGATTTAAATGGAATCATGGAACCTGATAATGAGGAACTTGATGAAAGTCAAGAATATGAGTAATGACCAAGGGCGATTAATAACATGGAGGATGAAGTGTTTCGGTATGAGAAAGTTTAGAGTGTAACTATCGTTCCTACATGAGGCTGAATTTGCACAGTAAGGGTACAAATGAAACGTTTGAAGAAGGTATCCCGAATTGGATCTCACTCCAATTTAGTGATCATCGCCCAGTAAACCATACCCTTACTTCATTCGAGGACGAATGATCCTAAGGGTGAGGGATTGTAACATCCCGAATAATTAGTTCATGATTAAATTAATTTAATTGTGATTAGTTAGTCAAATGGGCATAAATAATTAAATTGAGTGAGTGTATAATTAATTCAAGAGCCCAATACATTCAATAAGTTGGTAATGGGTAAATGGATTAAGAGAATGAAATGGAAGCCCAAGCCCACTCCATGGCCAAGACCCAACCCACAAACTCGGCCCGGCCCACCTTCTAACTCCTTTAATTGAATCGGGTGTTGGAGAAATTAGGCATTCTCTTCAATTGCTCTTTCCCGTCAAAATGGAGAGTAGAAATTAGGGCACTTGGAGAGGAAGCTAGCGACTTGGAGGAGAGGGAAGATGGAAACTCCGGCGGGTTGGAAGCTCGATGGTGGCAGTCAGGGAGCCCCAAGGTATGGTATCTCTCATCCTTCCTCTTTCTCTTCTCTTGTTTGAACATTTGGGTTTTTGGGGGAAGCATCGGGCTTTCCATTTTGTTGGAAGTTCTGGATGCTCGTCGGAGGAGAGGGGGCATCGCCGGAGTTAGGAAGGAGATGGGGACGGCGGGGTGGCCTTGGATGGTTGAGGCGACGTCGCGTGGTGGTGCGACGCCGAAGGAGCAGCTGCTGCTGCTGTGTAGCGGCGAAATCGCCGCAGCTGCTGGCGGTTGCTGCCGGCGTCGTGGTGGGGTGTTCGACGTGGTGGTGGTGTCCGGCGTGGTGGTGTTCCGGCAGTGGTGTGGTGGTGTTGGGTGTTCCTCTTTTCTTGCTTATTGTTTTACTAATTGTTGAGTTATTTATTTGGGGATTTCATCATGTGTTGGGCAAATATGGATTGTTGAATTATTTAGCCTTGCATGCTTATGAATTTATTAAATTAATGTTGTGTGGTATCGCTTGTGCAATTTATAAGCTTGCTTGGTAGTTGTTGGAATGAATTTGTTGGGAACATTGGGTATGTGTAAATGTCGATAAATTGGATTAATTGTTGAAATTGAGATTAGTGAAATTGTGAATTTGGGGATTCATGGATTTATGTGTTGATTTGATTTTAGTTGGGAATTATTGGGAGTATGTTTGATTTGAGTATTGAATACGTAGAGATTGGGTGCTTGAAATGTGCTAGTTAGAGTTAAAATGAATTTAGTTGACTGTTGATTTTGGAGAACTTGATTTTAATAATGTGATTTTCTTTAAGTAGATGTGTTATTGAGAAGCGAAGATGAAATTGGTGTTTCATTTTTATAGATCTCTATGCATGCTTGATTGAGTTGTGACTTATGGCTTTTGGAAATTTGTGGGCAAGATAAGGATTATGTTGAAGTTGTTTAAACTTATGTGTTGTGGAATTGATTAGTTAATATTTTTAAAATCATGGCGGAAGATTTTGGTGACTAAATCCACATTTATGATCTTGTTTAATGATTTTTGTTTGGCTATTTAAATGTTGTTAATCCTATGTTGGTAATATGAAACCATCGATGTTAGTTAATCTACTTAACTAATATTATTGGTTGGTCGGACTGAATTGATTAAAAAGTAGGGAATTGACTATGTTTTGATTAAATGGGCTTGCTTGCTAGAATGTGTTGGTGTCAACTGGTGGGATGGAAGCAGGGGGGTTGAAGGTGAATGTTGGTTTGGAGGAAGGAGTGGACTAGTGTGTTGGCATTGTTGTGGGAATTAATTTAATTCTTATGGTTATATTTTGTATAGGGAACCATTATGGAGCCATTGGAAGAGTGAAGACATACAAAAGAAGCTTTGAAGATCAGTGATAAGGCAAGGTTTAGAATAGCAAATTAGATAGGGGTTAGGAATAGACTAGTATAGTCTATGTTGCCTTAGTATTGGGAACTCTCGTGTGTACGGATTCCCTGCGTATAATGAGGATGCCTTAGAATTAGGCTAGAACTGTTCACGAATATCTCACTAATTATTATGCTCATAATCTGGAACTTAGTCTGCGAATAGAGAAGATCTACCATGCCTTAGTTTAGGATGGAATCTTGCATTGCTTCTATTTTGATGTTATGAGTTGAGTGCCGATACGTGGGACTTGGCACACCCCTGATTATACTAAACTCGCGATGAGTTGCTTATCTTGTCATGATGCGTTGATTTGCGTATGGACATGTGTTGATATGATTATGAACTTAAATTATGCTTTTGAGGATAGTGGGTATCCTATGTTTACGAGTCGGTATCCGATTGGGCATAGTTAATATCTTATCCTGAGCATTGAGACTGATAAGGATTGTATATCCGTAGTCTGGAAATTTGGCTGATAAAGGACTCATGATCCTTAGCCTGACCCGCTTGTCGTATGCCACGTTCTCAGCTGTTAGTGTCCGCGGCGGGGGCACTGTGGGTATGTCTCCCGACCATTAAGGGGAGTGGACCCTTATATGGGGGGGAATACCGACCATGGTACCTAGGTTGCGCGCTAGACATACTTATGTGTTGCATTTAGGATAGATAGACATCTTAGGTCATAACATATCATCTCATCATTCATCATTCACGTTATCTGCAGTGGTTGAAGCACCGGTATGGGACGGTGTGATGTTTACTTTCTGTATTTATTTTATGTCCTTAATTATCGTTATCATTATTGTTATTATTATTATTATTATTATTATTTATATAGTATAGTGTTATCATTATTGTGCCCGTTTCCCCTGCTATATCTATTCCTTGCCAGTACGTTGTACTGACACCTTGTTGTTGTCTGTTTTTATAGATCTTCCTACGGATAGCGCAGAGCACGATGATGGGGGTTCGGGTTGAGCGGACTAGCTAGGCTGCATCCATTATATTTATTGTTTAGAATAAATATTATATGCTCTTGCCTGATCTTTGATGAAAATATATGTTATTCCTTAAATGTGAGCGGTTGTCACATATGATTTACTTATTGGGTATTTCTGGTATTGGATGTGTGATCATGTCATTATATTATTTCAGGGCTTGTTGCCCGGATATGCCATGTACTGTTCCTGGGCTATGTACTGCTTTTGTTGGCATTTATATTATTGTGATACAGGTTTGTATTTATACCTCGCTTCGTATTGACTATCTAAGCTGAGTGATCAACAGTTTAGAATAGTTAATACGGCGGTGGCGTCACGAAAGTGGTTTTAAATTTTCGGGGCGTTACACCTATGTAGGGGGTGAGTGCTTCATCGGGTGCCCCTCTAGCTTTTTGCTTCGTGCCTTAACGGACGAGAGTGACCTATGTAGGTGGTGAGTGCTCTATCGGGTGCCCCTCTAGCTTTTTGCTTCGTGCCTAAACGGACGAGAGTAATCTACGTAGGGGGTGAGTGCTCTGCAGGGTGCCCTCCTAGCTTTGCACATCGTGCCTGATTGGACGATGGTGTTGAACATGAGAAACTGTGCCAAAACGGCGAGAGAAACTTGACTACAAATAAAATCTTGATACTCGGCTAGGGCTTAACGGGAAAATTTAAAAGACGTATACTTTCCTTCGCTTATTTAAATTATGCTTTTTAAGTTATGTTATGCAATTACTTACCTTGCAAGCAATATTGTGATGTTATGGAATCCTTGTCTATTTAATTATGCAATTAAATTGTTGTTAGATAAATAAATTAAATTATGGGGTATTGTGTACATGTTTTCTTAAAATTTAATAACGGCTTTGAAACCCCATAATCCTGTATGTGTTAACTTACTCAGCACGTTGTGCTGACCAAAACCATTACTTTCTTTTTCCTACATAGCATGAAGGATATGCATCATCATATGCATGCATGGGATACTCGGGGAAATATTATTTTATTATTCTAGTCTTAGTATGAATTGCATGAACGGGCTTGTCTAACCCGTCTTTTGGCCATGTCGGCCCTACATTTAAATTCCGCTGCATTATACATATGTAAATATTATTTTCCGCTGCAACTTTGATGTACTATTTTTAAATTATATATGAATGGGCTATTTGAATGATTTAAATTCTGAGAAACCATAGCCTTGCATCTCTTTAGCAAGCTCGGAGAAACCGTGTCTTGCTAGGGAGGTGTGGCGGTCACATCGCGACCTGGGTGACCAAAAACCGGGGTGTTACAAAGTGGTATCAGAGCCCCGATATTTTTAAACTAGTATTTTTCAACCCATTATTATTTTTAAATTATTATTATTTTTAAACTACTATTTTTAAACCATTAGTATTTATATGGAAGCCCAAAAATTACTATTTTAAACTTTCCTAGCCCAAAATTATTTTTATCCAAATTATAATTATTTCGACCCAATATAGAGGTCCAAGGATTTTAAATATTATTTTATATTTTTAAGCATTATTTCCATAGAAATTAATTTTTATTTTAAAACCCATGGAAAAAAATATATATATATAGTGCATTAAATTATTGTTGGGGGGGAAATCATCATTTGCATTTGCATATTGCATCTCTTCTATGAACTTAGAATCTTGGCGAATTCAAACTTAGAATCTTGGCGGATTTTAACTTAGAATCTTGGCGAATTTTAACTTAGAATCTTGGCGAAGTTAACCTAGAATCTTGGCGAATATTAACTTAGACCTTTTGCTTGCACTAGATGACTTAGACGCTTGACATCAAATTAGAAACGCTCACTAGAGACTGATCTTGCCGTAGTTCTAGATCGCGTTCATCTAAGCGCACGCCTAAGCATAGCAAATCTCGGCCTTAGCCATTCCTATCCTTGTACGAATTAGAAAATTTCCTTATGTGGAACAATAAAAGAAAAGACAAGTCTTTATTAAGACACTCTCTATTCCAAAAATCTTTGATTTCCCAAACAACGTATGCAAAATCTGAAATTCGGAAATAAAAAAAATAAAAATAAAAATCTGGACAGAACACTGACCGAATTAAAAGAAAAAAAATCGAAATTAAATAAAATAAAATAAAACCCTGAAGCTTACGGCTCTTAGTTCGAGCGAGCACCACGTGCGAAATTACAAAACACATATACATTTATTAAAAAAAAAAAAAAAAAAAAAAAAAAAAAAAAAAAAAAAATTGTTTAGACTATATATCACCTTCACATGTCTTAAGCCAAACTGTTTGTAACAGAATGGCACCACGAGGTAGATCAAGGAACCAACCTGATCCCCAAACTACTACTGAAATGCCACCGAACGTCACAGAACCTGCTCAACCTGTAGGAGCACAACCTCAAGGTGCGCAGGACGCCCCCGCACCGAACAATGTGGGCGATCGTCTTCGGACGATAGAAGAGGTCTTGATTGCGTTAGGGAACGCGCAAGTCAATCAGGGTCAAGCCGCGGCGGTACCTCCGCCCCAAGCTCGTCCCAACTATCTGGCCATGGTGAATCCTTACCAGCCACCCCACTATGCAGGTGAGGAGGATCCAGCAAAACTGGAGGAATGGATTCGGACCTTCGAAAAGCTGCTGGGAGCAGTGAAGTGTCCGGAAGGAGAGAGAGTGCACGTCGCTTCGTACTACTTGGGAGGCGAAGCGGACGACTGGTTGCAAGCGACTCAAGCGAAACTGCAAGAAGATGATGAGCCCTACTCATGGACGGAAATGATGGAGATGCTCAGGAATAGATTCTATCTCCTGAGTACCAAAGCCGCGATGTACGAAGAATTTCTGTCGCTGAAACAAGGGGGCCAGACAGTGCAAGAGTACTACACTCGATTCAGGGAGCTGGTGAGGTTCGCACCAAGATTATTACCCACAGATGCGGAGAAGGCTCAAAAATTCGAGATGGGACTGAACCTGGCAGTACGCGAGGTGATCACACGGGTGCACTACCCCGACCTACAAGCTGTTTATGATCGTGCGGTAGCGGTTGCACGAGTTCAAGAACTGGAGCGTAAGGCGAAAGATGAGACTGGCCGAGGTCCCCATGGACAAGGCAAAAGAGATAAGGACCGCAGAACTGATATTGACTTGGGTAGAAATAATTATCGTGAAGGACCAAATGAGCTAGCCCAAGGCGACGATGAAGGCAACAATAGAAGGATTTTCAACCGTGAAGGCTACGTACCCCGATGCCCAAAGTGTAATCAACCTCATCTGGTGAGAGGATGCCCTCAACCCGACAAATGCTTCCGGTGTGGTCGACGTGGACATCGGATGAAAGAGTGCCGAACCCATATTAAGAATATCACCAAGAGAGAGGACCTGGCCGCTGGACCTGACCAGCCACGGAACCTAGACGGTCAAAATGGCAACAACCAAGGGCACCGATACCCTCAGAATAAAGACCCAAAATCCGAAACTTTTGAGAATAATAAGTAGGCAGTTATGGGGACATAACTGAAGTCCTAAGGGGGAGAGGATGTAATACCCCGTAAGATAAACATTTATTTTTGACAATATGTATTCCGAATAAATAAATAAACAAATTCAAATTGTTTTGAACTAGGTTATGGCTTGATCCCTTCACAGGGTACGTAGGCAGCTTAGAAGTTTTAATTATAAGTTCAGTCACAAAATAATAAAACAAACAAAAGACCTTAGCACGAGAAAAGCCGAAACACAACTTCGAGGACGAAGTTGATTCTTAAGGAGGGTAGACTGTAATACCCGAGAATTTTGCAACATAAAATAAATAAATAAATAAATAAATGAAATAAATACAATAAATAAAATAAGGTCAGCAAATCAATAAATAAATTTAATCGAATGAGAAATGGAATTTAAATTAAAAAGGGAATCAAAATTTCGAGAACCCGGGAAGCCGAAAACAATTTAGTCAAACAAATGGTCACACGTGAACCCAACATCGATGGACTCAATAACTCGAGTCCAAATGTAAATTTAGATCCGAATAAAATTAAGATAGGAGTTTTGTAATACCCTGCATTATTCTAAATATTTTTTAAATTAATCCATTTATTTATATATTAAAATTATTTTATTACGTGTGTAATTACTATACGCATAATTATTAATTAACACTTTATTTTATAATAATAATAATAATAATAATAATAATAATAATAATAATAATAATAATAATAATAATAACAAAACAATCTATATATATACATAGCAAAATAATTGGAAACAAATATTTAGTCTATATTTATTAATATGACAAGATTCACTCTATTTTTAGTATATTGTCAAATCCAATATGATAGGAAAAGATTTGGAATAAATCTTTGATTCTAAATCCCTAAATCTAACGCGGATTACTCCTTTCAAAATTTAATCTTCTTCATCTATTGTGCTATTCAAATCAATTCTATGTACACAAAAAAAAATAGAAGAAATTAATAAATAACTACAACAATATATATTATATAGCATATCTTTAAGATGATATGCAATATATATTATATATTTAATGTATGGGTAGGATATCTAGAAGATAACAAGAAGATAGTTGGAGTAAATCTTGGGAAGATTTAACTTCCAATTTTGCCGACCCTTCACCCCCTTTTAAACAACATTCCCATCATCTTCATAGGGGTTGCTAAAAAAAAAAGATTTATACGTACAAAAAAGAAAAAAAAAAGAGAAGAACGAAGAGAATAGAAAAAAAAATACAGAGATTAGATCGTTGAACGACTTCGACGGAGAAGAAGGCACCTTGAACGAGATCCAACACTCCACAACCGTAGGTTGGTGGTGAGAAGGAGGGAGAATGGAGGATCTCGGAGGGAGAACGAAGGACGTGGAAGCCACGCCTACGAACTTGACGAGCCGGACAATCCAACATAGGTAAGTTAATACTTACATGGTTTTGGGAGTAATTAAAACACGGAACCTAAAAGCTTAATCGAATCTTGCGAAAATCTGTCATTGAGTGTTTTTTACTGGCGCAACAGTTTTGATGAATTTTTCCGAACCTTAAAACGACTTTAAACGGAAAAACTTAAAACACAAAAAACGTTCCTAAGACATAGATCTATCTACTGTAAAAATTTCATAATTTTTCATCGTGTTTTGATATCCGAAAACAACCACAAACAGACCTGCCTTTGGTTTAGATCTTGAAACGGTGGTAGATTCTTAGTCCGAACTTGAGGTTGATTTTTGACTTAGATCTAGACCGATTCAGGATTGGTGCTAAACATAAGAGTTGTAGATCTATACGTTAAGAACACCTCCGTAAATTTTCAGAATTTTTCGTGATGATTTGATATATGAAATCCACCCGAAACCGAACTGCTAGGATGTGGATCTTGAAATTCTTGACAGAACTTAGGTCAGGACTTGACGACGTTTTTTACTAGGGTTCTAGGCCGATTTAGATCTTTAGCCGAACATGAAAGTTCTAGACAAATGTCTTAAGATGATCTCTGTAAAATTTCATTAAGTTTGGAGTTGATTTGCTATGTTAGATCTTGATAATCTTGAACTGTTGTATACGAATTTCGGACAGATTTAGGTTATGACGAAAATTGATGTATTTGACCTATTTCGGATTGAAAAAGTTAAAACACGAAAGTTGTTCATCTCAATGTTTGTGGTAAAATTTCAGAATTTTTGGACTTACACTCGATTTTTTATGAATTTTGAAGTAAACAGTGGTTGACCGAGTCAAATCTTGAAAAATCTTGTTGAAAAGGATTTTAAATGATATCGGAGCGGATAGCGTCCTGAAATAGTATATTTTGAGAAACTTACTAAATTTGAGCGATTGGCCTTTAAGGCTTAAATGAGTGGAAACTCCTTTGAGATAAAATACATGAACAAACATTTTCGAAATCCCGTTATAGCTAGTTTGAGCTTTCTACGTAGAGGGTGAGTGCTCCATCGGGTGTCCCTCTAGCTTTTTGCTTCGTGCCTTAACGGACGAGAGTGACCTATGTAGGGGGTGAGTGCTCCATCGGGTGCCCCTCTAGCTTTTTGCTTCGTGCCTTAACGGACGAGAGGGACCTATGTAGGGGGTGAGTGCTCTATCGGGTGCCCCTCTAGCTTTTTGCTTCGTGCCTAAACGGACGAGAGTAATCTACGTAGGGGGTGAGTGCTCTGCAGGGTGCCCTCCTAGCTTTGCACATCGTGCCTGATTGGACGATGGTGTTGAACATGAGAAACTGTGCCAAAACAGCGAGAGAAACTTGACTACAAATAAAATCTTGATACTCGGCTAGGGCTTAACGGGAAAATTTAAAAGACGTATACTTTCCTTCGCTTATTTAAATTATGCTTTTTAAGTTATGTTATGCAATTACTTACCTTGCAAGCAATATTGTGATATTATGGAATCCCTGTCTATTTAATTATGCAATTAAATTGTTGTTAGATAAATAAATTAAATTATGGGGCATTGTGTACATGTTTTCTTAAAATTTAAATAACGGCTTTGAAACCCCATAATCCTGTATGTGTTAACTTACTCAGCACGTTGTGCTGACCAAAACCATTACTTTCTTTTTCCTACAGAGCATGAAGGATATGCATCATCATATGCATGTATGGGATACTCGGGAAAATATTATTTTATTATTCTAGTCTTAGTATGAATTGCATGAACGGGCCTGTCTAACCCGTCTTTTGACCATGTCGGCCCTACATTTAAATTCCGCTCCATTATACATATGTAAATATTATTTTCCACTGCAACTTTGATGTACTATTTTTAAATTATATATGAATGGGCTATTTGAATGATTTAAATTCTGAGAAACCATAGCCTTGCATCTCTTTAGCAAGCTCGGAGAAACCGTATCTTGCTAGGGAGGTGTGGCGGTGACATCCCGACCCGAGTGACCAAAAACCGGGGTGTTACACTAATTGATTAGTTTGAATTGTTGAAACTCCAGTCGTTGGAGAAGAGTCTTCTTCATCAGAAGATGAATTAATTAAAATTTCCAACTGAGCTGGTCTCCTACGTTTCCCTAATCTAATAGCTCTAAGAGTACGCTCAATTTCAGGATCATAAGCTATTTCTGCTTGTTTGCTTCGCACTGCAAATATTAAATAAAAATAAAATAAAATAAGTAACAGTTAAATTAATATTTAACTTAATAAATTTAAATTAATAAACTAAAAACAATTAAAAGTTCACAACAAATTCCCCGGCAACGGCGCCAAAAACTTGATGGGGTGATTTTCACTACTCATATTTTACCACAAGCGGATGGTTGTCATCAAGTAATAAAAACCGGTGAGTACCGAGTCGAACCACAGGGAATTTCAGAATATTATTTCATTCCGAAGAAATTTTAATTGTTCTTAAGTTCATTAATTATATTATATGTTTAAAAAGGATTTTGATTAATTCTAATGGTGATTAAATTAAAAATAGTGACATTAAATTTAAAATAAAGCAAATTAAAATTATAATTAATAAAGATACAAATGGGAGATGCTTGTAATATTTTAAATATTGCCATCTTTATATAAAATAGAAATTGCATATTGATTTAGCATTTTCCAATGTCTAAAAAGATCAATTTCTTAAAATTTATTATTTTATAAAGATTAAAAATATTGTAATCTACTAATAATCAAATTATGCTTAAACGGATTTCATGGAAGCTGATTAAATTAATTATCTAACATTCTGCAATCATTATTCTAGGCCTAAATTTGAGTCTTTCCCAAGCATACAAATTTTCCCATAGCAATTAAAAGGCACTTTTCATTTCCCAAATCATTGTGCACATGCCAGAATCCATTTATAATGTAATTTATTCCCAATTCCGGTACTAAAATATTAATTCTACTTTTTATCTCCCGATTTAGCAAAGCAAAAATCACAGAATTGGATTCTAACATTTAATTATGCATAACAGTGTAAATAATTTAACAATTATGGTAAAATAATAATAAAACATGGTAAACTGGATTTAATTAATAATATTAGAATGTACATAGATTAGAATCAATGCCAGATTACTAAAAATAGGAAATACAGATTAATCGATCAATTCAAGCCTTTAACAGATTAGTGATTTGAATAGCAGATTTAGAAAAGCATAGAATGTCGATCATTTTGTAGCTTTCCAACATATAATCCTAATCCAATTTCTTACATAATAGCAGATTAATTCAGTCTAATGCCACATATATCAGATTTATTATTCCTAATCACAGAATGATCGATCAACAGTAGATTAATATCCAAAGATGAAATTTCACTTCTGCAATTAATACAGAATGGCGCTCAAGACAGATTAAACAGATTCTAACATTTATTCATAATTCCAGATTCCAACAAAAGCATCGATCAAATTAATTCTTCCATAAAAAGGTAAATTCATACTTCAAAGTGATTCTGAACTCCCGTTCTAGATCACTTCTAACACGAACAATATAGAAATCCGTCTACAAATTCGAAACATAATAGCAGATTACATTTAGAGGCAATTTCATAACATTACAAAGCAAGAAAAAGAAAGGCAACACCTATGATAGGAAGAATTCGATCAGAATGGCATCCTGTCCAATTCCTCCGGCTTGATTCTGTGTTTCCGGCCTTCTTCTCCCATTTTCCAGATGTTTCAGAATGTTCTTAGTCGATGAATATGAGTCTGGATGATGAAGAATGGTGAAAACGGGCTTTAAAATCGTGTTTGGGAGGTTAGAAAACTGCTCAACCGCGACTGTGGCGCAAAAAGTGGCGCTCGGAAGAGGTTTTCGGCGCCACCAAGGAGCTGCGGCGCATACGAAGATTTTCCGAATTTTCGAGAGTGGCGCATTTTGTGACGCTGAAAGGTGCTTTTCGGCGCCGCCAAGAAGGTGCGGTGCATTCTGACAATTTCCTAAAATTCACCCTGCGGCGCAAAATGTGGCGCCTGGAGGTGTTTTTATGCGCCACCAAGCTTATGCGGCGCATCCTGAAGCTTTTTCCCATCCGAAATTTTCCTAAGTGTCGATGTGGCGCCTGATGTGGCGCCTGAGCATGATTTTAGGCGCCGCCATGCCTATGTGGCGCATTCTGGAGCTTTTCCAGTGTTGAAAATTCCGAATTTGACATCCTTTGACCTCCGAACATCTTCTTTCATTTTAATGCCTGAAACATCATTGCAATGTATTAGAATTGCCAAAGTCTTATTAAAAAGCATAAAACAAGGTAAATTGGGCTCGGATAAGCTCAATTTAACCGGTCTTATTAATATTTACACATCACATGAGATATACACTAAAAAGCAGTAAAATAGAGTCTCATGCATGCAATTTAGGTTCATTTTAAGATAATTTAAGCTTATTTAAATGTGGTTTCACAGGGTGCATCACTATCTACCCAAATGCAAGCAATTCACTAGCAGATGTTAAGGTGGTGTTTGGAGAATCCTAGCTACTCAACAAATCGAGCGCGATGGTGATAGAAACACCTAAAATATGCACTATCTACCCAAATGAAACCAATTCACTAGCAGATGTTAAGGTGGTGTTTGGAGAATCCTAGCTACTTAACAAATCAAGCGCGATGGTGATAGAAACACCTAAAATATGCACAGGTTGTGTTTACAAAGAATGAATCCAGAAATGCCTAAACACAAACCCAAATTCCCATTGAAATGCAGCAGACACAACAACTAAAGTTATACCAGTTGTAAAGAGGTTGTTGGTGTCTTCTGTAAACAACGAACTTCAGGGGAATTCTTCTTCAGCTCTCAAATCGCCATAATCTCAGCTAAGAATCTGAAAAATGCTCTGTAAATTGAGCTGTGATTGCGGCAGAAAACCTCACAAAACCCTCAAGGACGAAGACATGTATTTATATGGGTTTTAAGGCCCATCCAAACCCTTAAAAGCCTGCTAAGGGAAAATGCCACGTCATTGTACTTTTCTGTGCTTTTTCAGTGAAGAGAAACATTCGTTGTTGGCACGATGTTGCAACAACAAAAAATTTAGCGAACATCTTCACAATACTAAAGATATTCCTAACAACACGTTTTAAAGCCGTGAGGGGGGTTGGCCCAAAGCGGAAAATATCTACAAGTGTGTGACTGGAAAAAATATCTTTAAGGGTGTGGACACCTCTCCCTTGTAGTTATGTTATATTTTTACTATATTATACTTTACTTTATATAAATGTTATTTCTTGACATTTATCATAAAAGAGTTTAGTTGAAGGGTAAAACTTGAAATTTACGAGTCAATTAATGCAAATCTTGATTATTGAAATTGGGCTGAAAGAGACAAATAATAAAGAATGGAGGGAGTAGTCATATTTCTCAATGTCCACAATAGTTCCAGACAAACATAAAAGTTCATAAATATTATAGGATTTGTTATGGAAATAATAACTCTGTATATGTAAATGGAAGCCTATATATATGTTTATTTATAATAATGGTTGTAGTGTATATTAAATGAACAGAAAGGAGAAATTGAATAGAGAAGACAGATTTGAGAGAGACAGACATCAAACGTAAATGGGGCAATGAGAGAAGTGATTGAATGAATTTCTTATCTCTAATAATGATTACACAAGGCAAGTATATATACACCCGTTGGCACACAAATTTTAAACTAGAAATATGATTATTCAAAGATAAATCCACTATAAGATATCAAGGCCCACTACTGTGGCTCCATTAGTCAGAAAACGGCGGTAGAGTGAACATGAACGGACATTCATATATACATAATAGGATTCTGTTTTTTATCATAAGGATTATGTTTTTTAAATATCACATATAATATTAAAATTATATTAGTATTAATAATTCGATTTCAGTTTGATTTTGTTTTCAGCATATAAAATCGAACCACACCGAGAAAACCAAATTTTTTAAAAAATAAATTAACCAGACTAAAAAAAAAAACTAAAATAAACAGAATCACGTTTTAAATTTCAATTTCTTTCGATTTGATTTTTCAATTTCGGAATTTTTGCTTAACCTTATTGTTTAATAGTACCAATATAAGGGGTTGGGGATTTACACTAGTGGTAAGTCCCCCAATTCCCAACCTATTGGTTGGGGGTTCAAATCTTCATCCGGCTCCTTATCCCTCTCCTTTGTTCCCTTTGTAATTTGTGTGGCACCAGCGCTCACCACCCTTTTCCAGGCCTTGAATGGCTTCTAAAAAAAATAGTACCAATATAGAAAACTTCATTTATTTTTCTTCCGGGTTTTAGGTACATATTAAAGTAATGGTCCAAAATTAATTGGAACTCGTTAAATTCATCAATAATGTGTGCTTTGGAAAAACTTCCTGACGTTCAGTAGCGTTTAGCTTTTAAAATATACTAGTATTACCCCGCCCAATAGACGGGAATATGAAAATTGTGAATAAAAAGAATCGAATTTAACAAATAGTTCAATTTTATTATATTGATTACATTCCGCAAGCTCCTTAAACTATTTTAAGTATTACATGAATACATATATATACATTGTACAGAAACCGAAAAATATACAATATGCCACTACCAACAATTTATATATTACAATTTAGTGCATTAAAGATATAATACTACAAAGAATAGTATAAAAGGAGAAAAAAAATTTAAAAAAAAATGGAAGATAAAAGACTTCCTACTCACAGCTCTAATGCAATACATAGGCAAATGAAGTATATGAAATCACAGTTGCATACTGTAATTGATTATTGATATTGACTCACCCTAAAGCCATGAGAAATTAAAAATTTCACAAAGATGTATATATTTCCAAATTAAATTAGAAAAATATAATAAAATCCTCTTGTGAATAAATCTATTGATAAATTAAAATTTAGAAATGATTGTACAAAAAATATTATTGAATGTACCATTATCACGAATTTCATAATGATATAATTTTGTGGGATATATGATCATAGTTTGATTAACTTATTGTCGTATTGTAATTTATCTAATTTAGTAATATCAATCTATAAAGTATTTATTAAAATTTGTTATCATATTAAATACTCCCTTTGTTCCAACGAAGATGTCCTATTTGACTTCTGCATACACTCCAATGCACTTTCTTAATCATTAATATATCAAAATATATAAAAGTAAAAATTATGTAAAATATATATTCGAAAACCATACAATTAAACAAATCCAACAAGATCAAAGTCGACTATTTTTTTCAATTATATACTTACAATAATATTGAGTCAAAGTTCTTCTTGCTCTGTAATTGGAGGTTTTCCATCGCTCTCTGATAATAATTCTGATATTGCTTCACTTTTCCTGTGTATATCTCGTTCTTGGACGGGTATTCATTGGGCCTTGTTATGGCATATTTGGTGTACACGCAATGCTCATTGCTTTCGGGGAGCTTATCTCATTGCCTAGGGTCATCCGTCAGGCTAAATTTTATGGTGAGAGTTTTGATCTTGTTTATGGTAAGGCCACTAAGTCATGCCCGCCGCGCCTTGTTACCTGGCATCCCAAACGTTGTACATGGATGGTTCCCCATGTTGATGGCAGCTCCTTAGGCAATCCGGGAAATGCTGGATTTGGAGGGGTGATTCGTACGGGGGATGACAGTTGGATTAAGGGTTTTTTGGGATATGTAGGTTGCACATCCAATCTCGTTGCAGAGCTTCATGGTATCTGGAATGGATTACAACGCCTTCGCTCTTTGGGCATCAATCAAGCTTCTTGTTACTCTGATTCTATGAATGCGCTTAGGCCTATTCGCTTGGGGGTTCCTGCCAAGCACAGCCTATATCTCTTGTTCTTAGCATTCGGGAGGCCTTGTCTCTTTCGGTGGGGATCCGTTGGTACCATATCTTGAGAGAAGGGAACTCTTGGCCAATTTGCTCGCCAAACGTGGTGCTCGTTCAGTGGATTTCTTCACCACATAGGCTTTTCCACCCGATGAGCTTAGATCATGTCCTTTTGCTGATTCCCTGGGGGTTTTGTTCCCTCGGGTTTAATCCATTCTTGTTGCTCTCTCCTCTCCCCTCTTTTCTGTAGATTTTTCTTAGTTTTTCATGCTTAGCCGACGCTTGTGCGTCATGTTCACCCAAAAAAAAAAGAAAACAATGAACAGTATCAAAAAATCAAACAGGACATCTAAGGTGGGACAGAGGGAGCATAATTTTAAATAATAAAATATTTGTTAAGAATAATAAAAAATATTAAAATTATATTTAAATAATAAATATAATATCAACCCCTAAAGTTTTTGCTACATATTTGGTAGTATTTTTTTATCCATAAGAATTAATGAAATTAAATTATCTAATGACTTTCCGCTTAAATTTGGTTCTCCTATATTTTGAAAGTGCATTATGCTTTTATATAATTACTCCATATTTTAATAGTGAAAAATGATTGACCTTGCTTTGGGAGAGGCAACCCTTCAATGCCCACAAATCCTCAAGGGATTAGTCTTCTACCCAATATGGCCTGGGAATACCCGATACACGCCAGAAAAATGATTGACCTTTGTTACTGTTTATTATCCAACTTTGACTCATCTTTATACTACATCTATTGAAGAGAAAAATAGTCAAGTGAGATCTCATTGGATTCGTCTCATCTTGTAGTTTTAAAATATCAAACTTTTAGAATTTTTACTTGTAAACATTTTGACTTATTAAGCGTTAAAAATGTCTATTGGATTGCGTGAAGAAAGTGAATATTGAGGAAATATATAGGTTGTTGTTTATAAGAAGATTTTTGTGAGAGATAATTGATAGTTTACTGTTCACAATTGTAGGTTATTGTTCAAATGGATATTATTTTTATATATTATATAGATATAGATAAATACTAGAAATAGTTTAAAAATTTATATAAATAGTAAACACTAATTTTAGAAACCGCTAAATGTTAACCTCAAAACTCTAAAGCTCATATTTCCAATGCTTAATTTTTCAAACTCCAACCTCTAAACTCTAATTTTTAACTCTAACATCAAACCACCATTATTCAAAATTATCTCAATTTAAACTTATTTTTCACCATTAATTCCAAACTCTAAATTCTAAACTCTAAATTCCACTCTAAACTCTAATTATTTTCGGTCTTTGAGTTTAGATTTTGGAATTAGTAGTAAAAAATAGTTTAATTGAAATAATTTTGAGTAATGGTGTTTGGTGATCGAGATAAAAATTAAAGTTAGGAGTTAAAAAAGCTAAAAGTTTGGGAGAGGAGATTTCAGAGTTTAGAGATTAAAATTTTGCCAATACTCAAAATAATGTTTACTATATGAAGTACTATTTTTAGTATATATTTTAAAAGTTATAAATGCTAAAGGGTAGCGTTTTTTCCTAAACATAGCCCTAGTTTTAAAAGAAAAAATTTGTTTACATATATAGTTTCATACTTCCTCCGTCTCAATATTTTTGTCACGGACCCACCCGGCACGTATGCCAATACACATTTTCAACTGTTAATAACTTAAATTGTGTACAATAAAAAAATATAAAAATTTGATTGTCTAAAACTACAAGATTAGACGAATCTAACAAGATCTCAATTGACTATGTTTTTTCTTACGTAACTATGATAAAAATTTGAATCAAACTTAAACAGTGAATAGTGTAAAAAAATCAAACGTAACAATTATACTGAGACGGATGAAGTACATATTAACTGATGAAGTAAAAGTTATTTTGAGATGGCGTGTGCAAAATATTTAGAGATGGAGAAACTATCTTGAATGTTTTTGACAAACTAACTTTTCACGCTATCCAATTCACAATTTAAGTCATTAATAACTCAAGTTCGGTACAAGTAAAAATTCTAAAAATTCGATATTTAAAAAATACACGACGAGACGAATTTAATAAGATTTCACTTGACTATATTTTAACTTGTATAACCATGATAAAACTTTAAGTGTGTGTGAATAATAATATATTTTCAAATGTAAAAAACATTAAAAAAACGGAGGAAATATAATTTTATCCACCGCTTAATAGAAAATGAGGTTTTCTGTTCACGAAGTACGAAGTAGTATACATTAATTGGGATAGATCTCTGTATTAAAAGGGTGGTTTCTCCTTGCCACTTGCACTGCACACTACCACCGACTGGCCACTTCGCAATTGGCGCTAATCCATGGCTCTCCTCCGAACCCTAACATCCAGAAGGATCCTCACCGCGCCCGCCGCCCTAGCCTCCCGTGCTCTGCACACTTTCTCGCTTCCCGACCTTCCTTACGACTATGGCGCCCTCGAGCCTGCAATTAGCGCCGAAATTATGAAGCTCCATCACCAGAAGCACCACCAGACCTACGTCACTAATTACAACAAGGCTTTGGAACAGCTCGACGATGCCATCAACAAGGGCGATGCTTCCACCGTGGTCAAGCTGCAGAGCGCCATCAAGTTCAACGGTGGAGGTACACTTTTTGTCATTTTCCGCTTACAATTTTTGAAGTCGATTTTGCGGTTAATTTTGTTTACCTTTTTATTATCAACCTCGCGTTAGTTGGATAAAATTGAAATGGATGTGATTCGGATCAAGGCCAGTTTCTGATTGTATTTTGAATTGTTTGATACGAAAGCTAATGTCTGTTAGATAATTGGGAAACTGGAAAATTCTATCTTCTTCCATTCCTCGAGTCTTTGAACTTATACAGCTCTAGTTGTTACTTGTGATTGTGCAATTTCATTCGTCGGTTAAAGCTTGTGAATATATATATATTTATGGCTCTAACATTAATTATATCATCAATCAGGTCATATTAATCACTCGATTTTCTGGCAGAATCTTGCACCCGTTCGGGTAATTTTGCCTTGTGATATTTCATTTAAGCATATTTTAGGAAATTGAATGGAGTTTAAAATTCTATTAATCACCTGCCTCTCAGGAAGGTGGGGGCGAGCCACCAAAGGGTTCTTTAGGTTGGGCTATTGATGAGGAATTTGGCAACTTGGAAGCTCTTATAAAGAAGATGAATGCAGAGGGTGCTGCTTTGCAGGGGTCTGGATGGGTGGTATGCTTGTCATGCTTTTGCTCAATTTGTTGTCATTTTCCAGTAATTTTGGTTTCTTGATTACTTTATTGTTATGTGGATTACAGTGGCTTGGTCTGGACAAGGAGTTGAAGCATCTGGTTGTTGAGACCACTGCCAATCAAGTGAGTCATCTGAATATGTGTGGGTACAAACGTACAATAATCTATATACTACTTACAGATGGCAATAGGGTCGGGTCTGGGTTGGATACTGCAAGAGCACCGGTGCTCGGGTCTGGTTCAGTTGGGTCAGACTCGGACCCATTACCGGTCTTAGGGATGACAATGAATCTGGGCCGTTTCCTACAAATCCCAAGACCCGACCCAAGCTTGGGTGGTTCTGTTGTCGGGTCTAACTTGGACACATTGCCATCTCTAAATTACTAGTAGTATGTTCTTTTGACACAATATTTGCTGGGTTGTATGGATAATGTTGTCCAAATTGTGGATTTAAAAATCTAGTGCTGAAGCTTGAGTTGGTTTCATTTATAAGCTTTATGTATGATTTGAGGGCGTGTAAATGAAACTATCAAGACCAAATTCAGTATGGTTTTATATTAGCTGATCTTTGGATCTTTCTGATCATGTTCACAAGGTTTTACATTGTGTGCTTAGTAGAAATGTTTATTTGCTTGGGAATTATTTATTACCTTTCTGAATTGCCATATCACTATAAGTAGTGATTAGCGATAGAATTCACCTAAACTCGTTAGCTACCAAAAAGTCTAGTATTCAAATTCAATAGCTAAATTGAAATTTTATTGTAGTGTATGGTAATGGGGTCAGAAGTTTGCTGTCCTAGTTAGTACAATTTCTAGAGTAGTCATTTCTAGATGAGAGTGTTTATCTGTCTTCAATATGAATGTATATAGAAATTAAGAACAAGCATGTTCATTTCTTGAATCTGCGCCGCTGTTGTTTCCCATATAATATTGCAGGATCCGTTGGTGAATAAGGGACCTAGTTTGGTTCCCCTGCTTGGTATCGATGTCTGGGAGCATGCCTACTATCTACAGGTGCTTTTTCTCAAATTGTAGTATACTACGCATTTGTTATTATATGTACCTTGAATTCAACAAAAATTATCAGTTACCTTGTGCTTATCCAGTATTGATCTTGCATGTGATTCGTTTTGTCCGAGTAACTTCCCACATACTTCTTAATCTGTTATATGCCTTGTTGCTTTTCAATTCTCATTTTGCAGTACAAGAATGTTAGACCGGATTACCTGAATCACATATGGAACGTCATGAACTGGAAATATGCTAGCCAAGTCTATGAAAACTGGAAATATGTTAGCCAAGTCAATGAAAAAGAGTCGCCTTGATTCAACAAATTTCTGTAAGTTGCAGTTATGGCCAATGAGAAGCATTGTTCCATCTGTATTTATGTTTTGAGAAGAATAAACTTGTGAGGCCGCGCAGGCAAGCTACTCTGGTAGTTGGCAATGTACTTGTTTTGTTGAAAAATAAATACACATTTCAGCTATCCATAGCCCCTGAGCATTCCACTATCCAATGCAGAATGGAGTTGTTTATTAACGCTTAAATTCGAATGACTGCATTCAAAAGAACAAAAATTATTCATTACCACAACTGTAGCTGCTGAACTTTTCTACGTGCTTTAATTTAAGTCATATAAGCATACAGCTTCTCGAAACCATCACCTGCAGGAATTGCAACAATATGCATACGTGCCATGTACAGGTACCTCTATCAGAATTTAACCACCAAATGTGAACTCCAGACCATGTTCTGCTACTTTCCCAGTTCATGAAGATTACTTGTTTCCTGCAGAACAGTGAATGAGACAATTGAGTGACTGAGCCTCAGCTCACATAATCAACTAGGATAATTTGCTTTCGACTAAAAGCAACCTGTCAATTGATGCTTATGTTGGTCAATTTTTCCATTGTTGGACCACATTGGTGAAGCCATATTTTGAATCGAGAAAAGCACAATCTCCGTGCAGCAGTCAAGTAATCAAGTCTGAATGTAAACTCTCATCAGTCCTCACAGAACCATGTTGTAGTTCCTTAACGATGCTGACACAATCAACCATAGGACAGTTTGTCTTGATTGCATTGGGGTTGATATGTGATCTGCTGGCAACATACCCTTCCTATAGAAATCACATTTGAGAATTTGATGCCAAGGAAAAACTGTTGCTTGAGTGAGTGAGGAAGTAGTAGTACCTTGTTAAGGGTATTCAAAAGATTGTCCATCCTAGGGGAATTTACCTTGGCACGACTAGATATCTGGGACAGTCATATAAAGAAAAAGTGAATGGAAGTGTGAAGTGATTTGTTGAGATTCCATAGTATAGATATCTGGGAGGCACAAAATGACTTCTTCGAGTTATCTTATGAATACCTCATCTATTTTGATGTAACCAAATGGCAATGCCGGGTCACTTTCACCAATCATCAGTTTTAACAATGTTTCAAGCTGTTTTCCTGTTCCTTTGCCTGTCCAGCCCCAGTGCTCAGCTAAGTCCTGCATTTCCCTGAGAAAGGATGAGCTGTGAAGGGGACCTGTCCACAGCGGCCCTGAAACAACGAGTGAACCAGGAACCTGAAATAAACCAAGATGTCCGGTTGATAAAATTGACAAATGAAATTTTGGATTCTCAGATTCCTTATTAGACTAGGATAATATAACAACGCATACAATGTTGCAAGCGCAACTCATCCGACCGAGGTCATCCCACGAAAATGTCTGAGAATTCCCACACTTTTCACAGTAGCTGATGAAACGATAATGCCTGCAACAAATGCTATACCACATGTAAAAACAACCAACATTTCTAGTGAAAAGGCTAGAAAACAAGACTTGCTAAATAATCCCAAGACCTGGTAATTGAAAACTTGCCACGCCTAACTTGGAGCATTACTCGGAACACAGGACCATGGTAGGAATAGTACGAGAACAATGGCACAACATGGTATCCCAAGACAGAAGCCTCCCTTACAGCACCACCTATAAGCATTCTCAATCCAATCTCATTTGAGTACGGAACATGCTGAATATATGCTCCATATGCAGCCAAAGTACTAAACAGGCAAAAAGACAGATAAGTCGCAGCTAACTCCATGACATGAGAGAACGGAAACACACATATTGTAGGATTGGGGAGAGAATAGTATTTAGATCATTCATATTAAAACCTTCATCCTTACTTCAAACATGCTGGATTTATGTGATTGTTAATTAAAACCTTACCTTCAACCGTACTCAAAACATGTTGGATTCAAGTTCATAAAAAACAAAAAGCTTATTATATTGGGCAGAAATATGCACTAGGCCTCACTGAATGTATATGCTATAATGCCATTATCATAATTCATACGTCTATACTATACCCGGTTTGACATATTTAACTGAAAGAAATCAGAAAGTTTAATCATGAGCTTTTCAATTCGAAACTCTATTTTATTCGAAAGTTTAGACTGCCACTTTACATTATGGAATATCGTTTTTGCATAGAAATTTTTAACCTGGCAAGTTTATTATCACCAATTTGCTCACCTTCACCAAATACACACATCTGGTAATTTACCCAACCAATCCAATATCATAGCAAGATCATATTCGAATTTGGCATCGACAGGAAATTATTAAAATCACCAATTATAGAACATTTACTCACTGCTGAGGCCTATGGCCGCCGGACGAGTATCCATCGGTGGAAGTGACGTACAAAAGCCCGTCCATCTTCACCGCCAGCATAGCCGCCCTGAGGTAACTCGATTCGCTCCCAAACGAGTCCACGTCGATCAAATCAAAGAACTCCCTCTCCAAATAGCACTCCGTCAACACGCGGCTCGCGTCCGAATGCTTAACCGCCCACCTCTTCCTCGCCCCGTCGGCCCTCTCCAAATTCCCCGAAATTACGCCCCCATATTCAGGATTCGCGTCGTTGGCGAGGACAAAGTCGGCGCCGGATTCCGCGAGGTAGCGGAGTGACCGGATTCCGCAGCCACACATTGCGTCGAGCACCTTGAGGGTAGAATGAGACTTCTTATAAACGGCCGCGGCCAGCACACCGAGGTCACGTCCCGTGGAGCTCTCGCGGCGGAAGAAGGTGTCTCCAACGTCGAAGGAGACGCCACGCTCCGATTGGGGATGGGAATTGGCGCAACATTTAGGGTTAGGGTTTAGGGGTTTGGGCGAAAGGCAAGTGAGGGGTTTGAAGACTAGATAAAACATGGCGGGACTTTCAACGGTGGGAATCACTCATTACCGATGAACTTGTACTAACCTAAGTTGTTGAATTTTACCACCTATTTGTTGAATTGCGCTATCCATTTCTACAACACATTAAACAACTGAATTGTTGAGATCCCCAATCACAAACTTCATTAATAAATTTCCTGTAAAACTCCAATACATCCTCATGATCATTTCAATCATGATATTACAGCATAATAATCATCCCAAATTTTACAAAATTACTACAACAACTCTAAACATTGAACCAGCGCACACATTACACAACCCATGGAAATGACCCAATACATACACCAAAGTACACACCATAAAATCTCAATAAATGGCTTCTTGTTCATCACAAAATGGCACCATAAATATACACATCCTCTTCACCTCAGGACATCCTTACATGGAACTTGTCCCCAGGGCAACACTGTTATCCCGGTGAGCCACGGTTGGTGTGAAAACGTACATCTCACATGCGTGAGCTTCAACACGAACACTGAATGAAGCCACACTGTTGTCCGAGACCAATTTGTGCTGCAGAAAATGAACCATCACAGATTTAGGCTTATGTATCACAAAGGGGGGAAAAAAAAAAGAACGTCGAGGTTTTAGAGTGTTTGGTGATCTCATTGTGTTTACCTTCCACAGGTCCTTGATTGAAACACGGATAGAAGACTCGAGTCCAAGCACACCCCATTTAGCCGTGATGGTGGCAGCTTTCGACCCTCTGTTCCATAGGACAACAGCCATGCGCTGACCGGACAGTGGGCCTGCCCAAACCTGGGATGGGAACTCTCATGTGGATAAGGCTGTACTCGTTTGGTAAATGCTACACTCGAAAATAGAATTTAGTTTATGGTTTAATACCTGATAACAGCCATCAGGGCCATAGGTGAAGACCTTCCTCCCTTGAACACCGAGTGGATCTGAAAGAAGAACCAAATGTCACTTGCCTACACCGGTAAGTATAGAATCACAGCAAATGCAAGCATATGCATAATGCAGGGTGGTCGAGAAAGTTCTCACCTTGGTTCACAGCAATAACCTCCTCATTGGTAAGAAGTTCAAACGTCTCCTGAGTCATGTTTCTAACGTCACAGCCAATCAAGAGTGGGGCCTGGAAAAACCGAGAATACCAGAAAGTAAAGATTAGTGTCCGGTTAGCAAACAAAACATCGTATGGAGGAATATGGAAATACAAGGCGAAAGCCAAGATCGTAGTAGAGATTTTGTACCTTCATTAGTGCCCAGATGCTGAAATGTGCTCGGTACTCCTCATGAGTCATGCCACCATTCCCAACTTCTAACATATCAGGGTCTGCCAGAAATGAAAAGCAGATTTCTTAAACCGAGTTCACAGCGACAACATCCTTAAGATGCACGTTAATAAATAGTGTTTTCTTACCATTCCATCCGCCAGGCCCGGCATAGGATGCCCACTTATCGTTGAGATCAGCAATTGTTGTCATGCTACACACCAAAACAATTACAACAAACAGAGCATCAGTACAAGATCATGATTTCTATGCATCAATTCACGCTAAAAGGTATGAGATTTCAACCTTGCCCATGAATCATTAATGTCATCGGTTGTCCTCCAGCTATTTCCAACTTTGCCTGCCCACAAGGCCGGATCGTGCACACCCCTGCCAATGTGAAAATGTGCCAATTTAGTATGATGAGTATTGCTTACAAGGATTTTGGGATTGGAACAATAGGAGGCACAGATAGGCTACCATTCGCAAAGTGAATAAAAAATAGTCCGTCCTGTTGAATTCAGGGCCTCGCGCATTGGTGGGTACCTGAAAATTGAAATCACGGATAGACTATAGAATCAGATTATGATGCCACAATATGATAAAGAAGATTCATACACCCTAACCTTTTCTCTGGATCAATTCCGAGATTAAAACAATTATCGTACTTCAAGTAATCAACTCCCTGCAATGAGATGAGCTCTTAATGGTCCATGGATACATTAAAAAAATGCTGCTTATTGACAAAGGATTGAAAAGCCACTTTAAATTTGAAACAACAAGAACGACCAACTTTAATCTTGGGAAGAAGAGGAATTTACAAAAATCGAAATACCAACTCACCCAAGAGGCAAAGATTTTTGCATCATCATATTCGTGGTACAATGATCCAGGTCGAACTTCACATGTGTAAGCCCTGCAGAAAATTCAATTTAGTGGAGTTCTTGGTTGAATGGAGCTAGGTATCATAAAATTTTACCATACCCTGCATCTGAGTAGATGCCTAGCTTCAAGCCCTTGGAATGAATGTAATCAGCAAGAGCTTTGATTCCTGATGGAAAACTTTCCTTATGGGCAACTAGCTGACCCTGAAAACATCAACCAGGTGTTCAGATTTGAGTATGAAAAAGGCCTTTCTAGTAACTGGGAGCGACCAGAGTGGTTATTATTACCTTAGAATCACGATGGAGCTCAGACCAGCAATCATCTGCACTTCACAAGTAGGATGTCATCAAGCCACGGCATGACATAACAGTAATTTATTACACATTTAGGCGTTTAGACAGTCGATTACTTACCTATATTAACGTAGTCGTAGCCCAATTTTGCCAAGCCGGTCGACACAAGAGCATCAGCTGGTAAAAAAATGAAAAACAGTGCAAAGAAAAGGTCAACATATATATATACACAAAACCTGGAAAAGCCTTGGCCATGTTATTCAAAGTTTGTGTTTTCAACATCCCAAAATATTTGACATATGGATTGTTGTTAAAATTTTACTCCTTTTAACAATATATCAAGAACAATTTGAACAACGGCCAAGCAGGAGTGAAGAGAAAATCGAAAATAAGTAGAAGGATAAGGAACTTTTGAAAGAACAAAGTGTAAAAATACAGATCTAACGGCAGTAGTAGTAAATGGAAAGCAGGAATAATGAAAGAACAGGGGATTAACATTAACCTACCTGTTTCCTTGATGACGTTTTCATTGATGTTACAGGCAAAATAGTTCCAACTGTTCCATCTGCCCCAACAAAACAAAAATCACTTGATTTTAATTTCAGCTAGGTAATGATCCAAAAACCCAATCATCATATTACATGTCCCAAAAAAGAATCAATCAAGAAAACCAATAATCATCAAGTGTAACCCAAATCCCCCAACACATCCAGAAAACCCCTTAAAAGAAATAAGATAAAGAAAATAAATACACACAGCCGAATGCAAAAAACCAAAAAAACTAAAACAACAAATATGAAGAACCAAAACGTAATAGAATGAACAATAGTACAATACCCCATCTGAGGAGTCCTTGCCAAGCCATTGCCCAGCTGCAAAATCCCATATTTCGAAGTGTCGAAAATTTTGGAAATGGGGTTATTGCTTTCTTGGCTTCTGGAGTAAGGATGCAAAGCCGGCACTACTCTGGCAGAGACCACTGCCACGGAAATTATTTGGACATAAAAAACTGCTTTAAGCAGCTGCCCTAAACCTAAACCTTCATTACTGCTCATCATCTTTATTAATGGGGCTTATAAAAATCAAATCTTTTTTCCCTTTCCTGATATTTCTCTCTTTTTGTGGAAAGAAAGGATTGGCGATGATTAATGCATGGTGTCAGCGCTTTAATAAGCAAATTTTCGGTAATAATTTTTGTTTCAGACTTTTATTAAATTGATAAAGATGGAATTTTTCCATTGGTGAATTATTGTACTTGGACCCCAATGAACAGTGTTTAAGCAGGGCCCTCATAATCACAGTAATTGGATATGCATGTCCTCCGTAATTTGGATTAGGATTAGCTGCCCACGAACCTCGCTGACTTGGAAGATCTTGTCAATTTCTGAGGGCGATTCTTCGGAGGTCCCTGGAGTTGTGTTGGAAGCTGCGATGAATTGGGAAAGGTGTTGATCTATCTGGTGTCGGAGTCCCCGGACCGACTTCCATTTGCTTTATAGAATCCTCCACGTGGCTCCACCATAGCATCATTAGTTTATTTATTATAATACAATTTGTTGCTAATTATGGATTAGGCCAACAGGCATGAGTTTTCTCGTCCAGTTAGCATCCTAAATTACAAAACGAAATTAAGTGTATGGAGAATTTTCTTTTTTTTCTTTTCTTAACCGAGTATGAAATGAGTGATGTGACCACATAGCACATAATTATAAAGAAAAATAAGAGATCGACATAGCACATAATTATAAAGAAAAATAAGAGATCGAATCGGGAATCAAACTCTCAATCTAAAGCGATGCCAAGAATATGCAGAATTTGTTAAATATGGATCCTTTTTTGGTGAACAAAAAACATTGAAAATCTTTATATAGATGGCGGAAGGAATGCTTGATATGAAAATGCGATATGTCCGAACATATGAAAATTTCTACTTATACACTAGACAATTAACCTACTCCTCAAATAAAAATAAAATCTACAATTGTTACCCTTACTTACCTAAATAATTACTGTCATTACAATTTTTCTCTTGCTTTTCTTCTTTCTCCTGTCTTTATCAAAAATCACAATTTTAAATTAATTAATATATTACATAAAACTTAATCATAATCTTAAATTAATTACTATATTTTATGTGGGTTCAGCGAAAAAAAATTAAATTTTATGTGGGATGAGAACTTACCAAAATGGCCATGTACATGTCTTCTACCTTATGGTTGATGGTTTGATTTCCCACCCGACCAAGGTTTTAAATATCGGTTTCTGTATCTATATCGGACATATAAATTTAGGGAAATTTCGAAGATATTTAAAATTTCGGGGGAAATTTCGAAGATATTTCTATTTTTTTGAGAAAACTAATTTGAGTTTCTGAGATGATGAAAATGAAGATATTTCAAAATTCATCATCTCTGTTGCTATATAATTAATAATATGCTAATTATACTCATTTAATTTAATGATATAATATGCTGGTAATATTATTGATATCATGCACCATGTTGATTGATAAGACATTTAAAATTGATAAACAAGTTAATTGGATGACATCATCAATATGGGTTGAAACATAAATTTTAATTTTTAATTTTTTTTAAAAAATATAGTTTTAAAATTTAGAAAAGAAATATTTTTTAAAAAAAATTTCGGAAAATTTCGGTCAAATTTCGAAATTTCGGATTTCGGGCGAAATTACGATGGAAATTTTGCAAAGATATATTGCATAATTTCGCTTCGGGGTGTCCCGGAATCCGAAAATTCGGTCAAAATAATTTCGGGGATATTTAAAACAATACACCCGACCACATAGCTCTCCCTTTTATCTATTTATAATTTGTGTGGCATTGACTCCCCCCACCATTTCTCTGACTTCGAGGGTGTTTGTTTTTGCATTTTGGGACAGATTATCTGATTATTGCGTTTGCAAAACATAAATAATCAGTTAATCCTGTTTGTGTACTAACTTCCAATAATCTATTATTTGCGTTTTGAGAGAATGAAAACATTATTTTCTTGCAGCTACATTTTGGTGCTGCCAGAAAATTGTGTTTAGCTAAAAATAGATTTTACCATATTGTTGTCTTTTGAGGTAATGAAAAATGCAAATCCAAATACTTTTTAATGATTATCTGATTATTGCAATTTGAAACATCATAAGCTCATCCAAACACTTAATTTTCAACAGCACGTTTTGTAACAGCAATTATCTGATTATCCATTTTCTAAACACTGCAGCACTTTTTAAAACGCACATCCAAACACCATCTTCAACTTTGGTTCTCATCCCAAAAAGTTAATTTTATGTACACAAATAAATAAATAAATAAATAAAATAAAATAAAATTTGCTATTGAATCATAAAACAGGGGTAAATAATGTTTCTTAAAATAATACAAAGTTCATTCATATCTTTAAGATGCACTGAATTTAAAATAGGACATTGACTTTCCACCGGAAAAGAAATAAGACGTTGATTGGGTTAGAATTTTTTCTAAGTTGATCCACCTCTCTTCTTCCAGCAAATAGGTGATGGGAGTTCATAATATACTCCTATAATTTACAAATAAATAAAGAGGCCGGATAGGAATTCAAAGTTTGAATAATAAAATTGAAAATCAAGAAAATTAGCTATGAACATCAAACTACCATCCCCCGATCTAGATATCTTGTTGCAGAATACATAAAATATTCATTCATTAATTTCATTTTGAATATACTACTGTATCTTAATTATATTAATTATATTTTAAAGCACTTTTTAACCATAAAAGTAATTAATACTACAGTAGTGTGGCATGTTATTTTGAGTAACAGTTGAATTTTAATCTCTAAACTCTAAACTCCGAATGTTTATCTTCCCAACGTTTAGCTTTTCAAATTTCAAACTCCAAAATCTGATTTTTAATTCTATCACTAAACACCATTATTCAAAGCTATCTCAATTTAAAACTATTTTTCACCACTAATTTCAAACTTCAAACTCTAAACTCTAATTATTTCCCAAATATAGGTTGCGTCTGGAAAAAAAAACTCCAGGATTTAGAGTTTAGCTATTAAAATATATACTAAGAAAACTTAAATTCACATATAGTAAATATTATATTCAGTAACCGTCAAATTTTAACATCTAAATTCTAAATTCTGAATGCTTCTTCCGCAAATGTTTAGCTTTTCAAACTCCAAACACTAAACTCTAGTTTTTTACCAAATGCAGTTGGCGTGAGTGGTATGAGCCTCTGACAGCTTAAGCAAAGGTCTCGGATGCGAACCTTTGTGTATGCAGAATTCTGCTTTGGGAGAGGCAACCCTTCAATGCCCACCAGATTCTCGATTGATTAATTTTGAACCCAATGTGGTCTGGAGATATCCGGTACACGCCAAAAATACTTTAATTTTTAACTATATTACCAAACAACATTACTCAAAACTATCTCAATTTAAAATTATTTTTCACCACTAATTTCAAACTCCAAAATATAATTATTTCTCAAACATAGCCATAGCCTAAATTGTTGGATTAAAAATCAATAACTGCATATTTTATTGTGGTGTGCAACCATACATTTTTTTTGCTGAACAGCCTATACAGGCTATAAAAAAAAGTGGTGGTGGCCCATTCCACACAAATTATAAAGAGATGGGGAAGGAGCAGGGGACTTGACCATTAGGGTAAATCTACATCCCAACTATACATATTTAATACGTAGTAATAGTAAATTAAATTAATACATATCGGTTTCCTATCATTGTCTCCAATTTTTGGGATTATGGTGATTTTTTCGGAAATCGTTTGGGTGCTGGCGGCCTGTAGGTACTAGCACATTCAAAAGTGACGGATATGTGTATATGAAATGATGCTTGAGTATAAAAAAGTGATGGATGGATGTTATGAACCAAAAACTAATAAAAAGAATAAACTATCGTCTATACCTCACTTTATAATTTTTATACATTACTTTACAAAGGGCTACACATCATTTTTAGCACTGTCTGCACCTGCTGGCAATTATTATGACATTACAGAAAGCGGATTGGATTTTTCCATTTCCGATTCATATATACATGTTTTATTATTGCCCCAACATCAGCAATCCATAATTGAATTTGCATAGTACATTTTATTATGCTTGCCACGTCATCAGAGAGCATGGTGGCTTAATTGCTGCCTTTATTTTAGGTGATGTCCTGAGTTGCATATCTTATCTTAACAGCACAATTTTTATTTTTGTTCCAATACATGCAGGCGTTCTATTATCTCATTCAACAAAATTAATCGTACTTATTTTGTTTAATAAAATTATTATTTCATAAACTGTTTATTAAATTAAAAATTCTTCTTTTTCTCAAAATAAATATTGGGGTCTGGAGATGATGACTTGGTCTAGTGGTCAAATCCGTTGACTTCCAACCTTTAGGTTAGGGATTCAATTTCCCTACCGCTTCCCCTATCCATCCATTTTGTTCCTTTGTATTTTGGGTAGGATGAGCTCCCATCACCCATTTCATAATCTGTATATAGTATAGGGTGATATGGCTAGAGTTTATTTCCCTCGTTTTTGAGATTCCTTCCCTTCTCATTAGTCATTATGTAGTGTTTTGTAGTTTTCTCATTCTGACGATGTATTGACGTCAATGTTAAAAAAAAAAAAAACAAAAAAAAACAAAACAGTGATGTCATAGGCTCATAGCCATTAGCCACACTTCACTGTGCTCTCTCTGCCTACTTTGTTATATTAGCACATTGTATCGATCATCCCTATTATTCACTATTTTTTAATAAAAAAAATGAATATTATTAATTCAAGGGGAAATTATAGTTAAAGGCACACACCTAAAAATACTTCATGTATAAGACAAGTGTACTAAATACGTTATGTATAACAACCTATATACTCAATACATACTAATTCTGACACCCAGGAAATAAAGTAAATCAATATTCAAAATTGAGGCTGAAAATACCAAAATACCCTCCCTTTTGTACTTGATTCTGACTGTTGATGGTGACATGTGGAGAGAGGCAAAAAGCAATTAAGCTTCCTAGGCACAATCGAAAACACGTTTTTTTTGAAAATCCTCTCTTCCCCGTCGGAGTGAAGAAATGGAGACACCATTGGCGAGTTGAACGAAGCTTCTCCGGAAGCCACAACGGGCGGGAAGGTTGGGGAAGCGTTGGGCGAGCTCCGTTCGTTGAGGCGACGGAAGAAAACCTCGGTTTCGGTTCCAGATTTGTAGGGTATTTGTTTTTAGATTTTAGGGTTCTCCACCTCCATTTTTAGGGTTTTCGAAGCTCCTCCACATTTTTAGGGTTTTAAGTACACGAAACTGCGAGGAAGATGGACGGTAGTGAGGAGCAAACGCGCGGCCAAGAGATTATGCTATTTTGTCACTTCAACTCCGAAGTTCACCTTGTGAGGATTAGGGACGGCGATGGTCTCGCTGATTTGTATGCCAAGGTGACAGAAAAATGGCGAGAGGTATGTCCAACCACGCACACACTCCATTACGACGATCCTGATGGGGGATACACGATGGAGATCATGAATGACGGCGACGTGTCAAGGATGGGCAGCCTGAATCGGGCAAAGGGGCAGGCGATCGGGAAAATGAATGTGATGAACCGAGCAGAAAGAAGCACAATACTGTGAGTGTAGTGTTAAAATGTGTTTGAACGTCGCTGCTTGTTGCATTGAATTTTCGTATACTGGTATGATTGATGACACTTTTGGTATTCATCATATGAAACACACGTATTACGCATGTGGGGATGCGTGAGAGCGTGCGAATGTTGTTTATTTTTATTATTCCGCTTGTTTGTGATGGTATCTATTGGGAATTAGAATTTTTCATACTGATTCAGTACGATCAGGATTCGCGTACATTTAAAAAGTTTGGTAACCTAATAGTTGCTTGTTTTCAATTCATTGGTATTAGTCTTTGGCTAAAATGGTATTATTCATCCACCAAGTAGGTATACGTATTGAACACTACTGTTGTTGTTTGAGCATTGAACATGTACTTCAGGGAGGAAATAGCGACACAAGATGAATGCGACGACAGTGACCTTGACGACGAGGAAGATCAAAGACTCATATGGGCCAATGCAATAAAAGGCAAAGGTCAGAAGTTCAGGAATCAGGATCATTTTCGAAAGGTGGTGGCAAACCACTGCATTGCACTTCGGCGTGGATATTACTTCGTGCACAACAACAAAACAAAAGTCCAAGTAAATTGCAGCATGGAGGGTTGTGGGTGGCGCATATATGTAGCGCTCCACAAGTCCGACGACTCGTTTGCAATACGCACATGCACGTTGACTCACGGATGCGGGGTGAATAATCTACAATCGAGGACTCACCCAAACGCCAATGCAACATGGGTGGCATCCTTCATAAAGGACAAATTGCGTCGGAACGCGAATTACACGCCGAACATGGCTATTGATGCTATTCATGCTGCATTCAAAATCGACATTACCTACCGCACGGCATGGAGTGCAAAGGAGGTTGCTTTGAAGGAGCTACATGGAGCAGATGCCGAATCCTTTGACAAGGTGCGAGTATTCTGCAACCGCTTGAAAGCATCGAACCCCGGCAGCGTGGCTGATCTAGAGGTGTGTCCGGATTCAAATAAGTTCAGGAGGGTGTTCATTGCTATTGCAGCTTGTGTTGAAGGATTCAAGGCTGGCTGTCGTCCACTTATTCAGCTTGATTGGACCCATATAAAGTCAAAGTGGAAAGGCGTAATACTTGCAGCCGTTGGTGCAGACGCAAATGGTGGGTTTTTAACCATCGCATTTGCAGGTATGTAGCTTTCACGGAACTGTTGTTTTGGAGCATGGTTATAATGTATTCTGCGTCTACATATTTGTTGTTCGGATTATTAAGTATTGGTGTTTAACTATTTAGGTATTGTTTTTCAGTTGTCGATCAAGAGACGGATGAAAATTGGGAGTGGTTTTGTCTGAAGTTTAGGGCCATCCTTGACCCACCGAATGAACAGAATTGGGGCGAGTACACTTTTTTCAGTGATCGTCACTCGGGTTTGATGAAAGCCATTCCGACCGTCTTCAATGGGAGTCATCATGGTGTATGCCTTCGACACCTTGTCGCCAACTTTAAAACGGAGGTTAATATTTTTCCAATGCAGTACAATGGTATTTTTTATGTGGATTACCTGTATATCCCTTTTTCACACTGGTGTTATTCGTACACCGCGACAGGTACTTCGTATGTACCCATACAAGAGCAATGATCACTGGACTGGGGTGTTGAAGGCCGCAGCATATGCTCCGACGTACGAAGAAATGCTGAAGCACCTGAACAGCATCCTTGAAGCAATGCCCTTGTCGTCCACGTTCCTTGCAAATTCTGATCCCTACAATTGGGCGAATTCCGTGTTTGCGGGAAAGAAATGGGGTGTGATGAACACGAATCTTGTGGAGAGTTGGAATAGTTGGATAGGGGCCGCAAGGGCAATGGGTCCGTATTCCATGCTCGATCAAATTCGAAAACAAGTCATGAAGATGATGAATGAAAAAAGAGAGGAGGGTGCAAGGATGGAAGGAATATTGGCAACTATTCCAGGAAAAGTATTGAATGATAATTACGCGGCCTCCGGAGAAATGGAGCTACAGCGCGCAGCGGGTTCCTTTTTTGAGGTCCGGCATAGGGCGAGGATATACGCCGTAGATGTGGAAAAGATGACATGCAGTTGTGGCTATTGGCAATTATTGAGGCTGCCCTGTAAGCACGGCTGCGCAGCGATTGAAAAACTACAAGGGAATATTTACGACTACTGTGATAAGCATTACACGACGGAGTGTTACCGGGCGACGTATGACGGCGTGATATTTCCTCTGCTTGAAATTGGTGGTGAACACTTGGCCGAGCAGAATGATGATTTCTTCGTTCTCCCTCCAGATGTACGGGTGCAGCCTGGCCGGAGGAAGAAACGGCGCATACCATCTCGGGGTGAACTAAAGAAGACTAGATGTGGTTTGTGCGGCAAACGTGGTCATAACAGGGTTACTTGTAAGGAGGCTTACAGGTATACGCGGTGAACTATGTCATTCATGGATGCGAAGAAAGGTGTGGAGGATGACGTAATTGGGTATTTTTGCAGCAAAAAACACTATTGTGTCCAACTTTTGTGGTCGGTGATAGAACTTTGAGCATATTCGTGTGAATGCATCACTGTATATTTTTGGCATGGTTTCATCTTGTGAAACTGTTCCGTATCGGACGGTTTCAATGAATGATACCATATGAATATGGAACACTATCATATTTTGGCAATGTCCTTATGGAATTCGAATCCCAATTATTTTGAATGTACTTATTGATTATATTTTGTCAATGTCCTTATGGAATTCTTATGTTGTATGTCGAAGTGTAATGTTACTCGCAACTATTTCGGGGATTACGTTACTGGATTAAAATTTAGGCTGCCCAGAACGCGACATACCTATGGCTGTGTATTGCCAATACCAGTCTACTATGCATTCACATACTGTTATACCTCACCCACATGATGTTTCGGTTGTTTCAACTGACATATTTGTTTAATTTTCTAGGTTTTTGCTTAATTAATGGATGCCCAAACATAGTTTTATGATCACCGACATGAAATACTATGGGATGTCATTAGATACCTCATTCAAACCATGATTCAATATCAATTGTCTACAACCTTTTTAATCACACAACCAAAAACCATGATTGACATTAGCACTATCAGTTTCCTGTCACTGCCATACCGGAATAATGTCAATAGATACCATATGCGTTTTCCTATAATACCGTTATGGTTGCTAGGGATACACACATGAACAAATCAAGACAATGCCTTGTCCATCTGCATTGAATGGCTGACTCATGCCTCTATAGTTAGACGTTCAAGCCTCATTTAATGTTTTGTAGAGAAGTCCTTATAATGAGTAAAAGTATCAGTTTCCTAAGACGGCCATACCGTCAATAATGTTAGCGGATACCACATATGTTTTTGTATAATACCGTATTGGTTGATATGGTATATTAGCATGAACAAATCAAGGCAATGCATTGTCCACTAGCATTGAATGGCTGAGTCATTCTTCCTCTATGGTTATAGAGCAACACTTACCAACTTCTCTACCCATTGGATACTAATACCATGTAACATGGTTGTAGAGCTACAATTATTGAGTCATTGCCCATATAATTGAATGACTCAAGGGAAACCATCGGATGTAGAGGGACACTTATTATCGTAGAGCAACCCATGGGTACTAATACATTGCTTGAAGTGTACATCGTACAACTATTGAGAAAATGTGCACGTGTTCAAATTATTGCAATGTTGTATGTCGGTCGAACATGCATAATTCGACATCGAATTAGAGGAAACGATTCAAAATACCAATTCAGGCGAACAACCATTTACGAACAATACTGATGTCCATTCATACGTACGTCATATCAACGTACCATTCATACAAACTCACAAAACGCGGGATCACATCAATATACCATTGTCCAAAGCGCAAATACCATGAATCAAGCATAAACAATACAACTGTCCATCAAATCCAGAAAACCATCAGTCCAACGATCATACAACCAACAATTGTCACAATGCATCCTTACCAAGAGACGGGTCATGAGATGGAGGGGCAGCCACCGTCGCTGCGGGATCATCAGTGCCAGGAACAGCATCCGTCGTCACGGGATCAGACAAGCCAGGCGCGGGAGGAGGGACAGCATCCGGAGGGGCAACATCCGTCGTCGTGGGATCAGACAGGGTAGGCGCGGGAGGAGGGGCAACATCCGTCGTCGTGGGATCAGACAGGCCAAGCGCGGGAGGAGGGGCAGGAGCATGAGGAGGGGCAGCATCCGCCGCTGCGGAATCTGGACGGGCAGGTGCAGGAGGGACAGGATCATGCGGAGGGGCAGGATCAGTTTTCGGCGGCTGAGTGGCATAAGCGGGATTTCTTGGTGTGGTAACGGGTGCCAACAACCCCAAAACCATCGGAGCGTATATTTGAAGCGGGACCGGACAGTGAACAACATTTGGGTTGGGTACATCGGGAGAAGTGGGGTGGGGCTCCTTTGGAGCAGCGGGTTCCTCACGAATGGGCTCGGTTACCTTCGGATCGGCGGGATCATCAGCAGTGGGGTGGACCTCCTTTGGAGCAGCGGGATCCTCAAGAATGGGCTCGGTTACCTTCGGATCGGTGGGATCATCAGCAGTGGGCTCGGGTACCTTCTCATCCGCTTGATCCACAACAGTCGGGTCAGCCAGCTTTGGATCCGCCTGATCCAAAACACTGGGGTCGGCCACCTTCGGATCCGCTTGATCCGGCGCAGTCTGCTCGGCCTCCATCGCATCCGGTTGACCCTCCACAGTTGGCCGGGTCAACCCCGCCTCCTCCGCTGCCTGATGAACGGTCCGCTCCGTAGCATCCCTTAGAAGTCGCAACACCACTTTGGCACGGTGCACCTTAATATCAACAGTGGCCTCCTCCGCCCAGAATGCAGGATCATTCCGCAAAAATGCCTCAGCCCACCACATAACGTGCACCCCGCAGTCCAGTTGTCCATCACCCTGCTGCCTACATGTCCTTCTTAACATGATGTCCTCGTTCACTGCCAAATCATGCTTGCTGTTCAGGTACCACACTAAAAATTCCGCCTGTAGATTCCAAATATATACATATTGCAAGCAACATGAATACCCGTCATAAGCAAATAGTATACCGAAATTGAAAGACTTAATACAAAACAATAAGGTCTGGGTACCAAAAAAATAGACACATGGTGACTTACAATTTTCCTCTGCGCAACGCTGTTATCTGCCGGCCACAAGGAGTTCTGAATTGTTATTTCCATCCTCTGAAGGTCCAAAACAATCAAGAACCAGTGATAATTTGTCGTCACCGGCAGCAGCACGTAGTCAAGTCCGCCTGTGATCAAGATGCTAAGCCGTTCGAATTCATCGCGCCCCGGCTGCCAAAGAGTTTTATAGCTCTCCTCGAATGCATCAAAATCAAGCTCTCCCCCTTTCTTCTCCAGCGCCAATATACGCGTCTGTTTCGCAGTAGTTTATCCCATAAGGTTGCAAAATATATGTGAAGGTGCATACGCATACAGTAAATTAAATAAATTACTCACCGTCGTGTATGGACTTATGAATCCGACCCTCGTGGTTATACCATTAGCACTGCGGAACCTTTGGCTGCATATAAGAGCAATGTAACTCCCAACGAGATCATTGCATACTGCCTCATTAAAAAGCAGCAGCAGAATGCTCGAGGGCAGCACGGCGTAGATGCCTTGGCTCCACACAAATCCACTACCAAATGTACAATCCGAAAATAAATTAAACCCATAAAATCAGGAAAAAAAATACTATTTTAAAGAATACCAATACCAATCCAAAGAAACTAGAGTACTAGAAGACAGAGAATACAATACCTCCCTTTTGGAGCGTCGATAAACCGCTCCAAAATCCATCTCTCTTCAGCCGATAGCCTGTCAGCGCCGGCATACCCCCTCCGGCCCGAATAACGATAACAGGTCTCCTCCTCAAAATCCATACGCACAACAGTTTTTTTCTTTTCAGGAGAAGGGCCTGTGAGGTCCAGTACACGGTTCACACGCTGCTTTTTGCTGCGTGTATCCGGTGTATACAGAGGGGGATCCGGCTTACGCTTCCCCCGTTGTTCAGCTGTAGACAACGGAACAAGTGTAAGCGGATCAAACGGTGATGGTATAGAATTGGAGAGAATTAACATTCCCTCGACTGCCGTTGCCACCTCATCATGAGATGGCCCAAAAATTTTCATCGCCATTGTATTATTTCCCTCATTCATACCTGCTGTCTTTGTTGCCTTCCGTGTAGATTCCTGCTTGCCATATGCCACTGCCCGGGCAACCTTCTCATTCACGTAGTCCTCATCACTGTCGTCGCCGTCCGAAGACTCTTCCACGTACTCTGAATCCTCACTGCTTGCCGCCTTCACCTCCGCCTTTTTCTTCGCCTCCTCATCAGTGTCAGCCCCTGACACATACTCTCCATCCTCACTTGTCTCTGGTTCGTCGCTTGGTAAATCCTCCTCAATCTGCCAAAGAATCAGACAATACAACAATCTTCAAAAAATAATACCCATCTAACAGATAATTAAGCACCCTTCTTATGCACTCGGTGCAACAGACCAAAACGATAACATCGATGTATATACCTTTCATTTTTTCTCGTTCGGTTCCTTTTCGGTCTCCAAATTCTCCTTCAACTCCTATTCGTCCTCTTTCTTCTCCTCCTCCTTTGGCTTTTTCTTTCTCGTCGTCTTCACCCTTACGGGGATCTCGTCATCTATGGCCTTCTTCTCGGGGATTTTGGCCCTGCTGGGGACGGGCACCGGCACCACAGGCTCCACAAATCTCTTCTCTCTCTTGCTGATGCGTAAGGGCCGCAGGTCCTGTGCCCTCAGCTGTTTCAGATCCTCGCGACATTCAACAAGGTCACGTTGCGCTTCCTTCCATCTCACGAATCTTGGGATAATCGGTTCGACCAGTGGATCGGCCATGTGCGGAAATCGCTCGTAGAACCATCCCTACATTGGTAAATTGGTACAACATTAGTGAGAAATAGGTGTTCTTGTGATATAACAGTAATATTGTGTAGGTAAGAGCATTTTTATTAAAAACTCACCACCAGCCCGAAAGTGCAGCCATCTAAATACACCTTCCCCTTCTCATTATGGAGCCGCATCGAAGCAACCAAATACTCGTGTGCGGCCGCACCCCAGGCATATTCCTCGAGTCGGTCTAACTTGTCCACGTGGTGAACAAGAAACTCGGGGACGGTCAAGGACGAGCTGGGGAACAAGAGGCAGGAAAAGACCACCAAAACGTACGCCCTCGCGAAATCGACTGTATTATCCATTCCAGCCAAGTTCACCATTAGCTCCACTAAATCCGGCCTATACAGAGCTCCACCCTTTGGAAAATACTTCTGCTTGAACTCGGATTCAGGCACACACCTAGGGTGAACATACATGCCTTCGACTGCAGCCCCAACACCACGGAGTCTTCCCATGCCTCGAACGGCACTGTAAATCCCTGTCCAAACACGAATGCACTTAAATTCCCGTTGAAGCACTCCACCAACGCCTGCAGCAACGTCTTGCTGCTGTACGTACCCTGCAGCTTTGCAAAGTGGTGGAAAGGAGTCGATCTAATGGCTTCCCACTGTGCTTCAGTGATCGTGTTTTCAATAGAATTCATGGCGTCTTGGAGGACACTTATTGTGCATCGAGCTGTGATGGTAGCCTTCCCGGCCTCCTCAGTTTGTGACTTCTTCTTCTTGCTACGTCTTGGCGGCATCTCTATTAATTATGCCAACAAAAAAACATACAGGGGTCATACACAACTCCTAATGGTGTTCATACGATTATATACCGCTATCCAGTTTGCTACATACAGAAATTACAAGAGCCCAAACAACAATGTATCATCATTTCAACAACATTTCCTAAACTACAAAAGAACTCCGGACCTTATCGAGCAACTTTAGACCAGAATCAAATAGATTATTTTGCAGAACCTAATATCGATTGCAGCCAATAATTATCCATAATGATAATTCTATGATACGCGTTGTTCAAACGTACTTATGCACATCACAAATTATACCCGTCCTATGCACGAATAATACCGGTGTAACAATTTCGCCAATACAGAAATCCGTCTTAAGCGACATAACAATATTCCCAGAACTTAGCATTAGGCAAAAAACAAAACATCGCTCAAACACATCCAGCGAACCGAACCAGAATTGTGTCTACTTTTCGATCAACACAGAATGACAATCAAAATCATAAAAACATCTCAAACCCTAAGCAAACCCTAAAACCGATGCTTCACAACCCTAAAAACTATAAAATTCAATCTTCCAACCTTGCAACACGAAAAAAAGTATGCCCATACTCGTGTAACAGTAAAATCACAAAGCCCATTGCATTGCATACCTTGATTAGGGTTCAACACCGAGCTTCGATTTCGATTGGGTTTCTTCGAAGCTTCAAAAACCGATTTCTTTTCACTCTTCTGCCCCAAACCAACGTCCGACACTTTATCGCGAAGAATGGAGGTTGGAGCGTCGCCCGTTCTTCAAACTCCACGTAGTAATTGCTCCGACGGTTTCTTTTTCGCAATGGGGACGGCGGTTTCGATTTTCGGACGTGAAGAGGGGGGGAGATGGGTGAGCGGCCGGTGAAGGAGACGTGCACCTTCAATGCTGCCTGACGGTTGCAGGCATGGGGAGATGCGCCCGACAAGACATAAAGGGGAAATGGCTAATCTACCCTTCTCCATTTGGTTTGAGTATTTTTTGACCGAGGGGTTACTTTGTCATTTCACCATTTTGAATTTCAAAAGTATATCAAAAATATTGTATGGGTTGTATTTTGGGAGTATTTTGGTACGCGTGTCTTGTATTGTGAGTATTTGTTGTGCGAGGCCTTTCTTTTGACCGAGGGGTTACTATTTTTTTTGCCAAAAAAATTATATAGTATTCACTAAAATGAATAAATATTGATAACTAAAATTAAAATAATATTTTATCGAAATTACATATGAAAAATAAAATCCTATATTTGAAATTGCATTTAACACGATATATGACCATTATGTTGATTTAATTTGAAGTGGGTCCAGTGCATTTGTATAGTTTACCATCATGTGAAAAATAACATTGGCACTTTTAGTCTTTTATTACGGGCTACTAAATATGAACTAGTTGAAGTGAGCACAATTTATTTAACTACAAAATTGTTTCACATTTAAATAATTAAATAGAAAATTAGTCAATCTCTTTGCGTAAACGACACGTGTTTTAAATTTCCTACCAATAGTTTTTTCACTTTTCAGAATTATTAAGTGAAAGGATAATGCAAAGTTTCTTAGTCCGAAACTTGGGGTTAGACTATTTTGTGCTTTATGAACTCTACATTCTCATTTTAATATTATTTCACAAGACTTGAATTAACTGATAATTGAGTATATATTAATATAGATTTTTTTTTCTGTCTCAACAAACTATACATGCTAGGAAATGAGTATAGGAGCATATGGCACACAAATATAAAAGATGAGGGGAGAAATAGGGGCACACGGTGGGGAATTGAATCCCCTACCTAAAGGTTGGAAGTCAGTGGATTTGACCAAGACATCACCCCCTTCAAAAAGTAGTACAACATGAGGACTTCCCATGGTCACCCACCCTACTACTACTGTCTCGCCCAAGCATGCTTAATTTCATAGTTCTGATAGAATCTAGTGCATTAGTGTTGATATGATCACACCCTATTAATAATAGATTTGATCTGAATATGGTAATAGTAGATTTAATTAAATATATTTTGTAAAATTTTGTCCATAACAAATACTCCGTAGATAGCATATTAAGTATGTAAATTTTGTAATATTATGGGGTTGTTTGGATGAGAGCAGATTAGACAGCGGATTCACTTTTAGCATATTTGACCAAGAAATATGCTTTTTTAGGTGTTTGGTAACAAGCAGATTGAATGAGCAGATATGCTCAAATCTGCTGAAATGTAATATGCTTCCTTATGGAGCAGATTGAGGAGCATATTCATTTTGTACTACTATCTCCTAATCTACCAAACATCTTTACTCAAATGTGCTACTACTATCTGCTGGTCAAATCTACTACTCAAATCTGCTGAACAAATCTGCTGGTCAAATCTATTATCTGCTAAACTTCCAAACAGACCCTATATATGCTCCCTAATATGCTTCAAATGCTTGTTTAGAAGTAAGCAGATAGCATATACTAGCATATAATAGATTTTACTAACATATATTAAGAGTAGATTTGACCAGAAAATATTAATAAAAAATTAATAAAATATGTTTGGTAGATAGCATACATCAATTAGCAAATAGCATCTGTGTAAAATTTTACAATATGCTATGCATATTGAAAATTAGAATATTATGCAAATATACTCCCCAATATGATCAAACAAGCATACGCGACATGCTTCTCACGTGGGTGTCGGGTTTGATCAAGTTTTCTTGCGCATGCCCAAGTCAGTGTCCGTCAGGTATGTGGAATGGCATCCTCAACGCTACGGAACTGTGGTTCTTCATACGGATGGGAGCTCGCTTGGTAATCCGGGCATTGCTGGATTTGGTGGTGTCTTCCGTAGTAGTGATGGCTCATGGATTGAAGGGTTCTCTGGTTCTATTGGAGTCTCTTCGATCTTAGTTGCGGAGTTGCATGGCATTTGGAGAGGATTGCAAAAACTTCAAACTCTGGGTGTCACACAAGCCTGTTGTTATTCAGACTCCCTTGAGGCTTTACGCCTGATTCAAAAAGACACGAGTTCAGAGATCCGCTTGTTTCCGTTGCTTACACATATTGGCGACATATTGAAGCAGAATCCGGGATATCATTGGTTCCACCTCTTTCGTGAGGGCAATTTTGTTGCGGATGCATTGGCTAAGCGAGGGGCGAGTGCTCTAGACTTCTTCACCACATGGGCTTTTCCGCCAGATGAGTTACGTCAGCTTCTGGCGAATGATAGGATGGGTGTTTGCCTTCCGAGGGTTTAATTCCTTTCGGGGTTCTTACTGTTTGTTTTAGCCGACGCTTGCGCGTCACTGTTCATCCAAAAAAACAAGCATATCGGCGGATCACACATGATTAATTTAGTTAATGTTGTTACTAATAATTTAGTTAATTATTGTCGATTGGCGATTGCCACAATACTCTGCCACACATGACGTTGCCTACTTCCCTAAGGTTTCACATGTTTATTCCACCCGCATATCATTATTGTAATGAATTATTGTAATGAATTTTGCGTTTTAAAGATGCAATAATAAGTTAATCTATTTTTTTGCAGCTTACCCAAACACCATCTTAGTCTCAACATTTGCACTAAAATGATTTCAAATTGGTTTTCTAAATCAAGATCCATCCGTCCGATTCAAACATACCCTTAAACCAATTTCTTCCAAATATTTTATACGTCATTTACTTTAATTTCCACCGAAATTGGTATTTCAGATCAAATTTTTTATATTATCGTGATTGGGAATAAACTAATTTAAGCAAGAGATGATTGTTGTCAAGTTGAAGATGTTTTTGATGAAATAATTGCCTACACTTGTCGTTTAAGTAGTCACAGGTAGATTCTTGTTTGAGGATAAATTGAGTTGGATATAAATTAATTATCTAAAAACTTATTGCATTATTATATTTAATTTAATCCATCATAAAATATCTCATTTCTTTCTATTTTTACATGCATAAGTTATCCGTAACATTTATTGTTTTACAAATTTTTCTCAAGTATATATATTTTAAATACCACTCTATAATTAATTAATTGTTATGAAAAAAAAGCGAATTCTATGCCTAGCCAAAAGATAATTTTTTAATCAATTAGTTAAAAATTTTAAGAATGTTTGAATACCATTGTTTTATGTACACTTTTCTCTATGAGGTGGTATTTTTTTTTGGGGTAAGATATGAGGTGGTATTTTTTTTTTTTTTTTGGAAAGATATGAGGCGGTATTTGAGTAACCTCTTGACTAAAAGCCGACCAAAAGTATTTCCAGGATATGGACACAAAAGAAATTATTGCCTCCTTATATTTTACTATTTGCCCAAAATCAATTTCCTCAAGCAAAGCAACTCCCCACCACGTTTACCAGTTAACGTGGGCCACTTTTTTTTTTTTTTTTTTTTCCTGTATTTAACTTGGGCCACTTTGGATAGACCCTTATAAAAGTAAAATTCAGAATAGTAGACGGAGAAGTTAAAAATTGAAATAGGGCCCGTTGGACAATTAATTGTTAGTTATTAACTAATTAAGCGGCCCCTTATTCCTCTTTGTAATTTGTGTGGTATGGGCTCCCACTACTCCTTTCCAGGCCTTAAATGGCTCCTCAAAAAAAAAAACTAATTATGCGAACATTAATTTTTTACCTACAATAAGATGAAATCTAAAACGTTGTCACTTGCAGTGGATTTAAAAGAAACTAATTGGAGTTTTAAGTTGTTTTTATATATTTTTTTTTAAAAAAACTGTTTTATCTCATAAATGAGCTTATTCAAAATAATTGTGTTGTCAAACACCCCCTAGACTATTTTTATATTTGGATTAAATTTTGATAAAGCAGTTTTTGTACTTCAAAGTGTTCAGATGAAAGATGCACAAAAATACTTTTGTTTTTTGTTGATCAAATTTAATACTTCCTCCGTTTTTTATTGTTTGCAACATTGGAGATTATGCTACTGTACATTGGACTGCTTTGATTTTAATTTTTATCATATTTATATAATTTAAAATAATCAAGTGGGATCTTGTTAGATTCGGCTTGTCTTCTAGTTTTTAAATATTGAACTTTTAGAATTTGTACTTGTACCGAACTAAAGTTATTAATGGTGTAAAATGTGCATTGGACTGCATACACCGTGAGTCCATAGCAAATAAATAAAAATGGAGTAAGTATAATATTTCATAATTATATATTGTTATTGCCGTTTCGGAGTAACGCATAATCCTCTAGACAGAGCCTTCAACACGGAAGGCGGCATGAGGACTATCCCAATGAATGCTAGAAACTAGAGCATGCGGAAAATAAAGAAAAGTAAATACAAAAGCAGTAAAGAAAGCAATTAAAGAAAGTGATAAATAAAAGTAAAATTCTGAAAAAGTAAATACATTGTATAAAACTGGTGGTTGAGGAACCCAGATTACATATTTGATTCTAGTATTTATACAATGCAGGTGCCTGTTCACGAAAAGACACTGGTTGGGGGAAGGGATAGGATTTAAGATTCAAAATAAGCCATCCCCGCCTTTATTTGGTATTTGCGCGGATAAGGCTTCCGCGAGAGTGAGGAGCGCCTCTTCGCTCGGGATGACGTCACCTCGTAACGCTTCGGAATCATTCCTTCTGGCTCGTGGTGCTCGGGCAGCTATCTTGCCCGGGCTTGCTTTTCTCCGTATTGCGCCTTTATTAGGATAAGTGGTTTGCTCGGGATGATACTTTCTCGAGGTCCATGGGCTGGTCCTAGACTATCTTTTTTCCGCTCTAGCCTGATAGTTGGGCCTAGATATGTATGTGGGCATTATTAACATATTTTTTATGTGTTAACAAATTGCCCCCATTTCTCAGTGGATCTTCGGCCATGCTTTGGCTTTATTCGCTGAAAAAGTCTTTGCCCTCCTTAGCTCGGGATGTCAGTTAATGATGGCTCCCGTTGTTCTAGGATATTTCAAATTGACGTCCTTTGGGATATGCAGATTCGTATCTATCCATTCTTGGTAACCGTTACCGAGAGCTTTAGCAAATGAACTCGACCCAGAGAATGTGCCTTTTCGAGGGGGTTTGCGCAGGGAAGTGATGCGACCTTTTACTGCGAGCGGCGGGAGTTACGTGCCATTAATAATTGTAACATCTTCTCCATTTTTGGTGATATCGACCATTTTCTTACTATAAATATCTCCAAGAGTCATGCTTTGTCTATTCAAAACATGGCATTTTCTGCTTGCAATCATTGTCTTCTTCCAGAACCTCAATTCATCCAATTGTCGGGCTCCTGTCTGCTCTTTGAAAAGTTATCCTTTTGTAACCTTAGGCTACCTTGTAATTACGGATCATGGGCCTTGCAACCCTCTCCTAACCCTTGTTTTGATGATATTATTACCCTTGACTGGGTTTCTTCATCTGAAAACCAGGGAAACTCGGAAACATACTTTCTGTAATTACTGGAGCGCTTGCATTCTTGTATCAGCGTTTTGGAAAGGTGTTCTGATGGCGGATCCGATGTCTTACTGAATAAAGGGATAGCGCTTTCATGACCGAGGCACCTCATTATAATCATAAGAGCCACACCTAGACGCATGAGACCGGAGAAGAATTTCCTCTGGCATCCCTTTGTGGTGATAGCTTCTGCTCGAGAGCCCCAAGCTCCCATGTCCAGGAGGACGACCCTGTGCTGAGCGGAGGGGCTCAGTCTATTCTTACAGGGAATCCTTCCCGGAGACGGACAGGACACGAAGCTTAAACCTCGGGAGCAAGACCCGTTCTAGGTCCTGGTAATTTCGAGGAAGCCCCGACTGTGGATTCTGACAAGGGGTTGTCTTCCGCATGAAGATCTTTCAAAATAGACCAGCCATGACAAAATATGTAGTTTTGACAGGCCCATTCTATAGATCTTTCTTTCCTGTATCATTTACTCGGAATGTAAAGTATTTAGTGTTGATGCTCTAATGTACCAAGTTTCCATCATTGTCTATTAGTTGATGCGCACTGTTGCTAAATACTTTGTTAATAATAAAAGGTCCTTCCTAATTGGGGGACTATTTTTCAAACTCGTGATTCTTAACTATCGGTAGTATTGTTTTCCAAACAAGATCACCTTCATTAAAAGTTAATTCTTTCACTAATTTGTTATAATAACGAGCCCATCTTTGGGCTTCCCGAGTAAGATTGTCAATCGCCTTTAGTCGGATTGTGTGTGCTTGCTCTAATTGTTGCATCATTTCTTCATGATATTAGATATCGGGAACTGGTGCTTGGATGATAACCCGCGGACTCGGGACCGATATCTCGACATGCAGAACTGTCTCTTGACCATAAGTCAGTTGATAAAGAGTAAAACCTGTGGCAGTACTCTTAGAGTTCCTAATAGCCCATAGGGCTTTGGATAAGAGGTCATGCCATTTCTTATGATTGTCCTTTATCATCTTCCTTATGATCTAGATGATGTTCTTATTTGTTGCTTCCGCTTGGCCATTTGCTTGTGGATAATATGGCGAGGAATGCAACAACCGAATCCCCAATTCATTTGTGTATTCGACTAATCGGTATCCGATGAACATTGTCCTTGATCCGTTAGGATAGAATGTGTTATCCCGAAAAGCTGTACGATGTGTTTATCAATAAAGTTGATTAGCACATCCTGGTTTACCGTGGTGAGCGGAATAGCTTCTACCTATTTGGTGAAATAATCTGTTGCCACTAGGATGTATGCGTAATGCTTACTGGAAGGAGGAGTGATCCGACCAATTATATCCATAGCCCAATTCTTGAAAGGCCAGGGCTTAATTGAGTATGATTCAAATCACCGTGCCTTTGACATGTCGAACAACCTTTGGCAAAACGGATGCAATCATCGATCATGGTTAGCCAATAATAGTCATATGGATGAAGTGCCCATCGCATGTTTTATCCTGCGCGATGGGCTCCGCATATTCCTTCATGTAATTCAGCCATCGCTAGTTTGGCTTCCTCGGGACCTAAGCATTTAAGTAGGACTCATCCTAAGGTACTCTTGTAGAGAATTCTGTCCTCATATTAGAACCGAAGGGCCTTAGCCTTGATACTTGGATTATCTGTGCTAGAAGGATTGAGGAAATAGTCAATGAAATCATTACCCCAGTCATCCGAGATATCGGCGTTGTTCGTACTGTTGTCAATAGGCACATCAGTATTTGGTCGGTTGTGGCTTGTTTTTAATTCTTCTTATGTCAAGAAGTAAAGATGCCCCAACCATGTTGATGCTTGGAACCGACTCATGAAACCCTTGGTGGGTCATATCCTGAAGCATGTTGAGCCAAGCTGTTGGCTTCGCTGTTATCTTCCCGAGGAACGTATTCGATGGATACGATTTAAGATTCAAACTAAGCATTTCCCGCCTTTATACGGTATTGGCTCGGATAAGGCTTCCGCGAGAGTGAGGAGCGCCTCTTCGCTCGGGGTGACGTCACCTCATAACGCTTCAGAATCGTTCCTTCTGGCTCGTGGTGCTCGGGCAATTATCTTGCTCGAGCTTGCTTTTCTCTGGATTGCACTTTTATTAGGGTAAGTGACTTGCTTGGGATGATACTTCCGGGGTCCATGGGTTGGTCCTGGGCTATCTTTTTCCGCTCAAGCCTGATAGTTCGGCCCTTATGCGAATTGGACCTAAATATGTATGTGGGTCTTATTAACACATTGTTTATGTGTTAACATATATATATATATATATATATAGTGAAGTATTAGGTAATTTTAGAACATATATTTTATATAATTTTATTTTTATACTTCCTCACTTTTTTTTTCTTTTTTTTTCTCCATTTGATCTTCGCCACTGTTGACATACACTTTAACTTAAAAGTTTTGTTATAGTTATACAAGTTAAAATATAGTCAAGTGAAGTCTTGTTAGATTTATTTCATCGTGTAGTATTTAAATATCAAACTATTAAAACTTTTACAACTTGAGTTATTAGTTGTTTAAAATGTGCATTGGACTGCGTCCTGTGTGAGTCTGTAGCAAACATAAAAAAAGAGAGGAAGTATTATTTAAGATATTAAATATTTAAATAATTTTAATATTTGTTATTCGTCTTAACAAATACTTTATGAATTGAAATTATATTTATATGATAAGAAAATTTAATATATACTTTATAGATTGATACTATTATATTCATCAATGGATAACAAATATTTGTATTAGATAGATTAACTAAATTATATTAATTGCATAAGTTGATCAAACTATGCTTATACATCTTACAAAATCATATCATTATGAAATTCGCGATAATGGTGCATTCAATAATATTTTTCGCATAATTATTTCTAAATTTTCATTCACAATAGTATTTTCTTATACTAGTATTTTTCTAATTTAATTTGAAAATATCTACATCGTTGTGAAATTTCTAATTTCTCAAGGCCTTATGGTGAATCAATTTTAATAATCAAATACCGTGTGCAACTGTGATTTCATATACTTCAGTTGTGTATGTATTGCATGCATTATAGCCGTGAGTAGAAAGTCTTTTATCTTTAATGTTTCATTTTTCTCTCCTTTTAGACTATTGTTTATACTATAATATTTTTGTAAAGCACTAAATTGTAATAATAAATTATTGCTAGTGACATATTATCTATTGCTCGGTTGTTGTAAAACATATACATGTATTCATGTAATGCTTAAAATAGTTTAAAAAGCTTGGGGAATGCAACCGACATACTAAAGTTCAACAATTTATTTGTTAAATTCAATTTTTTATTCACATTTTTTTCATTCCCGCCCATTGGGCGGGGTAATACTAGTAGCTTACAAAAATACCACAACAGTAAAAGTATTTTTTTTAAAAAAAAATTGGATCAATTTTCACTTTTTATCAAAAATCAATACAAATACATCTCTAATTCTAAAGTATGTTTTTTTTTTTTTAAAGTAAAGTATATTTTTTTTAGTAGCAAAAGTCATAAGCTCCTTATTTTATTAAATAGTATATATAAATTGTTCTTTCATGATAAGATCATCAGGCTTGATGCCAAAATCAAAAGAAAAGAACAGTATCATTTCTTTGGAAAAAAAAAGTTACATACGTCTATTTTCTTTTCCAAAAATACCAAATCAATTATTTTTTTATTTTATTACCAAAACAGTCTGCTACAGATGCTAATTATGTACAAATCAGTCAATTTTTCACTAATTATGCCATAATTGCTGACATGATAAGGGTTTAAATTTAAACATGATACGTGGGCATAATATTAATCATTTTTCTTTTATCTTTTTCCAATTCGGTCATAAACTTTTGTTTTGGTTCATTTAGTCCTCTATCCAAATAAGTCATTTTTATATTAATTGGCCTCCAATCTTTTAAATTATTTCATTTCAGGTCCAGAACCTTAAATTTTTATTAATACTAGTCCATTTATCAAATAAATGCCTAACATACTTCCGTAAATAAAATTATATACCAAACCTCATACATACATTGGGTTTGACTGCATTGTTACCGGGTCTTCCAAGCTCCGGGTACAGACTCTCTCCAACCACCCACCGCACCGATGGTTCATTGGTTCTGGTTTCCTTCAGCAACAATCAGCACAATTCTACTTTGTTTCCTACCTTAGGATGTAGTAAGGTTTGAGTAAATAATTTAATTTTAATTTTTGGGTAAATGATTTAATTTTGCTTTTTGGAAGGTTATGGATGCAGGAAGCCTGGACAATAAAATTCAAGCTATTTTTTAAATATTTTTAATAATATGTAAATAATATTTTTATTTTTTTCAATAAAATCAAGACTTCTTGTATCCATAACCTTCCAAAAATTAAAATTAAATCATTTACTCAAACATTGCTACGTTCTAAGGTAGGAAACAAAGTATGATTGTGTTGATTGTTGCTGAAGGAAACTAGAACTAATGAACCATCGTTTGCGGTCGGGTGGTTGGAGGGAGTCCGTGAAACCCGGAGCTTGGAAGACCCAATAACAAGGCAGCCAAACCCAATATATGAGGTTTGGTGTTTAATTTTATTTACGGAAGTATGTTGGGCATTTATTTGATAAATGGACTAATAATAATAAAAATTTAAGGTTATGGGTCTGAAATGAAAGAATTTGAAAGTTTGGAAGCCAATTAATATAAAATAATTGATTTGGGTAGATGAATAAATGGAACAAAATAAAAATTTAGGACTGAATTGGCAAAAGATAAAAGTAAAAGGACTACTATTATGCCCACGTGTCAGGTTTAAATTTAAACCCTTGCCACATCAGCAATTAGGGCATAATTAGTGAAAAATAGACTGATTTGGACATAATTAGCATTAGTAGAGGACTGTTTTGGTAATAAAATAAAAAAGGATTGATTTAGATTTTTGAAAAAGAAAATGGACGTATTTAACCTTTTTTCCTCATTTCTTTGGGAGAAGTTAGGGTGCAATCAAGACATTTGTCTTGATGTACTGCGGCCTCACATAGCCGTTGATTCACTTTGTAAAAATCGAGGTTGAGATTAACTTGAAGGTTAAAAAGGTAAATTTATTATATTACTCCAAAATATACTTAGTACATTTCAGCGACAATTGATATACATTTCAGCAATTTGTTTATATTTCAGCAACAGATATAATGTTTTCAGCACGACTTCTGAGTATTTCAGCGACAAATTATAGTATATTTCAGCCACACAATATGGTATATTTCAGCGACATGCTATAGTATTTTTCAGTGTCTTGATAATGTTACTTTCAGCGACTTCATAAACGTTGTAACTCCAATTCTTTGGTTTAACATATTTCAGCGACGAGCTGTATATATTTCAGCGACGTGATGTGTGTATTTCAACGACGGACTATATAATATTTCAGCGACGTACCCTAGTATTTTTCAGCAACAACCTTGTGTGTATTTTTCAGCAACTTGATGTTACACAATTTTTGGACTTTACTCTTTTCCATTTTGAACCGTTGGATTTTAAGTGAACTGTTGGATTTTGTGCCTTGATGTACTGTGGTTTTGATTGATTGCAAACTCAACCCCATTTCTTTATAATCTATATTATAATATTTTTGTTGTAATCCCAAAATTTTTATTTTTGAAGCCATTGAAATCTTAAAGGAAATAAATATCCTAAAAATATTTCGAGTTAGCACTGTCCCCAATAATCTACTAGCAAATAGCAATGATCAAATACTGCAACATTGCTCTTCAAAAATAAAAAATAAAAAAATACTGCAATAGTTCAAAAGGAACACTTTTAATCCCTGATGCTGTTCAAAAGGAACACTTTTTTAGAAGATTCTCTCTCTAGAATTCTCTCAACATGAGCTCTCCATTCCCTGTTGCTGTTCCACTGGACGACCCCCAACGAGCTGACCTACCAAGTTTTAATCCCACTCCACCGTTTGTGTTCTCAGATTCCAAGAAACCATCCTTTAGGGACATGGTCCTTGAAGGAAAAGCTGCCTATCCGACGTCCTTGATGAGTGAAACCATTACTGATGAGATGGTGAAGTTGGATTTCATTGAAGGAGACCGGCTCCGGCCAAGGATCTCTATTGCCCCAAAAATTCAAGAAAGATTGCAGAAACCATGGGAGGATGCTATTTTTGTATCGGTGCTTGGAAAGAAGATCGGTTATCTTGCCCTTAAGGAAAGGCTAAAAAGAACATGGAAGTTGAAAGGTACCTTTGAAATGGTGGACATTGGAGAAGGGTTCTTAATTGTGAAGTTTGATAGGAGTGAAGACCGAACTAGGATTCTTAATGGTGGTCCATGGATGGTGTTTGATAGCTATCTCACCATTTCTTCATGGTAGCCAAATTTTGCAGCCACCGAAAAGACCCCAAAGAAAACTATTGTGTGGGCTCGTTTCCCTCGATTGGGGATGGAGATGTATGATGAGTTCATTCTAACTAAAATGGCTAAGGCAATCGGGAGTCCAGTTAGGGTGGATGACATGTCTAAGGAAGCTAATAGAGGGAGATATGCAAGAGTGTGTGTAGAGATTGATCTTAGCCAACCTTTGGTCACAAGCATCCTCATGGGAAACTATTGGCAATGGGTATCATATGCGGGGCTACACCTCATTTGTACAACATGTCAACGATATGGTCATGCTAGCAATATATGCATAGCCGGTAAAGAAGAGGGATGAGTGAGCTACCGGACTCCAGTGAGAGGATCAGAGGCGGTAGCAGACAGAGATCACATTGCGAACACAACTACTGGAGACAAAACTGAAAACATGCATGTTGCTTCAGAGGCAGGTTTGGGAAATGTCCAGTTTGAAAGAAAAAAGAGCCAAGGCCTAAGGTAGCAATACTATCACAAAACAAGAAAAATGACAAAATGGAAAGGGTTGACTTAGGGGAAGGAAAAGCAACGTACACCCCAAAGGAAATCCCTGATGCAGACGAGACATGGAGGAAAATGAGGTTGCCAAGGAGGAAATTCCATCTCAACCAAATTGTGGGGAATGTGTCAAGGTGGTGAAAAGAATAAATAAGCTGAAAGCCCATATCAACATTTTGGTGCCCAAGTCCAATTTTCTTAAACTGGGCCGCAAGGCAACTGGGAAGAATAATAAGGTGGCCCAAGTTCTTGGAGGCCCACAACATCTCCAGACAATTACCAACACTTGGGAAAGTAAGGACATAATACAGATGGGGAAGGAAGCAAAGGCTATGGGAAGAACGAAGCAGGGGTCAGGGCTATTGAAAGAGGAGAGTGGCACTAAGAAAACTAAAAGAGCAAGGCCAGCCTCCACTCCAGAAGATGAAAAGGAGCCCTATCGGGAAGAGGATGCAACCGAACAGCGACGTGAGCCCTCAAGCAGTAAAACTGGGAATACAGTGGTTGGGGATTTTGAAATGTTGGAGGAGGAAGAAAGGGGGGAGGATTTGGCTATTGAGGACAATCAAAAGCCGGGTTTCCGGTAATTTGCAATGTTTTCTTAACCCTCATTCATATTGTATTTTTATGGATTTTAGTATAGTTAGGAATTTTAAAGTGCTTTCCTGGAATGTGGGAGGGGCCTTTTGTCCGGCTACCTGTAGAATGTTGAAAGATCTAGTGAAGAACATATCTAGAGCTGAGGAGTTGGGGGAGAGGCATATCTCTTTTGTTTATGCCAATCCATGCTCAAGCAAGGGAAATAAGGTGACGGATGGATTGGCAAAGCGTGGCGCGGTGATGGAGGATTTATTCACCACATGGGCGTTTCCGCCGGATTTCATTCGTGGATTTAGGAAGTGGAAGCGTTAGATGTTTGCTTTCGTAGGTCCTAGCTTCTTTGGTGTGTTGTTTTCTTTTTCTTGTGTTTCTGTCTCCTTCCCCTGTTTCCTTCTTTTTGCTTTTTTTTTTCCACTTAGTTTGTTTGTGTGTACTTTGCTGGCTTTATGGCTCATTCAAAAAAAAAAAGAACACTTTTAATCCTTAAAATATACCAGTATAATAAAATTATGGGTGATTCGACTCTATTTGCGCACAACAAATTACCTCATGCATCCACACTTGTTTTAATTCCTTGTTTTTTTTTTTTTGTTTTGTTTTTTTAAATACCTTGTTTTGTACTTGATACATCTTTGGCCACCATTATCGCAAACGAAAACGACGCAGCTTGTACCCTTCTCTCTATCAAGCAGCGGGAGGCAGCCGCCCAAAGACTTCAGGTGCAGGGTACAGGGTCGGCCTTAGGCCATCTCTAATTAAAAACTTTATTTTACAGTTATATTACATCTATTATTCAGTTAAATTTATAGTTTCTTACTATTTCTCTTCAACTCACAACTCTATATTTTCCTCTATAATAAAATATTTCATTTTAATTCCATTACGATACATATTACTTCCTCCGTCTCGTTGAATCGCGACGTTTGACTTTTTGACACTATTCGCTGTTTAACTCTGACTCAATTTTTATCAAAGTTATGCAAGAAAAAATATAGTGATTGTGAGATTTTATTACATTCGTCTAATCTTGTAGTTTTAGAATATGAATTTTTTATAATTTTTTATTTTACACAATTTAAGTTATTAACCGTTAAAAATATATATATTTCATTTATCAATTTTTTTTTTCGCTGAACAACTTATATAGGCTAGGAAAGAGTGGTGGGAGCCCATGGCACACAAATTCTAAAGTGATAAAGGGGAGAGATATGGGCCGAGTGGGGAATCTAACCCTCAACCTATAGGTTGAGAGTCGGAAAACTTGACCATTAGGGTTAGGGGTGCAAATAGGCTAGGCCGAACTAGGTTTAGGCTTGAACGGCCTAGACCTGCATCGATTTTTTAAGGCTCGAGTCTGGCCTATTACCTTTGCTAGACCGATCTTATAGGCCTAAGCATGGTCTATTTATTTAAATAGGACAGTTTTTAAGCCTTTTAAAGGCCTGATTAAGCCTATCTCAAAATTATGTTAAAAAATATTTTATATATGTCCGGATGTAATCATAAGGTTAGAAGATATGAATTTGTACACTTGGGCAAGTTCTCATCCACAACTATTTATACAGGGGAAAAAAAAGGGAAAGTTATTGAAAAGTACCCACACCTCACAAGTGTTACGTATTAGTACCCCTATACTCATTACATAAAGTATTGATACCCAACAAACATATACGTGTAACTTCAGGACCCATTAAATAAACCAAACTCAAAACTAAAATAAAATGGTGAATTGACACTAATACCCCCCCTTTTTGGCAGAGAATTGATGGGTAATGATGGGTAGTAGGCAGCCGTTTTTTGAATCTCCCCATACGAATTTGTCTCACTCTCACACATAACCCATTTGTCTCTCTCACCTCTCCAAGCTGCGACAATTGAACTCGCACCAGTGGAGCTTCGTTTTCGCGCGCGAGTGTGTTGGAGAATGTCGTTCGCCCGGCTTTGGTAGGGATGGGGGAAGGGTAGAAGCTTAGGGTTGGGACGCCCCTGTTTCGTGAAGGTCGGAGCTGACGGGTTAGGGTTTTGGGGCGAGTTTAAGTAGGGTTCTTGGAAGGGGAAAGCTTGACGGGAGAGAAGGGTATCGAAGATGGGTTAGGATTGTTGTAGGAGGGCTGTCGGAGGGGTTAGGGGTATAGTGGGACGGGGCTGTGAAGGATTTTGGTAGGGGCTGTGAAGGAAAGCTTGGGGAAGGATGAGTGACATTGAAGAGCAAGGCGATGGGCAAGACGAAGCCGAAATACAAGGAATAGAGACGTTACTGTTTTGTCATTACGAAGGGGAAGTGCATCTCGTGCGAATATATGATGCCGACCTTCTTTCGGATGTCTTTAGAAAGGTGAATGATAAATGGATTGATGTGAATGCCGCAACGAACACCCTGCATTACGAAGAACCCGACGGTGGATACTTGATGGAGCTGATAAAGGACGACGATGTGAGAAGGATGTGCCTTTTGAATCGGGCCAAAGGGCTGACTTTTGGGAAGATGAAGGTCACGAATCGGGAACCTGCAAACAAGCTGGCACGGTAATGTTGTGTTAAAACCCTAGTAGATGATCTGATTTACAACTTTTTATATTTTTGTATCAACACTGGTATTGTTATGTCTATTTATGTTGCTCTTTAACTTGTGGATTGGTGTCTCTGTATTTGTGTTATTTCTGTGCACAGCGGTATTGTTACGGATAGAGCGAATGCCTTTTCTAGCGATTGTATACGTGTTTGGACTGATGTAATGTATGGAACATGCATTTAGACATGAGAATTATCACTCCGCTGGTACCGAAAGAATATCGTGCGGTCGTTGTGACCTTTTCTGTATTAATTTCAATAACATCGGTATCATATTATCTAATTGTGGTATACATGTGCCATACACAGAGTTGTAATGCAAATCGGTCATTAGTATTGTATGAATAGGATCACGGTATTGGATGACCAGTTTTTTTATCAATAGGATCATGTTCTGTATGAATTGTGCTGCAGGACGGATACTGAAGCAGACGAGGAATTCGACAACGACTCGGATGAGGACGAGGAAGATGTAAGGGTCATCTGGGCCAATGCAATCAAAGGTGAAGGACAGAAATTCAAAGATGCCGAACAGTTCAGGAAGGTCCTAAAAAATCATTGTATTGCAGTCCGCCGTGGATTCAAGTTTGTGCACAACAATAAGAAAAAAGTTCAGGTGAAATGCTCTGTGGAGAACTGTGGATGGCGGATTTATGCATCCCGCCACAAATCTGATGAGTCGTTCGCGATCCGCACTTCCACATTGATGCACGATTGTGGTGTGAACAATCTACGATCAAGGGTACACCCCAAGGCGACAGCACCATGGGTTGCGGCATTTATCAAGGAGAATTTGAGGCGGGACCCGCACTATGCGCCGAACCATGCAGTCGACGCTATTCGCGCAGCGTTCAAAGTCGATATCAGCTATCGTACGGCATGGAGCGGGAGGGAGGTGGCGATGAAGGAATTGCATGAGGACGATTACTACTCATTTGACAAAATACGGGTATTTTGCAACAGGCTACTAGCGTCGAACCCTGGGAGTGTTGCGAATTTAGAGATTGTTGAAGGTACCAAAAAATTTAGGAGGGTCTTCATAGCAATTGCAGCTTGCGTAGATGGTTTCAGGAGAGGGTGTCGGACCCTTGTCGAGCTCGACGGAACCCATATCAAAACCAAGTGGAAAGGCCAGGTATTGGCCGCTGTGGGGAAAGATGCGGAGGGTGGATTTATTACAATAGCATTTGCAGGTACAATGTTCGGTGTTGATACATATGAATGTTGTTGTTGTATGGATTAAGGGTTGTTGTTTATTGTGCTAACCATGTTGTTATATGTGAAAATATATGTTGTGTTTGTCATTGTGGGTGTGCTGTATTAGTTGTCGATGGGGAGACGGATGAGAACTGGCAATGGTTCTGCATGAAGCTTAAGGACGTAATTGAGGGGGGCAATGAACGGGTGTCGTGGGGCGGGTGGACGTTTTTCAGTGACCGACACTCCGGTTTGATGAAAGCTATTCCAAATGTGTTCACCGGGAGCAATCATGCAGTATGCGTTCGACACCTTGTAGAGAATTTCAAAAAGGAGGTAATAGTTTGTTATGCATGTTATAGTATACTGTCAGTGTAGTACGGTGAAGATTGAAAGACACAATGGTACCAGGAGGACATCTGTTCATTACATTTTTTATGGATGACAGGTGCTGAGGAAGTACCCGTACAAGGACAAAAATTACTGGACAGGGGTCTTCAAGGCTGCTGCATACGCGGCAACTTACGACGAGATGATCCGGCACCTGAATTCCATACTTCAAGCAATGCCTGCTTCATCTGCATGGCTTGAAAATGCGGATCCTCGTCAATGGGCGAATTCAGTTTTCCCGGGGAACAAATGGGGCGTAATGAACACGAATCTTGTGGAGAGTTGGAATGCCTGGATCAAGAAGGCCAGACACCTGCCGCCATTTGCAATGCTTGATAAAATACGGTCAAAGATCATGAAGATGATGAACGAGAAGCGAGAGGCAGGAGCTCGGATGACTGGAAAACTTTGTCCGGAACCAGCAAAAAAATTGAACAGGGCTTACTATGCGTCCGGTGAAATGGATCTGCAGCTGGCGGCGGGTTCGTTGTTTGAGGTTCGTGACCATGGTAAAATACATGCTGTGGATGTGGATCGGATGACCTGTACTTGCGGGTACTGGCAGTTATTGAGGATCCCGTGCAAGCACGGGTGCGCAGCCATCGAGCAAATGCAGGGTAATATTCACGATTACTGCGATCCCTTTTACACTGTTGAGTACTACAGGACAACGTACGACGGGGTGATCTATCCTATGTTGATGGAAAGTGATAACGTGGGCGGTGGCATTGAGGAGGAGTTCGTGCTGCCTCCTGATGTTCGCGTTCAGCCTGGGCGGAGGAAGACACGACGGATACCATCCCAGACCGAGACGAGCAGGGTAAGATGCGGGTTGTGCCGAAGGGGTGGGCATAACAGAACGACATGCAAGGAAGCACACCGGTACACTGGTGTTCAGTGACCTAGTTGTAAGGACGCATACCGACACATTTTTGATATTTTTGACCACACGACACAGCTGTGTCACTTTGGTGCTGATTTGTAATACCCGAGAATTTTGCAACATAAAACAATAATTAAATAAATAAACAATAAATAAAATAAACACCATAAATAAATAAATCCAGAAAATAAATAAATAAATAAAGATAAGGAAATGAGAAATGAGATTTAACTTAAAAAGGAATTAAAGAAATGTAATTAAATAAAAAGGAAGTCATAAAGAATAAAGAAATTGTACACCGAAACCCGACACCAATGAACTCGAGAATTCGAGTCCAAACATGCATTTAGACCCGAGTAAAATTTAGAGAGGAAATAGAAACCCGAAGATACCCCGGAAATCGAAATCTGGGAGCATAGGGGGATAGAAGTCCGAAAGAGAGGAGGAAAGGCACGACGGATCGCACGACCCGCCCGGACCGAAGTCCGGGCGAGTGCCGCGCAGTCAATAGAGGAAAGGCGTGCCGCGACCGCGCCGCTTGACAGATTCGCCGGTTGCGAGATTCACTCGCCGAATCCGGATTTTCCGACTTCGGTTGAACACGTTTCGGCTCAAGACTCTTAGAGGCAGACCTTGGACGCCCCTAGTCATGTTTGCCTATAAATAACATCTTTTGAAAGCCCCGAACACTTTTCCAAAACCCTACAACTCTCTATACGTTCGAAAACCCTAATTCCGGAGTCGTCGGAGGCACGAAACCAAGGCGAGGACTGTTTGGACGAAAATTTGGAGATCTCCAGCGTCGTGGTAAGCTTCGATCCGATCCTTGTTCCATATACGATTCGAAAACGAATCCTAACCTTTTTCTTTTTATTTCTACACCCCGAATCGGATCTAGAACGTAGAACCCGACGAACGGAGAGGATAAACGGTGGACTGGAAGCCATGCCTTCGAAATAGACGACCCCGGACATCTACGAATCTGTAAGTTAATACTTACATGATTTTGGGAGTAACTAAAACATTTAAATCTAAAAGTTTAAACAAGAATTCGAAAATCTGTCAACGTATGATTTTTACCGGTGCAACAGTTTTGTCGAATTTTTCCGAACTTTAAAACGTCTTCGAACGTAAAAACTTAAAACAAGAAAAACATTCCTAAGGCTTACATCTATCTCCTGTAAAATGTTCAGAATTTTTAGAGACGTTTTGATATCTGAAATGCACCCGAAACCAAACTGCTTTGAAATTGGTTCTTGAAATCTGGACAGAACTTAGGTTCGAACTTGATGACATTTTTGACATTAGATCTAAACCGATTTAGATCTTTAGTCGAACATAAAAGTTGTAGATAAATGTCTTAAGAAGGTCTCTGTAAAAGTTCGTTAAGTTTGGAGTTGATTTGCTATGATAGATCTTGATAATCTTGAACTGCTGTACACGAAATTCGGACAGATTAATGTTATAACGAAAATTGACATTTTTGACCTTTTTCGGTATCTCGGATTGAAAAAGTTAAAACACGAAAGTTGTTCATCTCGATGTTTCTGAGTCAGTGGTAAAATTTCAGAATTTTTGGAATTAAATTTTTAATGAATTTTGAAGTAAACTGTGGTTGACCGAGTCAATCTTGAAATCTTGTTGAAACGGTGAAACTAGCCTTTAAGGTTTTAAACGAGTAGAAGACTCTTTGAAATAAATATATGAAATCTGGAAATTAAAAAATCCCCTTTACAAACTTGATCTTTAAAATTAGGGGGTGAGTGCTCTGCAGGGTGCCCTCCTAACGATTCACTTTGTGCCTTTATGGACGATGGTGACCCGTGCGAAATACTTGAGATATGTTGCCAAAACGGCATGAGATATATGGCCTGCACTCTCGTGAATATCCATATGGGTTTCCCGAGGCTCCGGAGTGGTACTGGGTATGGCAGATACGGCTGTGGTCGCTGGTTTCCGGCTAAACTTGTTGGCATCGCGATGCAATCGTGAAACACTTGAAATACTAAATCTTGGGAGTAAATGGAGATAGTTAAATGTTTAATTATTGTCCTTTTAAATAATTAAATGCTTTATTTAAATTAATTATGACTTTTATTTAAATTATGCTAAATGTACTATTGGTTAGTGCCATGATTTAATTATGCGAATTGGTTATATTATTAAATTAAATTATTTATGATTATTATCATGCTTTTATGTAAATATTAAATTAATGGCTTTTAAACCCTACGATCATGCATGTGTTAACTTACTCAGCAAGTTGTGCTGACCAAACCATTTATTTCCCTTTTTCCTTACAGAGTATGTGGAACAAACACGAGCACGTTCATGCATGGGGGAAACTATATTTTTGCAAACTTTATTATTAATTTCTTGCATTAGACTATAAGAATAAACGGGCCTGTTTAACCCGTGTTTTGACCATGTCGGTCGTATTTACATTTCCGCTGCAATATTATACTTAGATACTATTTTTCGCTGCGTTATGATATTATTATTTTCGAGACTATATTGTATGGGCTGTTTGCAAATGTTTTAAATATTTTTAAATACTGAAATACCTAGCCTTGCATCTCTTTGGTAAGCCGGAGAAACCGTGTCTTGCTAGGGAGGTGTGGCGGTGACATCCCGACCTGGGTGACCAAAAATCGGGGTGTTACAAGTTGGTATCAGAGCCCGGCTATTTTTAAACTATTATTTTTAAAACCATTATTATTTTTAAACTACTATTAATATTTTGACTATTACTTTAAATTTTAAAGTATTATTTCCATGGAAAAAAAATATTTATTTTAAACCCCATGGAAAAATATATAAAGTGCATTAAATTATTTTTGGGGGGAATCATCATTTGCATTTGCATGTTGCATCTCTTTTATGTAGAGAACTTAGAATCTTGGCAAATTTCAACTTAGTATCTTGGCGAATTTCAACTTAGAATCTTGGCGAATTTCAACTTAGAATTTTGGCGAAGTTTAACCTAGAATCTTGGCGAATATTAACTTAGATCTTTTGCTTGCGCTAGATGGCTAGTCAAGATATGATGCAGTTGATGATCAAAATGATGAACATTCATCTTGATTCCCAACAAACCATAGAACAAATGAAATATCGTATGGCTCAATTGGAGGCAAATCTGCACCACATGGGCAACTTGAGAGAGGCGGATCACCACCGCATAAACCAACTCGAACGCCAAGTCCAGACCCTCACTACACAAAATCTAATACTGAAGGAACACATCGATGCTCATGGGCAAGACTTGAACACTATCTTTGAAGATCTACTGCCGCCAAGTTCGGAGGAGGAAGACCCGGAAGAGGATCCCGCTACCCCCACCGGAGGACGTCTTGAGACGCTGGGAATTCTATTTATAGTAGATACTATTTTGCTAGGAAAATATTTCTACTTTTGTACTAAAATCTCGTTTAAGGAAATAAAATGCCTGATTTATTTGTAATAAATCGAAAAAAAAAACCTGGACAGACCTGTCCGTACAAAAAAAAATGAAAATAAAAATAAAATAATAAATTAAAATAAAACCCAGAAGCATATGACGCTTTTTAGTCCGATCAAGCACCACGTGCGAAATTACAAAACACATACACATTTATAGAAATTGTTTAGACTATATGCTAGTTTCACAAGTCCTAATCCACCCTATTTGTACCAGAATGGCACCCAGAGGAAGAGGAAGAACTCAACCCGCTCCCCAAACCACCACTGAAACACCTACTGAAACACCTCCAAATGTCACGGAACCGGCCCAACCTGTAGAGGAACAACCCCAAGGTGCGCAGGACGCCCCTGCACCGAACAATGTGGGCGATCGTCTTCGGACGATAGACGAGGTCTTGATTACGCTAGGGAACGCGCAAGTCAACCAGGGCCAAGCTGCGGCGGTACCTCCGCCCCAAGCTCGCCCCAACTATCTGGCAATGGTGAATCCCTACCAGCCACCCCACTATGCTGGTGGGGAGGATCCAGCCAAACTGGAAGAATGGATCCGAACCTTCGACAAGCTGCTGGGAGCAGTCAAATGTCCGGAAGGAGAGAGAGTGCACGTCGCTTCGTACTACTTGGGAGACGAAGCGAACGACTGGTGGTAGGCGACTCAAGCCAAGCTGACTGAGGACGACGAGCCCTATTCATGGGCGAAAATGATGGAACTACTCAGGGATCGATTCTATCCCTTGAGTACTAAATCAGCAATGTACGAGGAATTCCTGTCGCTGAAGCTATATTAGATCTCGATTTCGAATAACAATTTTAAAGGTTAAGTGAATTAATTTTCACTAAGTTCTTAAAGACCCACGCAGTGGTCAACATAGCGTGACAATCTTTGAGAACTAAAAACTCTGGATTTACTAATCTAGATAATGTTTTGGAATCTTTCTCCCAGTGTTTCCCATAAAGGAATATCGCGAGGAAGGTCCTGAACATATTTTAAACTTAGTATTTTCCTTCATGCAAAACTCGTCCTTGCTTTATTTCATTATTGGAATGATGCAAGGAACAAACCTATCAACATAAACTCTCGAAAATGTTATTCTAGAACCCACGCTTCGTTCAATTGAACAAAGCGAGGGAACATTCTGAGATAGCAACAGAATTGGTTTCTTTTCTTAAGGAAGCCAAAGACCTTCTCACTATAAATATATCACCTATCTTATAAATGAGAATTAAATATTCTCGCTGCATTCTTAACAGATTTCATTGCGAGGAGCTTGATTCTCTGTATTACTCAAATCTGAGGAACATTCTATGAATAATAACTCCTTCCACGCTGTACAAATATAGCACTCGAAAAATTTGAGTGTTCATAGTTTTAACCCCAAGATAATTACTACAAGTTATTTTGGACATATATTTTCCAGAATTAATTCTCAAATCCTTTTGAAGGAAAGCAATTCCCTATATTCTGCCCAGCTCCTAACCTATATTTTCGGAGCCGCTAGCATTTTACTTAGAGGACTCAGAACCCTCATCTGGAGAAGTAGTATCTTGCTCTAAACGATATAACGGAGTTCCTATAGTGATAAAGAACGTAGAATTCTTCGCGAACTTAGTAGAATTTAACTTAAGAGACTTTGACATCATACTGGGGATGGATTGGTTATCCCAGTATAAAGCGGTGATCGAATGCCAAAAACAAAAGATCACATTGTCAAAAAGTAGGGGAAAGAGAGTTATCTTCTACTCTCAGCCCCCTAAGAAGAGTAACAAAATCGTTAGTGCAATTAAACTAAGTAACTTGATGCGTAAGGGGTATGAGCTATATGCGTGCTATGTGCACAACCTTGAGGCGGAAGAGAACAAGGTTGATAGCATACCAGTGGTAAGAGAATACCCGGACGTGTTTCCTGAAGACATCCCGGGAATGCCACCTGAGAGAGATCTTGAGTTCACTATAGATCTCATCCCGAGCACAGAGCCTGTCTCAAAAGCTCCGTACCGGATGGCACTACTGGAAATGAAGGAGTTAAAGGACCAACTCGAGGAGCTGTTAGGAAAAGGGTACATAAGGCCGAGTACTTCCCCCTGGGGAGCACCGGTTTTATTTGTTAAGAAGAAAGACGGAGGATTACGTCTTTGCATAGATTATCGAGGATTGAACCAAGTGACTATCAAGAATAAATACCCTTTGCCGAGAATAGAGGATCTATTTGATCAACTGAAGGGAGCTTCAGTATTCTCGAAGATCGACTTACGATCGGGATATCACCAGTTGAGAATTGCCGAGAAAGACATCCCGAAGACGGCGTTTCGAACTCGATATGGACATTACGAGTTCACAGTGTTATCCTTTGGGTTAACAAATGCTCCAGCCATGTTCATGAACCTCATGAACAATGTATTTCGAGAGCTATTAGATCAGTGTGTAGTGGTTTTCATTGATGACATCCTGATCTACTCGAAAAGTGAGGAGGAGCATGCCCAACACTTGCACCAAGTGTTAGGAACCTTGCGGAGGAACCAACTATACGGCAAATTGTCCAAATGCGATTTTTGGTTGAAGGAGGTAGCATTTCTAGGACATATAGTATCCGCTGATGGAGTTTCAGTGGATCCGGCAAAAGTCTCTGCCGTAACTGAATGGGCAACTCCAAAGAGCCAAACTGAGATAAGGAGTTTCCTTGGATTAGCCGGGTACTATAGACGGTTCGTGAAGGATTTTTCGAAAATCGCACGACCTTTGACCCAGCTATTGAAGAAGGGAGTAAAATACGTGTGGACAGAGGCTTGTGAGACAGCGTTTCAAGAACTGAAGAAACGACTCACAACCACACCTGTATTGACACTACCATCAGAGAATGGTGACTTCGAAGTTTACAGCGATGCTTCGAAGGAAGGTTTAGGTTGTGTCTTGATGCAAGACTCGAGAGTCGTAGCATATGCATCACGCCAACTGAAACCTCACGAGGAGAATTATCCGACACACGACCTGGAGTTGGCAGCGGTCGTTTTTGCTCTAATGATATGGAGACATTATCTTTATGGGCCGAAGTGTCGAATGTTCACCGACCACAAGAGCTTGAAATATATATTCACTCAGAAGGAGTTGAATTTGAGACAGCGAAGGTGGTTGGAACTTATTAAGGACTACGATTTGGAGATAGCCTACCACGAGGGGAAGGCGAATGTGGTAGCCGATGCCCTAAGTCGGAAAACCCAACACGCAACGAACTCGTTGGTAATTCCGCCAGCATTGTACATGGATTTAGCGAGATTGGACGTGGAACTTGTGCATCCTGGCACAGTGAGTGAAACGATCAACGCAATGGTCGTAGAAACTCCAATATTGGATGAGATTAAGCTCGCCCAACCGGGCGACGCAAAACTCGAGAAGATAAAGGGGTATATTGCCGAAGGAAAGGCAATAGGATTTGTTGTCCATGAGGATGGAAGCATTCGTTTCAAAGGGAGATGGTGCGTGCCCCTTAAATGTGCCGAGTTGAAGCGAAGGTTGATGGAGGAAGGACACAACACGCCGTATTCAGTACATACCGGAGGCGACAAGCTTTACAAAGATCTAAAGAAGATCTACTGGTGGCCGGGAATGAAGAAAGAAGTGGCAGACTTCGTGGCGAAATGTCTCACCTGCCAAAAGGTTAAGGCAGTGCGACATAAACCCTTAGGACTGATGCAACCACTAGAGATTCAAAATTGGAAGTGGGATAGCATCTCAATGGATTTTGTCTCGGGATTGCCCCGATCACCTAAAGGCATGGACAAGATTTGGGTGATTGTGGATAGGCTAACGAAGACAGCCATATTTATCCCGATGAAGGACACGTGGACTATGGACCAATTGGCCCGAGCCTACGTTGATAATGTGGTACGACGACATGGAGTACCACATGACATCATTTACGACAGAGACAGTAGATTTGTCTCTCATTTTTGGACGGAGTTACAAAAAGCTCTCGGTACTCAAATCAAAATGAGCACCGCATTCCACCCGATGACGGATGGTCAAACCGAGAGAGCAATCCAAACACTAGAAGACATGCTGAGAGCATGCGTGTTGGAATTTAAGGGAAATTGGGAATTCCATTTACCCCTAATCGAATTCTCTTATAATAATAGCTACCATGCTAGCATTAGCATGGCACCATTCGAAGCGTTGTATGGACGAAAGTGCCGAAGCCCGTTGAGCTGGGAAGAAAACGATAAGTCGGTGGTAGTGGGACTACAACTTATCGAAGACATGGCTCAACAAATCAAAGTGATTCAAGGAAAAATGAAAGCCGCTCAAGACCGTCAGAAGAGTTACGCTGACGTGAGACGACGAGACCTAGAATTTCAAGTGGGAGATAGGGTCATGCTAAAGATATCACCCATGAAGGGGGTGATGCGCTTTGGCAAACGAGGAAAGTTGAGTCCTCGATACATAGGACCTTACGAGATTCTAAAACGAGTCGGAAATTTGGCCTACCGACTGGCTTTACCGCCACAATTAGATCGAGTTCATAATGTCTTCCATGTCTCACAACTAAAGAAGTATGTGCCGGACCCAACACATGTACTCCAACCGGAGATAATTGAACTCGATGAGGATTTGACTTATGAAGGAGTCCCAGTACGTATTCTGGACACTAAGGAGCGAGTAACTAGGAACAAAACCATCAAAATGATCAAGGTTCTTTGGTCGAACCACGAAGGTGAGACGACAACTTGGGAGGTAGAATCCGACATGAGAGAACGCTACCCGACATTGTTCCAAACCGACAACGACACAATTATGGGTACGTAGGCAGCTTAGAAATTTTAATTCTAAGTTCAGTCACAACATAACAAAACAAACAAAAGACCTTAGCGCGAGAAAAGCTGAAACACAACTTCGAGGACGAAGTTTATTCTTAAGGAGGGTAGACTGTAATACCCGAGAATTTTGCAACATAAAACAATAATTAAATAAATAAACAATAAATAAAATAAACACCATAAATAAATAAATCCAGCAAATAAATAAATAAATAAGGATAAGGAAATGAGAAATGAGATTTAACTTAAAAAGGAATTAAAGAAATGTAATTAAATAAAAAGGAAATAATAAAGAATAAATAAATTGTACACCGAAACCCGATACCAATGAACTCGAGAATTCGAGTCCAAACATGCATTTAGACCCGAGTAAAATTTAGAGAGGAAATAGAAACCCGAAGACACCCCGGAAATCGAAATCCGGGAGCATAGGGGGATAGAAGTCCGAAAGAGAGGAGGAAAGGCACGACGGATCGCACGACCCGCCCAGACCGAAGTCCAGGCAAGTGCCGCGCGGTGGCCGCGCGGTCAATAGAGGAAAGGTGCGCCACGACCGCGCCGCTTGACAGATTCGCCGGTTGCGAGATTCACTCGCCCGAATCCAGATTTTCCGACTTCGGTTGAACACCTTTCGGCTCAAGACTCTTAGAGGTAGATCTTGGACGCCCCTAGGTCATGTTTGCCTATAAATAACACCTATTGAAAGCCCCGAACACTTTTCCAAAACCCTACAACTCTCTATACGTTCGAAAACCCTAATTCCGGAGTCGTCGGAGGCACGAAACCAAGGCGAGGACTGTTTGGACGAAAATTTGGAGATCTCCAGCGTCGTGGTAAGCTTCAATCCGATCCTTGTTCCATATACGATTCGAAAATGAATCATAACCTTCTTCTTTTAATTTCTACACCCCGAATCGGATCTAGAACGTAGAACCCGACGAACGGAGAGGATAAACGGTGGACTGGAAGCCACGCCTACGAAATAGACAACCCCGGACATCTACAAATCTGTAAGTTAATACTTACATGCTTTTGGGAGTAACTAAAACATTTAAACCTCAAAGTGTAAACAAGAATTCGAAAATCTGTCAACGTATGATTTTTACCGGCGCAACAGTTTTGTCGAATTTTTCCGAACCTTAAAACATCTTCGAAGGGAAAAACTTAAAACACAAAAAATGTTCCTAAGGCTTAGATCTAACTCCTGTAAAATTTTCAGAATTTTTAGAGACGTTTTGTTATCTGAAATCCACCCGAAACCGAACTGCTTTGAAATTGGTTCTTGAAATCTGGACAGAACTTAGGTTCGAACTTGATGACGTTTTTGACATTAGATCTAGACCGATTTAGATTAGCTGAACATGAAAGTTGTAGATAAATGTCTTAAGAAGGTCTCTGTAAAATTTCGTTAAGTTTGGAGTTGATTTGCTATGATAGATCTTGATAATCTTGAACTGCTGTACACGAAATTCGGACAGATTAATGTTATGACGAAAATTGACATTTTTGACCTTTTTCGGTATCTCGGATTGAAAAAGTTAAAACACGAAAGTTGTTCATCTCGATGTTTCTGTGTTAGTGGTAAAATTTCAGAATTTTTGGAATTAAATTTTTAATGAATTTTGAAGTAAACTGTGGTTGACCGAGTCAATCTTGAAATCTTGTTGAAACGGTGAAACTAGCCTTTAAGGTTTTAAACGAGTAGAAGACTCTTTGAAATAAATATATGAAATCTGGAAATTAGAAAATCCCCTTTACAAACTTGATCTTTAAAATTAGGGGGTGAGTGCTCTGCAGGGTGCCCTCCTAACGATTCACTTTGTGCCTTTATGGACGATGGTGACCCGCGCGAAATACTTGAGATATGTTGCCAAAACGGCATGAGATATATGGCCTGCACTCTCGTGAATATCCATATGGGTTTCCCGAGGCTCCGGAGTGGTACTGGGTATGGCAGATACGGCTGCGGCCGCCGGTTTCCGGCTAAACTTGTTGACATCGCGATGCAATCGTGAAACACTTGAAATACTAAATCTTGGGAGTAAATGGAGATAGTTAAATGTTTAATTATTGTCCTTTTAAATAATTAAATGCTTTATTTAAATTAATTATGAATTTTATTTAAATTATGCTAAATGTACTATTGGTTAGTGCCATGATTTAATTATGCGAATTGGTTATATTATTAAATTAAATTATTTATGATTATTATCATGCTTTTATGTAAATATTAAATTAATGGCTTTTAAACCCTACGATCATGCATGTGTTAACTTACTCAGCAAGTTGTGCTGACCAAACCATTTATTTCCCTTTTTCCTTACAGAGTATGTGGAACAAACATGAGCACGTTCATGCATGGGGGAAACTATATTTTTGCAAACTTTATTATTAATTTCTTGCATTAGACTATAAGAATAAACGGGTCTGTTTAACCCGTGTTTTGACCATGTCGGTCGTATTTACATTTCCGCTGCAATATTATACTTAGATACTATTTTCCGCTGCGTTATGATATTATTATTTTCGAGACTATATTGTATGGGTTGTTTGCAAATGTTTTAAACATTTTTAAATACTGAAATACCTAGCCTTGCATCTCTTTGGTAAGCCGGAGAAACCGTGTCTTACTAGGGAGGTGTGGCGGAGACATCCCGACCTGGGTGACCAAAAATCGGGGTGTTACATGATTGCTTCAGACACTGTGGTATACCACATATTGGCATGTAATATTTTCTTTGGAACATGTCTGGTACATCTTTGACTTGATTGGTGGTATTTTTGTATATGGTTTCAGTTTTTGAAACGATCCTTCGTAGGGATGGTTTCAATACGTGATACAATGTAAATTCAAAGAAGTAACTTTCGCAGGTTCTTATTTATTATGGATGGCTTCTTATTCGATGTTGCTGCAGGAACTTCATAATTTGATAGCACCATTATGTTTGAACCTCACTCACATAATGTGTGGATGCACATTTGTGGCACATATGGTAGGGGCAATGTGTTAATGAAGCTTCTTCGTGCCTCATTCAACATAATCAACCATATGGATGCTTTGTGAGTGTAAATTAAAGTGCTTGGATGCCATTAACGAGCTCAATTCAACAACTTAGTACATAGGATGTATGGTTACCCTACAACACACCACACAAGGACTTGGACTACACTGGACATTGTTCTTGTGTTGAACTCATCTGCTTGGAGATAGCACCATTATGTTGAACCTCACTCACATAATGTGTGGATGAACATTTGTGGCACATAGGGTAGGGGGAATGTGTTAATGAAGCTTCTTCGTGCCTCATTCAACATAATCAACCATATGGATGCTTTGTGAGTGTAAATTAAAGTGCTTGGATGCCATTAACGAGCTCAATTCAACAACTTAGTACATAGGATGTATGGTTACCCTACAACACACCACACAAGGACTTGGACTACACTGGACATTGTTCTTGTGTTGTACTCATCTGCTTGGAGATAGCACCATTATGTTGAACCTCACTCACATAATGTGTGGATGAACATTTGTGGCACATAGGGTAGGGGGAATGTGTTAATGAAGCTTCTTCGTGCCTCATTCAACATAATCAACCATATGGATGCTTTGTGAGTGTAAATTAACGTGCTTGGATGGCATTAACGAGCTCAAATCAACAACTTAGTACATAGGATGTATGGTTACCCTACAACACACCACACAAGGACTTGGACTACACTGGACATTGTTCTTGTGTTGTACTCCTCTGCTTGGAGATAGCACCATTATGTTTGAACCTCACTCACATAGTGTTTGGATGCACATTTGTGGCACATAGGGTTGGGGGAATGTGTTAATGAAGCTTCTTCGTGCCTCATTCAACGTAATCAACCATATGGATGCTTTGTGAGTGTAAATTAAAGTGCTTGGATGCCATTAACGAGCTCAATTCAACGACTTAGTACATAGGATGTATGGTTACCCTACAACACACCACACAAGGACTTGGACTACACTGGACATTGTTCTTGTGTTGTACTCCTCTGCTTCGAGATAGCACCATTATGTTGAACCTCACTCACATAATGTGTGGATGCACATTTGTGGCACATAGGGTAGGGGGAATGTGTTAATGAAGCTTCTTCGTGCCTCATTCAACATAATCAACCATATGGATGCTTTGTGAGTGTAAATTAACGTGCTTGGATGGCATTAACGAGCTTAAATCAACAACTTAGTACATAGGATGTATGGTTACCCTACAACACACCACACAAGGACACAAGGACTTGGACTACACTGGACATTGTTCTTGTGTTGTACTCCTCTGCTTGGAGATAGCACCATTATGTTTGAACCTCACTCACATAGTGTTTGGATGCACATTTGTGGCACATAGGGTAGGGGGAATGTGTTAATGAAGCTTCTTCGTGCCTCATTCAACATAATCAACCATATGGATGCTTTGTGAGTGTAAATTAAAGTGCTTGGATGCCATTAACGAGCTCAATTCAACAACTTAGTACATAGGATGTATGGTTACCCTACAACACACCACACAAGGACTTGGACTACACTGGACATTGTTCTTGTGTTGTACTCCTCTGCTTGGAGATAGCACCATTATGTTGAACCTCACTCACATAATGTGTGGATGCACATTTGTAGCACATAGGGTAGGGGGAATGTGTTAATGAAGCTTCTTCGTGCCTCATTCAACATAATCAACCATATGGATGCTTTGTGAGTGTAAATTAAAGTGCTTGGATGACAACGAATCAATAGCAACCATAGTGATATTTCTATTCGTCATGTATGGTGCTATATTAGGAAAGTTTGGTACCAAATGAAGGACGGTATTGTTTCAATGGATTTTCCCTCAATTAGTACAGATGGGACCACCAACCATCAATTCATTTCATTTGTTGCAGGCAATCTGCAAAGTACAGAGAAGAATCTCTGAAAAGTAACTTTATGTCATTCTCACACTTCCCAATTTTGTACCAAATTTTGTTGTGTTGTGCTTGTAATTGCGTGGGTAATTCATGTAATGGCCAAATGAAGTGTTGGACTGTTCACCTGCTTTTTGTTTCCACATAATTCACGTAATTATCCCTTAACAGTTAACATCATCCCATAAGATTAAGACAAAATGGTGAAATACCAATTAGTACACATCACTGAAGTACCAGATAAAACTAAATACGATAAACAACCAAACCACTAATACGACAAAAACAACCAAACACGACAATCCTGCAGCATCCATAACAGTCAAACTACATCTCAAACCAACAACAAATCCAAAAGTAGAAACATCATAACAGTTCAAGTCGTGGGGTCAGCCACGTCAGCATCAATGTCCATTGGACGTGGAATATCGGCAGTAGAAGCAGAAATACCAGACTTGTCAGATGGGGCACCAGCCTCCCCGGAACTTTGAACATCAGTACCTACGGGAGGAGCACCAGCCATTGTTACTGGAGCAATGGGATCAAGGGTAGCTGTGTGATTTTTTGGGTCCGCTGGAAAACCAAGTACGGCCGATGTGTCGACAATGCGGAGAGTGACCGGAGCATACACTTGGAGCGTATCGGGGTGAACGGGGATGTCCTGAGTGGGGACAGCACTACGCACCGGGATCGGCTCACTGACAAGAGGAGTGGTGGGTGCAGCCGTGTTGACTGGGGGTGGATCAACGTGCGAAGTGCTCGGGGTAGCCGCCTGAAGGGGAGTGGTGTCCGGGGTAGTGCCAGCACTTTGCACTTGCACCGGATCAATGAAACCTGAAGCTGTGGGCGCAGCCTTGTTGACTGGGGGTGGATCAACGTGAGAGGTGTTCGGGGCAGCCGCCTGAAGGGGGGTGGTGTCCGGGTTGCTAAGGGCAGTATCAGCCACCAGTGTAAGGTTGGTGTTGGTACCAACAACAGTGGTATCATCAGCATCTGCAGCATTTCCCGTCCCCTTGTCGGCCGCCTCATCCGTCACTGTTGCTGCCTCCTTCTCTGTCCCCTTGTCGGCCGCCTCATCCGTTACTGTTGCTGCCTCCTTCTCCGTCCCCTTGTCGGCCGCCTGGTCCGTCACGGTTGCTGCCTCCTTCTCCGTCCCCTTGTCGGCCGCCTGGTCCGTCACTGGTACTGCCTCATTCTCTGTCCCCTTCTTGGCCGCATTGTCCGTCACTGGGGCCGCCTCAATCTCCTTCTCCTTCACCGTCTCTTTCTCCGTGCCCTTAACGGCATCTTTCGCCCGCTCCTCAGCAGCTCGGTTCCCGTCAACAATCAATTTGAGTGCCACCCGAGAACGATATGCTTTGATATCGGCAGTGGCCTCCGTATCCCAAAAAGCCTTGGTATCGCGCACAAAAGCCTCCATCCACCACATAACATGTACGCCACAGTCAACCGAGGTATCCGACTGCTGCCTAAATGTCTTTCGATTCACAATGTGAGGATCGAAATCCAGTTCATGCCTCTGGATGAAATACCACCGACAGAAATTTGCCTATGCATACAATAAAACACCATAGCTTCAAAACATAAACACTACAGACAGTGTGAAAATGCACTATACTATAGGATTGTGTGAAAGAGCACAAACACTACAAACAGTGTGAAAATGCACTATACTTACCACTCTGAGTATTGCCATGTTATATCGTGGAGCCCACATTGAATTGTATACCACGACCTCCTTCGCATTCAAGTCCAACACAATGAGAAACCAATGAAACGAGGTGGTCACGGGCACCAAAACATAATGCAACCCCTCCTCAAACCCCTTGTCCATCACATCGAATTCTATCTTTCCCGGTGGCAACATATTCATCCAAAGTTTGTCATACTGCCGTCCAGTTAGGGTGGCCTTCTTTGAGGCATCGCTCATCAGCTGTAGAATATTCGACTGCTTGCCGAACGAAACAACTATATGTTAAAGAATTCAATGATGCCAGAAAGGATACAAGTTATTTATTAAACTCAAATCGTACCGTCGTGTACGGGCTAAGGAATGCCACCCTTGTCTGAACATCATATTCAGCCCGATAACTTTGACCACACAAATACGTGGCCCAACAACCCACTAAGTCATTGCACACAGCGTCGTTGAACAGACGGAGTACCACACCCGATGGTTCGATGGCATATATTCCCTGGCTCCAGACAAACTTGATGCTGTACATGGCTCCAGACAAACTTGATGCTGTACAAGAAAGGGCTACAGATTATTAAACAACGCACCCTAGATAAAAGGCGAACTACACTACACCTGTAAATATGTAATACCAAACAACACTGAATATACCTCTCATCTATAACATCGATGAACCGCTCAATCGTCTCCCGATTCGCTTCCGACAAAGAAAGCCTTCCTGCATAGCCCCTCTTACCTGCGTACTTGTCTCGGATCTCCATTTCTTTGCTCTTCTCTACGTTATCGGCTTTGTCCTGTCCATTATACTATGCACCGTAGTAAAAGCACAAACACACCACTCTATTGAGACATAATACTATAGTTATATTTACCTTCTTCTTTTCATTTTTTCCCACAGGTAACTTCATGTCCAGCTTTCGATTCACACGCGCCTTGATGTTGCGAGTTGCAGGCGACGAGATGCGGGTGCTCGCCTTCCGTTTCGCCGACAGAGCCACTGTAACCAGGGGATTAACAGTTACCAACTTTATGGTAAGGACTTGGATTAATGAATTATTCACAACAATACCTTTTTCCTCTACGGTAGCCGTCCGACCTCGGACCGCCATGTCGTACGAGTCTTCCGAACCCTCGTCCTCGCTTGCCGCCGAACTCACCTCGTTGTCGCCTGATTGGGATTGCCCAGACTCAGCCACCTCGTACTCGCTTCCCGACGCAGCCTCGGGTTGTGTTGCCTGCTCGCTGCCCTCGCTCCCGCTGTCTGAGCCAATCTCCGTGCTTTCCGTTTCATCACTTCCAATCTCCTGTACGTCCTCTCCACTTGATTCATCCTGTGATAGTGTAAACACATGAACAACACTTGAATTCACAGTCAACGACATTGTGGATGAATAATATACCAGAGCAACCAAAAGCCCAAGTGTACAACAGTGATCATAAATATATACCAACCAGCAATTCTATGATACCAATTTAACATAACACCTGCAATTTCAATAAAATGTTCACTGTACCTCTATCGCTGCAGTCATTTCCACTCTTTCGTCCTCGAATTTCTTTTCCTCCACAACCTTCTTTTTCAGTAGTCGCTTTGGTGTTTTCTTCTTACGGGGAATCTCGTCCGCGAGCCCATCAACCTCCATGATCACTGACGAACCCTACGGGGTGGGCACCACCTGTGTCACAAATTTCTTCTCCCGCCTGGTTAGCTCAAATCTTCGCGCTTCGCTTGCCCTAATCTGAGGAGATCAGCCCGACATTCATTCAAACGTGCATGTCTCTCCTGCCACCTAAGAAATCGCGGGATGACAGGCTCGGCTATGGCTTTTGCCATTCGTGGAAATCTTTCATAGAACCATCCCTGCACAAACAAAATTTCACGTGGTTACAGTTCACCCAAAAATGAGAATGGTATTATGGATGGGTCGGTACAGTGTTTTCCAAGCATATGTATGTTGCTCTTTGGTACAACATGCCTTGCATTTTATAGTACTAGTATGAACTTGCCAGAACACCAGCCGTCCATCCGTCCACGTATATCTTCCCTTCCGTACGTCGTCTCATTGAATCCACAACAAAATCAAACGCTGCCTCCCCCAACTATATTCATCGAGCCTGTGCAGTTTGTCCACGTGGTGGACAAGAAATTCGGGTAGTCTCAGGGAGGATGTCGGAAATAGAAGACTACTAAATACAACCAGAACAAACGCCCTTGCAAAATCTTTGTCATGTTCCGTCCCCGCCAACTGCTGCATCAAATCGACGACATCGTCCCTCTTCAGCTGTCCGCCTTTCTTTCCAAAATACCTGCGCTTGAAAGATGACTTTTGCTCACAGTCGGGGTTCACGTACAAACCGATGTGTTGGAGTCCCAACACCACTGAAAATTCCCACGACTTGAAGGGCAAGTAAAATCCCTCCCCGAACAGAAAAGCGCACCTCTCAGCGTCGAATCTCTCTAAAAGCGATTGGAGCCTGGTCTTGCTTTGGTACTGTGCTTCCACCTTTGAAAAATGATAGAAAGGTGTCATTTGCATGGCTTTTTTCTGTTGCTCGGTTATTCTACTCTTAATGTCCGACATGGCGTCGTGCAGCACGTTAAGGCTGCACCTGGCAGTTATATCCGCCCCACCTTCTCTTCCCTTCTTCGTTCTCTTATTTGTCTCTTTCTTAACAGCTCCCTTCATTTTTGGTGTCATTCGTTCATTGCCTGCCAAATCCACTAGTCATCACTATTTCGATGAACATAACATGGAGTACTAGACAAGACAATGAACGATACTACACTCCTAGAACAATGGACAAATCATTCAAAACACTGATGGTAAAATAAAGTGGCACCAACACATATTACTCTTAATTCCCAAAACATCATATGCAACATTATTATGATTTTCTATTCAACGGAGTGTACAAAACCATGCCAAAAACTTTCTAATATTCACAAGAATCACTGCTATCGAAACATACACACAAAAATCAACCCTACTGATCTCTTTTCAATTCACCAAGATGCACAAAACCAAATCCAATAACATTGGTGTATTCTACAAACACTGTGGTATCTAAAAAACCATCCGAATACCCACCCTAGCCCTTTCTATTCGCCAAACTGCACACAAACAACCCCGAAACAGTGGTGTACCTCATGAATCTCCTTGGTATCTCAAAAACTACAACAAACACAAGTGTATTGTGACGTGAATCGTGGTGTCGCACAAAATGTTTCATGTAAATACAGGGTTTGCAGCAAACAACAAACAACAAACTCAAACATTTCATGCTTTACCACTATCTAATCGTAAATCGATTTCTACAAAGCAACCCTAAACCTTCTAGGAAACGCCCGACCGCAACAACTCTATACTTTGAAAGCAAATACCCATTCTCAAAATACAACCAAGCTTGGAACACCGCAGGCACAAAACACACCTTCAACCATAAATCGATGTAAACACGTATTGCGGAATGAAGTCGGAAATTTGGTACCTTTGTTCTACCGAAATCGACGAACCTTCAAGACTCTCTCTTCCTCTTCGATTTGCCCTCTTCAATGTAAACACCTATTGCCCGCAGCCCACAAGTGTTCAAGCTCTTTAAATCCTCGTACTCCTCTTCGATTTTCCACGGGCAGAAATCAAACGCACGAAATTGGGGGCGAAATCAAACGCACGAAATCTCCCTCTTTAACTCCTCCGTTCATTAACGCCGGTGGTGGAGAAGTGGGTATTAACTACCTCAGGCGGTTTCCATAACCGAGGCAAGCTTGAAAAGACATAAAGTGGAATTGTCACATATGCCCTTCCCTATTATTTTCACTCTTTGTTTGCTGTAGGGGCACTATTGTCTTTTCATACTTATTAATTTAGAAAGAAACTCAATAACATTGGGCATGTATCGAAAGGTGAGTATAATAGTATAGGGGTATCATAGTTTCAGTATTTTTGCAATGGGGTATTAAACTGCAATTTCCCGGAAAAAAAACTTATAAATATTTTAAAAAAATTTATAAGATCAAATTAATAGTTACTTCTACATAAAATAATAATAATGGTACCACATATTCCTATACAGTAGAAATAAACAAACTACAATAATAATAATATAAATAGGCCGGCCTGGTAGGCCTAATAAGCTTTTTAGAAAGCCTGGCCTAGGCCTTTTTAGTTAAATAGGCTTTCAAAATAGCCCGAGCCTAACCTATTTATAAAAAAAGCCTGGTCTGGCCTGGCCTTCGGTAGGCTAGATCGTAGGCCCCTGTCGGGTAGCCTGGCATATTTCCTCCCCTAATTAGGGTATATATATAATATTTATTTTTTATATTTTAAATTATTTAATTATAAATGGTAATTGTTATTTGTATCTACATTTATGTACATTGATAATTATTTTTACAATAAAATTCATTACTTAATGTTTAATTAATTTTAAAACTATATTTTAAATAAACAATCTTAAAAACAAACAATTTATTTAACACAACTGCTAACTCATAATTCATTAAACATAATAGAGGTAATAACTAAAATAGGCCACCAGAAGGAGTCTTTTCCACTTTTTGGCCACGATATTTTGATTTAGGAAAATAGACCATTAGAAGGATTTCGGGCCTAAATTTAGGTCATTGGGTTAAAATTGGGACTGCGATGGCCTAAAAATAGAAATGACTCCTTCTGGTGACCTATTTTAGTTTTTCTCAATTATTTTTTATTTTATGTAATTAAAATAAATAATACTCATTTTGTGTCATTATTTATGTCCTACTTTTTTTCTTTCTTGTTCTAATATTTTTATTTCATTTTCATTATAAAAATAATTAAATATTAATCGTCAAACCTACCCATCATCTTACATTAATAAATAAATATATTAAACTTTCAAATTACCCTCTACCATTAATAATTCCAGTCTACCCCACAACTACATATCAGTAAATCAAGCATAAATAAATAAATTAAAATTGTAAACTCATTACAATCATATTATATAAATTTTTAAGTTACTTTTTTAACACTAACAATGTGACGAATGGAGGAATATAAGAAATAAAATAATTATTAATTCAAGTATATTATAAAATAAGTAAAACAAACACATATTCAAATAAATTATAAAGTAAAAAATAAATATGTTTTCTTATAAGTATCCCAAAATTTTCGGACATGGTACTTTATGTAGGGATAATTAGTATTAAATACAAGGATATATTAGGGTTAAAAATGTAGCTTAAAAATTTATATAATATGGTTGTAATGAATTTACAATAATTTATTTATTTATGTGTGATTTACTGATATATGGTTGTAGGTTGGATGAGAATTATTAATGGTAATGGAATTGAAAATTTAATATATTTATTTATTTATGCGATTTGATGGGTATATTTGGTAATTAATATTTAATTATTTTTAAAATGAAAATAAAAAAAGTTGGAACAAGAATAAAAGAAAGTAGGACATAAATAATGTCACAAAATGAGTATTATTTATTTTAATTAAATAAAATAAAAAATAATTCAAAAAAACTAAAATAGGCCACCAGAAGGAGTTATTTCCACTTTTAGGTCATCACAGCCCGAATTCCAGCCCAATGGCCTAAATTCAGGCCCGAAATCCTTCTAATGGCTATTTTCCTTAAATCAAAATATCATGGCCAAAAAGTTAAAATGACTCCTTCTGGTGGCCTATTTAAATTATTACCTCAACATAATAATTCATGAGTTTTTCTCACAAATGATCAATCAAAGCATTGCGAGTGCTCATCGTTGTCTTTAGTTTTCTAAAATCGGGCAAGAAATATTTGGAATTGATCGAGTCCTTCATTCACCATTTCAACATCTAGGATCGAAACTTGTCTCGCTTCATCGATGGGTGCAAGATCCCACTGATCCTCAATTATCATATTGTGCATGATATTATACGCAGAGATTATACCATGCAAATCATCCTTCCTCCAATATCGAGAATTGCGACAATTGCAAACTAACTTTGAAGAACTCCGAACACCCACTCGACATCTTTTTTGCACGACCGTTGTTTCATTGCAAAATACTTCTTTTTTCTATGTGGGGACCATGCATAGTTTGCTCAAGTGTTGCCCACTTTGGATATATTCCGTCCACAATGTAATAACAATATCGTACGCTTTACCTTGGATGACATAATGTGCTGGGGGAGCTCTAGCAAGATCTGCAAAAAAAAAAATTCCAAAACATTGATATCATTATTGGATCTTGGCATACCAAAGTATGCATGCCATATCCAAATATCATAATCTACAATAATTTTCAAGGATTATTGTTGGTTTTCCACCGCGCCCCGCATATTGGTCTGCCCAAGAAATTGGACAATTTTTCAACCTCCAATGCATGCAATCTAGACTACCCAACATCCCTGGAAAATCCACGTTGTTTACCACTATATAGTAGTCTAGCAACATCATTTGGATTAGGATATCTCATATATTCATTGGAAAATATTTCAACGATTGCATGACAAAACCTCTTCACATATTCAATTGTAGTTGACTCACCGATATTTATGTATTCATCAATTGCATCTGCCTGCATTCCATATGTCAACACCCGAAAGGCAACTGTAACCTTTTGTAGAGTTGACAAACCGGGTCTCCCAAGTGCATATATATGTTGAACAAAGAACTCGTCGTGACTTCTTACACAAATTCAACAATACGAAGAAATAAATTTTGAGACATCCGAAAATGTCTGCGAAAAATCTCTTCATTAAAGGTTGGAGTTTCAGAAAAGTAGTCATTGAAAAATCACTTGGCAACTCGTTCTCGATCACGATAGATTACTCTACGACCATGAGCTGAACCTCCATGAACATCTATTGAATTTTGGGATGCTAATAATGCCCCCATTGCAAGATTGTTGGCTCACATTTATTGAAGTATCCTCTGTTGGAGCTTTTCAAGGCCATCGTCATCGTCGAAGAAGTGATTCATTTTCCTAAGATTTTTTATTAGAATACCAAGAACAATGTTGTGGTGTATAATTCTAAATGGTATGTCTATCTTAAATAGAGAAACTGAATATTTTGTAGAAAAAATCTGAGCCATTGGATTCAATATTTGAATTTGAACCATTGGATTTGTCAGTTGATTCTTGACCGTAGATCTGGAATATTATTTGCAATACTTAATCCGAGCCATTGGCTTCATTCTTTAAGTATGAATCATTAGATTTGTCGGTAGAATCTTAACCATTAGATTCGTTCTTTAAATATGAACTATTAGATTTGTCGGTAGAATCTTGACCATCGGATTCATTCTTTAAATATGGACCATTAGATTTGTCAGTAGAATCTTGATCGTTGATCGAGAATGTTGTTCAAAAAAATCTGCAAGACTTAATCTGAGCAATTGGATTCATTCCTGTAAATATGTACTTTTGGATTTGTCGGTAGAATCTTGACCATTGGATTAAAATTCTTAAATATGTGCTGTTAGATTTGTAGAAAACTTTACTTATAAATAAGTTCTAGTGGGATAAACATCTATATATTCACTCATTTACAACATTTCTTTCAACCATCTATTCTCATTTCTTTCCAATTTTTTCTATGGCAAGCTCACGAAATGCCAATTACAACATTGACGAAGATAAACAACTTTGTCATTCATAAATAGAAATTTTCCAAGATCCAGAAATTGGCATATCCCAAAAGAAGATCAGTTATAGCACTGTGTTACCGAGGCATTCAACCTACAAAAAGAATCTATGCCGGATAGAAGTGCTGACAGGAGCATAGTTGTTAAGATTCCGATCTTGGTATTAGAATCTTACGATTTTACGATCGTACATCTCTAAAACGATCCCGATCCTTGTAGGATCTTAAAATTAGTAAGATCTGGATAAGATCTCGATTCTGATTGTAGAACGTTATGATCTTATGGTCATACTCCCTTAACTGTTTCTACGATCTTACGATCATACACTCTTAACCGCTTCTTTTCTTTAATTTTGAACTTAGGAACTTGTACTCCTTATATATGATATGTAAAAAAAACAAAATATGGGTTTACTTAACTTGCAAGATTCTTTTACTTATTAGTATGTATAATTGTGTTTATCAATTACAATTTTATAAGATCTTAGGATCCAAATTCGATCCTACAATTCCGATCTTGCAAAGAGAAAAAATATCCCATATATGATCCACATCTTAACAACATTGGCCAGGAGTTCATATCATTTCTCAAGAATATTGGGGCGGGATGCATAGCCCAATAAATCAATCCAATACCCACACCACCGGACTACACGAGCCCAATCTCACTCTCATCTTCCGTTCCGCCCACGACAAGGAAGCCATTTCCTATTTTGGATACGACAGGCCAGGCCCCCTCATTCACATACAAAGAAGGCAAATGTTATAGGAAGAACACACAACAGCTTGTCCTAAGTACTAGTCTGTTATTTTTCTTTGTTTAATCTTCAAGGCTAGTTGTTGTAATCAAGAGGCTCCTATAAATAGGGCCTCCAACTTCATTTGTATTCATTTTTGAACTATTATCAACCTTTGTTTGCTTTTTGCATTCCAATTCTCTCAAAAATCTTTAAGAGCTCGAGGAAGCTGAAAATTCTCATTTCGAGTGTATACTCATCCATTTTGTGTCTAGACTTTAGATTGGTGCACCTATTTGTAATCGAGGCAACTCCGAAGTTGAATCCACCATTCTTGTACGTTTGATTTGGGATGAAATTTAAATATCTTATATTTTAAATTATTAGAAACCGGTTCTAATTGATAACTAATATCTAATTTTAAAACTATTATTGATTTAATATATTACAGTTTTTTAATAAGATATTTTTTTTCTATCTAAATATTAATTTTAATACTCATTTATTCAGAAAATAAGAAATAAAATGAAATAGTAATTCAAATATATTATAAAATTAGAAATAAAATAAAATATATACAAATTAAAATAAATTATAAGGTAAAAAAAGAAACATGTTTTATTATTAGTGTCCTAATATTTCCGAACAGGATACATTGTGTGAGGATATTTAGTATTAAATGTAAGGATATATTAGTGTTTAAATTAAACATAAATTAATATTGTAGACCATAGAGGCAGACATATTGTAGACCATTTAGGGTAAAATGGAGGGAAGTGCGCTGGAGAGGGAGTTCGCCGCCGATGGAGGGAAGTGTACTGGGCTTAGTCGGAGTCTGGGAGGGCAGGGTTCATTGGGTTTCAAGAGTGAGCGTAAGGAGGGGTACTTGAAGAGGAGGGATGAAGGGATTTCTAGTGACAAACAAAGGCGGGTTGGAGGACAGGTGCGAAGCGAGCTTGTAGGGTTATATGTGGGTAACATTCCGGTCGAAATCGACTCCAGGGAGATCCTTGAAGAGGCGGACAAAGTAGCTAGAGTTCGGGGCTGGTATTTCCCATTAAGAAGTTGGCCGGAGAAGAGTTTCAAGTTTGGATTTCTGAGATTCAGGAGCATTGAGGAAGCGGAGAGAGTTAGAAAGGAGTGGAATGGCCGAGAGTTTAAGGGGAGAAAACTTTGGGTGAAATGGGCTATACCAAGTAAGAAAAGGACAGTGGGAAGGGGAGGAAGGCTTAACTATATGGAGAAAAGGGGAGGAGGAGAGGCTAGGTTAAGTCCAGGGGATAACAGAAGGGTTGGATCGAGGAACATGGTCTCGAATGCATGGCGGGATGAACGATCATACGCTGAGGTGACTAAAGGGGGTTATGTCAGGGAAGCGGTAGGGGAAAAGTGCGGGGTGACTGAAGTGGTTAAACTTCAAGAGGTGCATGAGGATGTTGAGAAGCTTAAACGATCTGCGATAGTCGAACTAAAAAACTTTGAAGCAATCTTCGAATTTCAGGATTGGGTGTACACTCAATATCCAGGATGTGAAGACATTATCTATGGTGGTGGAATGCTAGTAGTGGTGGAATTTGATAGTGTTGAGGAAAAGGATAAATTTCTGATTGATCGAAGGGATGGGAGATTCATTGCATGGAAACGCAGGTGGGCAAAAGGGAAGTTAGTGAGGAAGCAGCTTGTCTGGACGTACTTTTTCGGTCTACCGTTCTCAGTGTGGTGCAAAGAGAACTTTCAGCTACTGACTAGGGGATGGGGGGAGGTTGTAAGAGTAGACAAAGATACATTACGGAGGAAAAGACTAGACCAAGCTCGATTGTTGGTGGCTGTGCATGATCGATCTATGATACCTGAATCGATAAAAGTTCAAGTGGGAAATGAGATTGAATGGATACGTATCTCAGCAAACTATAGCGAACCGGTGGTGGTAGCATGCGAGGAGGTAGGGGATAGAAAAGATTGGGCTGCCGGAAACCTGGAAGTAGGTAGTAAGGGCGGCAAGTTGCCAGACAAGGCGGAGGAGGGGGAGTCTAGCTCTTCGATGCATGGGGAATCGGAAAGGTTAGTGGCGGCTAAGTGTGGGGAGGTGTGCTTCCTGAAAAGATTTGAATGTGATAATGATGCCATTAAAAGCACATGCAATGGGGAGTCCCAAGAAAACCATGACAGCTCGAAAGGAGAGATGGAGGTGGCTGTAGAGGAGAGCAACGGGCTGGATGGTGGGCCTACTAGTAATGGGCTCATGAAGGCAGGTGAGATTTCTGAAGGGCTTTCAAAAGAGAAGCAAGGTGGGCCTGTTCTAAATGGGCCAATAAGGGGTGGGCTTAGGGTTGGGGGGGGGGGTGAAATAAATGATTGGGCTGAGAAGGACGGGTGCAGCAAGTTGAACGAGGGATCGGAGGGATTGGGGGTGTTGGGTCTAGGATCCAGTGTTATGGATAGAGCGCAGGGTGGAGCTAACCTTAATAGGGCTGAAAACGGTGGCTGGGGTGGTGAAAATTGGGTGGACCTAGAGAGTGTCGAAGAGATAGGGGGTGGGGGTTTACTGTCGGATGGGGCCGTGGGTCTGTCGCAAGACGCAAGGAGCAGTGCGGAGAACGGGGATTTAGCAATAGTTAATCCAAGGATAGGGGTTCTGGAAAACACAGAGATTGAGGAGGCGGATGTAGTAAGGGTGTTAGATGAGAGGGATAGTGGAGAAATTGGAGAAGAGGATGGACAAGGAAGGGAGAATAGGGAGAAGGAGGGGTGTAATTCGATACTTCATCCGGAAAGGCAGAGGGTCAAACGAGTGATGGCGGATGTAGTGAGGGATTTAGATGATAGGGTAAGCGAAGAGAATGGTGTCGATGAAGAACAAGGTAGGAAGGATAGGGAGAATGAGGGGTGCAATTTGATGCTATATCCGGAATTACAGAGGGTTGAACGAGCGTTGGCGGACGTGATTGGGGGTAGACTAAGAATGAAGCGGAGGGGGCGAAGGAGGACTCGGGGGGTGGTTCAGAAGGCAGTAGGAGGTAGTGAGATGAGTAAGGAAGTTGGTAGGGATGGGGACTCAGAATTCGCTAGATTGCAGTTTACGACGATGAGAACAAAGAAGGGGATCAAACTCGTGGACTTCTCGGAGGCTGAATTTACTCTTGAAGTTGCGAGATCATTGGGGTTAAGTTGTTTAGTGCATAGGAAGGAGGCAATCGGGAGGGTGATAAAGGAAATTAGTAAGGAATGGTGAAGGGGAGGGGGGCAGTGTTGCTGTAGAGTTTCTTTTAGGATGAGGATTATTACGTGTAATTTAAGGGGGATGAATGGAGGAGTGAGGCGAAGGGCACTGTTAAGACTCTGCAAGAAACTGAGACCGATAGTGCTATGTTGCCAGGAGCCCAAGATGGGAGAGATCCATGAGAGACTGATTAGGCGATTGTGGGGTTCAGATGGAAGTAAATTTTGCTTACAACCGGCAGAGGGTAACGCTGGAGGGATTGTGATAGTCTGGGATTCGAATAGCAGTTCGTTTAGCTTGGTTGAGAGGTGTCATAATTTCATATGGATTAGAGGCAGCATCCGTGGGGTGGAGGGGATGGTAAATATAGTTTCGGTCCATGCACCAAATAACAGAGTTGAGAGAGCAGAATTTTGGGAGAGGTTGGTTCAAAAGTGTGATACGACAAATGGGGAGTTGTGGTGTTTGAATGGGGACTTCAATGCAGTGGTGTCGGAGGATGAAAGAATAGGGGTCAGTGCAGATTTAGGATCAAATCGGGATTTTAAGAATATGATCGATCAGATGGGCTTGTTGATTTACCAATGGAATCGGGAAAATTCACTTGGTATGGGAGGGGTGGGAGGGCATGTAGTCGGCTAGATAGATTTCTACTCTCACCAGAGTGGCTTTGTATCAACAGTAGCATTATACAGAGGAGGGGAGATTCAGTGATGTCGGATCATTACCCAGTGTATTTGGAAATTGGTGAGAAGTCGTGGGGACCCAAACCGTTTAGATTCTATAACTACTGGGTAGATGAGAGGGGTTTCTCTGAATTGGTTAAAGAGGTTTGGGGGAACGAGGGGAATGGCAGGGAGTCAGGCAGAGGGTTTAAGATATGTGGGAAGTTGAGGCTGGTTAAGAAGAAAATAAGAGAGTGGGAGGGGTATGGCGCGGGGGAGTTAGATAAAAGAATAAAGGAGGTGATGACTGAGGTGAGGGAGTTGGAGGAATTGTTTCAGGGTGGGGAGGGAGATGAAGAAAGTAGGCAGGCCTGGGGGGCGAAGAGAGGGGAGTTAAGTTATTACTAAACGAGGAAAGAAGATGGGCTCAAAAATCGAGAGTAAGGTGGCTGAAAGAAGGGGACAACAACACTCGTTTTTTTCACGCAATGACAGCTATCCATAGGCGAAGAGGATATATAGCGGCAATTAGTAGGGAGGGGCAGATAGTCGAAGATCCTAGGCAAATTAAAGAGTTGGCATACAATTATTTCAAACAAGCTTTTGCAAAGCAGGAAGGGGAATTATTTGATATTGTGGATCTTGGAATGGACAAAATTGGTGATAGGGACAGAGAATGGTTGGAAAGGGGGTTTCTGGAGGAAGAGATTCGGTCGGCAATATGGAGCTGTGATAGTAACAAGGCGCCGGGGCCAGATGGCTTCAACATCGGATTTATTAAAAAATATTGGGACTTGGTTAAGGGCGATGTTTTGGAAGCTTTTCAGAGGTTTGAAAGGGATGGGAAACTACCAAGGGAAGTTGGCGGATCGTTTATTACTTTAATTCCCAAAGTAGATAACCCTCTGGAGTTTAGTCAGTTCAGACCGATTTCCCTGGTGGGTTGCATTTACAAGATAATTGCAAAAACACTGGCAAGGAGGCTGCAACCGGTGGTGGGAGGCATTGTGGGACCATCTCAGATGGCTTTTGTCGCAGGTAGGCAGATTCTGGATGGAGCACTTATTGCATCCGAAGTCATTCATTCAACTCATACTAAAGGAAGAAGTGGATTTTCTATTAAATTGGATTTTGCAAAAGCATATGACAAGGTGTCATGGGAGGCGTTGGCTCGGGTACTAAAGGTCACGGGCTTTGGGAATAGATGGTCTAAGTGGATAATGGAGTGTGTTTCATTGGCTACGGTGGCTGTATTGGTAAATGGCTCGCCAACGGTTTTTTCAAGATGGAAAGGGGGCTTAGACAAGGGGATCCATTGTCCCCGTATCTGTTTGTGATTGTAGCTGAGATTGTGAATAAGCTGCTGACTAAAGCGAAGAAATTAGGGATACTTAAAGGGCTTAAGGTGGGAGATGGCGAGCTGGAAATAAGCCACCTTCAATTTGCGGACGATACACTAATTTTCTGTGAAGGACAGCTCAATCAAGTAATGGTCTTAAAAAGAATTCTAAGATGCCTCACACTAGCTACCGGGCTACACATAAATTATGCAAAGTGCAGAATTTATAGTATCAATTGCTCCAGTAATCTGATGGCCGAGGCAGCGGATATGCTGGGGTGTGAAACGGGGAGTTGGCCTATGACTTATTTGGGGTTACCTATTGGGGGCAGGATAAATGGGCTGTCAATTTGGAATCCAGTGTTGGAAAAGGTTGAGAAGAGATTGGCCGGATGGAAGGGGAAACTACTTTCGCAAGCTGGAAGAGCCTGTTTAATTAAGTCTGTACTGAATTCTCTACCGGTGTATTTTTTGTCTTTGTTTAAAGTTCCAAGTTCGGTTGCAGATAGGCTGGAGAAAATTAAGAGAGGGTTTTATTGGAATAGGGGGGCAGAGGGAAGCAAACTGCACACGATATGCTGGGAAAGGATATGTTGCCAAAAGGAGGACGGTGGGTTGGGGGTGTGGAATGTAAAGGATCTCAATTCGGCTTTGTTGCTAAAATGGAAGTGGAGGTTCGGAAACGAAAACTCAATGTGGAAGATGGTAATAGACTCAAAATACTATGGGATGAGGTCTCCATTGGTACTGGATACTAAGGTGTGTAGATCAACTTGGGGAAGCATTTGTAAGGCTTGGAGTACTATGGATGAGGGCAGTCAGGGGGGTGGGTAATGGGTTGGATACTAGACTATGGGAGGACAGGTGGGATGAGGGGGGGCGGACGTTGAGGGAGCTATTCCCTAGGATTTATGCTCTAGCTACCAATAAAGAGGGAATGATTGCGGAGTATGGGAGTTGGGAAGGGATGGAGTGGCGCTGGAACATTAGTTTAAGAAGGAGGTTGTTTGAATGGGAAAATGAGATATGGGAGGGGTTTATGGGAACGTTGCAAAGGATTCAATTGAGTCGGTTTACTAAGGATAGGGTGGTTTGGTTAAAAGAGGGAAATGGTGGTTTCACAACTCGGTCGTGTAGGGCTAGGATATTAGGGGGGTGTGAGGCAGCTAAGCAGAATCGGTGGAGAACTTTCTGGAAAATTAAAGCCCCCATGAAGGCGAAATTGTTAGTTTGGAAGTTAATGTCACACGGACTACCGGTGAGGGAGACTCTTCTTCGAAGGGGGTGCATTCAACCAGAGGACTCCCTTTGTTCATATTGTGCAAAGGAGGTGGAATCGGATGACCATCTCTTTTGTAGATGCGAATTCGCGGGGAAAATGTGGTATCAGGGAGTGGCATCTTTCGGGATTAATTGGGCTATGCCTGGCAGTGTACAAAGTTTAGTTAATTGGTGGCTAGAGGGATGTCCAAATCTGAATAGGAGGGATAGTTGGTATATCACAGGGGTGGCAATTATATGGGCAATATGGGAATTTAGGAATGCGTCTATCTTCAGAGGAGAAACGATGGATTTAGTGGCGGCTTTTGAAGATGTTAAATTGAGAGTTTGTTTGTGGTGGACAGCAGCAGTAGGGAATGGTCCTGGTTACAGCTTAGGTGAGTCAGAGAGACATTTTCCAGATGGTTTGGTGCAGAATATGAGGAGGAGGGCTAACGGACCCAGGAGAGGGCTGGTGTGGATTCGACCGGAGAAGGGTTGGTGGAAGATAAATACAGACGGATCATCCATTGGCAATCCGGGACCAGCGGGAATAGGTGGAGTCATCCGAGATGATAATGGTGTTGTCATTATGGTATTATCAGATTACATAGGGGAGACAGATTCTGTTGAAGCAGAATTCGTGGCTATTAGTAGAGTTTGCAGCATATTAATTCGCGATCAAAACTTCCCTCTCCCCAGAATGATGTTTGAATGCGACTCTAGTAATATAGTGCGCTGGCTACCAGACTTGGGGAGAGTTCCGTGGCGGTTACAAAAGCATACAGGACCGATAGCTACAATTTTGGCCTGCGCAGGAGAGGTTCGTTTTATGCATATTCTGAGGGAACGGAATTCGCTAGCTGATCATTGGGCTAGGAATAGAGCAGCAGGCGGAGAAAGATTAGAATTATGGTGTTGAATGAAAAAAGAAGAGGCTGAGGATGGTGTGGTCGATTGAATTGGGGAGCGAAGGAGGAGGCAAGAGAAGGGTGTGACTAGTTTTTGAATCACTTACTATTGTTTTGTTTTGTAGGTACTGTAAGCGATGGAGATGATGCTGTTGACACCTTTTGATGAGGATATAAGACCTGGAGGAATGTAGACGTTATCAATGCTGCTGTTGCTCCATCTGATCCTAGAAGCGCTGGTTGTGTGGGAAACTTGGTGATTCATAATGGAAGGTTGCTGATCGCTACAGGAGTGGAAATGTCGACCCTTAGCAATATACACACTTAGCCAACCGAAAGCTTAACCGGTGAGAGTCGATCTAAGCATCTCCAGATGTTGCACAGGTGATGTTATCCTGACATTCTTGAACTTAATTTCAGTCATGTTGAGCCTGTTGTGGTTTTTCTTGGTGCATCGGATAATAAGGGTGATAGGGCAATCCATTGCTTCGACCCCTCAATTTGGTATTACTTCCTTGCTTTGGTAATATAACCATCTTTTTACATTGGCCTTCAATCCTTTCTGTTCATCGCCAGCTTCTGTGAATCTAGATCCATATCATTCTGTGGTCCATAATAGCGCTTTTTCATAATCCCTGACTACCCCATCAAAATCAATTTTCCCCTCCACCATCATATTCAACCTGATGCCTATGTATAAGGGAGTCAAGGTACTATCTTTACATTTCAACAATCTCCTATCTGTATTGCAATAAGGTTTGAGAGTGTATGGGCTTTGGGACAATTCTGAAAAGGCGGATAACCATTGGATTAATATGTGTGTTAGAAAAAAAAAAGAGAAGAAAAAAGAAGAAAAAGAAAGAAGAAGAAAAGAAGGAAAAGAAAAAGAAATAGAAAAGAAAAAGGAAGGAAAACAATTGAGAGTGTATGTCTAAGTTGCAGGGAGTATCAGCCGAGAGAAAAAGTTGAAGATGCAGGTTGATGACAGATGTGGGGCTGTTTTGGTATTAGATTACAATGGGATAGTGAGGTTCTGTTGGCATTAGATTACAATGGGATAATGAGTTGGGATGTCTTTTGGGGAGCCTGACTTGCCGCTCAATTGGGTTATGCTTCTCATAGAAAGGCTGTATTATCTCGGGGGTACTAAGGTATCGTAATTGAAAAACTCTCAAATCTTATTGGCGTGAAATGTATAGATGGCTCCTTACCTTCCATTAATACAAAACCCTTCCACCTTTCCATACTTGCCATGATCCTCTCAACCTTTATACCTTCTGTTTCGATGCACTGGTTGTGAGACTATTTACAGGGGAGACGTGACTATGAATTAAGTGTCTAGATTGTCTCGTGTACTCATCTGTGAGACCAAATGTTAGTCCTCGATTGAATGCTCGATTGGCAGGCAAAAGAAGCTGGAGTGCATAGTGGCTGTGTGTTTTCTTTGACTAATCTGCTTTGTGACCGCTGTAACTATTGCTGCTTGAGATGTTTTGAATCACCGCTTGCTGCTGCTGCCATTTGTGAGGTCGACGAAGTTATGTCACCAGCGCTGTTGGTATACTATGAAGGGTGTCGATATATCCTATGGGTGGGATGCATAAGTCTTGTACAAGTATACTTGGTATATTGAGTCTATGGGTTTTAAATTATTGTTGGTTATGTACCCCTAAAACGTTGTTTGGTATTTACATTATGGAATAATAACAAGTTTCCCTCAAAAAAAAAAAAAAAATTAAACATAAATTAAGAATTTATATGATATGATTGTATTGAGCTTTAATTTTAAATTAATTTATTTAGGTTTGATGTATATATTGATGTGTGGTTATTGATTGAACTGGAATTATTAATGATAGTGAGTATAAAATTTTAAATATATTTATTTTTTGATATGATGTAATGGGATATGTTTTGTGATTAATAAGTATTTAATTATTTCTTAAAATAAAAATAAGAAAAAAATTGTTTTTGAGGGGAAAAAAGTGAAACATAAATAATGAACAGAATGTGTATTATTTATTTTAATTAAATAACATTAAAAATAATATAAAAATAAAATAAGCCAACATAAGGAGATCATTTCCGTGACCTATTTTAGTTACTCCCTCCGTCCCGCGAAGATTGAAGCCTTTCTTTTGGGCACGGTAATTTAGGTAGTGGAGTTTAGTAGTTAAAGTGGTGTGGGTATTTGTGTTTAAGATTATAATGAATTTTGATATTGTTTATTGTTTAACTTTGACTTAATATTATCGTAGTGATGTAATTTGAGAAAAATATTCAAATGTGGTCTTGTTAGAATCGTCTAATCGTGTAGTTTTAGAATATATATTTTATACAATTTTTATTTGTATCAATTTTGTAATATGAAGAGTTAAAGAAATATAAGGGACTTTGTGTAGGAAAGTAATAATGCATTGGAATTTGTGCAGAATAGTAAAAGTAAGTATTTTTAATGGGATTTGACAATAATTAAGATTCTAATCAAACTTATATTAATTTAATTTTTCTAAAAACGGAAAGGGTTCAAACTTCGTGGGACACCCCAAAAAGGAATAGGGTTCAAACTTCGTGGGACGGAGGGAGTATAATATCATGTTAAAACTACTCGTGTAAGAGTGATTATATTTTTGTTTTTAGTTATTTTAAAATAAGTGTTTTAATAAGTGATCATATATATATATATATATATATATATATATATATATACTAGTGCTCGTTTTGATCGGGTGATGCCCCTCGCTTGGATAAAGAATCCCCTAACAGGGCGTTTGGTTCGGGGTATCTGAGATTCCCACTGGGAATTTTGGGTATGGAATGAAACATGCCCATGTTTGGTTCGGGGCATGTTTCATGTGGGAATGTCACATTCTCACCGAGGTGGGAATGTTGGGTGTTTTAGGTGGGAATCACATTCCCACCTGGAGGGCAGGTAATCTTAGATTACCACCTCCACTTTACCTACTTTTATATTAATTTGACTTTTATACCCTCACTTTTTATACTTATTTTATTTTATAAATTTAGATATTTGTATTCTAAAATGATAAATATATGAAATTTAATTTTAAAAAATAAATTGAAAAATTTTGAAAATTATTTAAACATATTTTTTTAAATATATATATATATTCTCATATTTTAATATATATTTTTATATTTTCTTAAAATTTACTTTTCTTCTATATATAAAATAAAAATATTAAGCATTTAGAGACATTAAATAAGTAATTATCATACAATAAATTACATATAAAGAATTTTCAATATTTTAAAAAATAAACCGGCTTAAATATTTCTATTGTGTAGCAAAATGACATAATTATAACATTCGTTCAATTGAAATTCAGGGACATTATGGTAAATTATTTAGAACTAGAAATCTGAGATTCCCAATCTAACCAAACGCAATAATCTTAAAACATCAAAAAATAAGATTCCCAGCAATCTCATATTCCCAGTAATCTTACATTCCCAGCAATCACATTCCCACTGGTAATCTATGATCCCTCCAACCAAACGCACCGTAAAGGTGTTGTTCACTCAAACATTCCATGGTGCAATTGGCTTTATCATGTTTTCATCACAACACACATTTATTCACTCTGATTAATAGTGTCACACAATATCACTGTTGTGTCTGTCAACACAACAGTAAGTCGGACAACCGGGCGTAGATTTACAGTAGGAGCACAACAGACCATCTACTGTTGTAAACTAACATCATCCCCTATACTCCCAATTTAATGTATCATAATCTTTGTCAACCAATCTACTGTCTTACTTTGCCAACTAATTTACTTTGGCAGCCAACTTACTTTGGATTTATTTACTTAGAATGAATAATTACGATATGATCCGATTGAACATCTTCAATCAATTGGATATACAACCAATTACCTTGGCAACAGTTATTGACCCAACGAAAGCCTATCCGTATGATAGAAATCGCTACCATTAGCCCAAGTTGTGTAGTTCATATTGTATGCAGGTAAGGATGAACAAGCTCATCACTCATTACTTCCATTGTTTTACTGACTGTCGGCCCAAGGTATGGAGCTGCATACCTTGGACATAAAATATCAAATATAAACATAATTAAGTTTTGTATACTTATACCACCAACAAATTAATCAATCAAAATGAAAGAAACATGAGGTATACCCGGAAACAAAAGAACTTAACATAATTCTACCGAAAAAAAAAAATTCTACCGAAAAAAGAACTTAACATAAAATATAAATCTTATATTGCGCACATATCGACTCGTGACTCAAAAACTGTTGCAATAAATACGAGGTCTTATACACATTTTATATTTTTGTAATTGATAAAAACTAGATTTTTTTCGCTCGCTACACACGGGTGGTGAACTAGTATAATTATATAAAATAAGAATATAGTGTTTTTTGGATTACATGAGATTCAAAGTCTTTTGCTTAAATAGTGGTTAGAATGCATGCAACAAAAAATTAAAAGTAAAATAAAGGAGATAATAAGATGAATGAAGGAAATTCAAAATAGGTAGACATATACTATAAAATAAATTATTTTACTTTTAAAAATTAAAAATATATAGTTCTCTTTCATATCTAAAATGAGGAGAGCAAGTGAAAAATAAATACCCCTTAACTATTCAAATTAGAAAAAATTACTCCATTCATCCCACTAATAGATATATTTTGTTATATTAATAGATATATTTATTTTCTAAATTTAGATATTGATGATGTGTCCGATGACGTGGAATTAGTCAGCAGATTACGTGTAAACTTAAGGGCCGTTGATGTAAACAGAGCATATAATGACTGATTAACACTTTAAAATTAAGAAGGGTGAATTAAATTTAATAAGGACAAAAGAGTCTGCACAGGCAAAAAAGTATTCAGGATTTATTATATAGATAATAGATTAACATAGAAGCAGAAGTTAATAAAGAAGGACATGTGTTTCGATAATTGTAAAAAGGGACAAGCGGAGGACCGAGATGACAATGCCTGCGAAAATCAGCCCCCAAATGGTATATGTAGCTGCAACAAAAAAGTAAAAGTTTATGGCAAATGAGGAAAGCTTTATTGCTTATTGAGGAAAAGAAATTCTCAATAGTAGAGTAATAACTATGCTACCGGATAGTGATATTATTTGTTGATTGATTTGAGGATCCAATACCAAAAATATCAATTAGTTTGATCACAAATCTGATCGTTTCCAAAAGATTTAAAAATACATAAATAAAATAAAATAAAAATAATATGAACCTAATAATCATGAATCAAATTGCCTGAATCAGTTATTCATTGAAACAATGCTTCGTTACTGATCATGAAGGAAACATGGAAGAAAATGTTGAACTGAAAAACCTTTCTATATGCACCTAACTCCATGAGTCAGAAGAACAGAATTTTTCTCGATACATCCTTCACATAATGCACTAACATCAACACCCAACCCCTCTCTAACATATCCAAATCCTCCATATGAAAACTAAAGAAGCAATGGACAAATTACCATCATATCTGAAAAACAAAAATTAAGAAACTGCACACACACATAGTAGCGCAAGATCAAGATCTCAAATTCCCTAAGCTCAAAACAGTCTAAGGCACGATTCAGACCTACTAAATAAAATTGAATTGAAATATGAGGCCCAATCAATGGAATCCAGTTACACCATATCAAAAATCAGTACAATGACCAATCAACAAATCGAGAAGAAATATTAAAATTAGCAAAACCAATTTAAGGAAAAAAAATTAAACTTTCACTCACCTCGTTGAAATCCATCAAATGCAAGGTCCCCAATCGAATGGAAAACACACATTCCTCGGACGACACAACCCAAAGAATCCCCCAATCGAAACCTACACAAGCAGAAGAACAAAATAAAGCAATCTGAAATCCAAATATGTGGGCGAAAATTAAAGCGAGGCAACTATATTACTACTAAATGAGCGTCTACATTCTGGTTCAGAGATTAAAAAAAGTACCAACATCTACAGTACCAAAAAATAAAATTATAAAGAAAAACAAAAAAGAAAATTACCTTTACACACAATACCCCAATATCCAAAACCCGACTTTCACCAACGGACGTGCACTTTACGGCAGCGAGGGCGGCAAAGCAAGAGCAGTGAGGGCAAGGCAAGGCCGAAGAGAAGAAAGCTGTGGTGCCGCAGAGCACCAATGGCTGGTGGACGATGGAGGCACACGCAAACAATGGCGCAATGGTGAGGGTTCGAAAAATATCAACAAGTGTGCCTATAGTCAGCCTCCACCAACCCAAAAAAGCAAAGGGGGAAAATTTGAGCAAACAAACAGTATTCTTGACGAGAAGAGACCAAAAATCTGAGAGCACCCAACCATTTAAAGTTTTTTCCAGTACACCCATTACTTAGAAATAAGGGGAAAGTAAGAAAAACTGACATAACCCTAACAAGTTGGGACACACGATTGAGAAACCTGAACACTGGCACGTAAGGAGGAGATCAAATGAACAATGAACAAGAAAATAATAAATTGATGAAGCATGTAGGTTGCCATTAATTAATTGATCTCCCATGCAGGTTAGCATTAATTTAATTGGTGAAGCACGTAGCTGAGAATAAATTTTGATCCATAATATAAAAGGAAATGTGGATTAATTTGAATGCAGAATTTGATTTAATCTACATTAACAGAACACAAATTAGATATCATACGAAAGGAATTCACTGCGTTGTTCTGTTCATTCAAGTAGAAGGGTGATTCATCTATGATAAAGGCATGGATCGCTGAATCTCAAAATCACTTAGTGATTATGTTTTTTGGTAATGCTGAATAACATTGGCAAGCCGCTTCGCAGTCCACTTAACCACAAAAATTAACACAAGTCTAGTTTTTTCAGAATTAACAAAGTGGAGGTTTATTTTTCGGCAAGAAAAAAGTTTGGGTACTAATATGACCATTTTGAGATAGTTTAGGTCTATAAAATAGGAATTGCTCTTATAGTTATTGCAAACTCTCTCCTTACCTGAAAATGTATAAAGGAATTATAATGCAAATGGAAAAGTGCTGCACACAGCCATAAAATAGTATACACCTGCTCGTCGGGACTTGTTCAATTTCCTTGCGATGAAAGGTACATCAATTGCACGACGAAATGTTAGCACTGCCCAAACACGAACAATGACGTATATTAGCACAAAATTGATTATTATGATGGATATTCACGGCAAGGATGTATATGATTCAGTTATATTATACTTGCATAGTATCCTGGGAGGCGGTCACAATGAGAATAATCATCTACAATCTGCAAGGCCCAAAACTACTTTAGCGAGAAGTAAATATTAGTTGTATGAAAAAAAAATGCAATTCAGAGCGTCATCTTTCAAGGAGAATGGATCCATGGTTTTGTTATTAGACCTGCCAACCTATAAACCGATGATGATGAGCAGCATCCACTATATATTCAAAATAGATGAAGTCGTAACTACAACTACACTATAACTAATCATAAATGTACAGAGATATGTGGCATAAATATCTACTGAATAAAAGAGATATATAACTGTTGAATCAAAACAATTTAACCTAATTATACAATTTTAACATAAAATTACAGGAACATAAGAACATTATAAAAACAAAATAGAAATCCAATTGCAGAACAGATAAAAACCCCCCAAATTGCCAATGACCTAACTGAAAGGTGAATGAACGCAAAACATAAGCTAAAACAATTACTGAATCGATTGGTAAAATAGCAGAAAATGAAAATTGCAGACACAACGGCTTTTGAAAGACAAAATCAGAAATTGGAAAGACTCATATATCTATTGACAAATTTTATAAACTCAGAAATCAGGTTCTAAAAAAGAGCATCGTGCACACCATTATTCAGAGTAAAAGCAAAGGCAAAAATAGAGGAAACACACAAAAATAACGAAATGGAACCCGAATCAAACCCCCCAACCAGTCAAAAAAACCATGGTGAGGAACATTAACAATTAAAGAACCCCATCTTTGAATTTTCTTAGTGAAACATCCTTCCCATCAATATGATGTTCACATAAAAGAGTCAGAATCACAAAAAGCAGTAGCTAAGCACTTTCAATAGGATGCACAGATAGACACGCACGAAGGACGGCGTTGGTGGGCTCGGCGGAGACGGATTTTGAGGGAGCAGGATGACGAGGGTAGGGATGCAGCTGGGCTGTACGAAATGGAAATTTGCAAAATTAGGAAAACCAAAAAATTGAGATTCGCAAAGTATATCACAATATGAAAACTTCCTTATGTACCCCAAATCCCTAATTCAATAGGAATCCGAAGCATCGCACTGCGGTCGCCAGAGGATGGAGATGAAAATCACAACGGGCAAATGCGGCCAGACGGCGACTCGGAGGCGGCAATCTGCTAGGGTTCCATGAGAGTATCACTGCTTCACTCGGGCGGCGGCGACGATAGAGCACTGGGTCAAGAAACGCAGGAGGTGGAGCGATTAGGGCGTACCCTAATTCCAAATCATTGAGGCTGGCACAGCTAGGACTGGAGAAGACAGTTACGGAATTAACGAAATTGATGGAGCGAAGGCGGCGGATCTGGAATGGTCGTTAAAGGTTCCTCCACTAAAAGTTTCCTCTGCAACAGGGACGGCGGATCTGCAGATGTTAGGCTAATCCATGACCACCCAACCATCCAACCATCTCATTATTTAATTAATTTCTCTCTCCTCCAACTCATCATTATTTACTCAACCCAACCATCCCAATTTTACATACTTTATCAATAACCACCCAACCATCCAACCACAATATTATAAATAATTAATTTAATTTGTACAATTTTAAATTATGTTGCAATAAAAAAATTAATGTATCAAAAAAATAAATATTTTATCTTACTTATAAAAAATAAAAATCTAAAATTTTAATATATTTTTATTTATTTTTATTTCCTATAAATTTTAAAATAGGTTAAATATATTAAAATTGATATATTATGTATTTAACAAAAATATATCAAGAATGGTTTTTATTTGTAGAGAATGAAAAATTATAAAATTTGGTATATTTTAAAATTATATTTATTTATTTATATAAAAGATATAATCATTTTATTATATGAATTAAAAAAAATTACTTGACCAATGAAATTGAGACAAGTGTCTCAATCCCATTGGTCAAATGAAAGAGACCAAGTGGTCTCAATGTTGGCCATGGCCAACCTTCCCAACCCAACCACTTTTTTTTTTTTTTAATAAATAATGATGTGGAAGGTTGGGTCTCCCATTAAAGATCATGGATAAGGATGGTCTTAGGCCCCAATGGAACCACCTCACAATGGAGTTTAAAATAAATAACTAATTAAATAATTAATAGAATTACACACGGTGGACCCCACAAATGGTAAATAGCAAAATAAAGTAAGGGCAAAACCGAGACGTCATGTCACATGGAATGGCTATTGAGACTTGTATATAATGATATTTGTTGAACAGTCTATATACAGGCTAGAAAATTATAATGGGAGCTCATGCCACACAATACAAAAGGAATAAAAGGGAGGGATAAGGGCCGGATGGGGAATCAAATCCCTAGGTTAAGAGTCGGCGGACTTAACCATAAGTCCCCATCCCCTTTTAATTTTATATTTGTCAAAATAAAATAATTAAAAAAGCAGACAAGAAATTATAATATGATGGGAAATATAACAAGATGAAATAAAATAGGAGTATTTATTAAAAACCATATCAAATGAAAAATCACTTATTAAAAAATGGAATATAAAATAGGCTCTTAAGCTTTAGAGGCCGTTAGGTTATGACAAGAGCAAATGTAAGAAAAGTACCTCTTTCAAAAAATACTTACAACTTCACTACCCTATACTAAAATACTTACAACTTAACTACCTAACTACCAAAAATACCCCTTACTTTTCAAACCCACTACAAATAAAATAATAAACCCCCAATCAACCAATTATAACTTACAAATCAAACACCTAATAAACCATACATCTAAAAATAAAACTATCAAGCAAACAATTAAAACTTACTCAATAAAGAAATGGATCAAGAAGTAATAAATTCATTAATATATGAATATGGAATATATTTACAAACTATGGAAGAAAGAATTGAAAATTGGAATGATATTGTTTATACTATGCTAATATTTTTAACTGAATATAATCAAAAAGTATATCCCTATTCAGAAGAAAAATGTTTTTGGGACAGAATAATTCTCCTTAGAATTGGTTCAGAAAGTGAAAACTATGATGACGACTATCCAGGAAATTTAAGTAATTACGGTGAATATGATTTCTCTGATTAAGTATAAAATTGGAAACCCATACTACATCCACAAACATCACCAATTTTTATAAAAAAGCAAATAAACATTTTACCCTCAAAACAATTTGGTATCAGAGCCCAGAACGATTAATTTGGACATGAGTAACCATAATGATCATATATTAAACTATCATATGTCAAGATTAAGATTAAATACTTCAGAACGATTAATTTGGACATGAGTAACCATAATCATAATGATCATATATTAAACTATCATATGTCAAGATTAAGATTAAATACTTCAGAACGATTAATTTGGACATGAGTAACCATAATCATAATGATCATATATTAAACTATCATATGTCAAGATTAAGATTAAATACTTCAGAACGATTAATTTGGACATGAGTAACCATAATCATAATGATCATATATTAAACTATCATATGTCAAGATTAAGATTAAATACTCCAGAACGATTAATTTGGACATGAGTAACCATAATCATAATGATCATATATTAAACTATCATATGTCAAGATTAAGATTAAATACTTCAGAACAACTATACCCAGAATATATTCCAACAGCAAGATATCCTTTAGATGAAAATCAAGAAATAGATTATCCACTAAGTACGATTAATCCACTCGATACTGAAAACTATATAATAAATAGAAATGATGAATATGCACAAAATAACACCGAGAGCTTGATGATACAAGCAAGAATTGAAAGAGCATTTCTAAACAGAATAAGAGGATTAGAACCACAAATAAGACCACTTACAGACATAAGAAGCAACGATAATCGTAGATTTTTAACACCCACATTTAATCCTGATCATGAAATAAGTCAAAGAGAAATAGAAAATATGGATCAACAAATAGAAGAAAGAAAAACATACATAGATAGAAGAAGAAGAAGAAGATTAAATAGATTACAAAACGATGAAGAATTTGGAATAAGACTAGGAAATAGAGGAAAAAGATTACTTTGGATAGGAAACTATATAATTGAAACGGAAGAATATAATGGTAATTTAATACAATTTATATCAAAAAGAGACGAAGAACAAGAGTTAGTATCACAAGTCAAATTATCTATAATCAACAATGAAATTACAACTTACAGAATGTTTCCAGGATATATAATACACAACACCATGTTTACTAGAACACCTTCACCCGAAATTTCAGATCAAGAATCAAATTATAGTGAAGACTAATAAGATGCCAGGAATAAAGTTAGAGAACGAAACAATAGAAAGACTGACTAATAAAATTCATGAGATAGAAAGTCAACCACAAGATATAAGTACCATAATAATGAAACAAAAACTATTAAGAATAAAATTCAAGATTTCTAAAATGATAGATGAAAGAGAAGCATATGTAATTGTACAAAAACACATAGATCCAGAAAAAGAAGAATCGGAGTTAATAAAAGAATGGTATTTAAATGAATTAGAAATAATAGAAATAGAAGAATTAGAAAGGGAAACTGAAATAGATGAAGTAAACGACTTCATTAGAAACATAAGAAATATTAGAAGATGAGTTATCTAGAAGATTTAGAAACAATAAAAGATGGAATTGAACTAATAAAAGAACTAATGATAAGTCTAGATACAAGACTCTACAATATCGAAAGATACATAGACAAAACAATAATTAAAACTCCACAAAAGCAAGTAGAATTAGAAAAGTCACTCCCACTACCGAAATGGGAAAAAACACCAGAACCAGGAAGTCTCGATCATAGAGTAATGATGAAAGAAATAGAAAAATTAAACAAACAAAACAAAATTAGAATCCTGATAGAAAAAGTAGAAAAATTAAAAAAGATAAACGAAGAAATAAAGGAAGATAAATTAGAAAGTAGAGAAGATAAAGAAGAAACAGAATGAATACAAGTATAGAAGACTTAATAAATGAATTAAGTAGTGATTTAGAACGACTAAATTTAGAACCAATATATACAGGAACATTTTCAGAAACAGAATTAGAAACTAATGAAAGCGATTTGGAAGAACAACATAAAGTCTTTATGAACAATCATAGATTATATTTACCATCATCAGAAGTAGTTGGAGAAAGTAGCACCACCTTGCCAAGAGAAGGTGTAACAGGAACTATACCAATGGAAGTAGATCAAACTACAAATAGACAAAATGTAGACAATTATCATAGTAGATTACAAAATTTACCTTCAAGAAATTTTCCAATAAGAAAAACAACCTCTAAAAAAGAAATTTGGAAATACAATGAAGATTTTGAGTTAAAGGAAACAAGAATAGGAAATGTAAGACCAGGAGATGCAATATTCCTAAACCTGGATTGTCTTAAACAGCCAAGTCTAGAACTAGAAAAATGGAAACAGATAATAAGAATACATTTAATGTCAGAAGAAAGTACGTCAAGAGCAAAAACATTAAAAATATGGAATTTAGTCCAAGGAAATGTGGCACAATTCCTTGCAGGAATTTCTTCAAATACAAAACAAACTTATATGAATACAATTACTCAAGGATTTGGACAAGATGTAAACACAGGAATAGAGGAATTTATCAATATCATACAAGAAGAATTCCTAGGAGTACAGAGCTTAGATAACAATGCTATAATAGAGGAACGAGATCAAGCGTTACTAAGATTAAATAAAATAAGACTAAGAGATTTATGCTTTTTTGATCAATTCTCTGAACAATTTAAAAGTTACTATTATACAGCTTATACAAGCTCACAAAATAATGAACACACCATGAACTCTATATTTTCAAAACTACCATCACCATGGGATGAATATATGTGGAAAACATGGATTCAAAATAAAAATGACTATCCGAATAATTTAGGAAGCCGAATAAGATTAATAAGACAGGTAATAACTGAGTTATGTTACCAAAGAAAAATATTAGACCACACTAAAATATATAATAAAGCTGCTGATTTATGCTGTCAAGAAAATGCAGAAAATTTTGAATGGGGAAAAAATAAATCATATAGAAAAAATAAGAGATTTAAAAAATTTAAACCAATAAAAAGAAAATTTAAGAAAGGAAAAAGATTTAAAATCTTTAATAAGAAAAAATTCTTTAAGCCAAAATTTGGAAGAAAATATTATAAAAGAAGAAATGATAAAAGACAAAATAAAAAGAATCCAACCACATGTAAATGTTATAACTGCGGAGAAATAGGACACTTTGCAAGTGATTGTACAAAACCAAAGAAAAAACAAGTAAGATTTATGGAATATGAGATTATAGATGAACAAATATTCAAAGAAATAGAATCAGATCTAGAAAGTATAAGTGAACCAGAATCAGGAGATGAGATATATGAAGTAAAATTCTCTGAAATAGAAAATGAATAAAGATAAAGAAATAATCACAGAAGAACAAGAGGAAACAAAAGAAATAGAATATGTAGAACAATATGAAGGACAAAGAGGATACGCAATAAAAGCTATCTTAAGTCCAGAACAAATTAATAAAATACAAGGATTAGATCTAAAACATGGATTCAAGCATACAAATTTTAATATATTATCAAGAACATTCTCAAGAAATAATATAGTAATTCATGAATATCATGAACTAGAAAAAACAGTAGATGTATGTAACACTAATACTACTCTAAAACTGCACCTTTTAACAAAAGATATAATAAATAAAGGATTAGAAAAATTAAGTAGAAAGAAAACAGAGAAAATACAATACGTACATTTAGCAGGAGTAAAGATTCTAATAAAATCTTTATTTAGAAGTGGAATAGACTTACCAGTAACAATAAGCCTACATGATTCAAGATTATTAAATCCACAAGACTCACATTTAGGAACTATTAATGGAAACCTAATTTACCAAAAACTACTATTTACATGTTACCCAAACTATTGTGTATCTTTACAAGATCAAAATATAGACGAAACGTTAACCCTATACATAAAAGTACATAGGAATGATGTAATGAAAAATGAAAGTAAAATATTTACAGTACATTATAGTGCTTTTTACAGCTACCTAAATAGCAATAGACTAAAACCTTATGATGATAAAAAGACAATAGAAATACACGAAGCATGTAGAGACACAATAGCAGATCTAATATTACCAGAATTGAATAATCCAACGTTACAAGATGATTGGATAATTGATCTTGCAGACAAGAAAAATACAATAGAGATTGGAAAACCATTAGAAAATAGGAGACCACAATTATCCTATATAGGAAGAACAATGAGTAGCAGAAAAAGTATAGATTATAGCCCAAGAACAAATCTAATACTTGATCAACCAAGACATAGTATTGATATCCCATACGAAAAGAGTAAACAAAAAGCCCAAACCTGGAGAATTAATATAGAATATTATAATGGCACAAACTGGATAAAAGGACCAAATATATTAGTAGACACTGGAGCTGGTAAGAATCATATAGGAAAAACTTGTATAAATGGATTAACAAAGCATATAGGAACAGAATATAGATATACTACTTTTGAAGGAGAAGTAAAAAGAGTAAATGAAATAGTAATAGTACCAATAAAACTAGGTACAAACTTAATAGAAGAAGTAAAATGTTATGTAGCAGAAGAAGAAGGAACATCTAGTAGCACCTATCATGTCTTGTTAGGAAATGAGTTTTTAGACTCATTAAACAAATATACGATAACAGGAGAAATTTTTAGTGGAAAATCAAAAAATGGAAAAGCCTTCGTAATAGGAAAAGCATATATATGAAAGAAATTAGATTTCCAACAACAGTATACCTAGAGTTAACTATACTACAAACAAATATGACAACATGTGCTATACTAGATACAGGAGCAGAAATCACATTAATACAAGAACATTTAATAAAAGAATGGGAAGTAAATAAAAGACCAATAGAAGTACATGGAGCTACTGGACATAGTCTAATCATTAATAAAATAGCTAAAGATGTTCAAATAATATTAGGTAATAAAATATTTACAATACAAGAAGTATTTGTTAGCCCAGTAAAAACAATTGATGTATTATTAGGGACAGATTTTACAAGTTTATTTCAAAGCTTTAGAGTAGATAGATATAATATTCAACTTAGATCAGCATGTAACCACTATATTACTATTCCGAGAATAAGAAAACCATACAGAGTGCTTCAGAAATGTGGTGAAAAAGGAGAAATTATAAAACAACCAATTACTTATTACATAAAATTTAAAATTCACAAAATTAAAAAACAAGTACTAATTCAAAAGCCAGAAGATTTTGATAAATATGAACTTCATGAGACAATAAAATACATCTCTGAAAACTATGGAGAAAATCCAATTGAAAAATGGAATCTTAATAAAATATATGCAGAATTAAAAATGAAAAACGACGATATAATAATAAGAACTCAACCGATGATGCATAATCAAGAAGATATTGAAGAACTTCGAAAACAAATAAATGAATTGTTAGAATTAGATCTTATTCAAGAATCTATAGCAGAACATAATAGTCAAGCTTTCTTGGTTAGAAATCGTAGTGAACAAATAAGAAAGAAACCAAGGTTAGTAATAAACTATAAGGAACTAAACAAAAACATGATATTTGATGGGTATTTTCTACCTAACAAAGAAAATCTAATAGGATTAGCTAGAGGAATATCTATCTATTCAAAATTTGATTGTAAAAATGGATTTTGGCAAATTAAAATGCATCCAGAAAGTATAAAATACACAGCCTTTAGTACACCACAAGGACACTATGAATGGAAGGTTATGCCGTTTGGAATAAAAAATGGACCGCAAATATTTCAAAGAAAAATGGATAAAACATTTAAAAAATTTAGTAACTTTATATTTGTATACGTAGATGATATACTAATAGCCTCAAACACAATAGAAGAACATAAAAAACATTTAGATATATTTGCAAAACTTTGTAAAGATCATGGATTAATTTTATCAGAAAAGAAAGCAGAAATATTCAAAGATGAAATAGAATTTTTGGGTCTAATATTAAATAAACTTGGAATTAAAATGCAACCACACATAAGTACAAAACTTGTTAAAATGCCTGATGAACTTAGGAATAAATTAAACATACAAAGATTTCTTGGAATTCTAAATTATGCAGAAGGATTTATTTCAAATTTAGCAAAAAAGACAAATGATCTAAGAAAATTAATCAGAAAAAATAATAAAATAGGATGGAATGATCAACATACTGAAATTGTCAAACAATTGAAAGAAGAATGCTCCAAATTACCACCGTTAAGATTACCCGACGAAAAAGATAATTTAATAGTACAAACCGATAGCTCAGACTACCATTGGGCAGGATTATTAAAAACCGATACCGGTGAAATTTGTAGATATGCATCCGGAACATTACAAGGAGCAGCCATAAACTATAGTACAAATGAAAAAGAATTACTTGCAGTAATTAAATCGATAGATAAATTTTCATTTTGGTTATTAAGTAGAAAGTTTAAAGTATTAACTGACAATACACAAGTAAAACCTTTAATTTATAATAAAGTTCCAAATAAACCCCAATATAGAAGAATAATAAGATATCAGACTTTTTTGTCAATGTACGACTTTACTGTTGAATATATTAAAGGGACTGAAAATTATCTAGCTGATTTTTTGAGCAGGAACCCTGAATATGGAGAACAATGAACAATGGGATGATGCTGGTCTGACTGACCACATTTACAATGAAATAGATCGACTACAAAAACTACTCCAGTCGACTATGGACAGACAATTAAAACTACAACAATTGATTGTTGGGAGCTTTATGGACGAACATAAGACTATCAATGACGATATATATGAATGTAACAAATGTTTGCAGGGATTACTAACTACTATGGAAGAATACTTTTATACCCCTGAAGAACTAAATACTGGTGTTTCAAACCAGGAAGGGAAAGTTAATCCTGTTCCAAAAGAGGACAAACAAGCAAAACAATCTGGGGACGCAAGACCTTCGACCTCGTCGAAAAACATTGCAGAAACTAAGAAGTATTTTTGTGACAATATTCCTCAACCAACACCCATTAGCCCTGAAACAAGAAACTTTTTAGCAGAATACCATACCCTGAGCAGCTACATATACTCTTTACCCAAACAAGAAACATCTTTCTACACTGAATTCACCAAATCTCTACATCCACAAGTAACTATTTTACCAGGCTGCGACCCGAACTTTGTTTCGAACTGTTTCAAATTCGGCTTTATCAGAACTATTTTCCTATCCCCTTTACGAACCGAAATATCCAAATTACCTGTATTACTTGAAGGCCTAAACATTAGACCAAAAACCCAGAAACTGAAAATATTTTCTATCAGTCCAGAAGTCAAACACTCTTCCTACCATCTTGCTATTGCAGAAGAAATCACTAAACCAGAAAGTTATCCCCAAGACTATGGAACCCCCAAAACAGAAATCTTTAATGACAAATACATCCACTTCAAAAGAGCAATGGGAATACGTGCTGTCCATGAACAGATGAAAAGATTATACAACCAAGGCGCAGGAATCTTTTTCGGAAATGAAGAAATCGTAATGATCGAACAATTGAACACTCCAGGATTCAAATCAGGAAATTTAGCAGGACTAATTCAGAAATTTGACACATACAATTTTGAATGTTCAGAAGAAGTCAAGAGTATCTGGAAGAAAGCAGTAGAGAAATCCACCACAAGCCTGAAAACAAGAACATTTCTTCGGAAAGAGACAACGAAATGAAGTAAGCAGTGACGACAGAGAGGACCAATGTAGAACCAAGAAAAGAATAATACGGCAAGACGTATGCAATGACGCAAGTGAACAAGAAGACAAGAACAAAATAATGCAACAAGACGTATGCAATGACATAATTAGACAACAAGACAAAGAGGACGGCTAATAATGCAGGATTAAAAAGAAGAAAAATGACAGCTATGGAATCTCAATAATGGAAGAAAAAGGAAGGATGGAGATAAGGCCACGTAAATCAATTCAGAACCACATGATCCCCAAGACTCCATCTATAAAAGGAGGAACGATTCACGAAGGATGCAGAAGTGAAGATACCTACCATAGTATTTCTTTCTCTTGCATTTCTTTGTAATCTTTAGTTCTTTCTGTGTGATGTATAACTATGAGTGATTTTAAAAGCTTTCAATAAAAGATGATCGGCTAAGTACAATAGCCTGATCATTCCAGTAAATATCTTCGAGTATATTTTTCTAAGAGTCTACCAAAATTCTAAATATATGTGAGTGAGTGAAACATATTGTGAGAGTCATGTCATCGATACAGTGATTTCCGAGAGGTCGTGCATACCGGAGTAAGGCAGGAGGCCTGAAAGAAGGATAGCAGACGAGGAAAGAAGGTTACTCGTTGAAAGACTCAATCAGAAATTTCAACCACAAAACTTATACTACGGAAGCGAGGTAGACCCAGAAATTTTACTTTGAATGATAAATACTGTGAATGATCATGGCATATATTTTGATTAATTACGTTCTTTGAAAAAGATCATAAATAAACAGCTTAATAATAATAATAATAATACTCTGAAACTGTAGAACAAACACAGTAGCCACTTTAGATAAACACCAGTCTTTACTTAATAAACACCAGTCTTTACTTCTTAAATACCAGAATTTACACTATGCAGGATCACTATATATGAAGGATACAATTGTCATTAATAAAATACTAGGTAGTAAAAAGGGATAAGTTTTAAAGGAGGTAGGAATCTTGAATAAAGATGATAAGATGGGTATTAAAGTTACATTACCCCTTATGACAATACCAGTGAAAGTATCATTGTTAGGAATCTAAGATTGCTACATTTCAGCGTTTAGTTGAGTTCGAAATCTTATATTTCTATTTCAAACTAATTCACAACAATATCTTTACTTTAAAATTAAAAAATATTATAAATATAAAGTTTTACTAATAATAAATAATATTTAAACATAATTATTTTATTTTAAAAAGAAAAATATTGATAAATTATTTATTATATTATAATTATTATTTTTTAGCTAAATAATTATTAAATTATAACCATTCGAATAATTATTTTATAATTAATTTAATTAATTATGATTAATGAACCAATTGGGCTCAATAAAATTTAAATTATTTTGTGAATAATCTAAGAATCCAATCCATTTAGTATGTTGGTGGTCCAACCCAAAGATTCCAACTTGGAGGGTTTGAAGTATTGAGAGAGATTTGGGGTTTAAATGAGAATAGGAAAATTGTAAATGAGTCCTTGACATTTGGGAAGTGATTGGAAAACTGGGCATTTCTCTTCTTCCCCTTTCCCGTCAAAACCAAGAGAGAAATTAGGGATTTTGGGGACTCAAATACAGTCATGGAGATAGGGGTGTCAATTTCAGGTTTTGGGTCGTGTTCTTGTCGTGTTTCGGTCAGGTTAGTCGGGTCGTGTTTCAGGTTTCACAGGTTCGGGTCGTGTTCGTGTCAGGTGTTAGTAAGGGTATAACACAAAATCTGTAATCCCAAACACGACCCGAAACCCGAAATGAAATTAAAATACCAAACCAAAACAAGACCTGAAAATTTTTAGGCGAATTTCGGATTAGAGAAACCAAAAATGACTAAACCCAAAAAACCCAAAACTGCATCGGGTTCGTGTCGGTCGGGGTTCGTGTTTTTGGGTCGTGTCCAAAATTGACACTCCTGCATGGAGAGGAGATGAGCAACGGGCATGGGTGTTCGAGAAGTTGGGAAATCGATTCAAAGTATTGTGTTCATTTTCTTTCTTCTTCCTTATTCCTTCATTGTTGGGGCTGTTTTCTTCATTTTTGGGGGAGAAATCCGGCGACTTGCCAGAGGAGAGGTGTCGCCAGGGTTGTGGGAGATGAGAGCAAGACGGCGGAGGTGATGGTTGTGCGCCGCAGAGGTAGTGGTGGTGCAGTGGCAGCAGTCTCTGTATTGAGAGCGCGTGCTGGCGCAGCGCGAGCACGCCGGCTGCAGCTGTTGTGACGTGCGGCTGCTGTCGTGGCCGGGTGGTGGTGGAGATGATGTCCGGCGGTGGTGCCGTTAGTCTGGTGGTGGCAGCGGCTATGGGATTGGGGATGAAGGAGTTTGTCTTTGTTAAATTGTTTTAAGTTGTGGTTGACTATGTAAATTAGGGATTTGTAATGCAATTGTTGAAATTGATTATTAATGTGGGTTTGATAACTCTTGAATGTTGGGTTTTTCGAAATTAGTTAAGAATGATGAACTGGAATATGGGATCGTGTTGTTGATTTTGGTTAGTTGGAGGCGATTCTTGAAATTGTGGGATGATTCTTAAGTATTGAGGATGTTGAATTGATTGGGAGAGTATTGAATATTTAATCATTTTGTGATTCTTGAATTATTTGAATATGGATTCTTGAATAGTTGAATGATGAGGTTGGATGTTGGGTTTTAAATTATATAACTATGGGAATTTGGCTATTATTGATTTGTTGAATATTGGCCTTGAATCTTAAACTTTGGAGTTGGTGGATTAGGAAATGGTTGGGTGTGGATAGACAAGAGTTGAAATTGGTCTTATGAATATTCTTGAATTCAAGTATAAATGGACTTTAATTGGGAAGTTCTTGAATTAATAGGGTGATTCTTGAATATTGATATGATTGGAATTGGAGATAAATTGTTAACTTAAGAACTTGGAAGACTAGTTTATGTTGTTTTGACATCTTGTTGAAGGAGGAAGTGCTTGAAATGGATTTTAAGGATGTGTTTGAATTCAAGTTTATGTGGATTTGGTGATACTTGAATAAGTTGAGTTTTAGCTCTTGAATTTTGGGATTTGAGTATAAGGTTGGCGGTTGTTAAATAAACAGGATTTGGCTCGTTGTTTTTAATTTTCTTTGGAATAATGGATGTTGGAAGTGTTGGATCTTTTAAATGGATTGAGTAAGGATGTATTAACTTACCAATGTTGGTTATTTTATAATTTGAGAATGGTTTAGGGATTTTTGGTGTAATGACTATTTTGGAAATGGGTTTATTTCTATTATTTTAATTTTCGTGATTGTTTTCTTGTTCATGGAATATATGAGTTGTGTTGAAGCCATTGGAAGATTGAAGACATACAAAAGGAAGCTTTGAAGATTATGACAAAGGGAAGGTTTAGAATAGCATCTTAGATAGGGGTTAGGTATTGAAATTAGAAATAAGCTAGTATAGTCTATGTTGCCTTAGAATTGGGAATTTCCGTGTGATCGGATTCCCTACGTATAATCATGTTGCCTTAGTATTGGGAACTCCCGTGTGTACGGATTCCCTGCGTATAATGGGGATGCCTTAGAATCAGGATGGAATCTTGTGCGATTATCTCTAATTATTCTTAAGACTTTGAAAGCCGATATGTGGGGCTTGGCACTCCTGTGGTATTGCTGGACTCGTGGAGAGTAGTTAATTGTGTATTCTAACTCGCGTAGAGTTGATTGAATATTCTGACTCGTGTTGAGTTGTTGCTTATATTCTAACTCGTGGGAGTTGATGTATATGTCACTATGCTACTGACTTGTTATTTGTGCATGTGTGTAATTGTAAATTAATTAATGCTTTAGGAGTAAATCTCCTGGGCATTGTTGCTGATAAGGACGATATGATCCGTAACCATGCTGATAAGGACGATACGATCCGTAGCCAGACCCGCTTGTCGTAAGCCACGTTTCAGACTCTTTAGTGTCCGCGGCGGGGGGCACTGTGGTATCTCTTCTAACCACTAAGGGGAGTGGACGGGGAGGAATACCGACCACGATACTTAGGACGCGCGCTAGACATTCTATGTGTTGCATTTAGGATAGATAGGCATTATAGATCATAACATTTCATCTCATCATTTATCATGCATATAATTGCAGTGCATCTTGTGGTTGAAGCACCGGTATGAGACAGTGTGATGTTTATTTCCTGCTTTTAATTTATGTCCTTAAATATTTTTATTGTTTATATAGTATTATCTTTATTGTACCCCATTTTCCCTTGCTATATCTAATCCTTGCCAGTACATTGTTCTGACACCATGCAGTTGTCTGTTTTATAGATCTCGTACGGATAGCGCAGAGCACGATGATGGGGGTACGGGTTTTGAGCGGACTAGCTAGGCTGCATTTATTTATATTTATCGTATCGAAATAAATGTTATATGCTCTTGCCTGATCTTTTTGATGAGAATATTTGTTATTTCTTAAATGTGATCGGTGAGTCACATAGGATTTATTTATTGTGTATTTCTGGTTTTGTGTCGTGGTCATGTCATTATATTATTCCAGGGCTTGTCGTCCGGATATGCCATATACTGTTCCTGGGATTATTTACTGATTTGTTGGCATTAATACTGTGATGTGTATTTTTATTTATACCTCGCTTCGTATTGGCTGTCTAAGCTGAGTGCTCAATAGTTTAGAATAGTTGATACGGCGTTGACATCATGAAAAATGTTTTTAAAATTTTCGGGGGGTTACATTTTGGTATCAGAGTGATTTTACTCTATTATGTGCTTAAAACTTGATAAAAGCATGTGGTGAGGTGCACGGGGATTGCATACAGGATATGTTTTGCATTGTCATATGCTAGTTAGATTTATTTTTAAGCTATGGTTTCTGTTAATTGTACTGCGCACCTTGTGGATTCAAGCTATGGTTTGCAAGATAATCATAGGTAAATAACAAGGATATCTTAAGGGGATCTATGCTTAAATACGGTTAGCAACTTATTTAAAAGTTGCTGAAATAGCTAATGTTAATGTTATTATTATCATTGCTTGATTGGAAATACTATTAACTTGTTGTATTTTGATAATGTATGGAGCATATGTCTTGAGGTGAATTGCAGGTACCGAGTATCGCGAGATGTACATGCACACCTATACCATGCAGATACTTGATGATGATCCATTACCAGTAGATGACCAGAACATCAGGAGAATAATGTCTCCGACTTCTCAAATCAGAAAGATTGTAATACCCGTGAATTTTCCATCATTAAATAAAACAATAGTTAAATAAATAAATAATAAATAAAATAAAAACCATAAATAAATAAATGAATCCAGCAAATAAAGAAATAAATAAAGATAAGGAAATGAGAAATGAGATTTTTACTTAAAAAGGAATTTAATTAAATAAAAGGATGGATTAAAGGTAAATAAATTATACACCGAAACCCGACACTAATGAACTCGAGGATTCGAGTCCAAAACATCCAATTAGACCCGAGAATAAATTTAGAGAGAAAGTAGAAACCCGAAGATACCCCGGAAATCGGAATTCGGGAGCATAGAGGGATAGAAACCCGAAAGAGAGGCGGAAAGGCACGACGGATCGCACGACCCGCCCGGACCGAAGTCCAGGCGAGAGTCGCGCGGTGGCCGCGCGGTGAAGGGGGATTAGCGCGCCACGACCGCGCCACTTGACAGATTCGCCCGTTGCGTGAATCTCTCGCCCGAACGCGGATTTTTCGACTTTCGGTTGAACATCTCTCGACCCAAGACCTTTAGGTCAGATGTTGGACGCCCTAGGGATTGAGAAATCTATAAATAAGCCCATTGGGAGCCCCAAACAAGTTTACAAAACCCTACAACCTTCCATACGTTCGAAACCCTAAATTCGGAGTCAACGGAAAGCACCAAACGGAGGCAGCAGCTTTGGACGAAAATCCAAGGATCTCCAAACGTTGTGGTAAGCTCTAGTCCGATAAATCTTTTCACGTTTCAATCCGAAAACGGATTCTAACTTCGGTTCTTCTCTTTCTACACCCCGTATTGGATCTAGATCGTAGAACCCGACGAACGGAGAGGAGAAACGGTGATCTGGAAGCCACGCCTCCGAATTAGACAACCCCGACGTTCATAAACTCAGTAAGTTAACTCTTACATGGTTTTGGGATGAATTAAAACATTCGAAACTAAAAGAGTAACAAGAAATCGAAAATCTGTCAATTCTTACTTTCTACCGGCGCAATAGATTTGATGAATTTTTCCGAACCTTAAAAGGAACTCAAATGGGAAAACTTAAAGCATGAAAAACGTTCCTAAGACTTAGACCTAGCTACTGTAAATTTTTGAGAATTTTTGGAGTTGATTTGATATGTGAAAACCCACCGAAACCGAACTGTTTGAATCTAGATCTTGAAATCTTGGACAGAACTTAGGAATGATCTTGATCACGTTTTTGACATATGATCTAGGCTGTTTTAGATCTTTGGCCAAACATGAAAGTTGTAGATAAATGTCTTAAGATGATCTCTGTCAAATTTCATTAAATTTGGAGTTGAATTGATATGGTAGAATTCGAAATCTTTAAACTGTGACACATTAAACTCGGACAGATTTGCTCTTCTGCGAAAATTGGTGATTTTGACCTACTTAGGTATCTCGGATTGAAAAAGTTAAAACACGAAAGTTGTAGATCTTGACGTTCTGAGTCAGATATGAAATTTTGGAATTTTTGGAATTAAATATGATTTTAGACGAATTTTAGAGTAAACTGTGGTTTACCGGAAATGAAATCTTGAAATCTTGTTGAAACATGGAATTAACCTTTAGGGTTGAAACGAGTTGAGATATTATTTTTAAATAAATACAATTGAAGTCAGATTTTAAAAATTAAATCCCCTTACAAACTTGATAAATTAAAATTAGGGGTGAGTGCTCTGGAGGGTGCCCCCTAACGATTCACTTCGTGCCGTAATGGACGATGGTGACCCCGCGCGCTAAACTTGAGATATGGATTGCCTAAACGGCGAAATATAGAGCCTACACTCTCGTGAATATCCGTATGGGTTTCCCGAGGCTCCGGAGTGGTACTGGGTATGGCTGATACGGTTGCGGCCGCCGGGCTACCTGCTAAACTTGTTGACATCGCGATTTTATCGTGAAACTTTGAAATACCAAATCGGGAATGTAATGGGGATTCTAAACTAAATTAAATTAGATTAAATTATGTTGTTGTCCAATTAAACTATTTAAATGCTTTATTTAAATTATGGCTTTTATGATTAAACCATGTGATATGTGTCATTAAATAGAGCCCGGAGATAAATTATGCTATTGAATATGGATTAGATGAAATTAAATATTATGTTATTATCATGCTTTGTTAAATTATTAAATTAATGGCTTTTTAACCCTACAATCATGCATGTGTTAACTTACTCAGCAATTTTGCTGACCAAAACCATTTTTATTCCTTTCCTTACAGAATATGTGGAATGAGCATGTGTGAGCACGATTCATGCATGGGATTTTGGGGAACATTTATTTTGCTTTTAAATTTCGTACTTAGACTATATTATGAACGGGCCTGTTTAACCCGTGTTTTGGCCTTGTCGGCCCCTTTTATATTTTCCGATGCGATACTGTACTAAACCAAATATTTCCGCTACGCTATGCTATTATTATTTTCGAATTATATTGTATGGGCTATTTTGAATGATTTAAATGTTTTTATATACTGCAATACCTAGCCTTGCATCTCTTTAGTAAGCTCGGAGAAACCGTGTCTTACTAGGGAGATGTGGCGGTGACATCCCGACCTGGGTGACCAAAAACCGGGGTGTTACAAGTTGGTATCAGAGCCCCGGCTATTTTTAAACTATTATTTTTAAACCATTACTATTTTAAAACTATTATTAATATTTTGACCATTCTTCTAAATTTTAAAGTATTATTTCCATGGAAAAATCTTTATTTTAAAACCCATGGAAAAATATATATATGTGGTGCATTAAATTATTATTGGGGGGAAAAATCATTTGCATTTGCATGTTGCATCTCTGCTATGAACTTAGAATCTTGGAAACTTGAACCTAGAATCTTGGCGAAACTTGAATTTAGAATCTTGGCGAATTGAACCTAGAATCTTGGAAACTTGAACTTAGAATCTTGGCGAATTGAACCTAGAATCTTGGCGAATCGCACTTAGAATCTTGGCGAATATTAACTTAGATCTCTTGCTTGCGCTAGATGGCTAGTCAAGACATGATGCAGTTGATGGTCAGGATGATGAGTGTTCATCTCGATTCCCACCAAACCCTAGAGCAGATGAAGTACCGTATGGCTCAATTGGAGGCCGATTTACGCCATATGGGCAACTTGAGAGAGGCGGATCATCACCGCATAAACCAACTCGAGCGCCAAGTCCAAACCCTCACTACACAAAACTTAATACTAAAGGAATACATTGATGCCCACGGGCAAGACTTAAACACTATCTTTGACGAGCTGACGCCGCCGAGTTCGGAGGAGGAAGATCCGGAGGAAGATCCTGTTACCCCACCGGAGGACGTCATGAGATACTAGAGATTCTATTGTTAGATGCTATTTTGCTAGGGAAAATATCGCTACTTTTGTACTAAAATTTCTTTTGAGGAAATAAAATGCCCGATTTATTTTTTTTAAATCGAAACAAAACAAAACAAATTAAAATGAAACCCCCGAGGCGTCGTATACTACTTAAGTCGAACAAAGCACCACGTGCTAAATTGCAATACACATATACATTAATATAAATCGCTTAGACTATATGCTAAATTCACAAAGTCCTAATCTATCCTATTTGTACCAGAATGGCACCCAGAGGAAGAGGCAGAACCCAAACCGCTCCCCAAACCACCACTGAAACACCCACTGAAACACCACCAAACGTCACTGAACCGATTCAACCTGAGATGGAACAACCCCAAGGTGCGCAGGACGCCCCCGCACCGAACAATGTGGGCGACCGTCTTAGGACGATAGAGGAAGTGTTGATTGCGCTCGGAAACGCGCAAGTCAACCAGGGTCAAGCTGCGGCGGTACCTCCGCCCCAAGCTCGCCCTAACTACCTGGCGATGGTGAATCCTTACCAGCCGCCCCACTACATTGGTGAGGAGGATCCAGCTAAACTGGAGGAATGGATCCGGACTTTCGACAAGCTGCTGGGAGCGGTCAAATGTCCGGAAGGAGAGAGGGTACATGTCGCTTCATACTACTTGGGAGGCAAAGCTGACGACTCGTGGCAAGCAACGCAAGCCAAACTGACTGAAGATGACGAGCCTTACTCGTGGATGGAGATGATGGAACTACTCAGGGATCGATTCTATCCCTTGAGTACTAAGGCTGCCATGTACGAAGAGTTCCTGTCGCTGAAGGAAGGAAGCCAAACGGTGCAAGAATACTACACACGCTTCAAAGAGCTGGTGAGGTTCGCACCAAGGCTAGTGCCCACTGATGCGGAAAAGGCACAGAAGTTCGAGATGGGACTGAACCTGTCTGTGCGCGAGGTGATCGCGGGGGTACACTACCCCGATTTGCAAGCCGTATATGATCGCGCCGTAGCGGTAGCACGCGTGCAGCAGCTGAAAAGAAGGGTGAGTGGGGAGTCCAGCAGGGGTCCTCAAGACAAGAGAAGCCGAGACTCAAGAAACGAGAACAACACTGGAAGGAACGAGCAGCGCAGAGGGTCGAATAGGCCCCAGCAAAACAACACTGGGAGGAGGTTCAACCAAGAAGATCCGGTACCGCCTTGCCCGCGATGTGGACGACCACATCTGGCAAGGGGATGCCCGCAACAAGGCGCCTGTTACCGATGCGGTCGAATGGGTCACGTTCGACGGGATTGTCGGACTAGGCTCGAGAACATAACAAAGGGGGACGACTTAGTCGCGGGGCAAGAACAGCCTCAAAACCAAAACGGGCGAAACGGGAATAACCAAGGGTACAGACCCCCTCAAAATAGGCCGCAAAACCAGAACCAGAACCAACGACCTCCGCCCCCTCAGAATCAAAACCAGCAACAAAATCAGCTGCCGAATGCGAATCAGCAGGGCAATCAGGGATGCCCTATGGGGAGGCTGAACGTGGTGAACCAAGCGGACGTGCCTGCGCAAGGAGAAGTGATGGCCGGTACATTTTGTGTGTTGAATACGCCCCTTAGAGTTCTATTTGATTCTGGAGCTAGTTGCTCAATTATAGCATCAAGGATAGTGCCTGAGTTAGATCTAACTAAGTGTGAGAGAATTAGCTTAGGAATTCAATTGCCTTCTGGAGAAGTAGTGTCTTGCTCTAAACGATATAACGGAATTCCTATAGTGATAAAGAACGTAGAATTCTTCGCGAACTTAGTAGAATTTAACTTAAGAGACTTTGACATCATACTGGGGATGGATTGGCTATCCCAGTATAAAGCGGTGATCGAATGCCAAAAGCAAAAGATCACCTTGTCAAAAAGTAGGGGAAAGAGAGTTATCTTTTACTCTCAGCCCCCTAAGAAAAGTAACAAAATCGTTAGTGCACTTAAACTAAGTAACTTGATGCGTAAGGGGTATGAACTATATGCGTGCTATGTGCACAACCTTGAGGCGGAAGAAAACAAGGTTGATAGCATACCAGTGGTAAGAGAATACCCGGACGTATTCCCTGAAGACGTTCCGGGCATGCCACCTGAGAGAGATCTTGAATTCACGATAGATCTCATTCCGGGGACAGAGCCTGTCTCGAAAGCTCCGTACCAGATGGCACCACTGGAAATGAAGGAGTTAAAGGAACAAGTCGATGAGCTATTGGGAAAAGGCTACATAAGACCGAGTACGTCCCCTTGGGGAGCACCGGTTTTATTTGTCAAGAAGAAAGACGGAGGACTACGTCTTTGCATAGATTACCGAGGACTAAACCAAGTGACCATTAAGAATAAATACCCCCTACCGAGAATAGAGGATCTGTTTGATCAACTGAAGGGAGCTTCGGTATTCTCGAAGATCGATTTGCGATCTGGGTATCATCAACTGAGGATCGCCGAGAAGGACATTCCAAAGACGGCGTTTCGAACACGATATGGCCATTACGAGTTCACAGTGTTATCCTTCGGGTTAACAAATGCTCCGGCCATGTTCATGAATCTCATGAACAACGTGTTCCGAGAACTACTAGACCAGTGTGTCGTAGTGTTCATCGACGACATCCTGATCTACTCAAAGAGCGAGGAAGAGCATGCAAAACACCTACATCAAGTGTTAGAAATCTTGCGAAGAAATCAGCTATACGGCAAGCTGTCCAAATGCGACTTCTGGTTGAAAGAAGTGGCATTCCTCGGGCACATAGTATCCGCTGATGGAGTATCAGTGGATCCGACAAAAGTTTCTGCCGTGACGGAGTGGGCAACTCCGAAGAGTCCAGCGGAAATAAGGAGTTTCCTTAGATTAGCCGGGTATTATAGACGATTTGTGAAGGACTTTTCAAGGATTGCACGTCCTTTGACCCAGCTACTGAAGAAAGGAGCAAAATACGAGTGGACCGAAGTGTGTGAGATTGCGTTTCAAGAGCTGAAGAAACGACTCACAACCACACCCGTATTAACATTACCATCAGAGAATGGTGACTTCGAAGTATATAGCGATGCTTCGAAGGAGGGTTTAGGTTGTGTTTTGATGCAAGACTCGAGAGTCGTAGCATATGCATCACGCCAACTAAAACCTCACGAGGAAAATCATCCGACCCACGACCTGGAGTTGGCAGCGGTCGTTTTCGCTCTAAAGATATGGAGACATTATCTTTATGGGCGGAAGTGTCGAATGTTCACCGACCACAAGAGCTTGAAATATATATTCACTCAGAAGGAGTTGAATTTGAGACAGCGAAGGTGGTTGGAACTTATTAAAGACTACGATTTAGAGATAGCATACCACGAGGGGAAGGCGAATGTGGTAGCCGATGCCCTAAGTCGGAAAACCCAACACGTGACAAACTCGTTGGTAATTCCGCCGGCATTGTACTTGGAATTGGCTAGATTGGAGTTAGAACTTGTGCATCCTGGCACAGTGAGAGAAACGGTCAATGCCATGGTCGTAGAAACTCCAATATTAGACGAGATTCGACTCGCTCAACCGGGCGACCCGAAACTCGAGAAGATAAAAGGGTATATTGCCGAAGGAAAGGCAATAGGATTTGCTGTCCACGAGGATGGAAGCATCCGTTTTAAAGGGAGATGGTGTGTGCCTCTTAAATGTGCCGAGTTGAAACAAAGGTTGATGGAGGAAGGGCACAACACGCCATATTCCGTACATCCCAGAGGTGACAAGCTATACAAAGATCTGAAGAAGATCTATTGGTGGCCGGGAATGAAGAAGGAAGTGGCAAATTTCGGGGCGAGATGTCTCACCTGCCAAAAGGTTAAGGCAGTGCGACATAAACCCTTAGGATTGATGCAACCACTAGAGATTCCAAGTTGGAAGTGGGATAGCATCTCAATGGACTTTGTCTCGGGATTACCCCGATCACCTAAAGGCATGAACAAGATTTGGGTGATTGTGGATAGGCTAACAAAGACAACCATATTCATCCCAATAAAAGACACGTGGACTATGGACCAATTGGCCCGAGCCTACATTGATAATGTGGTACGACGACATGGAGTATCACATGATATCATTTCCGATAGAGACAGTAGATTTGTCTCTCATTTCTGGACGGAGTTACAAAAAGCTCTCGGTACTCAAATCAAAATGAGCACCGCATTCCACCCGATGACGGATGGTCAAACCGAGAGGACAATCCAAACACTAGAAGACATGCTGAGAGCATGTGTGTTGGATTTCAAAGGAAATTGGGAATCTCATTTACCCTTGATCGAGTTTTCCTATAATAATAGCTACCATGCTAGTATCGGCATGGCACCTTTCGAGGCGTTGTATGGACGAAAGTGCCGAAGCCCGTTGAGCTGGGAAGAAAACGATAAGTCCGTGGTAGTGGGACCACAACTTATCGAAGACATGGCTCAACAAATCAAAGTGATTCAAGGGAAGATGAAAGCCGCACAAGACCGGCAAAAGAGTTATGCCGACGTGAGGCGACGAGACCTAGAATTCCAAGTGGGAGATAGAGTCATGCTAAAGATATCACCCATGAAGGGGGTGATGCGCTTTGGCAAACGAGGGAAGTTAAGTCCTCGATACATAGGACCCTACGAAATCCTAGAATGAGTCGGAACTCTAGCCTACCGATTGGCTTTACCGCCACACTTAGATCGAGTTCATAATGTCTTCCATGTCTCGCAACTAAAGAAGTATGTGCCAGATCCGACACATGAACTTCAACCGGAGATAAATGAGCTCGATGAAGACTTGACTTACGAAGAAGTCCCAGTGCGTATTCTTGACACTAAGGAACGAGTAACGAGGAATAAAACCGTCAAAATGATCAAGGTTCATTGGTCAAACCACGAAAGTGAGACGGCAACTTGGGAAGTGGAATCCGACATGAGAGAACGATACCCGACATTGTTCCAAACCGATACCGACACAGTTATGGGGACATAACTGCAATCTTAAGGGGGAGAGGATGTGATACCACCTATTTTTCGTGCACTTTTGTAAAATTTTTGAACTACGTTATGGCTTGATCCCTTTACCGGGTACGTAGGCAGCTTAGAAGTTTCAATTCTAAGTTCAGTCACAACATAATAAAACAAACACAAGACCTTAGCACAAGAAAAGCCGAAACACAACTTCGAGGACGAAGTTGATTCTTAAGGAGGGTAGACTGTAATACCCGTGAATTTTCCATCATTAAATAAAACAATAGTTAAATAAATAAATAATAAATAAAATAAAAACCATAAATAAATAAATGAATCCAGCAAATAAAGAAATAAATAAAGATAAGGAAATGAGAAATGAGATTTTTACTTAAAAAGGAATTTAATTAAATAAAAGGATGGATTAAAGGTAAATAAATTATACACCGAAACCCGACACTAATGAACTCGAGGATTCGAGTCCAAAACATCCAATTAGACCCGAGAATAAATTTAGAGAGAAAGTAGAAACCCGAAGATACCCCGGAAATCGGAATTCGGGAGCATAGAGGGATAGAAACCCGAAAGAGAGGCGGAAAGGCACGACGGATCGCACGACCCGCCCGGACCGAAGTCCAGGCGAGAGTCGCGCGGTGGCCGCGCGGTGAAGGGGGATTAGCGCGCCACGACCGCACCACTTGACAGATTCGCCCGTTGCGTGAATCTCTCGCCCGAACGCGGATTTTTCGACTTTCGGTTGAACATCTCTTGACCCAAGACCTTTAGGTCAGATGTTGGACGCCCTAGGGATTGAGAAATCTATAAATAAGCCCCTTGGGAGCCCCAAACAAGTTTACAAAACCCTACAACCTTCCATACGTTCGAAACCCTAAATTCGGAGTCAACGGAAAGCACCAAACGGAGGCAGCAGCTTTGGACGAAAATCCAAGGATCTCCAAACGTTGTGGTAAGCTCTAGTCCGATAAATCTTTTCACGTTTCAATCCGAAAACGGATTCTAACTTCGGTTCTTCTCTTTCTACACCCGTATTGGATCTAGATCGTAGAACCCGACAAACGGAGAGGAGAAACGGTGATCTGGAAGCCACGCCTCCGAATTAGACAACCCCGACGTTCATAAATTCAGTAAGTTAACTCTTACATGGTTTTGGGATGAATTAAAACATTCGATACTAAAAGAGTAACAAGAAATCGAAAATCTGTCAATTCTTACTTTCTACCGGCGCAACAGATTTGATGAATTTTTCCGAACCCTAAAACGAACTCAAACGGGAAAACTTAAAGCACAAAAAACGTTCCTAAGACTTAGACCTAGCTACTGTAAATGTTTGAGAATTTTTGGAGTTGATTTGATATGTGAAAACCCACCGAAACCGAACTGTTTGAATCTAGATCTTGAAATCTTGGACAGAACTTAGGAATGATCTTGATCACGTTTTTGACATAGGATCTAGGCTGTTTTAGATCTTTGGCCAAACATGAAAGTTGTAGATAAATGTCTTAAGATGATCTCTGTCAAAGTTCATTAAATTTGGAGTTGAATTGATATGGTAGAATTCGAAATCTTTAAACTGTGACACATTAAACTCGGACAGATTTGCTCTTCTGCGAAAATTGGTGATTTTGACCTACTTAGGTATCTCGGATTGAAAAAGTTAAAACACGAAAGTTGTAGATCTTGACATTTCTGAGTCAGATATGAAATTTTGGAATTTTTGGAATTAAATCTGATTTTAGACGAATTTTAGAGTAAACTGTGGTTTACCGGAAACGAAATCTTGAAATCTTGTTGAAACATGGAATTAACCTTTAGGGTTGAAACGAGTTGAGATATTATTTTTAAATAAATACAATTGAAGTCAGATTTTAAAAATTAATTCCCCTTACAAACTTGATAAATTAAAATTAGGGGTGAGTGCTCTGCAGGGTGCCCCCTAACGATTCACTTCGTGCCGTAATGGACGATGGTGACCCCGCGCGCTAAACTTGAGATATGGATTGCCTAAACGGCGAAATATAGAGCCTACACTCTCGTGAATATCCGTATGGGTTTCCCGAGGCTCCGGAGTGGTACTGGGTATGGCTGATACGGTTGCGGCCGCCGAGCTACAGGCTAAACTTGTTGACATCGCGATTTTATCGTGAAACTTTGAAATACCAAATCGGGAATGTAATGGGGATTCTAAACTAAATTAAATTAGATTAAATTATGTTGTTGTCCAATTAAACTATTTAAATGCTTTATTTAAATATGGCTTTTATGATTAAACCATGTGATATGTGTCATTAAATAGAGCCCTGAGATAAATTATGCTATTGAATATGGATTAGATGAAATTAAATATTATGTTATTATCATGCTTTGTTAAATTATTAAATTAATGGCTTTTAAACCCTACAATCATGCATGTGTTAACTTACTCAGCAATTTTGCTGACCAAAACCATTTTTATTCCTTTCCTTACAGAATATGTGGAATGAGCATGTGTGAGCACGATTCATGCATGGGATTTTGGGGAACACTTATTTTGCTTTTAAATTTCGTACTTAGACTATATTATGAACGGGCCTGTTTAACCCGTGTTTTGGCCATGTCGGCCCCTTTTATATTTTCCGCTGCGATACTGTACTAAACCAAATATTTCCGCTGCGCTATGCTATTATTATTTTCGAATTATATTGTATGGGCTATTTTGAATGATTTAAATGTTTTTAAATACTGCAATACCTAGCCTTGCATCTCTTTAGTAAGCTCGGAGAAACCGTGTCTTACTAGGGAGATGTGGCGGTGACATCCCGACCTAGGTGACCAAAAACCGGGGTGTTACAAAGATACCATCGGAGGCTTATCTGAGTGTATCAGTCGACAGGACTAAGACGAACATTAAAATATGAGACATTAATTCGAGTGGATCACAGAGATTACCCGAGGCAATGATGCAGGTTAATGCCGTAAGGCGCGATGCTCGTAATATATATTTCGGATACGCTTTATTTCTTAATCCTTCTTTTCATTTTCTTAATTATGAGAAAATGAATTCATCTTTTATTCTTGTTACTTCTTTTGAAGATTCTACTGGGTACGTTTCGGTACTAGTTCTTCTCTCCGAGTTAAACTCTTATTTGGAACATGTACTGTCAATCACTCATGAGGCCATCTGAATGGTTCTCATTGATGCTCTAGCAGTATTGATACTTCTTCACTGTTTTAATGTTTTCAATAGTTTAGGGTATCTGTCATATACATCAGTATATTATCACTGTATGTATTCAGTTTTCAACTCCTGTAATTTTACTCCTTTATTATATGATAACTTTGTCACTTACTTCCTTACGTCTTCTGGAAGTTTTCTTAGTACCTGTTTGAGTCTGAGTTAGCTCTTTCCTTTCATTTATTCTTCACATTTTTTAAACTGTACTACTATTTCATTTCTACCGGAGTAGAGTAGTTATTTACTGAGCATTCTATTAGTTTCTCCTATTTTCTCCATATTTATTACCTCTACGATAATTTGGAGTCTCTATCAGTCAGTGTCTTCCTTTTGCTAATCTGAGTCATCTCCTTATTGGTTCACTTATTTAATTATATTTGTTCCATTATAAAATGACTCCCGTCTCAGTATCCTTCTTTCAACAAACAACGATTTTTAGTTGTTTTGCATTTCTTTCCACCTGTATCGAAAGATTTTGGCTCCTGAATAATTCTGAATTTACCATACTCTTGGAAATTCGATTTCACCTTCTACCTTGTGTTGGAGATTGTTCGTTTCTTTTTGTGATGCAGGTTTCACTATAATAAATACGCGGCAAGGCGACGAATTTTGCTATAAAGTTTTATTGAAGTTGTCGCCTAAAATTTCGTTGCCTGGCGGATTTTTTCGCCTAGAGCGTCAGGCTACGAACAAAGCGACGAAATCCTTTCGTCACCTACCTGTGAAATTCTTGTAGTGTTTATCCCAAGGCAAGAATTTCTATGGAACCGTTGTGATAACATTGCACTTTATGCAATTGCCATTAGGGATACAAAGCAAAACCTCCAACAGTGCGAAGTTGGGAGCGACTGATTAAAGATGTAAATGGACTATCTGGGATAGAATTAGTCCCAACACAATTGAAACAAATTCCCAGGGAATAATTAACTATTTTAACAGTTAAGAATTATATAGAATATACTCAGAATGAGATGGAATCTAGAAATGCCATCAAGACTAAAGCTACGAGTCGTAGATTGGGATGGCTCCTGGGATAAAATTCCCTGAAGTTTGGATCGTAAGTATGGAAATTGAGTGGATTTTATTAATTTCCAATGTCCCAAGGAGAAAATACAAGACTGACAAAAGAATTGTGTGATGAGATGCAACGAACCACAAAGCTTTAGGCTAACATGAGGATTGCATCTCAGAAATCCTGAGGCAAGACGTGAAAATTGTGAGAAGAAACACAGCATGAGCTTGAGACCCATGGGTTACTAAGGCCATGTTCTCTTCGCCTGAAATAAGATGTTCTGATCTGAATTTTATAAGATCTGGTCTGGTCTGGTCTGATCTGAATGTTTATGGTCTGATCTGATCTGATTACAACTATATATAGCGTAGTCTGATCTGGTCTGGTCTGATCTGATCTGAATGGGTCTATTCTATTCTGATTTGATCTAGTTTGATCTGATCTGGTCTGATTTAAATAAGAATAAGTAATAAGTCCTGGAAATAAGTCCAGGAGAATAGGCTTTAATGGATGGTGAGCTCTTTTGAAGGCAACATATCTAATGGATTTGTCGGAAGTCGATGAAGATTTAGAACAAAGGGTACTGCTTGAAATGCAATGCCAGATGTAATATGAATTTGTAATTACTGGATACGAGTTTGTGAGTGGTTTCCAGTGTAAGTGGAAGAAATGTATGATGATAGGTTTATCTTGCAATAGCCAACAACGTTCGAGTGTCAGGTTGGCATTATCTACGAACAAATTGAAATGAAGGTATAGAATCCTTCATCAAACGAGTGGTTCTTAGAAATGAGAAGAGCTGGGTTCGGAACTCTTCAAGAGACAACTAGAGTTTTCGGAAATGATCAGAGATGTACTGGAGAAAAGACTCAAAATAAGCAGAAGGTGGGTGAACTAGAAGAGGTAAAATACGGAGTTGCATGAGAATAAAGTTTACCTTATGTAGTTAAAAACGTGAATGAGGTGAACTGAACATGGATGTAGACAGAACTCCAGGTCAGTGGTTCGTGTAGAAATAGGAAGAGGATCGGGAATGCGAACTTCCACTTGAGTCCTTCGCCGAAGGTTTAAACACACCTGATGTGTTCCACTCATGCTAAACCGATGGAATTGATATATGATTCAAACCAAATCATTCAATATAACCAGATGGAGCTTGACATGAGTCAAGAATATAAGAAGTAATCTATGGCGATCAATCAAAGGAAGGTGAAGTAGTTCAGTATAAGACGTTCCAGATGGTGAAAGAACCATGGTTCCAACATGGGATTTAATACAAGGTAAGGGACCGAAGGAAACATTTGAGAAAAGTGTCCAGAGATGGATCTCACTCCAATTTAGTTAAGATAACTTACATGTCAATACCCTTACGTCATTCGAGGATAAATGATCATAAGGGAAAGGGAATGTAATGTAACAGCCCCACCATGGGCTGGACCTGCAGGTCATGCACCCCAACCCTCTCCATGTGTGAATCACATCACCACATGGTGGGTTGTTGGGAGTGAGGCTCGACCCCTCAACATCCCCTTTAACAACCTCCAAACGGTAAGGTTGTTAACCATGTGAGCTGATACCAACATGTAACGCCCAAAAAATTTAAAACCAATTTTTGTGATATCACAGCCGTGATATCACCCCTCAACGTCCATGAATACCGCTGGTGCATTAGTCAATCCAAACGGCATCACCGTAAACTCAAAATGACCATCACACGTTCAGAAAGCTACCTTCTCACGGTCTCTTTTCGCTTACTCGAATCTGATGGTAACCCGACCTTTAGTCAATCTTGAAAAAAGATGGTTGCACCCTTCAATCGATCCAAGAAGTCATCAATTCTCAGCAAAGGATACTGGTTCTTAACTGTGACTTCTCGGTAGTCAATACGCATCCTCAAACTACCATCCCTTTTTCTTCACAGATATTGCTGGTGTTTCCTGTGGCGAACTGTTAGGCTGGATGTACTCCTTGTCACGCAAGTCCTTAAGTTGTTCCTTCAGTTCTCTCGATTTCATACCTGTACGGAGTCTTGGCATCAGGCGCAGCCCCATGCACCAAATCGATGGTGAAATCCATATTTCGAGTGGGCGAAAGGCCAAGTCTCTCATCGGAAGATTCAGAGTCGATAGGGATTTGTGACACTGCTGGTTTTGATATCGGTGGTGCGATCTCATGCACATAGCGGATGTGTGCCGGGTACCCCTTTCTATTTAATACAGTAGAAGACACAGATGATACAACTCGAATATTAGGGGTAATGGTCACCTACTCACCTTCTTGATCGAAGAAGGATATTCTCAGTACTCCTAAATCCAACCTCGCCTGGTACGTGAACAATAATTCATTCCCAGTACGATGTCAGAATCAGCCAAGTCTGACACCACGATATCAGTATTGAACTCCTGAATCCTTCATAGTTATACGTGCATCGGGCCTTATCCATTCACTTCATAATATGTCACCAGATGGTAACGACACAGGAAGATGATAAGTCATCATAGCTCCCATCTGGTGTTCGGATATAAGATCAGATCATATAAATGAGTACGATGCCCGCGTGCCAAATGAAATATAAGTTGGCACATTGTCAACTAGAGTAGTGCCTACAATTTCAAAAACATGAGGCACTATCCCAACAATGAATTGCAATAAAATGGCAAGCTCCACTAACGCTGTTAATTTCTGAAACTGGCATGCCCTCACTTGCTCCAAGGTGAGGAACTCCATCCTCTTGGTATCCAACATTTGAGAAGTTTAGATATGAGACTGCAAGGCTTAGCACAATGCCTCCCAAGTGAATCTCGCCCTCTTCACACGCTCATTTTTACAAGCTCACCTCCAATATAATGCTGGACCCAAGATGTTGGCTGCCCACTTTAACCTTTCGGTTCTCGGGGCAGCCTATTTTTTCAATACCCTGCTCATTAGATAGGACTCATCATTCAGAACAATTGGATCTGGTTCCCCGCTGAACACCAGAGGCTATTGGGTTCTAGCCAGGTAAACGTAGTCCACGGAATGATTATTGGGATGAACTGGATCGACTCTCTGTCTCTGATTCATGTCCTGCATAATTGAGAACATTTGTGGCATAAACTGAGCGGGATTAAAAGGCATAGGCCTTAGTGGCGGTGGTGGTGGAACTAGTTCATCATCATAGTAAAGTCCTCCATCAACTCCCAAAAGTTCATCATAATGAAGGTCCTTCTCATTAGTGAGGTCATTCCATCAACAATATAGTGCCCATGGTCACCGACTATTGGCCCTGGATTTCTATGAGGCCTTTCATGCCTCCTGGGTTTTCAACTCTCCGCTGCGATATCCTGTACTCAAACACAAACATTCGGTAACCAAAAATAAGGTAATACCAAATAATAAATAACAAGTATAGATCTCCCAGGATATCCCTATGGGTTGATCGTGGTTTGACTCACGAACAACAACTTAATCTCATAAGGAACACAGTCATCCCAAAATTAATGTAAAGTAACAGGAATATGAGCATAATCAATGCAGATCCTATACTATACGCATTCCCCCACACACCTCACCACATGCTTGTGTGAAAATTCTAAGCACATAAGAGCACACATAGCTCTGATACCAGCATGTAATACCCCAAAAATTTTAAACCAATTTTTGTGACGTCACTGTCGTGTTATCTCACTTAAACTGTAGGCCAATCAATTTAAGATCGATAACACGAAGCCTGGTAAACAGAAGAACCAACAGAAGTATAATATCAGAGTAAGATATCCAAAGCATGAATTCGTGACATAACAGATAATCTGGCATATAAGCCACATAACAGTACATTACCACAGTACTTCTCATAACCTGTCACAACATCAAGTACCAATAGAATTAACAGATAAACGGTTCACAGACCATTTCAGAAACAGCAACAAGTCACAATAATAACATAGTCTCTCCGACAGTAACTCAGATAACATATAATGCAATCCTACTAGATCACTCAACCCCAAATCCATCATCCTGAGCATACTCTGCGTCCTCCTCGGGAGTATCTATAAGAAAGACAAAACGCAAGGTGTCAGTACATAAGTACTGAGAAAGAGTAGAAACCGCTGGGCAATGGGAAACAAGATTAGCATAGTTAAATAACAGTTTATATAATTTCATAACTAAATAGATAATTAAAACATCACACATCCCATACCGATTATTCAACCACGCTATACACTGCAAAACAATAATGAGATGAATGACGAATGAAATGCAATGAACTATAATGTCTATCTATCCTAAATGCGGCACAGAAGAATGTCTAGCGCGCGTCCTAAGTACCATGGTCGGAATTCCTCCCCAAATAGGGTCCACTCCCTTAATGGTCGGAAGATACCCACAGTACCCCCTCCGTGGACACTAACACCTGAAATAAATAGCTTACGGTCTAGCGGGTACTAGCCCAGAGCATCCCTCTCTCCAAAACCAAAATGCCCAGGATAATAAGATAACTAAGTATGCCCAATGCCTCACTCGAAAATATACTTATGAAATTCATTATCCTCGAACGCATAATTTAGATCCACAATAATATCACACATGTCTAGTCTCACGACTCGAAAACATATAAGCACAATATACCAGTCCAACGACTAAAATTCGGGTTCCGGGTTGCCAAACCCCCACATATCGGCTCGCAACATCTCCACATGAGTTAAACATGATCAAGGGTGTGCCAAGTCCCACGTAACGACACTCAACTCATAATTATCAAAATTAGAAGCATCAAAATATTCCATCCTAAACTAATGTATGGTAGATCTTTCAAGTCCAAACTAATACTCATAATTTGTGCCAAAAATACTCAGATAAGTTATAAACATTTTTCGAGGTATATGAACGAGTAATACGCGATAAAACACGAAAGGGAGCGAAAACGGAAGAAAACAAAAATCGGGCGCCCAGGCTGCTTAGGAGGAGCCACCCAGTAGTGGTGGTGCTTGAGTTGGGCACCCAAGCCCTTCGGGAGGCGCCACCAAGGCATTGCGGCACCTGGTCTGAACGCCAGTTGGGCAGCAGACGCTGTCCAATGTTTCTTGCTGCCCAACCCCAAATAGGGTCCACTCCCCTAATGGTCGGAAGAGATACCCACAGTGCTCCTTCCGCGGACACAAACAACTGAAATAAATGGCTTATGGTCTAGTGGGTACTAGCCTAGAGCATCTCTCTCTCGAAAACCAAAATGCCCAGGATAATAAGATAACTAAGTATGCCCAGTGCCTCACTAAAAAATATACTTATAAAATTCATTATCCTCGGAAGCATAATTTAGATCCACAATAATATCACACATGTCCAGTCTCACGACTCGAAAACGTATAAGAACAATATACCAGTCCAACGACTAAAATTCGGGTTCCGGGTTGCCAAACCCCCACATATCGGCTCGCAACATCTCCAATGAGTTAAACATGATCAAGGGTGTGCCAAGTCCCACGTAACGGAACTCAACTCATAATTATCAAAATTAGAAGCAACGCAAGATTCCATCCTAAACTAATGCATGGTAGATCTTTCAAGTCCAAACCAATACTCATAATGTGTACCAACAATACTCAGACAAGTTATAAACATTTCTCGAGGTATAGGAACGAGTAATACGCGATAAAACACGAAAGGGATCGAAAAGGGAAAAAAACAACAAATCGGGAGCCCAGGCTGCTTAGGAGGCGCCACCACTACTAGGTGGCGCCTGGGCTAGGTTCCCAAGCCCTTCGGGAGTTGGGCAGCAAATGCTGTTCAACATTTCTTCGTGCCCAACCCCCCCCCCCCCCTTCTCTTCCCCTCTATGAGCTAATTCCTACTTTTGCCTTTGGTTTTGATGTCTCAATACTTCAATAGCAACTCCCCCAAGCTTCCAAACACCAAATGCAAGCTACATTGCAAGAATCAATACCAAAACATCAAAATTCACTCAAGAACAAGAGTTCTTCAAACATGCACCCATTGGAAGCTTCAAAACTGAAATTTCGTCAACCAAAAGCAAGCTAAGAGCTTACCTCAGCTCCCAAAACTAATTTTCAACTCTTAAGCAAGGATTCAAGCTCCCGCATAACCCAATCTACAAAAATTCAACCCAAAATCATCCAAACCCGTCACCAACCAAACACCCACCAAAAACTACTTCTCAATCCATGGAAACATGAATTACATGAAGAAAATCACTTACCTCAAGTATCATATCAAGATACCCACTAAATTTCACCTCCACCAAAGCATCCCTCTCTCGAAAACCAAAATGCCCAGGATAATAAGATAACTAAGTATGCCCAGTGCCTCACTCGAAAATATACTTATGAAATTCATTATCCTCGAACGCATAATTTAGATCCACAATAATATCACACATGTCCAGTCTCACGACTCGAAAACATATAAGCACAATATACCAGTCCAACGACTAAAATTCGGGTTCCGGGTTGCCAAACCCCCACATATCGGCTCGCTACATCTCCACATGAGTTAAACATGATCAAGGGTGTGCCAAGTCCCACGTAACGGCACTCAACTTATAACTATCAAAATTAGAAGCAACGCAATATTCCATCCTAAACTAATGTATGGTAGATCTTTCAAGTCCAAACTAATACTCGTAATTTGTGCCAACAATACTGAGATAAGTTATAAACATTTTTCGAGGTATATGAACGAGTAATACGCGATAAAACACGAAAGGGAGCGAAAATGGAAAAAAACAACAAATCGGGCGCCTAGGCTGCTTAGGAGGCGCCACCCAGTAGTGGTGGTGCCTGGGCAGGGCGCCCAAGCCCTTCGGGAGGCGCCACCAAGGCATTGCGGCACCTGGTCTGAATGCCAGTTGGGCAGCAAACGTTGTCCAGCGTTTCTTGCTGCCCAACCCCAAATAGGGTCCACTCCCCTAATGATCGGAAGAGATACCCACAGTGCTCCCTCCGTGGACACAAACAACTGAAATAAATGGCTTACGGTCTAGCGGGTACTAGCCTAGAGCATCTCTCTCTCGAAAACCAAAATGCCCAGGATAATAAGATAACTAAGTATGCCCAGTGCCTCACTCAAAAATATACTTATAAAATTCATTATCCTCGAAAGCATAATTTAGATCTACAATAATATCACACATGTCCAGTCTCACGACTCGAAAACGTATAAGAACAATATACCAGTCCAACGACTAACATTCGGGTTCCGGGTTGCCAAACCCCCATATCGGCTCGCAACATCTCCAATGAGTTAAACATGATCAAGGGTGTGCCAAGTCCCACGTAACGGAACTCAACTCATAATTATCAAAATTAGAAGCAACACAAGATTCCATCCTAAACTAATGCATGGTAGATCTTTCAAGTCCAAACTAATACTCATAATGTGTGCCAACAATACTCAGACAAGTTATAAACATTTCTCGAGGTATAGGAACGAGTAATACGCGATAAAACACGAAAGGGAGCGAAAAGGGAAAAAAACAACAAATCGGGAGCCCAGGCTGCTTAGGAGGCGCCACCACTACTGGGTGGCGCCTGGGCTAGGTTCCCAAGCCCTTCGGGAGTTGGGCAGCAAATGCTGTTCAACATTTCTTCGTGCCCAACCCCCCCCCCCCCCTTCTCTTCCCCTCTATGAGCTAATTCCTACTTTTGCCTTTGGTTTTGATGTCTCAATACTTCAATAGCAACTCCCCCAAGCTTCCAAACACCAAATGCAAGCTACATTGCAAGAATCAACACCAAAACATCAAAATTCACCCAAGAACAAGAGTTCTTCAAACATGCACCCATTGGAAGCTTCAAAACTGAAATTTCCTCAACCAAAAGCAAGCTAAGAGCTTACCTCAGCTCCCAAAACTAATTTTCAACTCTTAAGCAAGGATTCAAGCTCCCGCATAACCCAATCTACAAAAATTCAACCCAAAATCATCCAAACCCGTCACCATCAAACACCCACCAAAAACTACTTCTCAATCCATGGAAACATGAATTACATGAAGAAAATCACTTACCTCAAGTATCATATCAAGATACCCACTAAATTTCACCTCCAAACCTTTAATTTATCAAGGAATGGAAGAATCGTAACCCCTTCGGGAATGGGTTTGTGTTTGGGTGTGAAATGAGTCTCTCACCCACCAAGTCCGATTTTTAACATTCAAAATGGGTCCGGGTCAGGTCATAAGGTGTGGGTCGGGTTGGAGAGTGAAATGGTGGATTGGACTCTTCAAGTCTTGAGTCCATTCTTCACTAACCAAGTTGAATTGAGCACTTGGGCTCTTATTCTCTTGTGGGTTTGAACCCACTTATAATTCCACTTCAATCCAATTTCCACCTACAATTAATCCATGCGACATATATTGAGTCAATTAACCACAATTAATCAAATTAATTATGCGTTAATTACATCGGGGTGTTATAAACCCCCCCCCCCCCCCCAGGATCATTCGTCCTCGAATGAAGAAGTAGGGATTACAGCAAGTTACCTCATTGAATTGGAGCTAGGTCCAATTCAGGATATCGCTCCATCATGTTATCTTCGGTCTCCCAAGTGGTATATTCTACTCCGTTTCTAGACCAAAGTACTTTCACCATCTTGATCACCTTGTTGCGAAGTACTTTCTCTTTCGTATCCAAAATCGCCACAGGGTATTCCTCATACTCCAAGCTCTCATCCAACTCTACTTTATCCGGTTGGATGATCTTGTCGTGATCGGAAACGTACTTCCTCTATTGTGATACATGGGAAACGTTATGCACGTTGCCTACCTCGGTCGGCAAATCCAAGCGATGGGCCACCTTCCCGACTTTCTTTATGATCTCGTAGGCACTTATAAATTGGGGACTCAATTTCCCTTTCTTCCCGAATCTCCTCACACCTCTCATCCGGGAGACTCTCAAAAGTACCCAATCGCCAACGGCAAACTCAATGTCCCTTCTTGATAAGTCTGAATAGCTCTTCTACCGGTCCTGAGCCTCCTTCATTCTGTCACTGATATGGGGAGGAATACCGACATTATATGGGATTTGTAATGCAAATGTTGAAGGGGAGTGGACCCTGTGGGTATCTCTTCCGACCATTAAGGGGAGTGGACCCTTATATGGGGAGGAATACCGACCATGGTACTTAGGACGCGCGCTAGACATTCTCTGTGTTGCATTTAGGATAGATAGACATTATAGGTCATAACATTTCATCTCATCATTCATCATGCATATTATTGCAGTGCATCTTGTGGTTGAAGCACCGGTATTGGACGGTGTGATGTTTATTTCCTGCATTTAATTTATGTCCTTAAATATTGTTATTATTTATATAGTATTATCTTTATTGTACCCCATTTCCCCTGCTATATCTAATCTTTGCCAATACGTTGTACTGACACCTTTCAATTGTCTGTTTTATAGATCTCATACGGATAGCACAGAGCACGATGATGGAGGTACGGATTGAGCGGACTATCTAGGCTGCATTTATTTGTATTTATCATATTGGAATAAATGTTATATGCTGGGAATTAGATATCTTAATTCTTAACCAAGATTCCAATCCAGTTAGAATATTCCATCTCAAACCAAAGGGCCATAGGGCGTATTGGGAGTGGTTTAAGTGCTTGCAGCTAGGGCTGTAAACGAGCCGAACTGAGCCGGGCTTTGGGTGTTTGAGCTCGGCTCATTAAGTGTTCGAGCTCTGTTCGTGTTCGTTTGTTAAGGAGTTCGAGCTAGAAATTATGTTCGAGCTCGGCTCGTAAAATATTTTGTGAGCTCGAGCTCGAGTTCGGCTCGGCTCGTTTAGTTTGAACGAGCCAACTAACTCTTTTGTTCGGCTTGGCTCTTTTAGCTCGAATTCAGCTCGTTTGACCTCGTTTGAGATCGTTCGGCTCAATTAAAAGTTCATCAAACTTAATAATTATCTTCCATCCATAACCTATGAAGTCCTTTGCAAAATGACAATAAGCCATGCTAACAGTCATTCGCAAAAAGTTTAAAGCCTATGAAGATTTTGTTTTTCCAAAACATAAAATCTGTACCTTGCAGATACAGAAAAATTAGCATCATATCTTGGAATATAAATGTCAAGTGACATCTATTATCCAGAACAACCAAGTTTAGCACATTAAAGCAACAAATCAAGCAACATAATGAAACACTATTAGATGCAGATAATATAGATCTGTATCAATCAATTATATCAAAGTAGCATTCATTCTTACAAATTGTAGTATTTGTTTTCGATAACGAGCACTAATTGAAAAATTAGAATCAGGCAAAAGCAGACAGAGATTGACAGGTGTTGCTCACATAAATAAAAACAGTCCATAAGAATGAATGGCTAACAATTAACAACCCTAAAATTGGCAGTCTGTTACTGATGGCGTGCGGCAGGCGACGGCCAGCCGACGAATGCTGATGGCGACGGTTAGCGATCGAGTAGCAGCAAAGCTTTATTTGAGATGCAACCGACCAAAGGAAAAAATTAGATCTGTGACGGGTATGAGAAATCCAATGTGTTTTTTGTGACAAGCTACCGCCGGTGACGCCAAAGACGGGGACGACAGATTAAAGGAGAGTATGAAAGAGTTGTCAGATTGGCCATTTGAAGAATTGAAGGGGAGTCGAGAGTTTGTGAAGGAGTGTAAGACGGCAAGAGATCAGATTGAGAATATAATGGATCTAGGGTTAAACACAATTTTATAAATTAAATAATATTTAAATAATTAAAAATAATAATATATAATTACAAAATTACCACCTTAACGAACATATACAAACACTTTCGAACTGTTCACAAACAAAGCTCGTGTTCGTTCGTTAAGCAAACGAGCTCATGTTCGTGTTTGAGCTCGGCTCGTTAAGTTTTACAAACGAACAGTTAACGGACGAACACGAGCCGAATGGAGCTTTGCTCGCGAACTGTTTGTTTGTTTTACAACTCTACTTGCAGCTGCACATGCTGCTGTGATGACTGAACATGTGAAAATAATGGCAATGTATGTGGAGCGATATCTGTAACATATAAAGTTTGTTGATGTTATGAATAGTAATGAGTCATTATGAGCTCTAAAAAATAATTGAATTGGATTTGAGATATAATTGGGCTTTGAAAAAATTATGTTTATAACTTATATTGTATTTTTTGTTTATTTATAATTAATAGTACTTTTAATTTAAATAATACATTTTACTAAAATATTATAGAAAAATTTACATATTCATTGTTGAAAATAGAATAACAAATTGATTATTTTTGTCAAATTAATTAAATATATGTGTATATAATTTTAGTTAAATTAAAACTAATGTGAAAGTTGGGCGAGAAAAAATATTTGCATTGTTTAATAAATTTTGATATTTTAGTCGTTAATAGTTATTTATTACTCCCTCCGTCCCATATTTATCTTCTTACTTTCCATTTTTGGACGTCCCACATTTATCTTCCTACCCCAAAAGGGAATTTTTTTTAATAAAATGTCCCTACTTGTCCATATATTTACAGAAAAACCAGTCCTTAATTTTACTAACAATTGCACTACAAGACAAAAAGAGACAAATTTACCCCTCAAAAAGTACACATGAAAATAATAAAATACAACTTTCTTAAACTCCGTATCTACAGTGTCGAAGAAGATAAATATGGGACGGAGGGAGTAATAAATATTAGGTGAATATTATATACATTTAATAATGCATTATTGTTTAAACTATTGGGATTAATTATCTAAATTTGAATAATTAATATTTCATGTTTAACTGTTGGTGAATTAATTATATACAAAATTATTGGGCCAACTATTTTGACGAATAACAATTATTTTATAGAAAATTCAAGCAAGTTATTCGTCTTATTTCATAGTATTTGTCAACAAACCAGTATTACATTTTAATATTTTATTAACTTTATATGCAAACTATAGAAGATAGTACTTCCTCCGTATTTGAATAATGTTAACATTTGCATAGTAAACACTATTCATTGAGTAATTTTGATTCGATTTTTTCACACGGTTATATAAAATAAAATATAGTCAAGTGAGATCTTGTTAGATTCATCTAATCACGTAGTTTTATAATATCAAAGTTTTATACTCCCTCCATCCCAGGCAAGATGTCTGGTTTGACTTTTTGGCACTGTTCATTGTTTAACTTTGACTCAATTATTCCAAGTATATGTTTGAAAAAAATTGTCGAGTTGGATCTTGTTAGAATCGTATAATCATATAGTTTTATAATATAAAATTTACATAATTTTTTGTTGTATATATTTTATGATATTAACGATTGAAAAAGTGCATTGGATTGTGTGCAGAAATGAAACAAGACATCTTAAATGGGACATAGGGAGTAATTTTTTATTTTATAAAATTTGATATATTACTCTTTAAAAATATGTATTGAATTGCGTGAAAATATGAAATGTTAAATTTTTTTGAGTATGGAGCGAGTATTAGATATCATCCCCGCCAATTCGGGTGAGAGTAATACTAGTATGAGTATAAAAAAAGTAGTAATTAAAAAAAACATTATTCACAGTCTACACATCACATCACTTTATAGTTATATACGAGTAATATACACCCTCTTTATTCAAAAATTAACATTTCTTATTTTTACGCAATTCAATACATTTTTTTTAAAAAAAGCAAAATCTCAAATTTTATAAAATTAAAAATTATAAAACTTTAATATTATAAAACTACGTGATTAAACGAATCTAATAAGATCTCATTTAACTATATTTTATCTTTTGTAACTGTGTGAAAAATCGAATTAAAATTACTAAATAAATACTCCCTCCGTTCCAAAATAGTAGTCTTTTTAGAGATGAAAAAGTGTTCCACAATAGTTGTCATTTTGGGTATTTCTATGAAAGTTTTCCAATATTACCCCTTTATTCCCCCAATGGTATTTATTCTCTCTCCACCCCAAGTATATTTCTTGGAAAGTGAGAGGGGTAGAAATGGAAGATTGTGTGGTAATAATTGTGTTTCTTGGTTTGTGTAATATTTGCTAGAAAGACAACTAAAAAAGAACGGAGGGAGTAGTGTTTAGTATGCAAACGTTAGAATTAATAAATACGGATGAAGTAATTATTATTATAAGGCCTATGGGTGTCAATTTTGAGCACGACCTGAAAAAACGAACCCGATCGAGACGAAAAATTTCAAGTTTGGATTTAGTCATTTTGGGTTTTTCCCAAATCAGCTCGACCCAAATCCGAGCCGAAATATTATACCACCTGCTCAACCTGATACGAACACGACTCGAAATCTGGAATTATGTCAATTTTGGCTATAACCTGAAAAAGCGAACCGAACGACATGAAAAATTTCAGGTTTACGTTTAGTCAATTTGGTTTTTTTTTTGTTTTTTTTTTTTCAGATCAGGTCGACTCGAAACTCTACCTGAAAATATTATACAACCTAATAATCCGACCACGATCCAAAACATGAAATTAACAGCCCTAAATTAAGGCCTACGGGCTACGCATCACTATTCACAGCGGAAGGAGGGAGGATTTTGAGTTTGAAAAATCTTTTCCCTCCCACAGTCGGACTCCCACTCGGACAGTCCTCTCGCCAACGCGCTTTCGACATTTCAATTGACATGCCACCGAGAAGATCCGCCATCGTCACCGCCGATGCTGATGATGATGCGTATGCGAGATGCCCGAAGCTGCTGCTCATAATAGAAAAGGGCCCGCTTGAGGGCCAAATCTGCTTTTACAATCCTGGGGCTCGCGTTCAAATTGGCCGTATTGCTCGGGGCAACACCCTAGCCATTAAAGACGCCGGTGTATCCTCCAAACACCTTCTTATCCAGATTGGACCTGCGCCTGATTCCGCTGGAGGGACCTATTGTTGGACCCTAACCGACTTAGGGTCTTCAAACGGCTCAATTTTGAACGGCGCACAGCTAGCACCTTCAGATCCAGCAGCTCTCTCGGACGGCGATGCCGTTAAAATTGGTGAGCATACTTCAATTAAGGTTAAATTTGATGCCAATGAGGATGGGAATATTTCCAGTTCTAAAAGTGTAAGGGGGAGGGGGAGAGGGAGAGGGAGAGGAAGAGGGAGAGGAAGGGGTAGGGTTTTGGAATTGGGGATAATTGATGAGAATTCTGAGTTGGGGTTGGAGGATGATTGTGAAGAAAATAATTTACATCATTTGCGGGCCGAATCTACGAATGAAAAAATTGAGGATTTGGGCAATGAGGGTAACAAAATTGGCAGTGTTAAGGAAAATGCGAGAACTAGAAGCACTAGGAAATCTGTAGCGAGGGAATCAGAAAATGTGGATGAATTTGAGACGCAAATGGAGAATATGAAGGTAAGTTCGAGGAGGGCTAGATGTTTAAATAAAAATCAAAATTTAGTGAATTCAGCCACTGATGTTGACGATTACAATGGAAAAACTGATGAGATAGCCAAAATTGTGGTGAAGCGAGTGAGGGCGGTGGAGAAGGTAGCTTCAAGGAGGACTCGAAGTTCAAAGAAGGAAGAACATTTGGTGAGTTCGGTGATTGATCTTGATGATGGCAATGAAGAATCTGATGGGGCGCCTGAGGTCGAGGTGACAAAAGGAAGGAAGGTGAACCAAAGGGTGACCAGGAGCTCTAAGACTGATTTGAGTATGTCAGTGGATTGGAATGCAGTTCGGCACAAGGATTTGGGGTCGGATGAGCTCAATGGAGGCCAAAGAGTGGGTGCGAAGACAAGGAGTTCAAGGAAGGAAGAAAATGCAGGTGAAGCTGGAACGGATTTGAGTTTTGTTGAAGGTAAAAGGACGATGAAGGGTAGGAGAGGAAGAAAAAAATTGCTAGTGGAAATTTCTGATGAGGAAGAGGCAAAATCAGAGAATAAAGAAGTAGAAAAAGAAAATGAAGAGAGAAGAGAGTTAGAAATTGGGGTTGAAGGAGTGAAGTCTGGAAGAGATGGTGTTCCCGAAGTGGGTAGCACATCCGGGATTAAAGAAAGGAATGTGGATGCAGGGAGTAAGTTGGTTGTAGATCTAGATAAGATGACGATGGGGGAGTGGTTTGATTATCTGGAAGTTTTTCTCCCTAAGCTAATTGTTGATGCAACTGAGAACATGATTTCTGAGATGAAGCAAAAGACAGGGAGATTACACGAATATTTGCAGCAGCAGCAGAAGTGCTAAGGAAACCAACAATGGAGCAATTGCTGGAGGGCAACCTGGGGTAGCAACATAGGTGTGACTGTAACTGTTTTGGTACTTTGGAACAGTATTACTTTCACTTTTGGATTAACCATTTGATTCAAGAATAGTTTAGATAAGTTGTGCATATATTCTAGATACCTGATCTGGAAAAAGATTGGCATAAATGATCTGATTATGAAATCGACTGGTGCCCATGGTTGAGCATGTGGTCAAACCAGTAGGATTGGGTTTTTTGTCGTACCCAATTAGTTTGGTAGGTTTAAGAGCCTTTCATCTTTTAAGATTGCTTGTGACTGCATGTTTTATAGTCCTTTGTAATCATCTTTGACAATTGAGATAATTAGATCCTTATGCAGTTACTCTCAGGGTAGTTTCCTAAGTTCTTGAATTGGCTTCATTTGGGCTAGAGAATATCGCCAGATTTGTTTTGCCTGCTTCCCTGTCTTTTCTTACTTTCTCATTTTAGCTAATTCCATATCAGATGGCTTGAAAAATCTTGCTTTTAGTTTGCTATATAACATGGCGCTGTGTTGTTTTTCTTGTGTGCAAGCTGAGGTCAAAGCACTTTTGCATCATGATTATGGATTAATAGATCTTGTTATGGCAACCCATAGAGATACTTCTTGTGCACAACATCTCGTGTGCAGTATGCGCAACACGATACTACTTTCTGTTTTGTGATTTGTAAGCTGCTGTAGGAGACCAGACCAACGTTAGTTTTTGAATTCAATCAATAAGAATTTTCAGACGTGCACATTAATTAGATTATATTCTAGTCTGGACTCTAGAGATGAGAGCAGTAATTCACGAAAATCTCCCTGTGGTACTCCTCTGACCTCTCATCTGTAAGGCTGGCTTTGGCCTTTCTAAGGTAAGATCATAGATTATAAGAGCAACCACATCGGTACATATTTTCCCAATTCATTTCTTACACAATCTGACAATGAATTGGTTGTACGCGTTGTGGCAATTAATTACATCCATGGCCCACTACTTCAATTTATCTGCGTGAACTGAGTTCATTTGAGTTGGGCAAACCTTTTTTTGCAGGCTTTCAACCAAATACTCCATTTCTTTTTAAATTTATTTAACGAAATAACCGTAGGCCCCACTATTTACTCTATTTTTCTGAATTTAACTTTTTTAGTATTTATTTAACTGTAGGCTACACATAATTTTTTTATATCTAAAATTATTTTTTATCAATTTTTTGTAATTCAAATTTTCATTTAATATTATTGTGAATGTGTATTTGCATAAAAGATATTTTTTAAATATGCTTAAATTTAAAAAATAAAATACAATTATTTGATATTTTATATAGTATAATAGTTAAAATATTAGATATTAAAAATATTTAATATTATTGTGAATGGAGGATGTTGAGGCGATACTGTTGCTGTTCTTTGATTGAGTTTGAGGCTGCTGTGGAGATTAGTAGCACCCGGAGTAATAAAGTGACTTGAAACATCATGGCCATATAATGCATTTGGAGGAGACATCATAGAAAGGAAAATGATCCCGACATGGAACATGCCAACCCATCGAAAAGCGACACTGGTGAGACCACAGCCAAATTTATCTCCTATCTCTCATTCGAGCATGTGTGGGAGTCACTTAGTGAACCCTTAAGCTTGTTTCAATTACACATTAAAACTGCATAAGTTCTCAAATCTATGCATCGAAATGAATAGGGCATTTAGTTTGAACACTCTTGGTCTATATATAACTCCATTTTCCTACCCCCTCGCGACAAGTGTCTTGAGCCAAACAGTCATCCTATCCATAACTTTATTTCTGTTCTTCGGAGCCTACATCATTATTCCATGCCATATCCATTCATATCCGTTTGTGCATTGGGGATTTATGGAATTGTCTGTTAATGTTTCATGTGGAAAGATCGAACGTTGTTGCAATACTGGCAATCATTAGATGTGATGGAATGGTCACTAGGCGGGAGGATCTGTTTTCAGTAGGAAGTACGGGGAAGGAAGTATAATTTGAGTTTGGGAGGAGTTTGGGAGGAGGTGAGATGAGTGTGGGGAAAGGTTTGGGGCTTTTACCTATTTTGATGAGGTATTGGTAGTTGATATAAGGAAAAAAAAAACAAAAAAACAAAAAAAAAACAAAAAACTAAATAGAATTGTGTAAAAAAAAAGGAAAAAAAAAAGAAGAAAAAAAAAGTAGTAGTTGATTGTTTTTTTTTTTTAAAAAAAAATGCAGTGCAAAAGGAGATAGAAATTACTGGTTTGTTGTGGAGTATCTTATGGTGGAGGAGTAAGAGTCGGTTGAGAAAATCGTTTTGGTTTGTCGTGGAGAACTTTATGGTGGTGTATTTCATGGTGGATGTGTAAGGGTTGTTTTGGTTTGTTGTGGAGTATTTTATGGTGGATGTGTAGGGTGTGAACGAGATGAGGATATGAGTCAAGACTTTGTTGGTTGATTGTGAAATTGGCTGATTATTTCGTGCTATGACTATTTAAAAGCAACATGAAAGGATAGATCCAGTGAGCATTTTCAGACAGCTATATAATCCCCGTTTGCCGCTTCTACATTTCATATCCTTCCGCATATCCTATATATCCCCGTTTTGGTCCTATCCTTTTTCCCCATTTACCGGCCCTTTGTATTCGATGTATTGGTTTTGAATATTATGTGCAGGGGAGGTATGTTGATTGAAATTAGGAGATGGGTTCACAAAAGTGATACACCATTTGTATGCTCGTCCTTTTCGACTAAAGAGAGGTGGAGTGGTTCCCAGACTACTATAGTATGGAGTTGATGCCGACGCAGCCGACAGGGCCGGCCCTGGGCATAGGCCCAAAGTGCCATTGCCCAGGGCCCATTTACATCACAGGGCCCCTAATTTAAGATGTTTATTACTATTGGCATTGAAAAATAGGGCCGGCAGTTGCTTTCTTTCCTTCATCCCACTCGGTTCTGGCGCTTCTTCTTCTGCATAAATTAGCTTGTTTCCTTCATTCCAGTAATTATGGTTTTCTTTCCCAATTTTTCCCAAACCCAAAATTTTCTCATTCAATTGGGCAATTTTACCGAATTTAATTGGGTGGGAGATAGATAAAATCCTGAAGATTGAAGAAAGTGGCCTACTTGCATACAAAATTATAATTTTGTGAGCAATCGTTCAAAGAAATTTGCAGTGGCAATGCATTGGTTTCCTCCCTCAAGCTAACTGAACCACGGAGAAGGAACGAAAAGATAAGGTGGATTTTTGGCCGAGTTCTCTAATTTAGTTCCTATTTTATTTTCTATCTATTTCTAATTGAAGGATATGAGGCCTGCTATATTTCAGTCAATTTTTGTAATTAAAAATGGTCGAGTTTTACTAATTGGTGGAGCGATTTTGGTTTTTCTCATGAGGTTAGGGGTATTTGGGTTTTCCTGGAAGTCATATATTTATGGGTAACGGGCGGATTTTTGTAAAAATATTGTCTGTTGACGCATTCTCCACAATTAGGTGTATAAGAGATTTGAATGCTAGGCCAAGTGTAAGTGTTTTCTCGAATGTCTTATGTAGTTAATTGGTCTTAATCTACAACATTTTTTGGTCTGATATTTTTGCTCTTTAGCAACAGATTTGGATTAGTTGAACTTATATAGATTGGTTTGCATTTCCAAATTTCTTTATTGTTTTTGTCTGAATGGAGATTAAACTTAGATATGTTATGTTTTAATAATCTCTTGAATATATGTTGTTTGGCAAGAATATCTATGAAAGATTGAAAGTTTCCGGGTCTGATATGATTAGCTTTTTGGGATTCTTGGCATAATATAACAAAGTATTCTATCAGATGCCTTTGTTACATATAGTGGATATTTGAGAGTTAGTGGATCCGCTAGTAGATTTTTTTATATGTGAGTGTGATCTGTAGCTACTCAATTTTTTTATATTCTGAATATTTAGATTGAACCGAAATAATTTTTTGTTCTGTATTTTTTTTCCATCTAGAGCTTAGTTTCATAATGTGATATTTTGCTTGTCACATATAGTGGATGTTTTGAAGTTAACGGATCTGCTAGTAGATTCGGCGAGAGGGAAGCATGAATCTCTCATTTGTTACTATACGTTTGATTTAGTTGGGGCCTATTATCTTCTTCCGCCTAGGGCCCATAAAATGTCAGGAACGGCCCTGGCAGCCGAGAGATTATATTGCATGATGTTGATGCTCGTTGGGACTGATGAACTTTGAGGCCATGAGTCCGATCCTGCCTTTGAATATATAATGGGTGATGGGGTAGTAATGGTCATTGTATCATATGGGTTTTGCATTCTGAGATGTAACTCGTCAATCTTTGTTTTGGTTGTTACGGATTTGGAATTATGTACATTGTATGACATATTAGGACCAAATGGAATAAAAGTCTACTCTTCTTCCCAAAAAAAAAATATTTATTATTTATGTTTATTAAAATATTATGAAGTATTTATGTTTTATTTAATGTGTTGATTAGGTTTTTAATATTCCAACTTTGAAATATTACTAATATTTAACGTATATTTGGAATATTAATTTTATGCATAATAAAATAAATTGTTTAAATATTTACAAAAGAATATATATTTTGTGTATTTTTTAAATCTAAATATGTATATAATTAAAATAGTATAAAAATTAAATTATTATATAATTTTATTGTTGATAGTAAATGATTAGATCATGGGTCCCACTAAAAAGAAGGTATGAATTGGTGAATGGATGTATGGATTAATTGAGATGGGTTAAAAGATTGTTGGAAAAAGTGAAAAGCTGATGTGGCGGGGAGAGAATGAAAAAGTGAGTTATTAATTGGTTACGGAGTGTGGGTGCTCTAATACCAAATGATTCTCACAAGTTCATTTAATGAATTTTATTGCAACATAAAAGAAGTTTCAATCAACAGCAGCAGATTCATGTCATTTCAGTTTTCCCAAAATGGTAGGGCTTTTCCATTGTTCCTTTTTGTTTTTGTATATCAGTGTGATATGGATCACTGAAGAAAAGAAAACATTCAGACGGAAATCAAAATGCTTCTAGTCTCTCTGTGAATGTTCTTTAATCTTTATCTCTATTACAAACTGAATGGTGAACTTCTTTTCATTACTACAGCAGTTGGAAATTCAAATGAGTGTACAAATATCAACCCACTGGTCCATCACGTCTACTTACGCTCTTTCTCAGGAAACATTGCTTCATACTGTAATCTGCGGTTCTTTGGAACAGGTCTAAGAAGCCCAGAATTTTGTGTGGAATTCATTAGTTTTAATAACAACAATTTTTCTACTATTCCATTCGTCTTTAGAGCAACTTCATTCTGAAAGAATATGCTACCAGCTTTCTTTACATTAGGATTGATTGAAAGTGGATGCTGGTATCACACTAGGAACGGTTTGAAGGAGGCAATATGCATACTGTATACTAACACCCCTCTCAATCTGGTACCATATGTAACGTCTCAGTCATACCACTTGTAGATATTGTCCGTCTTGGGCTGACCTCTCACGGCTTTCAAACGCATATGCAAGTGAGAGGTATACACACTCTTATAAAACATGCTTTGTTCTCATTTCCAACCGATGTGGAATACTTCCTTTGCTTTTTATTTTATTTTATTTTTTTTATTGCTACATTTGTGAATGTGCTAAGTGAGATTTTGTTAAATTTGTCCCGTCTTGTAGTTTTTAGATATCAAACCCTTAGAATTTGTATCCTTGGATATTGTGACTATCGATCCTCTTGAGGAGTCTCTCCATTCTCCAATAGCATATAGCTGCTAGTATTTTCCGAGAAGCATTGAAACTATAGTATCCATGACCATAAAGGTACAAAATAAAGGTACCCTTCTACGAACCTCCTGGGAAAAGACACGACCTAACTTAGTCTCCTCCCGCTTTTATTCAACTGCGGCGCGGATAAGTCTTCTGCGAGGATAACGATGCTTCTTCGCTCGGGATGACATCATCTTGAAGCGTTTCAGAATCGTTCTCTTCAGCTCGTGGTGCTCGGGCAGTTTAGATTCTCGGACTCACTATCTTCAGGTTGCGCCTTTATGTAGGTAGGTGGATTGCTTGGGATGACTTCCGCAGGGTCCATGGGCTGGTCTTGTGATATCTTTTATGTCCAAACCTAGTTATTGGGCCCTATGTGTGATTTGAGCCTGAAATCAGTTTAGGCTTAATTAACATATTTTTTGTGTTAAGAACAACCCACACACCATTAAATACTATGCACATACATCATTAGTACCCATAACGCACACGTCATTGGATAAGCACGTCAGCATCTACTGAATTCACACATTTAGCACACTATTCAAACCCATGATCGGAGTGGTTTTGATCATGATTCAATAAAAATATTGATTATTGTCGTAGACTAGTTAGAATAGTTCTTTGCATTTAGACTTGAACCCAAATATAACACCTTCATATTTGGAAAGTGTTATCGCAAGAATTCGGATAACAACAAACAGTAAGCCTCTTGTAGGCTAAGACGATAGAATTCGAATAAAAACTCTTTCGTTGGATTGCGCCTTCAAAAAAGTTTAAGAACAATGAATAGGAAACGAGTCCCTTGCCCACTGTTGATTACAAGAACTAAGCTTATCTACCAACTATGAACTACAGACTACAAACTACGCTAAAACTAGGATAAAATAAAAGAGCAGATTTGATGTGTGGTGTTGATTGTCCCTTTCCTCTGCAGCCTTGATCGGTATTTATAGAAGGTGATGTAACCGCTGTAGAAGAATTGCTCCATGATCCAAGCCTTTAATAACCGTCCTGCCTGTACGCCTCAGCCTCTACTCCGCGTGGTTTGTTTATGTCGTTTAATATGCTATCCTCCTTGGGGCCAATCGGTCTAGATGATTCACTATCCTCTTGGTCCTGGCATAGGTGATTGTCCATTTGGTGTTGGCCTAACGGGCAGATAGGTGACTGCCCCTTTAGCCTGACGGGCAGATAGGTGACTGTCCCTTTGCTCTGATGGGCAGATAGGTGACTGTCCCTTTGGTCTTGGCCTAACAGGCAGATAGGTGACTGTCCCTTTCGTCTGGCGGGCAGATAGGTGATTGTCCTTTGGTCTTGGCCTGATGGGCAGATAGGTGACTGTCCCTTTGGTCTTGGCCTGACGGGCAGATATGTGACTGTCCATTTGGCCTGATGGGTAGATAGGTGACTGTCCCTTTGGTCTTGGCCTGACGGGCAGATAGGTGATTGTCCCTTTGGTCTTAGCCTAACGGGCAGATAGGTGACTGTCCCTTTGGCCTGACGGGCAGATAGGTGACTGTCTCTTTGGTCCTGGCCTGACGGGCAGATAGGCTTACTTGATATGTTTATTTTATTTTATTTTTTTTTTGGTGATAACATTGGTCCCCCTATTCAAACATTCAAAAATTATCCTTAAATTATTTGAATATTTTGAATAATTCTTTTAAGCAATTTTAGGGATTTTATTCAATCTTCCTTTCCATTACTTTAGGTCCAAGAGTTTGGAAAAACCTTTAAGCCCCCTTATAAGCACCAGGTTTGCAAAGCAGCGATTTTTCTTCTTCTTCTCTCCACCCCCCCGCCCCCCACTTTTTTTTTTTTTTTTTTTTCGCGTCTCCCCCTTCATCAGTTCTCAAATTCGAACACCAATTCCTACACCTGCAGATCGAACCTCGTCATCCCTTATCGGGTTCTGCTATCTTTTGTCCGTCGCGGGTAAGTTCTCTATCTCCTTCTTGAGCAGAATACCGTAGACTGGTTCTCAGATATCTGACTTTTCGTAGAATTGATTTGGATATTTATCTTAGAATTTGTATCGTTCTCGAAATTGTCTTGCCATTGAAATTGCATTCCTTGTTGTGCCCTTGTTTATTATTATTTTTCTTTTTAGACTAATAATGGGCAGTAAATTGTTTACGAGATACTAGTGGCGGTGGAATGTGGAGAAATTGGAGACTTTCTTTGGCTTAGAATTAATTATTGCCCTTGAAACCATTTTGAAAACTTCACTTGGGTGCTTAGTGGGCAAACTTATAATCTAGCCACTGTTCGTAACAATTTATATTGGAAATACCCTTGGGTGCTTAATTAATCCAACCACCACGTCAAGCTGGATTATTTAGTCATTGCTATTGTTAATCATTACCAGCTCTTGTAAAGGACTCGGCGACTGGAAATTATATATAATCCAAATAGCAACTGGCAATTAGATCATCGTTAATTTCACACTGTGCTTGTTTATGTTTTGCAGCAAATACTTTTTTCATGATCAATTTTACTACAGATCTGGGATCTAGAGAGGCGGTGTATATCTACTAGTGTAAAGTGGGAGTCCAGTATAACTGCATTCTGTTTAATTCCTGGTGCCAATTACATGTAGGAAACTTGATGAATTTTCATATATTTGCTTCTATAACACATCCAATTGACTGAGAAGGCTGAACTATATCCATTGCCATTGATCCAGTAATTTACATTATGAATTGGCAGTAGATATTTAGTAGTGGGCAATTTATCTAATAGCCATACTCAGTAACAATTAATGTTCCAGGCTTGTTGATTCAAGACCATCCCTTGAGCTTATTGACCATTTATTTTGCAAATAGTGAAGGCAACCGTGATAGCTACTCATTGGTCGTATCCTCGTTTGCCAATTTATACCTCTGGTCTCATCGAGCTCATCAACTGTGATCACTATCCCATTTTTTTATTTTTTATTTTATATATATATATATATATCCGCCCATGACAGCTTATGAATGCTTGCTCTGTTCTTGTGAGTAAACTTTTACCATGTGCTTCTATTATATTTTTCATATAATTAGAATATTCAGGCATTGTTTACTTGATAGATAATACTCCCTCCGTCCCACCAAACATGTCATGTTTGACTTTTTGACACTGTTTATTATTCAACTTTAACTCTATTTTATTGCGAGTATAGATTCGGAAAATATAGTCGAATTAGGTCTTGTTAAAATCGTATGATCATGTAGTTTTAGAATATATATTTCACACAATTTTTCATTGTACATATTTTGATATATTAACGATTGAAAAAGTGCATTGGATTGTGTGCAGAAGTCAAACAAGACAAGCTAAATGGGACGGAGGGAGTATGTTATATTCAATGATAATATTTTGAAGCTAACCAGTTCATGAATTGGTCGAACCCTTAATAGGTATGGCGGGCATCACTGCTGCATCCGATCCAATATTTCCGTTCGGGATTAATGTGGCCCCACAAAGGTCGGCCACAGAATTGTCATTATTGGGCAAAACTCCTCATGGCCCACTTCTCCAGTGTTCAGGTTCTACCATGCAGGTCCTCCGACCATTTTTCATTACCCCTGCTGATGCTGGAGATGCCTGGTTGTTTGTTGGGTCATGGGAAAGACATTTTGGCTCATTACGAGGGACTTAAATTGGATTGTTTGAGGGTATAGATTCGATCTATGCCTCCTCTCCCTGATATATACATTGATTGGTACAATAGGATTTGTCCATTTAAGGAAGAGCATTGGCGTAAGTAGGGTATTGACCAAGCCATTAAATCCTCCACACTACCCTTTGAGGCTAGGGAAGGGTTTTTGGCCACTATGATGTGCTTTTGGGATTCGTCAGTGAATGGCTTCCTGTTTCCCCATGGCATGATGAGCCCGACGTTATTGGACGTAGCCTTGCTTGCCCGACTTCCTATTGTTGGGCATGACGTTGCTACTATCCGTGATGCCCCTTCATATAACATCCAATATAAGAAAGGGACAGCCATTTCATATGAATCATTTATCAGCAGTAACCGAGGCGAGGAGGATTCGCCAGTTACCCTAGAGGAGCATGCGGCTTTTCTCCTATGTTGGTTGAATAGATACATCTTTTGTGCTGGTAGCAAATATATCATCCTTCATCATATGGACTTGGCTTGCTTGTTGGCCGCTGGGGGTCGAGTGGCATTGGGCACCATGTTCTTGGCGGATCTGTATAGAGGTATCAACAAATTCATTGAAAAGATTCGCACCGGTACCGCTCCCTCGTCCAGTATTAATGGTCCTATTTGGTTTTTGGAAATTTGGTTCAGGCTGTATTTCTCGATCGGGATGCCATATGGGCAATGGGTAGAATTCCTTATGACTTCCACAGTTCTTCCTATAGCTAATGTGATAGCCTCCACCTCCCAATCCAATTCTTTAATTGATTTGGTTCGTGATGTTTTGTCTCGGGCTCGTAGTGATGATGCTTTTTTCCCGTATCAACGCCACATGCATTTGGCATCCTACCTCTTATGGAAGGATCCAGCCTTGCCATTCCCTTTCGATGATGACTCATTCACCAGAGATGATACGACCTCCTGGGATTCCATCACCCGGCCCCGACATCTCTTGACCAGCAAGTTTTTGCTCAAAAAGAAGGTTTGGATTACATCAGAGCCTTACATGCCACCACTGTTTCGACCGTCAGATGGGATGCTGTCAGGGCATCCCTAATGATCTTACCTTGGCCGGTCTCTCCCCTCGAAAGAACACTAGGGGTCTCATCATTGTTGAGCACGGGGCTTATTATGCAACCAAAATTCAGTCTTACTTGAGTAATAGATCTATACTCCCTTTCAAGTTACAGGCATGTTCTCTCAGGACAGCCCCAACCTGGTGGTCTACTTTCTGGAGTAAATGTGGTCATTCTGTTGATCATTACCTCAAGTTCTTGGGTACTGATACAAAAATGATGCCAAAGAATAGTAAGTCTAAAGCTTCTACCATTGTTACACCGCCTGGGAGTCCAACGACCAATGGGAACCCTAGACTGCTTTGATCTTCCAAGAAGCGAAAAAACCCTGGGAATACCCAGCCGTCTTCTTCCAAAAACAGAGGTATCGGCTCCAATACAGACCCAGTTGTCTTCTCAGGTAAATGCACTAAACGACGAATTGTTTTAAGTTTGTTCATGTTTATTAGCTAACTTCCACCTTTTTCTTGCAGGTAGGTACCTCCCTAGACCTTCTCATGGTCCTCTTACTTGGCCTCCCTTAGGCTCTGCTCCTTCTACTCGGTAGGGTTCTGAATGCTCAGCTTCCTCTGGCTCGGAGTCAGAGGTATGCTTATTTTATATTGGAAACTTCATCCACCATTATTGTTGGTTTGTATCGGTCTGTACATTTACTATTCATACAGGATGAATCCTATGTTGTCGAGACGGAACGCAGGCTCAAACGTAAGCATGATACTTCATCAGTTGGCCGGTCTCGTCTTGGAGCTAGTTTGGATGGCCAAGTGACTGGCTCACCAATAAGAGATGTTTCCCCTCCCAACTCGGCACGCATGCCCTATCATATATATACATGTATGCATGTATTTTAGGCATGTATATATATATATATATATATATTGTTTTGGGTAAGTAATTAGCCCTTTTGTTGTAGGCTGAGTTGAGGGAGATAGAGCAGAAATCCAGGCATGAGCATGACCAAGTAGTAGGTCCAGCTATGAGGGAGAGAAGGTCTAAGCACGAAAATGATCAAGTGGTAAATCCAGTGGTGGATGCTCAACTTGGCCACCAAGGAAGTATTTCTCCATCCAGGCCAAGCATCCCTTTCCTCACTCAGCTGCCGTGCTTATGGCTGATGCCGGGACGACGTTAGAGACGGGCAACGATTCACTACCAGTGGACATGTCCGATCCTGTTGCCAAGGTTGGCAACGATTCAGTGTCGCGGGTCGTATTTGACGCTCCCATCACATCGGTATACATCCACACACACACACACACACACACACACATATATATATATATATAATATTTATATTTTATGCGTGGAAGCCAAGTTTCAACATATTTCGCGGTCATCATTTGTAGGTGGTTTCTGTCGACAATGGTTTGATTGATGCTTCTCAAACAACCAATGGGGCTATTGGATCTGTCACCTCCACTACTCCCTTGCCCATAGGTAATATCCCTGTTTTGCCACCTGCTACTATGGCTCGTGCTAATCCTCCCATAGGAGTAGAGTTGACCAGCCAGGTAGGCAACTTTCATTTACGTTTATACAAGAGAATCTAATTTCAACTAGATCTCACCATCATCCTTGTGATACAGCCACCTACTCATGCTTCGGGTCCAATAAATAATACTCCTTCAGTGGTCACGACCAATGTAAGCTCGAAAATCCAGGTGGTGACCGCCTTCCCTTTATTTTTTCACTAATTGGTTGGCTCATGGATTATGTTGATCATTATCACTGCATGATGTATGTAGGATGCTTCTGTCCATGTGCGCGTTGATGATGCTTGTCAGTGGCGGACTCCTAACTTGTCCGAGCTTATTGAGCGTTTGACTGGGACGTCGGTAGGTGATGTGACATTTGATGATTTTTGTCAGGTGGAGATTGCACTGTCAGACAATTTAGTACCGGGCGTGATGTCTGATAACAAGATCAACTTGGTCGAAGGGGTCATGCGAGATATCGCTCATCTTCGTGTAGTGGTGCCTCCGATCGTGGCGGAGTGTGTCCGGGTGGACACTTTGGCTCCCCCTTCTCATCTTGCCACTTTGAAGAACGAACTTCAGGCCTCAACTTCTCATGTTCAGGCATTGCGCCTTCAAGAAGCAGCAGTGGGTGAAAAGATTCAACAGAAAAGAAGGAGTTGGAATTGTTGGAGGCTGAACAACAAGGGATTGTCGGGCAACGCCAGGAGGAAGAAGGAAAATCTACCATGCTAGCTGACAGTCTGGCTACTGAAGACAGGAGGTTTAAGTCCATCAAAAATACTTGTCAAGCCTTGGCATGGGAAAATATGGAAAGTCTTTCCAAGACATGGGATGATGTCATCGAGACATTGAGGTCTTTGCCCCGATAGGCAGTTTCTTTCCTTTGGTTTTTGGATATTTAGTTTTAGGTCTTTGTTCCGATGAACATCTTTCTTTTGTTATTCTTTTCCCATTTTTATTTTGACAAACTATATGGATATGCATATTTATTTACAGGTTATATACATATTTTTATATGCATCGTACATTTGACATTTTTATGAATAATCTTTGTTAGCGCCACTCCTTTTTCTCTTCTCTCTTTTTTTTTTGAAAAAGAAAAAATAGTTGGCACCAATTAGAGAATACATGCCCGATAAAAAAGCTTAGATCTCAAATTCTAAGAAACAACAACCTGATTTTTATTTATTTGTCATACCACATGGCCAGATACTTCTCGTATATTTCCAACCATATAACCACATACTTCGCTAGATAAGTTTTACCGGGCTTGTTCTCTCGCCCCTATATAAGGTCCCAATACAGGTCACAACATGAAGTACCTTCAAACATCGCCATCTTCTCATCATGTCAGGCAGAATTAGGGTTGACAACTGGGCAGAAGTTCTCCAGCCCCTCTTAGTGAATCAACATCCTCGGGGTGATGATGTGCGGCGTCTTGAAGTCTTACTTATGGATATTGATGCCACCTTGAAGTTTTCACTTAAGGGAAAGAGAACTCTGGAAAGGGCGATCGACTTCTTAACTAGGGTATGTGATGATTACCCTTTTCTCGAAGCAACATTGGCCCATTACAAAGAGGCCGAGGAAGAGTTGAAAAAGTCAACCGCCTCCCTAAATCGCTTCGTTCAAATTGTAGATTGGAGGGACAATGAATTAGGTCTTGATCTTGACCCGTATAACACTCTGCTTACATCGACTGTTAAAAAGGATCTCCATGAGATCGCCACTTCCATAAGGACTGGTGAAGCAAACAAGCTTGAGTATCAGATCACTTGGGAAAAATTACTGCGCTGACTGGATGATTTATTCGAGGAAGAGCCAACAATGAAAACAGGACCAGGGTTACTTCACTAGGCCCCATTTTGATTTTTCCTTTTATCTTTATCTTTCTGTTAATGGCCTCTCTTTTGTATTCTGGCTTTTGTCAATAATATTTGATATTTTACCATTATTCAATCTTGATTTATAATTTACCATTATTATTCTAATACTCCGGGAACACGTGTATGGCTATTTTTAGCTTTAGCAAATATTCGAATCAAAAGTGAATTCATTATAAATAGAATGCAAATCTTGGCTTAATAAAAGTAACAATCCCATCAGCCATGTACATATCAATATAACAGATCAAAAATTCAGTTCCTACTCACGTGCCCAACCATATATTGGTCAGCAAGGTTGTTAGGGGTTGAAGGGATTTCGGCATCGTCTCGCAGCGAACTCCATATAAAAGGCGTCCCCTTTCTTCTAGCAGTCTTATTCCACTTTATTGCCTTTGCTTTTCACTACTCACCACTACCTTTACGATCATGTCTACAGTGCCACAAGCGGTTACCCCTGATAATTGGTTGGGGCAACTCCAACCATTCCTTGTGGGCAATCACCCTGATGGAGATAACACAGATGACCAAGAAATTCTTCTCTCTGATATGGTCACCAATTTGTCATTTTCCATCCGAGGGAAGCGAACTCTGGACCGATGCTTGGACTACTTGGAACGGCTTCAACTAGACTATACTCGGGCAGTGGAGGACGCCGACAGATGCCACGAAGCTGAGCACGATGATTTGGGCATTCTTCTTCGGCCTTTCTTGAACTTTCAATACACTCTCACTGAAGTACTCGAGGATCTCACCCAACAACGTCATACATACCAAAGCGAGGTTAAGGAATTCCAGACAAACTGGGAGAACTTGCTTCCACAGCTTCAGGCTCCGATCGACGAAAATCCTACTCCCAGGGTTGTTCGTCGGTTCTGTTGATCGCCGTCATTCTGTATTCTCTTCCCAATACGATGGGAAGTACTTTTTCAAATAACGAGCATTTATGCTCTCATGCTTTTGTTTTCCATCCTTGTTAATAAGTGCAAATGCTCCATTTCCAAGATCAGTTTGGATGATGTAAGCTCCTTCCCAACTGGGGGACCATTTCCCTAGTTCGTCGTTTTTCTTTTGTAATGGCAAAATCGTTTTCCAAACTAAATCACCAGCATGAAATGGATTGGCTCTAACCCACTTATTGTAATACCGAGCCCTTCGTTGGGCTTCCCTTTCCATATTATCAATTGCTTTTAATCGGTCAGAACTAGTTTGTTCAAGTTCCCTCAAAAGCATAGTTTCATGAACATCACTGGGAATTATCTCCACATTCATGGTACGACTACTGGGCACTGTGACTTCCATGGGTAGTACTGCATCTTGGCCATAAGTTAGCCTATATGGAGTGAATCACGTGGCAGTACCTTTGGTGTTTCGACAAGCCCATAATGCCGTAGACAAATTTTCATGCCATTTCCTAGGTTGTCTTCAATCATTCTTTTGATAATATTAATTAAGATCTTGTTGGCCGAAGCAGCCTTGGCCATTTGCCTGGGGATAGTATGGGGACGAGTGGTGCAACTTGATTTTATATGTGGATATGTAACTAGTGAATTGCTCTCCAACAAACACTGTCCCCCTATCAGTGGTAATGGAGTGGGGTATCCCATACCGATGGATAATATGTGAGTCGATGAAATCAATAACATCCTTTAGAGCTACTGACTTCAAGGGAATGGCCTCCACCCACTTAGTAAAGTAATCTGCAGCTACGATAATAAATTTATGCCCTTTGCTTGAGGGCGGATGGATCATCCCTATGACGTCGATGGCCCAAGATTTAAAGGGCCATGGTTTGATCATGTAGTTTAAATCACACACTGGGGCGTGTCTAAGGCTGGCGTGCCTCTGACATGCCTCACACCCTTGGGCATACTTAATGCAGTCCTCATATATGGTAGGCCAATAGTACCCATATCGGTGGATAGTCCATCGCATGTTCAGACCTGCCCTATGAGTTCCGCAAATGCCTTCATGGACTTCCGCCATAACTTTCTTGGCTTCTATGGGTCCCAGGCATAGCAAGAGAACATCTTTGACCGTTCGCTTATACAAATCATCCCCCATCAGGGTAAACCTTAAAGCCTTGGCTTTAAGCTTCCTATCATCAACTTGGGGATTTTTAAAATATGCTATGATCTCTGATCGCCAGTCAGAGGGCCTTGGTGCCATAGTGTCATTGTTGGGTGTCAAAGGTAGAGTTGGTCCCCTGAGTGTCGTATTAACTGATGTGTCGGGTATAGGATTATCCATTTTCTCCGGGCTCCTATCTTCCTGAGGTGCCTTATTCTCCTCATAAGATTTCTCACCATCAGGCATGGGATTTGTTAGTTCATGAATCTTGCCCTTGGGGCGGTACTTAGAGGCCAGCTGAGCCAAGCGATTGGCTTCTTCATTTTCGTCACGTGAAATTTGCTCAAACTAGGGGTGTGCATCGGTCGGTTCGGTTAACCGAACCGAACCAAACTCCAAAACCGAATTAAAAACTGAATTTTTTCTAAAAACCAAAGCTGAACCAAAATTACTGAAAACCGAAATATTTCGATTCGGTTATACCGGTTAACCGAACCGAACCGAACCGAACTATTTTTTAAAAAAATAAAATATTTTTTGATCAAAACATCTCTAGTACCATTTTCAAACCTGTAAATTCGCCCTGTCAAACAAAAACATTATATCTACATATAACTATGAGTGCATAATAGTAAACCATTCCAAATTGTATTGTTCAAATTACACACAAATGAAATGACAAAATAAAGAAACAGTCAACGAATAGTTCAAATACGAAACAATATAAAAGTCTCAAAACTCTCAACAGTAGGTCTCACTTCTCATCCACACAAACAGTCACCGAATAGGGGTATTATTTTGTGTTTATTATATAATGACATAATGTAATTTATATATTTTTTAAATATATAATTCAAATTTTGGTTCGGTTCGGTTAACCGAATTGTAGATTTTTAAAAACAAAAAACCGAACCGAAAATCGAAATTTTGGATTTTCAAAACTAAAAACCAAACCGAAATCCAAAAACCGAACCAAATTGCAAATTCAGTTCGGTTCGGTCGGTTTGTTCGGTTTCGACCGAAATTTGCACACCCCTAGCTCAAACGTAACGTCAGCTATTTTGGCCAATAAGTCATGAACCCGATTTTGATATCCCATCAGAATAGAGTTTTTGCAACCATAAGCCCCGAGCACCTGATTAATCACCAACTGAGAGTCTCCTCTGATTATTACAGTTTGGACTCCTCTCATGACTAATGTCTCAAGCCCTAAGGTAGGGCTTCGTACTCAGCAGAGTTGTTAGTTATTGGCCCCCCGGGCCCTCAATGCTGACCCCTGCTCCAGCCCTAGAGCTAGTAGATGATCCGTCAAAGTGTAAGACCCATGGCACTGTCTCTACACTCTCAATCTCATAATTCCGTTCATTATCCATACTCACTGCATGGTCAGCCAAGAACTCAGCTACTACCTGACCTTTGACTGCTGCAATCGGGATGAAGTTTAATGAGAGTGGAATCAACTTGACAGCCCAGTCCAACAATCGACCCTTCATCCTGGGTCGTTTGAGCAGAAATTTCACCATGTTATATTTGGACACTACATCAGTGTCTCTAGGCAGGATGTAATGTTCCAGTTTGGTGCATGCATACACCAAAGAAAAATATAATTTTTCTGCAAAGTGATAATTGAGCTCCGGGCCAGCTAGAGTTTTGCTTAGATAATAAACGGCCCTCTCTTTCCCGTCATCTCAGTCTTGAGCCAACAGACAACCGATTGCTACATAGGAAGAAGCCAGATATAGTTTTAACCTTTTGTCTGGCCTGGGTGGCACTAGCACTGGGGGGTTGGTCAAGGAATGTTTGATTACTTCTAAAGCTTCATCTTGCTCAGGCCCCCATTCTATGTCAGGCCCTATCTTCCCTTTAAGTAATTTAGTTAGAGGCTTCATTTTGCCAGCTGCATTGGCAATAAACCTTCTAAGATTGTTAACCTTACCCAGTAGGCTTTGCACCTCTTTGACCGACCTTGGGGGACTAATATTGATGATAGCCTTGGCTTTGTTGGCATCGACCTCTATCCCTCGTTGATGGATAAGGAACCCTAAAACATTCCCGGCCGACACCCCAAAGGCGCATTTTGCTAGATTCATTTTTAGGTTGTATTTCCTCATCCTAATGAAAGCTTGTTCGAGGTCTTGTAAGTGTTGGCAAAAAGTTGGGGACTTCACAATTCATCATTGATGTAAACCTCCAAAGTTTTGCCAATTAGGTCATGAAATATGGTGTTCATTGCCCGTTGATAAGTAGCGCCTGCATTTTTCAGGCCAAAAGGCATGACCACCCATTCGTAAATACCAATGGCTCCTGGACATCTATAAGCAGTCTTAGGGATATCCTCCTCAGCTAAGTTGATTTGGTTATATCATGCGTAACCATCCATTAGTGAGAGTATTTTGTGCCCGCAGCTGCATCGATTAACATATCAGCTATAGGCATAGTATACTCGTCCTTTGGTGTGGCAAGGTTAATATCTCTGAAATCTATACAGATTCGCATTTTACCATTCTTTTGGTAACTGGGACTATATTGGACAACCACTCCGCATATCGGCATGGCCGGATGAATTTGGCGTCCAATAATTTTTTAATCTCTTCTGCAATTTTTGGTAATAACTCTGGGTTAAAATGCCTTGGAGCATGCTTTACAGGTCTATAGTTAGGCTTAATTGGCAACCGATGCTCAATCAGTTTTCTATCTAATCCTGGCATATCAGAATATTCCCAAGCAAGGCAATCCTGATGCTTTGCCCCTAGTTTGGCTAACTCATTCTGTTGGTCGGTTGGCAATAGTCCACTGACCATGATTGGTCTATGTGTCTTAGAATCACCAATATTAAATTCGACCAGTGGATCTTGAGCATAAACAGTTGGCTCATGCTTTTCTAATAATTCAGGCCATTCATAAGGAGGTTTCTTTACTTCCTTTTCTACTTGGCCTACATCAGAATGAACCATAGACAAAGAATTTAAAGAACAACTTTCATTACTAGAACTTGACATTTATTATATATTTCATCAGAAATTAATATTTCTGGCTATCTGAGCCAAGTCTTAAAGCAGAAACGTCTAGTAAAAAACATAACCCCTCCTAGTGAGCCTGCAATTAGGCATGGGGTATGCACCAACTATCCTGCTCATACTAAGGGGTGGGACTAAAGTTTCAAAGAATATAGTGTCACTAGCACTGGCCCCAACAAAGCCCTGAAAAGGGTTTTGATGGGCCTCCACATAGATCACCTTATCACCATCCCAAAAAGCTAGCTTTTGATGCAGAGTCGACGGGACGCACTTGCTGAATGGATCCAATCACATCCGAGAAGAGCAGAGTAGGTAGTAGTTGCATTTACTATGAACATGACAGTGGACACCACTTTAGGGTCTACTCCAATTTGAACAGTCAACATACCCAAAGGTTTAGTGGTATGACCAGTGAAACCCGCCAACTCCAGATCTGCCTCAGCAAGGTCATCAACTGTCTTTCCTATCTTCTTGAGAGTGGTAAGTGGGATCACATTGTATACTGCTCCGTTGTCGATGAAAATTCGGTTGAACCTTTTCCCGTTGATGTGAGCTTGGACGTACAATGGTTTGAGATGACGTGGGACATCTACAGATAGGGGCTCAAACACCACAGGTGGGATAATTCCATGATTTACATCGGGCACCTCCTCCTCATAGGCTGCATGTACATATGCCCATGCTGGTTCTTCAATCGACTGGACACTGGCCACCTGATGCTTGGATGCAGATGCCTCTCCCTACACTAGCACATGTGTCATGTTAATAGACATAGCGATGTTATCCGTTGTCCCTTCGGGCACCTCATCATTCACAGATGACTCAATCGACTGATCGGCCTCCGTACTCTTCATCTTCTTTAGTGAGCCTTGCTCATCATTGGCATTTTTGAGCTGCCATTTTTGTCTCCATCGACCATGAGTGCCTCAAGCTCTTCTGTGGTGAAATCTCTGAACTGAGTTGGGGCAAGGTCATTGTCAAACTCATGGGCGGCCTTGTTGACCCTTTGGCAGTAGGCACACTTAAGACCTTCATCCACCCACTTTCCCTCTTTAAGTTCATCAACTATCACATTAGGAAGGGAGTTTTGGGATGTCTCAGTCTGCCCAGGGGTAAATACCTTGGTGCCCTCAGCAGGGCGTGACGGCCCTTCACTGTTGGCACATGTCTCCTTTTCATTACTTTCATTTCGACAAGGGCCTCCTAGATCCCACATTGACAATGGAGTTTTTGTGGGTAGGATAGGTTCACTTCTCTTTGATTTTTCTCGTTGGGAGAAAGCATATTGCCTTTTGGCCCTGTGTATCTGTGTTCGGGTCATCCCTGGGAAACGGGGATCCACATCCACAAGCGGTGATGGAGCATTCCGTACCCACTGCATCGGGTTGGCCTGAGCCATTGGTAGGCGTCGAGTAGGCCTCCGCCAAATCTTGGCTCCATTTCTTATTTGAACCTCATATGTTCCATCTGGATATGTCCAAGCCTGGGCTACTTGACCAGTATGTTGGTGAAGAACTGGGGAAGCTGATGGTCGGCCTTGATACCACCTATTCCATCCATCACGATAACGACCCCTACTCCTTGCTAAAGGTAGTCCACGATCTGGATACCTTGTCGACCGAGGTGGTGGGCTAGAGCCCTGCTTCCTATCCTCCTCTTGATGAGCCCTTTGATGATAGGCCGTGGGTGGTAACGGATTCCTAGCGTAAGTTGAGGGTTGTTTCCTCTTGTCACCCTGGCGTGGGTAATCTATACCTTTTCCCTTTGAATCCCTTTCAGGTGAGCGATCTGCACTCCTTTTTTGTGGCTCCCTTTCCATCGACCCCGTCTGCCTTGAAGGGCCTGCCTGCATAGTAGACATTGTGACCGGTAGAAATGGCTCTTCGTCTACTCCCATCTGGAAAAACTTCAAGCGGCCAGTGCGTAAGGCCTTGTTGATTTCCAGCTTAAAGTGATGGCATTGGGCCGTAGTATGTGTGAAGGAGTTATGCATTTTTCAATAACTTACTTCCCTTGATTTCTTCCGCAGTGGCCGAACGCTGGCCTCTAGGGAGCCGCAGTTGTCCTTCTTTGAGGATGACATCAAAAATCTCATCGGCCTTGCTCACATCAAACATTGGCTCCTCACTGGTGCCATTTTTCTGGGGTGGTTTTGCCTCTGAGATAGCCTTGGAGGCATTGGGTTGTAGTTTAGGGCAAGGGAAATGCTTCCCTTTCACTAATTCTGCCACCGCTTGCTCAGTTACCTCTACACCGGCGATCTCCACACCAGACATTTTGCTGTCAATTTCCATATCTGAATATTCAAGTACTTCAATATTCGAAATGGGTCGGTTGTATTTTTTAGGTTGATTGGCAGACTCCTCGTCCTTAAATAATGTTTCCAGGCGAACCGCCTTTGAGGCTAGTGATGAAAGATCTGGGATGTCGTGGGCAGTTAATTGCTTTCTATAAGTGGGTGCCATATTCCTGACCACGATCTTGGTCATTTAAGAATCATCTAATGCGGTTGAGCAACGTGACTTCAACCGTCTCACCCTTTCTATGAAAGCTATAACGGTTTCCTTGGGCAGTAACTGACACTATGTCAGTAACTGACACTGTTGGGTACTAGGTTGAAGAAACGAGTGTGGAATGCCCCCTCCATGTCTTCCCACATTCTGAAATGGCCAGCAGGTAAGTTGGCAAACCAGGAAAATGCGGTCTTAGTTAGTGATAAGGAGAATAACTGCATTTTGTAGTAGGGGTTTCTTGCATTTTCTCCTAACTGGGCTGTAAACCGCCCTATATGTTCAATAGTGGACGAGTCGTCTTCACCTGAGAAGGTGGAAAAGTCAGGCACCCTGAAATCCCTAGGAAGGGGATGATCACGGGTAATGGCCTGGGGGTATGGCTTCTGATAAGCCATCCGACCAGTTGGCCTCACGTTGAGACCAAATTGATCTCGTAACATATCTGCTAAAATATCAGGATCGATGGCAGGGCCTTGGAGAGAGGCTGGCATATTAGGGTTGAGATTATAGCCATCAACTGGCATCCCTAGGTTTTGGGTAGTATGTACCATGGGAGGTGCGTAATGGTTGTTCGGACCCTAGGGATTGGCCATAAGTGGCCTCCATGGTTCCTGATTTCCACCTAGCTCTCCCATTGGTCGGATCGGAGATGTATCCGCGGGATAATTCTCCACATTGGTAGGGACAAAAGCAGGTTGTCCTCCCAATGTGATACTGTTGGGATACGTCGCCGCCGGCCGCTTGCCCCTGTTGTTACTGGCTTCCGGCCTATCATAGTTCTGTGATTGCACCTCTCCCATGCCAAAAGTTGGCAAAACTGGGAGTGGAGTGAGCGTCTGGCCTTGCCCTAAGGGTAGGCCATTTGTTGTTCTGGGTGGGAAGTTGCCCATGTTGGCCGCAGACGGCCCTTGAGCAAAAAATCCCTGGGGTGAGGCTTGGGCGGATAACTCATTCCGCATAGCCGCCAAACGGTTGTCCAATAGTTCTATAAACTGATTCATCATATTTGGTATTAAGTCCATTGGTACAACATTTAAACTGGCAGTATTATGCCCTGTCGTGGGCGGCACGGGTGATGGCGGAATTCCGCCAGTAGTCGTGCTAGTGGATGTTCTTGGCGTGGACATATTTATCCGGGATATCACTCGTGATCTTAACACCAAGCTATCCAAACTCTCCAAAATTTGATAATTGATCTGTGGTAGACGTTTCAATCGTCTCCCACTGTGGTCGCCAATTTGTTATCGCAAGAATTCGGATAACAACAAACAGTAAGCCTCTTGTAGGCTAAGACGATAGAATTCGAATAAAAACTCTTTCATTGGATTGCGCCTTAAAAAAAGTTTAAGAACAATGAACAGGAAATGAGTCCCTTGCCCACTGTTGGTTACAAGTACTAAGCTTATCTACCAACTATGAACTACAGACTACAAACTACGCTAAAACTAGGATAAAATAAAAGAGCAGATTTGATGTGTGGTGTTGATTGTCCCTTTCCTCTGCAGCCTTGATCGGTATTTATAGAAGGTGATGTAACCGCTGTAGAAGAACTGCTCCATGATCCAAGCCTTTAATAACCGTCCTGCTTGTACGCCTCGGCCTCTACTCCGCGTGGTTTGTTTATGTCGTTTAATATGCTATCCTCCTTGGGGCCAATCGGTCTAGATGATTCACTATCCTCTTGGTCCTGGCATAGGTGATTGTCCATTTGGTCTTGGCCTAACGGGTAGATAGGTGACTGCCCCTTTGGCCTGACGGGCAGATAGGTGACTGTCCCTTTGGCCTGACGGACAGATAGGTGACTGTCCCTTTGGTCCTGGCCTGACGGGCAGATAGGCTTAATTGATATGTTTATTTATTTATTTATTTTTTAATTTTTGGTGATAACAGAAAGATATTGTGTTCCTTTATACATTGTCGGGTGGACGTTAATGCTGAATCAATAAATCAACATGAGTTCTTTTTAATGCGCATTGACTTCACTCCTGTATATCAACTTCTCAGGAGGTCATTTATCTTAAAATTACTTAAACGCAAGCACATTTTACCTTGAAGTTCTCCTAGTCCTAGAATGACTACCAAAAAAAATGGTACAACGTTGAAATAAATAAGTTCTCATTTTTAAGCCATAGTAAGCAGGGCCGTTCCTGACATTTTATGGGCCCTAGGCGGAAGAAGATAATAGGCCCCAACTAAATCAAACGTATAGTAACAAATGAGAGATTCATGCTTCCCTCTCGCCGAATCTGCTAGCAGATCCGTTAACTTCAAAACATCCACTATATGTGACAAGCAAAATATCACATTATGAAACTAAGCTCTAGATGGAAAAAAAATACAGAACAAAAAATTATGTCGGTTCAATCTAAATATTCAGAATATAAAAAAATTGAGTAGCTACAGATCACACTCACATATAAAAAAATCTACTAGCGGATCCGCTAACTCTCAAATATCCACTATATGTAACAAAGGCATCTGATAGAATACTTTGTTATATTATGCCAAGAATCCCAAAAAGCTAATCATATCAGACCCGGAAACTTTCAATCTTTCATAGATATTCTTGCCAAACAACATATATTCAAGAGATTATTAAAACATAACATATCTAAGTTTAATCTCCATTCAGACAAAAACAATATTGAAATTTGGAAATGCAAACCAATCTATATAAGTTCAACTAATCCAAATCTGTTGCTAAAGAGCAAAAATATCAGACCAAAAAATGTTGTAGATTAAGACCAATTAACTACATAAGACATTCGAGAAAACACTTACACTTGGCCTAGCATTCAAATCTCTTATACACCTAATTGTGGAGAATGCGTCAACAGACAATATTTTTACAAAAATCCGCCCGTTACCCATAAATATATGACTTCCAGGAAAACCCAAATACCCCTAACCTCATGAGAAAAACCAAAATCGCTCCACCAATTAGTAAAACTCGACCATTTTTAATTACAAAAATTGACTGAAATATAGCAGGCCTCATATCCTTCAATTAGAAATAGATAGAAAATAAAATAGGAACTAAATTAGAGAACTCGGCCAAAAATCCACCTTATCTTTTCGTTCCTTCTCCGTGGTTCAGTTAGCTTGAGGGAGGAAACCAATGCATTGCCACTGCAAATTTCTTTGAACGATTGCTCACAAAATTATAATTTTGTATGCAAGTAGGCCACTTTCTTCAATCTTCAGGATTTTATCTATCTCCCACCCAATTAAATTCGGTAAAATTGCCCAATTGAATGAGAAAATTTTGGGTTTGGGAAAAATTGGGAAAGAAAACCATAATTACTGGAATGAAGGAAACAAGCTAATTTATGCAGAAGAAGAAGCGCCAGAACCAAGTGGGATGAAGGAAAGAAAGCAACTGCCGGCCCTATTTTTCAATGCCAATAGTAATAAACATCTTAAATTAGGGGCCCTGTGATGTAAATGGGCCCTGGGCAATGGCACTTTGGGCCTATGCCCAGGGCCGGCCCTGATAGTAAGTCATACTCCAAAGTATTACAGCAAAATATTGCGTGCGGTCCATACTATTCAAGACAACCAGACATTTATGAGTTACAAGAACTTAATGAGGCAATTTATAATAAATAAATAAAATTAATTGGGTGGTTAAACATTTAATTACCAAGTTTTTTATGTGCTCACACGATCACAATTAGACACAATTAAGTGATTCAAGTGATATTCGCTAAAATTATATGTGGATAACTTCGAAAGTAATTAAATGTTCGAAATAATAAATACTTCTGCTTGAATTCATAGAATCATTTATGTTTTTTTTTTAAAAAAAAGAATTCGGTAAGAAAGGTGGGCCATGCATTTATGTTTATATTTCAAATCATATTTCTTTTTAATTCATAATAAAATTATATACTAGAATTTTAAATATTTAAAATAAATTACTTCAAAAATACTTTTTTCAAATCCTTTTGCATATAGGTGTAAATGTTTTAGAAAAAAGAAATTCCTTTTGCACATGCGAATTCATGTTTACATTGCTTTTCGAATTGAAATAGTTGTTTACCGAAACATAGAAAGAAGAAAAAGGAAACTCAAATTCAATTAATTGGAGAAAAAAATACGAAGGCAATGCAAATGTATTTCCCGAATCCCGATGCTCTAGTGTTACTGTGTACAAAAAAAAGGATATATTTTAGAAGTTAATCGTATACCAAAAAAAACAATAATAAAATAAAAGTAATATAATTTTATTTTTTGTTTAACAGTATATACAAGTTAGGAAAGGGATAGTAAGAGGCCATGCCACACAAATTACAAAGAGAACAAATGGGCGGAATAGAGGGCCGATGAAGATCGAACGTCGGAGACTTGACCACTTGGGTAAGTGCCCATCCCCTTATTTATTTATTTATTTATTAAAACATAGAAACAAAAACAACATTAAGAATATCGTGTACCCAATTTTTTTTTTTTTTTTTTATTTGAATGTATTTTAGAAGTTACTCTATACCCAACTTCCATAACTTCCAAGGGTGTGAATTCCCCATCCAACCTCCTATCCATCCCATTTTTGCATTGTAATTATATGACATAGACCCATTTATCTGACATTTGGCTTCGCCAAAAATAAAATAAAATAAAAACAATCAAAAAGAGTAATATTTCTTTATTTATTAAAACACATGAAATAAGAACAAACTAAGAATACAACGTCCAAACACCCTCAACGTTAGTATCATACAATATAATTGAAACTTACAAAAACAATTCAATGTATATATAGATGAACAATAAATCCTCCATGACCAACAACAAGGTTCAAGTTTTCTTAGCATTGATTCCTTGGCTCGGACCCGATGGCGGAATTTGCTGCCTTTCAGCCAGAATGTCCATGAACGTCGATTTATACGCCCATCGCGCCATCCTTCCGATTCCACCATCGTTGCTCCCGGTTTTCTGCCCTTCGTTATTACAATTTTTGGCCGAACCATTACATCTAGGAACTCGACTCTCCCCCATAGAAGACGGCGCCACTGCAACATCCTCTAATGGTCGACCATAAACCACCTCAAGAGAAAGAATAAATAAACAGAACACAAAAACGAGATTTGGAAGACTTCCCATGACAGAAATTTAGATAGATGAGATGATGATTGCTGTTGACCTGACGATTGATTGTTGTCTGAATTATGACCACCTTTGAAATTTTGACCTGTCCGAAATTTCTCAAGGGGGGTTTAAATAGAAAATGGGGATTGAAAAAATGTGAGGTGAAAAGAGTCAGCAAAAGGTGTGAAAGGAGATGAGTATTATTATTGAAAGGTAATTGTCAAAGGAGAGAGTGGGACGAAATTTAATGTTAGTTGAAATTTTTATAGGGAAATTTGCAAAATTTCCGCGTTTTCGTAACCGACTTGCATTTAAATGCAATCCAGGTTTATTATGCTTTTCATCATGTTTGGCAAATTTATTAAATATTTCATTTGAGATTTAATTAAATATTTATTTCGTTTTCTTATTTATTGGGAATTTTTAGGCTTACTTGGCATATTCGGTTTGTAATAATTTGTGAATTTCTTAAGTATTAATTTAACCTGAGGAATATTTTTATTATCATTGAAGTGAAATTGTTGGAAGTAGCAATTAATTTATGTGGTTATAGGCATTGAGTGAATTGTGGGATTTCACCTAAGGAAGTTGTTATTTTGTTTGATTCAATAAAAAGATTAATCAGAGAAATTAAACAAATAATCAATTTTTATTCATTTTTATAAATAGGGAATAAAAATAATTAAGAATTATGTTAATGGTTATAAATAAGGCAAAGATAATTATATTACATTTTCTCAATTTCTCAACGTGTAAGAATTAAAAACAGGGAACAAAAAATATTACTTCACAGTTTCAAATTCTCTGTTCCAAACAATACAAGAAATTTATGGGAAGGCAACTAACAAGATAATAAAAGGATTTTGTCACATTCCCGTGAAATTTTTACAGTGAAACAAATAAGGGGGTGACTTGTGTGCTGTCAACAGTACATACTGGCAAAAATGGAATGATGGATACGCATAGAAAAATGATGTCAGAGCAATGAAAAATGATGACTGTGTGAAATATTATGTGTGCATGAAAAAATGATGAATATTATAAAATAAACAATATCATTTTTCATGGAGCTAACATCATTTTTCGTAGCGTGGATATTATTTAGCCTGTACAGGCAAAATAATTGTCAGTACAGGAACCGGACTGCAAATAAGGTACAAAGACATTCATTTCCATTTCCTTGCATGCATTTCTCTCAACCAAATACACCACCGGTTTCTTTGGGACAAAAAACCGCTGATTCACTCTTTTGTCAATTGATTTTGAATGGAAAATGTAGTATGTTTTATTTTTAAAGTACGTCATAGGTGCCCATGAGGCCCATGATTACTTATTTAAGCAATTAAAGTTAAATTTATATTACTATATATATATAAAGGACATCAAAAATTTATCTAATATCTCCTTTATTTTTATTTTCTATTAAAAGGGAAATTAGCAATCAAATGCGGATTGGTATAATTATATTATACTCCCTCCGTTTTTTAAAGATAGCTACTGACCAACCCAGCACGCAGTCCAATGCACAATTTAAACAATTAATAACTCAAATTCGGTAGAAGTAAAAATTCTAAAACTTCGGTATTTAAAAACTACAAGATGAGACGAATCTAACAAGATCTCACTTGGCTATATTTTAACTTGTATATCTATGTTAAAACTTCAAATCAAAGTGTTTAGGTGAATAGTGTCAATTTTACCAATGTAGCTATCTTTTCCAAACGGAGGAAGTACTATTTTAGTTTTTTTTGCGCAACCTATAAAAGGGTAGAATTATATTTTAGTTAATTATATGAACCTCTATATTTTGTTTTAAATTATTCTTGAACATTTTTTTGGCTTGAAATTATTCTTGAATATTAGTATAATGTATAGAAAATATTTTACTTTAATAAATTAAAGTAACCTGCATTTAACAAGCAATAATTACATTCCCTTTTACATTTATGTATATTTTTATGTCAAAAGAAAATTTAAATATTCATGGCACTACCTTATTATCTCACTTATGAGGTGAATGGATGCGCACGGCACGGGAGGGAAAAACAGATGGAAAGGCCGTATGGACGAGTAAGATTGATTTTTTAGATTTATAAAGTTTATAAAGTAGATATTGGATTAGGTTTGCGAGTCGAATTACCAGTTACTAAAGTGCTGAATGAATGATTTGTATATGCATAGTGTTTTATACAACCCAAGTACCATTAAATACTTAACTCTCACCTTATTACCACCCAGCACACACCCTATCGAGTTAGCATATGCTGATTGTCACTCATTCAATTCAACACCATATCCAAACCCGTAGATATCCACCCTAAAAGGTGGTAAATTATTTCTTAATAAATACTATTATGTAAAACCAAACACCACTTACACATAAATTTGAAAATACATTATGCATGGATTCCCATATATGACAAACACATTATTCTAATATGTTACTTCCTCCGTTTTTTTTAAGTGTGACGTTTCTCAATTGTACGTATGTCAATACATATTTTCAATAATTAATAACTCAAATACGGTACAAGTAAAAATTATAAAAATTTAATATTTAAAAACTACAAGATGAGATGAATCCAACAAGATCTCATTCGACTATATTTTGTCTTCTATAACTATAAAAAAATAGAAGTCAAAGTGCTACAATAAAAATAAATAAATCAAATGTTACACTAAAAAAAAAACGGAGGGAGGATTTGATTGCCGGTTGTTACGGCTAAAACCAAACATGACTTACACATTTTTTTTAAAAAACAAACAATATTATTAACAATTAATTTTATTTGTTTTAAATATACGAATTAAATGTTGAATGACTGTAATTCAATGAAAATATCATAATCAAGACTTGGTCCATTGATCATTTTTCCTAACTTCAAACCTTATAGTTGGTGGTTCGATTTGCACTCGGCCCCTTATTTATTTCCTTTGTAATTTATGTGTTTTGGACTTCCAGACACCTTTGCCGATACATGAATGTCGATGTTTACCCAAAAAAATTTCAATGAAAATATTACTCGTTACTAGTAATTTAATCCTTTTATGTTTCATTTTTTTTTTCGGATTCTATCCTAAACTTTTGTTTTTGTCTTATCCAGTCTTTTTACTTTACTAATCCTAAAATTTTATTTTTGTCTTATCCAGTTTTTTCACTTTACTAGTCCTTATCCAATCGGTCCAAATCTGACTCTATCCCATAATTAGGCTACCGGTTTGTTTGGATAAGAGTATATTAGATAGCAGATTTAATTTTAGCATATTTGACCAAGAAATATGTTATTTTTAGTTGTTTGGTATCCGACATATTTGATTAGCAAATTTGGCCAAATCTACTCAAACATGATCTGCTTGATTATGAAGCAGAGTGGGGAGCAGATTCACTTTATACTAAAATACCTATCCCTCTCTCATATCACTCTCGTAGTTTTTTCCTCTTCTTCTCCTCTAACATCGGCAGGCCATTCCAGAGAGTTGCCGACGCCATCCCAACAAGTCATCAGAAATTTGTCACATATATTGCCACAAATTCCCATCGCCGATGCCATTCGCACATCCTCTATTGTCTGTTCCCATCCCTTCTTTTTTCCATCTTTCCCCTTGGGCAAGAGATAGGTAACTCTTTCCCCTTTCTATTGAAAAACACAAAGTTTCGTAGTTGTATTTACAACATCAGATAGATGGAAGTGAGAGTAGAAGCAATTGTATTTTATGCTACTAGGGTGGCTACTGATAGTGAAAATAGAAATATCTTTTTCATGGTCAATCGTTAGAAGATACTAAGTACCTGTTGATCGGAAATAGCATTTAGATACAATGGATTTTATCCAATCGATCAGACTGTTTGGAAATTTATCCAATTGTATTTTGAAATCTTTCAAACTATGTCCTTGAAATTTTTCTGTCTTTCCCGTTGTCATTTGGTAGGTGCTGAAGTGGCTTTTGATAACCTTGACTATTAATTTAATTGTGGTTGTTTGGTTAGCTAAAATTTTCATGCTGCATTTCTTGCTCATAATCTATTTGTGCATTAGCTATTCCAGTACAACATAGGAGCCTTGATTCTCAGTAGGGTATGCAGAATATATTAGGAGAGGTTTTTTTTTTTTTTTTTTTTTTAAATATTGACACTGTTGGGGCCATATGGAATAATGGGCCGCGAAAGAACTATTGGGCCATAAGACATGGGCCGGAAGAAAGAGGAAGTCCAAAAAGAGGATGGGCTCAAGAGTGGTAAGGCCGAAAGCACATAGTAAACCGAAGGAAGGAAATCGAAGCTGATAAAGATTTCGGCCGAAATGGGTAGAAATAGCCGAAACCAAAACAACCGAATCGAAGAGAGAAAGAATTCGGCTCAGAGGAGTTAGCCGGAGAGCGGTTATTCCAGCTCCGGCTATAAATAGGGGACGACGCACTCAAAATCGGAGAGATCAATCCAACCCCCAAATTACTCTTATCAATTTTAATTCCTTGTTATCTTTACTGCTTTCTTTACAGCTTTCCTTTACAGCTTTCCTTAGAATCTAGCCTAGTTTGTAGCGGTTACCATTTCCAAATCCACCGTTGCTCCTTAGCAGCTGGTAGTTTGTTCCTCTGTTTTTGGTGAATTCCGCCGTTGTTTCTTAACAACAGGCAGATTCTCCGTTGTATCGTGTTATTGTTGATCAATTCAAGGAAGATTCATTCAATTGTGGGCGCATTATTGTTAATCCGAACCCGTAATCGGTTTGATCCTTTTCCGATAGCTTCCCTTGAGGAGAAAAAGGTCCTTGGCTACACCCGAGCCAAACAGTGGCACGCCCAGTGGGACGCAAAATGGCGTTTGAACAAGCAACTCCAGCAGCAAACACGGCGGCGAGGACTGATTTGCCGCCGATTCAGGAAGAGCGCGCACCAGAAGCCGGAGAATTTCCCCCAGGGTTCCCCGGACCATCACATTTTCATAATTAGGAGTTTTCAAATGATGATTTAACCCCGCGATTCCGAGATCAGGTTCAATTTATGGTAGAGGCGGCGGTTACCAACTCGGTTCGCCAAATCGAAGGAAATATCCTGGCAGCGATGCCAGCCATGTTTAGAGCCGAAATTGCAAGGAGTATGTATCCGATGGGAGCGCAGCAAGCTCCAGTGGCGCAGAATCCACCGCAAAATAATCACAATTTTCAGCAGCAGGCCTTTAGGCCGCCAGGAGGGCATGGAGCTCGGCCTTTTGTTCCTCCGCAGCAGAGGTATGATCAGCAACAGAATCAACCGCCTCAACCAGTAGTTCAACCGCCTGCTCCAGTGGTTCAACAACAATACGCACCACTTCAGCAGAATCCACCACAACTGGTTGATAGAGAGCTGATTGCCGAGATTATTCGCACACAGTTTGGGAATCTCATCGGCCAGGAGAATAGGCCGATGTATCGGAAACCTTATCCAGATTACATCGAGGAGCAGTATCCACTGCCTAGAGGGGTGAAGGTTCCAGATTTTAACACTTTTTCTGGAGAAGTCGGCCGCTCTACCATCGAGCATATCGGCCGATTTACAGCTCAATGTACCAGAATCGCGCAAAATGATTTTCACAAGCTGATATTGTTCAGTTTGTCATTAACTGGCCCAGCATTCGAGTGGTACATTAATCTGCCAGCGGGATCGGTCAATACTTGGGCCGAAATGGAGCGGTTATTCCATGACCGATTCTATAATACCAGTCCGGAAGTCTCGGTAGTTGATCTGACGTCAACTAAGCAGAAGGCGTCTGAGTCGGTTACTGAATTCATTGAGAGATTTTATGCAGTGAAGGCTCAGGTGAAGACAATGCTGCCTGAGCATGAATATATTCAAATCTTAAAGCAGAATTTGAAGTTTGCCATCAAGGACAGATTGATGGTAACAAGACCGAGGACGGTAGCCGAATTAACGGCTGAAGCAATAAGGATGGAGACATATCTGGCGGAACAGGCGGCTTTCAAATCAAGCCGAAGTCAAAGCGGAAGGTCACAACCTATCCAGTCAGCTGCCTCATTTGCTGAATCTCTGGATAGATGTGAAATTCAGGAAGAGTACAATACGGAAGACGTTCCTGCACTAGCCGAAGTCGCAAGGGCAGAGTTAATCATAAAGAAGCCTATGACTTGTCCAGCACTTCGGCCAGCCAGAGGCAAGGAGAAAGAAGGAGGAGATGAGTCTCAAAGGTTTTACTCTTTCGACTTGTCACAGATGGACGAAATATTTGATTATTGCCAGAAGAACGGATTGCTAGAGTTTAAAGGAAACCATCCACAGCCTACCAAGGATCAATTGGAGGCCGGATGGTGCAGATTCCACGGATCAGCCACTCATTCCACGGCCATTTGTGGGCATTTTAGGAAGCTGATTCAGAAACATGTTGATGATGGGAAGCTGAAGTTCCCAGAAAGGCTTATGGCAGTCGATAAGAATCCGTTCCCGGCTGCCAACATGGTGATGGTGCAACCCAACCAGAATAAATCGGTGCATGACCGATTGGGGGATCAAACATCATCTAGCAAGAATTCTGTGCACGATCGGCTTGGGGATCAGCCATCGGCTCAGAAGTCAGGAGTATGGAAAAGGTTAGGATCTCCGAAGGGAAAAGAGAAAGTTACAGATGTCTTTGACCGATTGGGGAACTATGAGGTGAAAGAGTGGATCAAGCAATCGGAGAAACATCAGGAGATCGAGGTTGGAGATAAGAGTGAGAGACCGACGTTGAAAATCATAACCAACGGATGGGACTCAGAGATGAAGTTAACAGCCGATAAGCAGAATGGAAAGACTGTGATACAGATCACAGTCCCTGAAGAAGCAGTTAGCCCCGAAATGAAAAAGCTTAGAAGGCCACCAGCAAATACTCAGGTCGGCCGATGGGTCCGAAACTCTCCAGAAAGAAGGCATTTCGATCAGCGCCGACATGACCATTCAGCCTGGAGGGCAGAGGAGAGGAAAGTCCCAAAAGGAAAGGGATCATATCGTACTTTCAAACGAAGAATGCAACGGCTTAAAGCAGCTGCTGCTTCTGAGCAAGAGGAGTATGATATGATGCATATGGAAGAGGACTTCCCTGATGATTGTTCGTTCTCGGGAGGACGAGTACTCAATAGGGTATTTTCGGCTCGTTTGAGGTCCGAATCAAAAGAAGAGAGGAAGCCGAAAGAAGGACAGGATCGGCTAAAGAACAAGACTGAATTTCGGCCAAAAGTAATACAGCCGAAAGTTGAAAGTGAGCAGCCGAAATCGAAAGAGGAATGGAAGCCTAGACCAGTCCGAACCAGGGAGTGGAAGCCGAAGACAACTATCATTCCGAATAGTGATACACCCCCTGTTGGGCAGTTTAAATTCGACTTCGGGTCTAGTGCGAATATGGTGACAGTAACTACCGAAGAGAAAGAGGAGTACTGGTCGGATTCCGAACCAGCGGTGGTTTTTTGTCAAAAGGATGGAGAATACTATGGTGATGAAGAACCCATAGTGGATTTTTGTTTCGATAAACTTGAGGTATTTCGGCCGGAAGCCGAAATAGAGAAATCTTTTGAGGAAGGATATAAGGCATTCGTTCCAGAAGCTCAACCAGGTACGATTTTGCCTCCAACTGCGCAAATGTCCCAGCATGTGAGGCCTTTATACGTTAAAGGTTGGGTCAATGGGAGACCACTTAGAAGAATGTTTATCGATGGTGGAGCCACAGTTAATATCATGCCACTATCCACGCTAACGAAGATAGGCCGCTCGAAGGAAGATTTACTCCCTACGAGAATGAAGGTAATGAGTTTTGTGGGGGCTCAAACCGCGGCCGAAGGATGTATACTGGTGGATGTAACGGTCGGAACAATATCAATTCCGACCATGTTCTTTGTGGTGGATGCAGAAGTTCCGTATGCGGCCCTATTAGGCCGATGCTGGATTCATACATCCCGATGTTTGCCATCAACGCTTCACCAGAAAGTATGGTTTTGGAAAAAGGATGGCACAGTAGAAGAAGTAGATGGAGATCAACCTCCATTTCCAGTCAGCTCAGCCGGACGAATTGATGCGGTGTTATATGAAGAACCGATTCAACCATTCCTAGCAGTGGTAGGGGATCGGTACCCGCAGGTGATCGAGTGTGATTGGACAGATTTGGGGTTTGAAATCAGATACCAGGCCGATGAACGGCCAGTCGAAGAAGAAAGTAAATGATGGAGTCACAACCGAATCAAGCGACCGAGTTCGAATCGGCCGAACTCGGAGTTTCAGAAGACAAAGCAGGATGGAGCGATTTAATAGACGCAATTCCAAAGCGAACGCCGGATTTCAAAGCTCAAGACCCCTTGAAAATGGTCAATGTTGGTACAGACGAACACCCGAGGGAGATCCCGTTGAGTGCGAATCTTGATCAGCAGATGACAAGCCGATTCAAGGAGGTTCTAGTCGAATTCAAGGATTGTTTCGCATGGGACTATACAGAGATGCCAGGATTGGAGCGGTCGATTGTAGAGCACAGACTGCCTATCAAAGAGGGGTTCAGGCCGCATAAACAGCCGGCCAGGAGGGCAGCGCCCGAAATAGTCCCAAAAATAAAAGAAGAAATAGAGAAATTGTTAGCGGCCGGGTTTGTTAGGCCAGCTAAATATGTAGAATGGCTATCAAATATTGTTCCTGTAATAAAGAAGAATGGAAAATTGAGAGTTTGCATTGATTTCAGGAATCTTAATATAGCCACTCCAAAAGATGAGTATATGATGCCTATTGTTGACTTGTTGATTGATTCGGCCGCAAAACAGGGGATGCTATCTTTCATGGATGGATATTCAGGATACAACCAAATTTTTATGGCCGAAGAAGACATTCACAAGACTGCATTTCGGTGCCCTGGCGCCATAGGGATATATGAATGGGTGGTGATGCCATTCGGGCTGAAGAATGCAGGAGCTACATACCAGAGAGCCATGAATTATGTTTTCCATGACCTCATAGGGGATTGTGTTGAAGTCTATATTGATGACGTCATGGTCCGATCCAAAGATATCGAAAGCCACTTGAACGATTTGCGGAAGGTATTCGCGAGGATGAGGCTGCATGGAGTCAAGATGAATCCAGCCAAGTGTGCTTTCGGAGTACAGGCAGGAAATTTTCTCGGGTTCCTGGTACATAACAAAGGAATAGAAGTTGATGCGAACAAAACCAGGGCTATCCAAGAAGCCAAACCTCCACATGATAAGAAGAGTCTACAAAAGTTTCTTGGAAAAATCGGTTTTCTGAGACGATTCTTAGCAAATGCGGCTGGAAAGTCGAAACCACTAACCGATTTATTGAGGTTAAAGAAGGAAGAGGAGTTCAAATGGGGAATCGACCAGCAAAAGGCCTTCGAACAATTGAAGCAGGATTTGATGAATCCACCTGTGTTGGTTCCTCCAATTTTAGGACGGCCATTGAAGTTGTATATAGCAGCGGCCGAAGAATCTATTGGAGCATTACTGGCGCAGGAAGACGATGAAGGAAGGGATCGGGCGATCTACTATCTTAGCCGAATCCTAAGGGACGCCGAAGTAAGGTACTCGCCGATTCATAAACTATGTTTAAGCCTTTATCATGCATGCCAGAAATTAGAATATTATATTCAACCAAGGCAAGTGATAGTAGTAGCTTCGGTTGACATAGTCAAGATTATGATGAATGATCCGGTCAGTAGCCGAAGAATGGCCAAATGGGCCATGAAGTTAAATGCATACGATTTGAGATATCAACCTTTAAGGGCTATGAAAGGACAGATTGTAGCCGATTTTCTGGCTGATCATGTGACGCACCCGATAACCGATGACATCGATCATCAGGATCGGCCGAAGGAAGTTGGTGAGATAGGAATTGTATACTTGCAACCATGGGTAATGACATTTGATGGTTCTAAAGCCGCTTCAGGAGTTGGAGCAGGGTTTACCCTACAAACACCGGAGGGCAAGGTATACAAATATTTCGTGCAACTGCCAGAGTCATATACGAACAACCAAGCCGAATATAAAGCGTTAATTTCGGGATTACAACGGTTGATAGAAGAAGGAGTCAGAGCAATCATTGTCAAAGGAGACTCGCAAGTAGTTGTCCAGCAACTGCTAGGTGATTTTTCGGTTAAGAGTTCCCAATTGATTAGATTATATGAAGAAGCGGTTACTTTGTTAGAGGAATTTGATGAGGTGTACATTGAATACATCCCGAGAGAAAAGAATGAAGAAGCCAATGAATTGGCTCAACATGCGGCTAAATATCGGTTGATGCCGATAGCAGGAAATGTAGAAGTGCGTTTGGCCGAAACAGAGAAGGCCGAATGGATAAAAAAGATAGCACAGATATTAGAAGATCCTTCGGAGGCTAATCCAGCCGAAAAACGGAAAGCGATGGACTACGTCATAATAGGAGGATTATTATTCAAGCGTGCTATTGATGGAATATTGCTCAGATGCGTCGGAGAAGAAGACGCTAGAAGGGTAATGGGAGAGGTTCATGAAGGAATATGTGGTGCGCATCGAGCAGGAAAGTCGATGAAGTGGAGTATTATTCAGCTGGGATATTATTGGCCGAATATGGGTCCTGATTGTGAAAAATATGCAAGAGGATGCACCGAATGTCAAAAGCATGGGCCGATTCAGAAGTTACCGGCCGAAGAATTGCATATAATGATCAAACCATGGCCATTCAGAGGATGGGCCATGGACATCATAGGAAAAATTCATCCCTCTTCGTCGAAAAGGCATGAGTTTGTGCTTGTAGCAACAGAATACTTCACAAAATGGGCCGAAGCTCAGGCGTATGTCAGCATTTCACAAGAAGAGGTGATTGAGTTCATTAAGAAACAGTTGATTTATAGATTCGGGATCCCACAGACGATTTTGACAGATAGAGGAACGGTATTTGTGGGAGAAAAAGTCAAGGCCTTTGCAGACGAATACGGGATAAAAATTGTGCATTCGTCACCATATTACCCGCAAGGAAATGGACAAGCAGAGGCCACAAACAAACAGCTAATAGGAATCATAAGGAAAATGATTGAAGATCAACCAAGAAAATGGCACGAAAAGTTATCTGAAGCACTGTGGGCTTATCGAAATGCCAAAACCTCAGCTACTGGGTTCACACCATTTCGGCTGACTTATGGAATGGATGCAGTATTGCCAGCCGAAATAACAGTGCCGACTTTGAGAACAAGCCAGGCGGATTCAATGTCAGCCGAACAGTATGATTGTGCAATGAAAGATGAGTTATTGGAAATAAATGCCAATCGGGTGCAGGCCTTTGGAAATTTGCAGAAAAATAAAGATATTGTGGCCGATTGGTACAATAAGCGAATTCGTCTTAAGCGATTTGAAGTTGGAGACTTAGTTTGGAAAGTTATATGGCCGCCTAAGCAGAAGGATGGCCGATTAGGTAAGTGGAGTCCCAATTGGGAGGGACCATTTATTGTTCATACAAGATTACCAAATGGAGCGTACGTTTTGGTGGACGAAAATGGTGAGCAGATGTCAAATCCAGTTAATGCAAGATACATGAAGAAATATTATCCATCAGTATGGGA